>CM062615.1:32445269-33045269 GCA_025617555.3 Puccinia polysora
AAATATTTCAAGAAACATGAAAATATATTTTTTTTGATTTTTTATATATTTTTGGATTTATCCTTTCATTTTAAAAAATTCCTTCAAGAAACACAAAAAATCCAAAAAATCAAGGTACCCATTGCATATTTCCATCCTTTTAGTTTCCTGTTTATTTCATTATTTTTATTTATTTAAAAAAGGTTCAAAGAGAATTTCAATACTTCTCATAGATCTTTTGGATGCATGATATTACCTAAAAAGTACCTTCCAAAAATCAAAGAATTTGAAAAATTGAATTTTCTTATTGGACTATTCAATCCTTTTTTTGCCTCTTTTATTGATTTTTTTTGTTTTTTCAAGCTGTTATAAATTTAAAACCACCATTTATGAGTTTTCAAAATTTTTTCCAGAATTTTTGGGTCCATAATGGGCCTCCAAAAATTGAATCCAATGTGAAAACACTGCAAATTAACACAACTGTTGCAATTTTCTTTTTTTACATGTGGCATAAAGCTTTCCAACAATTTTTCCTGAAAAAACTTTAGAGTATAATCCAAAGAACCCATTAAAAATTTTTCTGACTGTTTGTCACATTCTCTCACCCTCAAATTATAAATGAAAATGAATATAATTCAACAGAAGAGGGTGGTCTATCTTTCATTATACTTTTTGGATTATTTTTCCTGGCTCAAATAATGATGATATGAGATATTTGAAGCTGAATTTTGTAAAGAATTATCTGAATCTTTGAAAAAATTATTATCTTGTAATTTAATTCTAGAAAAATAAAACAATTTTTCCCCCAAACAAATGAAAAAATTGAAAAATAAAAATGGGTAAATAAAAATACAAGGGAGCAATATACATATATTAGAGCCTTTAAATAAAACATAATACAATATAATGTTTGAATAAAATACAATAAAATACAAGCAGTTTGTTATATATTAAAAAATAATTGAATTTAATCAAAAAAAATTAACTTAGTTAAATTAACTAAAATAAATTTAATAAATATCATTCAATTTTGCCATTCCATAATATTAATCAACTTTACCCTGAAAGAGGAGAATAAAATTTCATCCTCAATGGACTAGCCCTGAAGTAAAAAAACCATAAAAAAAAATAAAACTTGTGTTAAGCTGATACCATCATAAGAAGTAAAAAGGCTTTGTCAATTCTTCAACAATCTCTCAGTTGCATCTCCTTGATTAAATATCAACATCTCAGCTGCAAACCCTCAACTCTCTTTCTCCAACTCAAATCTCCATTGTCAATCTAGGCTAATCCTTAGTGATTTTCTCAAGGCTCATTGTCAACTGTCTGGTATGATTTCTGCTGCCCTTTTCGCCTATTGCTATCTTCAATTCTTTTTTTCCTTGTCTCTCAACTGAATCCTGTTATTGCTTAGACTTTGTCACGTCCCTCTTAGTCTTGATCTCTTTTATCCAATGAAATTCATTTCACACAGTTAAAATCCAAATTGCACGACTTGCTAATCTTCTATCAAGACCATGGAGGGACCTGGCTCCTCGGATGGGTTTTGGCAAATCATGCTCAAAGCCGCACTCAAAGTCGTTCCCCATCTCACTGACAAAAACTGTTTGATCTGGAAAGACAAAATAACCATCCTTTTTGAACTCAAAGGAATCAAATCTATCCTGAATGACAATGTCAAAACTCTTAGCTCTTCCGATGACCTTGAAACTTGCGTAATTATACTTTCCACAATCGACTCCACTACTCACAACAACGTAGTGAATCAGGAAAACATCAATTCAGCCAAGAGTCTCTGGAAGACCATCAAGGAAAGGTTTGCATCTTCTCAAACCACAAACCAAGCTAGATTATTCAACGACTTCCTTTACCAGTCTTTCAAACCCAATGCAATTTCCTCCTTCATTACTGAAATCAAAATATCCCTCAAAAAGATGATTGATGTTGGTATTGAACTACCCATGGATATTCTGGCCTACCTCGTACTTTTCAAACTCCTACTTCCCTCCATTCGCTCCAACAGAAAATCATGCACTCCAACAAGGAAGTCACCGTTGATCTTGTCCTCAATCACCTTACTCAACTTGAAAATGAATTAAAATCAAAACTTACCAAGGCACCAGTTCAAGAAACCGCACCTGTGTCTAATAAAACAAAAACCTCAACTTCTAAAGGTCCTTGCTGTAAGCAAGGCTACCACAATCCCAACGTAAACCATGATCCTGAGGACAGGTGCTGGAACAAGTACAAACACCTCACACCTGACTGGTGGAAAGAATCGCAGGCAAAATGGAGAGCTCAACAGCAATCCAAAAATCCAGAGGTAGCACACTATCTTGCTCTCCTCTCTACGTGGATCAGCAAGGTCAATGCTGATCATTGGATCATTCTCGACTCGGGGGCCTCATGCCATATGTTTAACTCAACTGAATACTTCACGTCTCTTCTAGAAAGCAACAAAGGATACATCAGTACCGGAAAAGATGGCGCAACACTCCCAATCAACGGAAAAGGAGATGTTTTCCTAACTTGGAAACACTCCCAAATCCATCTTTCCAATTGCTTATATGCCCCCAATCTAGTCATCAACCTCATCAGTCCTGGCATCCTGGTTTCCAAAAAGCAATGCTCAATCTCAGGCTCACGGGAACTCCTTCAGGGTTTTTTGTTCCAAAACCCTTGCTTTTGAAGGATTCATACGCGAAAACCTTTGTACCCTCAATCTCCCCTCATTGATTGGTGATCACTCCATAATCAGCTACCTTACTCGAAAAACCTTGGATGAAAATAAACTGCTCTACCTCCACCAATCTCTTGGCCATGCCAGTCCTCTTTGATTAAAGAATGTACAACCCAACATTCCTAACACCTTAATTTAAAAATTCCAATGTCCTGACTGCGCCTTCTCCAAAATCACCAAAACCCCATTCAGCAAGAAAGCAACTCTTGCCTTGAAACCCTTTGAAAAACTCCATACCAACCTCATGGGACCAATCAACCCAGAATCCTGCAACAGGATGAGGTATATCATGAAAATTGTTGACAGCTGCTCTGGTTATCTATCATCTATTCCTCTGAGAAACAAATCTGACGCATGTCTTAACTTTTCATCCATTCTCAGATTCAAAAAGAAAAAAAAAGGATACTTTCCCTCCACCATCTGCTCCAATGGCGGAGGTGAATTTATGTCTCACGAAATTCAATCTTTATTTGAAGAGAATGCAATACAACACATCTTCACTGAGCCTTACCACCACAAACACAATGGACAGGTGGAGCGCGCTAATCAAACTATAGATTAATCCATCAGAACCAATCTCCAATCTTCCAAGCTTCTGCAAAATTTCTGGGCTGAAGTAGCTAAAGCTTCTACACTCATGCGCAATCAAACCCCGAAACTCCTGCATCAGAAATCCCCATACAAATTTTTCACTAATAAGACCCCACCGTTGGATTAATTCCACCCCCTAGGGTCCAAAGTAGTGTACCTGAACTTGAAACTCTCACGTGGGGACAAATTTGCTGATTGGGGGCTCAAAGGAACTCTCATAGGCTTTAATCCGGATCTACTTTCATACCGCATTCTCAAACCCAACAACTCAATCATCTCCTCCAAACACATCAAGATTATCAAATCAGATTTGAACTCTCCCTCCAACAACAACCCATCAACTTTCAGCTTGCTCAATATTGAGTTTCCAACTACCACTAGTCCTTTCCTTCCTAGTAATCCTCATACCACCAACTCTCTTCCTTTACCAGGCAATGCCATTCCCTCAGAACCCAAATCTTCCTCCTCCCTTGACAATCAAGACTCCAACTCTTCAATAGATGTAGCTGAAGAACTCACTCCCTCCAGGCTGCTTTGCAATTGATCCTCGCTCAAACCACCCAATCGTTATGGTTAACATCACTAATTTGTTCCCAAATCTTATTAACAGGCAAAGAAATTTCAAGACTTTAAAAAGTGGGAAGCTTCAATGAATGTAGAATTAAATAGAATAGAAAGCATGGAAGTATGGGACAACTACAATGGGCCAGAACCTCCCAATCCTCTAAACACAAACTGGGTTTACCGCATCAAGGATAACTGCCACAGGGACCCACTTATCTATATATTTCAATTATGCGTGCAAGGGTTTAATCAAATCTACAGACTTTTCTATCAAGATACATTCTCCCCAAAAGGCAAGGAAGCTTCACTCAGAATAGCGCTACTGTTTTGACTTTGCCATGGACTTCCAATCTCTCAATTTGACATCAAGAGTGCATTTCTGCACGCACCTCTTAACAAAGACGTGATCATAAAGACCCCAAAGGGATTTCCCAGAACCTCTAAATACCTCAAGCTAAAGAAATCTCTTTACGGACTCAAACAAGCCCCTATCAACTGGTTCAACACCCTGACTCAATGGCTATCTAGCCAGGGGTTTCACGAATCCTCCAGCAATCCCTGCCTCTATTTAAATCCCCAGCATAAATTGACCATCTTCTTTCATGTTGACAACCTCATCATCATCAGTCTTGGCAATCAGTTCAAACAAAACTTCCTCCACCAATTTCCATATCCACCACCCACAAACCAAACACTTTCCTGGGCATGAAATATTCCTGGGAGAAGAATAAAATTTTCCATTCTCAACCAAAACACATCAAACATGGACTTGAATAACTCAAGCTCAGTGATTGCCATCCCTCCTCAATTCTGCTAACAGCCCGCCTAAATCTTCAACCCGCTACAGATGAAGAGCACGACAATTTTAAAGCTCTCAACCTCAACTATCAATCTGCCGTCTTTCTAATGAACTACATTGCTTTCCTCACTTGCCCAGAAATCAGTCACGCTGTCTCCAGCCTTGCTCAATTTTGCAAACAACCCGGAATTAATCACTGGCGGGAAGTTAAGCGCTGCTGGAAATACCTGAAGGCAACCAAAAATCTCTCTCTTTTGCCGGAAGTGAAAGACCCCAAGACTCAACTGCAATGTTACAGCAATGCTACCTGGAACAAAAATCTGGAGACAAGACATTCACAATCCCACCAACTCACTCTGCTTTTTGGATCCCCCATCTCTTGGAGCAGTTATTGCCAGCAGAACTTTACTCACTCCACCACTGAAGCAGAACTAAATCCGTTGGTGGAATCATTCCTCAAGGCTATCTGGATGAGAGGGCTCATATCAGAAATGTGGAAAAAACCAATTCAACCCCGTCTACATCACATTGACAATAAGGGACTAAACAATAAATTAAAGAAGTTTGGACGCAACTCCAAGACCCGTCATATAGACATCAAGACCAAAGCCATCCACAAAGAACTCAAGGCCAATAATCTTTAAATCAATCTCATTCCTTCCACCAATATGATTGCTGATGGCTTGAAAAAGGCTCTACCTAAAGCCACTCTTGCAAAACTTATTCAAGTCATTAACTCTCAGTTCATGCACCCTGAAATCTTATCAGCCACGGGGGGTGTCAAATCCTCTTCCTAAGCATCCTAAGATGGTCTTCCCAAGCCATTCACTGCCAGCCCGCACCCAGAGCACCTACCGCGCTCTCTTCAGCTCACGGCCCCTGGCCTCACTCATTGACTCACCCGGGGACTCGATTGGGGTCTTTCCTTTTTCTTTTCTCTCTTGAAATGGTGTTCTTTTCTTGGATCTCATCTTCTCTTTTTTTTTCTGCTCATTTTCTTTTTATCTCCTTTGTCTGCTCCACACTTTTCTTTCCTTCTTATAAATCTCAGTCTTCTCCCGTCCCAACCCATCTTGTCAATTATTCAACAATCTCTCAGTCGCATCTCCTCAATTCAATATCAACCTCTCAGCTGCAAACCCTTGACTCTCTTTCTCCAACTCAAATCTCCATTGTCAATCCAGGCTAATCCTTAGTTATTCTCTCAACGCTCACTGTCAACTTTCTGGTATGATTTCTGCTGCCCTTTTTGTCTATTGCTTTCTTCAATTCTTTTTTTCCTTGTCTCTCAACTGAATCCTGTTATTGCTTAGACTGTGTCACGTCCCTCTTAGTCTTGATCTCTTTCATCCAATGAAATTCATTTGAAAAACAAGAAAACATTAAGCTTGTATTAAGCTGATCCTATCATAAGAGGGCTATTCCATTTAGGTGGACTTGATAAAAGTCCACCTCAATGGACTAGCCCTGAATTCTGAACGCCAAAACAAAAAGATTTCCACTTTTGTTAAGCCAGTCCAATATTAAAAAGTAAAAATACTGCTTATGATGGTATCCGCCCAACAAAATTTGAACTTAATTGCCAATTAAATCACATTCAAAACACTCAAAAAAAAATTGACTCAAAACACTCAAAATAATGATGTTGAAAATGTTATAAAACTTTATATTTATAGAAGTAAAAGATTGGCATCAGAAGTAGATCATTTACAAAACCAAAATGATGAAATTATATATGAATTGATATACAAATCCAATTGGTCTTTGAGATTATCAACCCAACCAGAAGCATTCTTTGAAGTCAAATAAGGAGTTTTTCATCCAATTTTCCAGATTGGAATCTTATCTCCCACGAGCAATAGATTAAACCAGTGGTTATTGTTAACAAAGGAAATTAATATGTCATTTGATAATTGTTTTAAACTCATTTCCATGAGAGTATAGGCACAACATGAATTAAATGAAATTAAAAAATTTAACTTGCATAATTATCTGCTATTATTTTACCCATATCCAACTTTGAAAGCTAATTTGAAGAGGTAATCTTTTGACTGATGTCTTCAAAATTTATCTTTTCAAACTCTTTGATACCACCAAGTATCTTAGCATGGCATTTGTAATGTTTTTTTAATGACTCTATTTTTTCCCTTTGGAATTTAAACCATCTGTTTTCCTAATAAACAATTTATGTAGAAATGAATCTAAATATAAAATTATTCTCACCAAAAGTCTTCAAAACCTCACCCAAAAATGTATGTAACTTCTCAGGTATCTTGTTGATAAATTTTGAATTTGGTTCTTACAATAAAAACTCACTTAGCCAATATTAAAATCTTATTAATGAAATCAATACTCAACAAATATGAGGTTCTGCTTGAATTTTTCTGCACATCTTCCCCCTCAGAAGATAACTTTGATTCCAAATAAAGGGAGGCTGATTCACTTCCATTCTCTTCTTCTAAATTATGAAATTCATAACCGGAGCCAATGGCTTATTTGGTTTGTGAAAAAGGGTTCATAAACCATATGACTTGCGATCAGGTAGTACACAACTCCCTGGGGGCTGCACGTGTTGTGAACTGTTTTGTTCACAGCTCTTTAAGCTGTGAACCTTCATTCAAGACTCAAAGGGTTGTGAATGGTGTTTCACACCCATTCAAAACCAGGAGTTTTGAATTTGATGATCCCCTTTTCCAATTTTTTTTCTCAAAAAATTTCCAAATGGCAAATAATTAATAAAAAATGAGTTTTATTTGGAAAATTATTTCTCCCAACATCCTTCTGTTAGTATTTTGCCTATTTTCAGGTGGAATTTATGTCGAGGAAATTTCAATCAATCATAAAATATAATGGGTGATATGATTGGGGGCTTTCAAACTCCAAAAACTTCACTTCAAAACAAAAATTTGTTATCTTGAGGGGCTGTTTGGGGGACCAATTTTTTATTTTCACCAATCAATTTTATGATTTTTTTCAAAAAATTGACTTAATTTATTTTTTACTTTGGAGAGATTCTTTCAGGCTTTTATAGTTGTTTAAAATCAATTATAATATTATTTTTTGGTATTCCTTTTCATTATAGAAATCAATAGTCTAAACCCTCTCAATCATTAAAATATAAATTGAAGGGAGGCCAAAAAAATAAAAAATATTCTAATATATATATGCAGAATAAAAAAACAAATCATGAACTTCTGTTATTTTCTTTTTCTCACATACCTCCCAGGATTGAAAAAAAACTCCATTGAAAAATCTAAATTAGGTTTTATCAAAGTTAAGAAAACCTGCTATTAAAAAATGGCGGGTTTCAACCCAAAAATGGCTGTTTTCAACCCAAATCTGCAATTTCAAACCCACCAGTAAAAACCAAAAAACCCAATTATTTCACATCCAACGTGTCATAGTGACCTGGAAATAAATGGGTTTTTTTCAAATAAAGTATTGAAAGGCTTTCACCACCTCAAACCATCATTCCACATCATGACCCCTGGTCTTGACCTCCAACCTCATTGTAAAAATTCTACCTCCAACCTTTTCCAAAAGATTTGATTCATCACTCTTGATCTCTTCATTGATATCCTCAACAATTCATCAATCTCATTTCTTCATAACTCTAATCTCTTCCTATCCTCTTTGCTTCATCACTCTTACCCCTTTAACTATCTGATTGCTTTATCACCCTCATCACATTATTGCTTTCATCACATCCATCCTCTCATCAATTCATTTCTTCATCCCCACTTTGATCACATCCTACCTCTCATTCCTACATTTCTTCATTTCTTCATCAATTCATCCCTGCTTTCAACAAATACCTTCATTTCTTCATCCCTCCATCCCTCTTACTCTTTTGAAATGGCCCCTCAGAAAACCTCCTCCCGCAAGTCCCCTGAAAAATCCAATGTACCAAAGCGAAAATCCCCCAGGAACTCAACATCCGAAAATCCTCTCCCATCAGCTTCCAAAGGCTCAAGTCAGCTCAAGAAAGCTGATTACATCATCCTGGTATGCTGGCTCAAAATTACCTCCAATTATGACGCTTTCTTTAAATCCAAAAATGAAACACATGTTGGCCAACCTCCATCATCTGAGGTTAATTGTTAACCCCTTATGGCCAATAAACTGAAGAAAAAAACCAAGGTTAGGCTGGATCTTTCATCAAAACAGATTCGGGAAAAATTCAAGAACTATCAAACAATGTACAAAAAAGCCCACTGAATGTCAATCTCCACTGGCCTTGGTATCACCAACTCTGATAAAGCAAAGGGAATCAACTCAGTGGTTGATAATTTGGACTCCATTTGTCCTTTTTATATTAAAATGGATGAAATATTTCAAAAGAAGGCAAATATCACCCCTTTAGCCGCTTTTGATGCCCAACAATCAAATTCAGTTGATGCAGAGGAACTGGGGATTGATGCTCAGCCTAGAAATGATGATCCCAATGAAACCTATGAGTGGCCCCAATCTGATGTGGAGGAGGCTATTCCAGCAGAAAAATTTCCAATCACATCTACATCAGTGTTGATCAATGATTCAAACCATTCCTTGGACCCCTCACTTCCTTCTTCTAATTTATCTCTTACTGGGGTGGATGAACTTAGCAACTTGGCCAATGAGGATAAAGTTATTCCTGTATCACCACTACCATAAAACTCTGCTCACTTAATAAACCAAGTTCTTTCATCTTCTTTCTGGTTTATCTTGACTGATTTAGATTGAAAAAAACAGGCTCATATGTTCCTGAATTGCTGAATACTCAAGCCAATGGGGCCTCCCACATGCCCTTCAAATGAGAGCAATGACGTTCCCACACAAGGATCCTCTTCAAAGGGAAAGCAAAAGGCCTCTGATTCCATCAACATCAACCCTAATAGCCATCAAAAGAAGAGAAACAATTCCAATTTTTTATAGATTTTAGGATATCATGGAGAAGAAAGATTCCAGTAAGTTAATTGATGGATTCTCCTTGCTTTCAAAATCAAGCTCATCCCTATTCCAATCCAAAAAACAATCAAATCACAAATTGAAACTAAAAAACTTCAATTTGAAAAGGATAACTGTGATTGTAATGTGGCTATGGGTTGTCAAAAGCGGAAAGCTGAGATTTTGGCTCATCAAAGAAATTCAGATGCTGAGTGGAAAATCAAACAGGCTGAGCTGGATTTTCAAAAACAGCAACAGGAGAGGGATCAAGAGGAGTACCCACTTGAAGAGAAGAGGGAAAGGCTAGCCACGGAAAAAAAAAGAGAGGATATTTGTAGCCATGGCATTTATTGGTAGCAGTAGGACTGTTGATAAAATAAAGGAAATTACTTGATTTCTTTTGCTTGTAAAATATATTCTTTGATAAAAGTTTTAAAAATAAAAACAAATAGTTTATTTTAAAGTGTGATGTTAAGTTCACGGCTCCAACTGTGTGGTATTTGTGTAGGGCCCTACACGGCTCAAATGAGCCGTGGGGCCCATAGACAACTACCAAGGGCCGTTTCAAACACACGCAACCCCTGGGGGTTGTGTAGGAGCCATGTTACCCCCAAACAAGACAAATTTGAACTGTGTACCCCTATACAAGGCTCAAAACAGCTGTGTTTGGGGGTGCACAGCCCCCCAGAAGTTGTGCCAGAATTTTGGGCACCCCCTGGACCACAATTGGGTTCCGGAAACCCAAATTTGGGATCAACACATACTTTGTGGGACTTTTGTTACATACCAAGCAATCCCAAAGAGACTTTAAAGTGAAACCAAAGTGAAAGTCAAGTGAAAATTGAAATCATATAAAAATATGCAAACAATTCATTCTCAACTCAAAAGTGAGCAAACTTTGTTTGCTAAATTGAAAGTTGGATTGAATACTGAAGTATACCATTGCATTTTTTTTCATGGGAACAGTGGCAAGCCTTCCTTCTTCTGACATGGCTGCCTGGAAGGTCTACATTGATAGTGCCATCAACAAAGCTTTGGAAAAAGAAAAAAAGGATTTGGGTAATGAAACATTGGAAGCCCCAATTGAATCCTTATCAAGGTTCAAAATTCAGGAACAAAATGTTTCACAGTGGGATTTGAACTCTGGTTGAGAGTAAAATTTTATGTTACTGGTCTTTGCCATATTTAATTTGATTGAAACTGATGGAGTGCATGCCATCAATATAACTATGTGACTATGACAGATCCACTTGACCCACCTCCTGTGAGAGATTTTTCTACTAGGGAAGAGGCACAAAACTATTTTCAAACATGAGAAATGAAGCATGGTTATGCTTTAACAATTTTCAACTCAAAGCATGATCAATATGTGGATTTAGCCTGTGATATATATAGTTACTATTCAGGAAAACTTCTTACCAGAAAGTCAACAAAAACTCCCACAAGGAAGGTTGGGTGCAATTTTATAATCCATGCAAGTAGCACAAAGGCAGAGCCCTTGTGGCAAATATCCTATGAATAAACTCAAAATAACCATCAACCATCTGGAAATGGCTCTGTGCATTGTAAAATGAGGAGAATCTCTGGGAAAGCCTTGGATCTACTTCAGGAAGGAATGAAAGATTGGCTCAATACCTTAAAACTTAAGGGAAAATTGAGCAAGATTGATGGGTGGATTATGTTGATGACCAAACAATCTATAACACTAAGTGGAAGTTAACGCTTGCAGAACTAGATGGTAAAATTTTTACGGAGGTAATCTATGAACAGCTGAGGAAACAAGTTGGAATCACCAGTAAAACCTCAGCGGAGAGGTTCACTTGGAGGCCCTGTACTTAGCACATCCTGAGGCATTAAATCTTTAAAAACAATTCTATCATATTTCCATTTTTGATTGAACTTATAAGACAAATAAGTACAAAACCCCAATATTGCATGTTTTAGTAATGAAAGCCAATTGGAAAACTTTCACAAAATCTCTTGTTTTTATAACAAAAGAAACATTTGAGTTCTACAGTTGATCTGTAAATGCATTAAAAGAGTTGGCTTATGATCCTGAGAGAAATCCAAAAGTCTTTTTTACAAACCGTGAAAAAGCTCTGATTTGTGCTATTGAATCTAGTTTCCCTGAGTCATAAAGACAATGTTGCACTTGGCACTTGTCTAAAAACATACAAGCAAACAGTAAAGTGCGCTTTGTTAATACCGTTGAAGGATGGAAAAGCTTTATGACTCTGTGGGAAAAGTATGAAGCCTCAAAGACCAAGGAGGAGGTGGAGGTCAATGACGCAGAACTCAGAGTAGGTCCAAATAAATTCTTCTTATTCTTTCTAGTTTTGGGTTCTGAACTTTTTACTTGTATAGTGCTTTGTGAAAGACCATGAGGATGTACTTAAGTATATGGAAAATAACATTTTCCCTATCAAATAGAAGTTATTAACAGGGTGGAAGTGTATAAAACTATATTTTTGAAACAAAAAAACATCTTGATTTGAAGGGGCCCATGTGCCTCTCAAACCATTCCTTGCAAACTCCTTGGGAAACCTATTGGATTTTTGGGAAAGCCTTGACAGAAAAGTTTTGAATCAAATTAAATTGGTTCATGTTTCACTTTATAATTCTTCAATTAAGTTAGGGACAGTTCTTCCACCTGAAATGTTACTGTTGGGTTACAAATTTTCTTGAGAGGTGATTCATCTTATTAGGGAAAAATTTTAGAAATTCAAAAATGATCATGATGGCAAAGTGCGCACCAACTCATATTCCAAGACAATGGGTTTTCCCTGTTCCCACCAAATAGGTGACAGTCTAGCATTTAGAGGATCCATGGTACCCAAAGATGTTCATCCTCAGTGGAGGTTGGACTATGAACCTGGCAGTTCTAGTTCTGTAAGTTGGCTTAAGTTTGATTGTTCAATTTGGATTGTTCAAATCACTATGTGATTAATGCTTTTTAATTTAAGAATCATAATTTACTAATGGTTGATCCTTTTCATTTTTCCATGTGCAATTTGGATGAAATGCTAATTATTCCTCAGTTATGTGAAAAAGTGAATGCAAAAACCTTGGAATCTCCAGATCATGAGCAAAGAGGCCCATTGAATTATATAATTCAGAATATTCCAAAATATAAATCAAAGCCAAGACTTGAACCTAAAGTCTTACAATAAAGTAGGGGAATTCCAAAATTGACAGATACGCGGCAAGAACCATCTTGTTTTGACATGTTGAAAAAAAACTCAATGGGGAAAAAAGGACTAGAAGGGCTCCAAACAAGAAAAGACAAAAGATTGTAAGTCTTTTCTTTTGGGATATGTTCATTTTTTTAGTTTAATTAACTTAGTTGCTAAATAATGATGAATTGTTAGTCAAAGTTTGAAGAATCTGAATCTGAATTTCATGGTTCAGAGGAAGAGACTGCATGTGAATTTGCATCACTTAATTTGAAATCAGAATCCTCTTCAGAGGAAGAGAATGTGCAGCAAAGCTCAACCAGAAGCTCATCTTTGATTAGTATTCATTTAATGGATCTGATTAGAGAAATGAATACTAATTTAGATTTCATGATAGGAACCAAAAGTTAAATACCTCAATCAAAGACCCAAGAAATTCAATAAAATATTGGGTGAGGTTTGGGATCCAATTGGAGATGGGAATCATGGATTTAGAGTCATTGCTAAATATCTTGGTTATGAAGAACATGGTTTGTTTAAAGTTAGGAAGGAAATGTTGAAAATTTTGAGAAAAATAAAGCATGCTACATTAAGATGCTTGGTGGTGAAAAGTAGTTTTAAAAGATTAAACAAAGACTTGATTTTGAAGACATCAATTAAAATATTCCCTCCTCAAATTGGCTGGCTTAATAAGACATGGATCAAATTATAGCAGACACATATTCCAGACATATATGTTTCATTTCATTGGGGTCATGTGATACTTATACTCCAATAAAAAATGATGTTAATGATCAATCAGATCCAATTTTCATTTTTTTTTGTTAAACAATAACCACTGGGTTCCATTATTACTTGAGGGAGAAATGATTCCAATCCCACCCATTGTAGCAAGACCACATTCCTTGCTTTCTAAAAAAACCTCTGGATGGGTTGATCATCTCAAGAATAAACTACAAATCTATTCTAGTTTGTAATACACTTTGACTTTGTTTCATCATTGGGTTTCATATAAATGTTAATTCCAATTCAGCTAATGAGTTCTATTAATATAAAGGGTTATCACATTTTAAACATCATTATGTTGAGCATTTTTGGTTAACATCATTATATTGGGTGTTTAAATGAGATTTTAATGGTAATTCAGTTCAACTTGTGTTGGGCTGATTCCACCACAACCTTAAATTATGTTAAGCTTGGGATGGGATCAGCTCAACAGAAGTTGAACTTGTTTTTTTTGGTGTTTTTACTTTGGGGCTGGTCAAAAGACTTTTAGGGCTTGTCAAGTTGCTTGTCTTTTTTTTTTGGTGATTTTACTTTAGGGCTTGTACTCAAGTTACTTGCATTTTTTTTTGGTGTTTTTATTTTAGGGCTAGTCCAGTTGGTTGTTTTTTTTGGTTCTTTTTACTTTAGGGCTAGTCAATTGGATAGTATCAGTTTATTTATTTATTTCTTTATTTTATTCTTTTAACCAAAAAATGAACATTCTTTGATTTTTTGGTTGATTTATGTTTTTTTGGAAGGTTTATTTGGTTTATGGGTTATGTTAGTACCCTTCCATTTCTTTTTTTTTTTGGCTCACAGCAGTCTGGTGGCCTGTGGGATTCCACATCACTACATATCAGCCTTGTAAAACTCCACACGGATTGAATGTAGTTGTGTGGAATCTCACAAGCCAGCGGACCAGGCTGGGTTGGCCACGCAACTCTTTGAGCAATTTGGTGTAGTAAACCGCTTGGATTGAACCATGTGACATGCTACAGGGCCCCTTTCAAACCATGTGCACGGCTCAATGAGCCATGAATTTAAAATTTCCCTATCTTCAAATACAACAATGTTTGAGCCTATTTTTAACCCCACCAATGAATAAATGTTTTTTATTTGTATTTAATTTCTTTGTTCTAGAATATGTTTGACTTTTTTTTAATACTTTGCCTGTTTTTAGAGTGGCATTGTTAATTTGCAAAGACATAGCCATCCTAGTAAGGGTGGCATAATCAATGTCAGGAAAAGTACAGATCTTGTACTGGTTTTCTTCCCAATACCTTTCCTTTTGAAATCAATTCCAAATCCCAAGTCAGGAAAAACAAATTGGCCATTGGATACTTGATATGCATCATTTTTGCCAATAATTTTTCCATTTGATTTTTTGGTTGGGACCACCAGTAAAGAGGAATAGGAGGAGAAATCACCTTTGTCAATATGGGGATAGTTGTAAAAGGAGTCCAAGGTGAAGGTTATGAAGTCAAAAGGAGTGAGGCCAGATCCAAATTACAATGAAGAGAAAGAGGGTATATTTTTTTCCAGCATGGTTTCTTGGTTAGAATTGTGTGCCAGCTTGGCTAATTTTTTCAAAAATTTGCCTAGGATTTTAGATGCTTTGTCCAACCCAAGGCTGAGAAAAGTATAATATTGAGGGGAAGATTGAATGGAAGCTTTCTTCAAATATTGTCCAAATAATTCAGAAGGGTGCATCAATTTTATCCATCCAATCACCCACATTTTACCACCCCAAGATCTTGAGGGAACAACAGTGTTGAAAAATATTTTTAATTGATGAAGGAGATTTTTCACAATTTTAATGTCTTTCTTATCTTTCTCTCAGAGTTTATTCAAAGGGAAAAATTATAGTATTGCAATCAGAGCCTTGTGATTGGTTGATCATGAAAAAATACTTTTCCAGAGGAGAAGAAATGGAATTATTTGATCTTCTGTTTGGCCTGTTCAAAATATTCAAGGGAGGGTTTTCAACATTTGTTTCTTTTTTTGGCAGTGATGGCAGGATACAGATCCAAATTATATAGTTTTTTCTCTGACCACACAAGCTATTCCTTGATCCCTCCCTCTTGGGTCTCTAAGCAGAATTCAAAATATTGGTATTGAGCCCTCTTTTGCTGACAGGCCCAATTCTGTTGGAGTTACTCAAGGAGATGCTAAATAGATTTTAAACTTACATTCTAAATTCTCTGTACTCTTGGTTCTCTCCTGCCAATCTCCTGCATCTGTTATTTCTTTCTTTCTTTCCTTCTCTTCATTCCTCTCCTCAATTCTTTCTTCTTTCTTTGCTCAGTGTTCAGTTTCCCTCCACCCACTGTTTCAGTTTCCTTTTACCCATCTCTTCCAATCTTTGCTGCATACATCATTTCTGCATGCCTCACGACTTCAGCTTGCACTGCAAAAACTCCAAAACGGGAACATCAACTGATTTTTGCTCCCAGCAGTACTGTGAGCGCTGCACATCCCATTGGCAAGCAACTGCTCCCCACCCTTGGATTCTCCCCACTATCACCTCCAGTTGCCAACCACTCCCCTCCTCCCAAGCTCAACAAACCGCTACTAATCTCACTACCCTCAACCAACCACTCCTCTTCTCACTATGCTCAACCAACCACTCCTCATCTCACTACAATCTGCTTTTCAATCCCACAGGCATTCTCAACACAATCCATGAAGTCACTGACTTGGAATACTCTCATTCTCTTCACCTCAATCTCTCCCTTGAGACTGGAACAGATCCCTTCAAGGCACTGCATAAGAAAACTGTAAATTTCCAGCCTAAGCACCCTTTCTCATAAGGAAAGCACAATTCTTTGGCCAATCACCCAGAAAGCAAGAGCTGGTTTTTACACTCTCACCTTTGCCCCAACGGAACAAAAGTAAACCTAGCTCAAGCCTCCACTCATCCGGTGACTGACCTGCAAATGCAGTCCCACCTGACTACACTCTTAATGCCAAGCTACACTTGAATGCTTAGCTCCACCTCACTCTGCTGCCACTTCCCATGAGTCTGCTTCTCATCCTGGATTCTGGTTCTAGTCACCACATCATCAACAATCCTAGGCACCTCCACAATCCCACCCCACCAAATCATTGTTGGAACTGGCTCTCAAAACAATTCCATTGTGGAAGCCCACGTGGGAACAGTCAAACTGACCAACCACAAAGGAAAATCATTAACCCTTCAAAACATCCTCCTCATTCCCAATATTAACCGCTGCCTGATTTCACTAACCCAACTGAAGTCCAGCAAGGCCCACTTCCAATCCGTTGGTCACTCAGGATTTGAAGTGATCTATGGCAACTTCTCTCTCATTGGCACCACTAGGAAAAAACTCACCAAAGTCTGCGGAGCTCATTTTGTTCCTTCCCCCGCTAGCTCCATCCTAATCACTACCACCCACAACCTCTGGCACCAAAATCTGGGCCACCCCAGAGATCAATTCCCCAAACTCCTGAATCTTACTTCCGCTCAATATTCCTCCACCTCCTGCACAGTCTGAAAGACTTGCAAAGGCTCCGCCACCCCCTCCTCCCATCACTTCAAGCCCGCCAAAAAACTGCTGGATGCTTTCCACCTGGACTTGGTAGGTCCCTTTGGGATTACCTCCTTCTCTAGCTTCAATTATTTTTTTTCCTTCACCAACCAATTCACTGTGGCCTTTGTTCAATTTCCCTCCTCAAAAACAAGATTAAAGCCTACTCCACCATCAAGGACTATGTGACCCGGTCTGAAAGACTCACTGGCTGCTCAGTCAAGCAGATGATCTCAGACAAAAGTGGCAAGTTTCTCTCATCTGACCTTGTCAGGTACTGCATGGACAAGGGCATTGTTCACCACTTCTCCCCTCTGTACTCTCCCCAGAAAAAAGGACAGGCCGAGTTACCAAACCAAGCAATTCTAGAAAAGGCCCGCTGCCTGCTCTCTAAATCAAATCTACTGGAAAAATTCTGGGATGAAGCCTTCAACATTGCCATGCATCTCCTCAACATCCTACCCTCTAAATCTTGGCACAATAAAGTCCCATATGAATCCTGCAACAATTGGAAGTTCAATTACTGCTGTCTCCACCCCTTCAGCTGTTATGCCTTCTTTCCCATCCCCAAAAATCTTTGGTCCTTCATGCTCAACCTGTCAGCTTGCTACTATGTACAGAGAAACCTTTCAATAGCAAAACAAAACTATGAAAAATAAGAATATCTCAATTTACAAAAGAAGGAGTTAGAAATCCATGAATATTATTACAGAAATAGATTCCTCACCCAAACTTAGGTAGGGTCACCCACTGACCACACCCTTGAATTCCAAGTCCTTACATTTTTAAAATAATTAAAAAGAAAAGTACTAAAAATTAAAACACCAGTATGGCACCTTTTGGCCATTCTAATATTTCACAAGTGTTTTCACGTATAGGGTTTACACCTAAAATTCACTCAGAATTGAGGTGTTTTGTATATTTTAGGAGTTACATGCAGAAATGTGTTATGTCACAATTCCGGCGCGCAGCCCCACATCATTACATATCCCTACGTACTCATAGTAGCAGATTCCCGCGTACTAGAGCCCCGCGCGCAGCTAATTCTGCCAAGCACGCAGCGGATGCTACCCTGCGCGCATCTGCACTAACTGATCCCCGCGTCTGGATCTGTTGTGACTAATCTGACAACCAGGTACCGCTCAGAAGAGCTAAAACCTAGTTAGAGTTGCCTAGCATATGTAAAAAGTTGACATATGAATTAGTAATAGTCTAAAAAGATCAAAACTGAACATTTTTTAATAATAAATAAAAGATCAAGAATTACCACGTAAATCACTGACTCTGATTTTTGAAGACCACAAAACACTACAAGGAGTGGGCATAAAAATTTTTGAAAAATACCTACGTAATCAGCAGATAATGGAAAATTAGTAAGAATCCACATCTGCCCGCTTCAAATCAATAACAATAGTACAAATGAAGGATGAGTACAGAATAATCAAATTTAAGCCTTAACAGATTAACAGGTCCTGTGACTCAAATAGTACAGAAATACAGCAGATCTAAGGTCAGTTTATTGACAGCACCAATTGGACGTGCCACTCTTGCCCTGACTGGCTTGCCAGCCTCAAAACACGAGCAAAACCCTCTCTACGTGCCCTGAGAAGCTCAAAATCACCCCAAAAAGGTATTTATTCAGACCTCTTTGGATCCATTATTCCATCATCAGTTTACCAGGAATTATTATTGTAAATCAGAAACTGTGTCATTGTTAGTCAAGTGCTTATGAAGAGTCTAAGCACGTGATTTATGACCTAGTCTGTAGTATTATTATTCATTTCTTAAAAACCAATCAACCCTTGAAGTTTAGTCAGGCAATCCACCCCATCTGCTCTGAAACCCTTCCTATTATTGCAGGATTTTGGTGATAAAGTGCTCAGAGTGAGTGTTTCCCTTCCTGTCTAGGCTAGTGTGCTGTTATGCCTGGCCATTAGTTGAATAATCCCTTTCTATGGCACCCATATTCATTCCAAGGTTCTTAAACTGCCTAAGGAGGCCCCTATAAGAGAGGTTGCTTTGTCTGTAAAGACACCCATTAGTATAATACTTTGGCCCCTCTTTTATAAACATATTGAAAAACTTTTATTAAAAAACCAATTAAACCTTGAAACTGCTCTTATTATATTATTTAATTTAGCCTCTAAGCATTTATTTTTGGAAAAATAATAAATATTATTATTCCAGTGTTTTTATCAGGCTCTGTAGCTAAAGGACTGCAAGGTTCCTGGTTTCAGAGAGCTGACACAACCCAACTAGCAGGAAAACTATTTTTGTTGGGTACTTGAATGAATTCTTGTCATATTGACTACTGGACTTGGAGCTATCCAAGCTCTCTATCTCTGCCAAAGTCAGCTTTGACAATCTCTCCTTTCCTCTGCTTGTCCCATCTACAAGTCCTCCATCCCCCCAAACCATTGTTTGCCACTGCTCCTTCCTGTCCTGGTTTTCCTTTTCCTTCTCTCCCTTTTTTCTCACTAACAGCTACCTGTGATCCACAACATTTTTCTGTGCTTCCTAATCTCTCCCCCACTGTTCCCCCTGGCGAAGGCAATGGCCCTTCCAATAACTCTTCCTTCCTTCCTCATGATAGACTTTCCAAGGACAACATTCTCTCTTTTCCAAGTCACCTCAACTCCAAGATTGGGACTCCTTCCCTCTACCTCATAGTGGACCACTTGTACAAAGATACCAAAAGCCTGCAAGAATCTCTCAACTGAAAATACTGCAATAAGTGGATTGAGGAAATGAAGACTGAAGAACTGAATTTTCTCTTGTACAAGGTGTGGGAGGAAACCAATGGCACTCCCTTCTCCAGGCCTCTCTGCTGCATTTGGTTTTTTTGTACCAAACTGGACAACCAAAACCAAATAGTTGAATTCTAGGCCTGGCTCTGTGTGCAGGGCTTCAACCAGGAATATGCTGGCAACTTCAAAAGCACCTTCTCACCAACCAGTGACAAGACTTTTCTTTGAATGCTAATCTCAATTGTGGTGCAGGAAAAACTGCTCTTTCATCAAGGGACGTAAATTCCTCCTTGCTCAATGCCCCACTGACTGAGCAAATATTCATCATTCCTCCTTCCAATATTGAAGTCTTCTCCATAAAAATCCTGCGCCTAAAGAAGGCTCTTTACAGCATGAAGCAAGCCCCGCTGGCCTGGTATGAAACCCTCTGTAACTGGCTACTGGAAATTGGTTTCAAAAGATGTGAAGCCAACCAGTGCTTATTCTGAGAGGATTCCACCTATCTCTACTTGTATGTGGAAAAAATTGCATTTTTCAGCAAAGACCCGGCTGTCTTCATCAACAAACTTGGGAAGAAGTTCAAAATTAAATACCCGGGAAGAGTGTCTCTGTTACTGGGTATGAACATTGCTCATCACACCAATGGCTTCAAGCTATACCAGCAGTCCTAAATCCAAAACATATGCTCCCAATATACGCTGCCACCGCACAGAGCCTACTTCACTCCGTTCAGACCTCAAGGCAAACTATTTCCTTCCTGCAAGGAAGAAAAAGCCAAATTCTCAGCATCAGGAGAAACTATTGGAAGGTTGTGGGTGAGTTGAACCACATCAGAACCTGCACCCAACCTGATATCACCTTTGCGGTGAACTACCTAGCGCATTTCTTGTGCAAGCCCAATATCTATCACTACAAGGCGGCTCTCCACATAATCAACTACCTCAAAAATTCTGAAGCAAAGGGCCTCAACTTCACTAAATTGGAAGACAATGTCCAAATCCATGCCTATGTAGACGCCAACTGGGCCACCTGTCCCAGTACCTGGCAGTCCATATCTGGCCTGCTAATCCTATGGCAGGGCAAAATCATCACCTGGAAGTCCAAAAAGCAGCCCAGGCTGTCTCTCTCAACCACCAAGGCTGAATATAAAGCAATTGGCAATGCCATCAAAGGAGGTAAATTGGGTCTGCTCACTGATTCTAAAAACTCTTCTTTCCGGCTGCAGGAAGCCTGCAATTCTCTATGAAGAAAATGAAGGGTGTATCAAAATTGCTCCAAATCAGGCCAATCACGCTGGATTTCACACCAAGCACATGGAAATGCGGTTCCACTACGTTATGAGCAAAATCCTGAAAAACTATTTCCAGCTCGGAAAGGTGTTGTAAAAAATGAACTTGGCGGACTTCCTAACAAAGCCTGTTTCCCGCATACCTCTGAATCTTGCTATCACTCAACTCAAGATAATAGAATGATCCAGAAAGGGAGGCTGTTGGAGTTACTCAAAAAGATGCTAAATACATTCTAAACTTACATTCTAAATTTGCTGTACTCTTGGTTCTCTCCTGCCTCTCTCCTTCCGCTGTTATTTCTTTCTTTATTTCCTTCTTTTCATTCCTCTCCTCAATTCTTTCTCCTTTCTTCTTTCTTTGCTCATGGTTCATTTTTCCTCCACCCACTGTTTCAGTTTCTTTCCATCCATCTCTTCCAATCTTTGCTGCGTACATCATTGCCGCACGCCTCAGGACTTCAGCTTGCACTGCCAACACCCCAAACCAGGAACATCAACTGATTCATCCTCCCAGAGGTACTGCAAGTGCTGCACTTCTCATTTGCAACCAACCGCTTCCCACCCTTGGATGCTCCCCACTATCACCTCCAGATACCAAACACTCCCCTCCTCCCAAGCTCAACCAACTGCTACTCATCTCACTATGCTCAACCAACTTCTCCTCTTCTCACTACTCTTAACCAACCCTCCCCATCTAACTAAAATCAACCTCTGACCAACCCTCACCAACTGCTACCACCCTCGACTCATAAGCTGTCCCACCAATAGGAATCCCTGCTCAACCACCACATCTTTTCTTCCTTTCCTAATCCTTTTCTGTTTCTTCATTCTAATTCTTCAACCTTCTCCTGTGCCTGCCTGGTCCTTATTAGGTACTGTCCAAGCTTCCTGCTACAAGGTTTTGGTCTACTCTGCTTTGCTTTCTACTGAAATTCAGTCCTTATTAGCCCCAAATTCCTACATATTCTTCCCACCTCTCTGTATGCTTTTTTGTATCATTTCCTCCAATCTTGTTCCATCCAATCCAAATACTTCAATTGGGGTGAGGATCAAGAAAGGATTCAAACAATTGTTCAGCATTTTGGGTTTAGTGGGAGAAGAATTGGCCAATAAAGTGGTGAAAAAGTCTTTTTAATTGCATGGAATCAAAAAAAATTCATTAGTCCATTTATAATGAACATGGAAGATCAGAAAACATACAAAATAAAAAAACCAATACCGGTGAATTCTTCTACAAAAAAATGATTGTTTAGCTTATAATCATCAAGGAGAAGGAGGAGGAGGTGAAGGGGGTGCATTTAATCATCCCCCTGCTCCTCCTCATGGATTTATTGGCAATCAATCAATGAATTGGTTGCCATTCAATTGGGATGAGGAGGATCAGCTGAAGGGGGGGAATGACTCCTCCACCTTTTTGATTGATTTTTTGCTGGTTGATTGGTGTCAGCCTCCTGGATTCCAAGAACCTTTCTATCCTTTAGCTACAAGAGGTGATAGAGTAAATAATAAATATATTATTTAATAAATGCAGAAAAAATCCGTAGAATATTTGGATTAAGCTTATTGCAAGTTTAAGTGGTTTGGTTATTGTTTATTGTTTTAAATCAATTTGAATAAATTGATTATTAAATATTTTTATAGAGGGGCCACAATTATATTGGGGATCTTTAATACCTCTCTTCAGGGATTTCAGTATGAAAACACATAGTCCTGGTTACTTTGGACTCTTTAGTTTAAAGAATATTTTACCCAAAGATGATATGTATATAAAATACACAGTGGAGTGGTAGGGCCTTGTAGCCAAGCTACCACAACAGAGAAAGGATAATGAAACTTACGGGGATATTATTAAATCCTTTTGGTATCTGTTTGAGACGTGTAATGATGGTTTAAAACCTGTATACCGGGGTTATAAGGTTGTTCAGTAGATTTAATTGATAAAAAGAGGTTGAGGACGGATATTACTGATCAGAAATTGCCATAAATCACTTACTTATCTCTTATAAGTACTTGATTACCTTGGAAAGGCGTCTGGATATGAATATAACTGGGTCTCTTCCCATCAATATCCTCAAAAGAGCTCTTTATTTATAGCTTTTGGAGTCCCAATATTGCCCTTCTGAGGGTTGTAGGTGCTCAAAGGGAAGGACACTAAGGCTAGCAGGGTAACCAGGGGTAACTTGTCATGTGTTCTTGGTGCTATAGCACGGGTAGCATCTAATTCCTCAGGGTATGGGAATTATTTCACCTTATAATAGACATTTGGACGTGTGAATAACACTAATCTGTCCTATTTATGTATTATTTAATTAATTATCCTTAGTAAATGTTCCCAGTAATTTAATAATTATATCAATAGATATTTCTACAGAAATCTTGATGTCTGGTCAGTTCTCATTATGTATTATATAACTGGAGTAAAAGTCATAATATTGATTTTACTCCTTATTTTCGAGTTCCAGTTGATTTACTAAGATAATTACTTAAAAATATAACTCATGTGAATTCATGTAATATTTTTATATCATTAGTTTTCTTAGTATGTCACAAAAATATTGATATCTAGCAATTCTCATAAAAGTATATAAAAGTATTTTAATATATTTTTAGAATTAGTCATTGTCTTATTTTTGACATTCTTGGTACTTTGAATTATATGAAATAAAAAATACGTATAAGGATTATTTATGTATTTTTATATAATATTATGTCTTTTTAGAATGTCTAATATCCAGGGGAACATTTATTACATATGTAGGAAGTTCCTGTGTATGTTGTAGCATGTTTACGCGGTACCTGAGCCTCTCAGGCCGCCTGTCACTCTGTCAACCCGTAGTCCTGCAGCTGCGTACTTGTCAGAGACCCAGGGCTGCATACAAGACCTCGACAGAGTGACAAGGCTGTATCTCAGCCGCGCGCGGTTGCATTGGCTGCCGCGGCTGCGTGCGGGAACTGTGACAAAACACATTTCCGCCCTTAACTCCTAAAATATACACAAAACCTCAATTCTGACTGAATTTTAGGTGTGAAACCTATATGTGAAAATGTGCGTGAAATATTTAATTGGCCAAAAAGGTAAATAATGGAGCCGTAGTATTTTGTTTTTTCTTTCCTTAATTCTTTAAAAATATAAGGAGTTGGATTTCAAGGGTGGGGTCAGTGAGTGACCCTACCTGATTTTGGGTAGGGAGCTCATTTCTGTAATATTTCCTACTCCTTCTTAGTTTA
Source organism: Puccinia polysora (assembly GCA_025617555.3). Taxonomy (NCBI): domain Eukaryota; kingdom Fungi; phylum Basidiomycota; class Pucciniomycetes; order Pucciniales; family Pucciniaceae; genus Puccinia; species Puccinia polysora. Next base: position 32,469,618 of record CM062615.1, read on the forward strand.
ATTGTATTATTATTATTTTTATGTTATTTTTTTTACTTTTGGAGCTTGCTCTGCAATAGTAGCAAGCCAACAATTGGCAAGCAAAAAAATGATTTCTCATGGTTTGATTGATTGACCTAACTGCAAAAAAAAGTTTCTTGCCAATTGATTGACAAGGAGCAGGAGGGGGACAATAGGGAGCATGAGGAGGAGGAGGGAGGAGGGGGGGGGTTCTTACCGGAGGTGCCAAGCAAGGGAGGATTAATGCTTCTAAAAGGAGGATGAGGAGGGGGGGTCAGCTCCAATGAATCAAGGAGGAGGATAAGGGGGGCTTGCCTGGGGATCTGATAGAATAAAAATAAGGAGGAGGATTACCAGGTGAATTTGGAGGTAGGTGGAGGTGGATGGTGAGGTGATTGTGGTGGTTGAGGTGGTTTTGTGAGGATGAGGGAGGTGTGGACTGGTGGTTTTGGTGGGGTGAGGTGGTTTTTTGAGGAGGAGGGAGTAGTGGACCAGTGTTTTGGTGGGGTTAGGTGGGTGGTTCAAAAGTTATGGTTCTGTTTTTTTTCAAATCCCACAAAAAAAAAAACCAAGTCAGCCTAGGATTTGAATGTTAAAATACGTACACACTTACGCGGGTGCTACGTATAAGTGTAATCCAAATGGGATGCACAAATGGGCCTCTAAGGCCCATTGGACACACACACGGACCATACGGGCCCATGTGGATGTCACGGATTTGGGGAAACTGGCCTCAAAATGCGTGAAATAGGCCTATTGGTACACGGGCCCTAACGGGCCCGGTGGGGTATATGGGCAGATACAGCCAGATGGGCTTGTATGGGCATAATTGGGCCCAAGGTTTATTTTGGACATACTTGGCCAGACGGGCTGGCCCGCCAAAGTATGTTTTTCTCAGTTTTCGGGCTTGGGGCGGCCCATTGGGGCCGCCGCCAGTGTCGCGGCCCACCCGGGGCCGCTGCCCGCGCCGCGGCCCGTTCGGGGCCGCCTGTGTTCCTCGGCACGGCCCACGCGGGGCCCGACGGCCCGCGCGGGGCTGTTGCGCGGCCGAGAGACCCCGCGCGGTGCGATGCCGCGCGGGCCCGGCTGGTCGCGCCCGGCGACCAGCGCCGCGGAGCCGGGGCTCGCGGCCCCGGCTCGCTCCCCCTCCCCTCGCTCGCCGTTGCGAGGGGGATGGGGGCGGGCTGGCTGGGTTGAACCAGCCAGCGACCGGCCGCGACATCGCGGTCGGTCAGGGCAGGGGGGACCTGACCACCCCCTTGCCCAGGGAGGTGGCGGCGCCGGCCGCGGTAGTAGCGACCGGCAGGTGGGGGGGATTTGATCACCCTCCCACCTAGCGAAGCGATGCAGAGGGAGCGAGGGGCGCTCTCCCCCCCCCTTTACCGAGGGGGAGGAGCGTTGGGCTGAGGGGACCTGATCACCCCCAGCCCAGTCCTTTTCCTAATGACGACGCCCTGGGGGTATCGACCCCCAGGGCCCCTGGTGAGGGGATTTGACCGCCCCCACCAGGGATTTGAGAGAAGAAGGGGGGGGGCGGCATGTCCGCCGGTTACACCCCCCCCTAGTGAGGTTGAAACCGGACCCAGGTGAGTCCTGGGTCCCACCTGGCCCATTTGAGGGGCCAGGGGCTGGATGCATGAGGCAACCAGCCCGTAAGTATGACAATGAGGTCATCAGGACCGGTTGTAACAGACAACCGGTCCAGGGGATTGAACAGCAAAGGGGCTGGTTCAGCCCCGTAACGGTGGAAACACCAGAATGGACCGGAATAGGCAGGTCGTAAGGGTTCAGGGACTGATGCCATGTGGGCTGATGTAGTCCAAACCAAGTAACAAGGCTTGTAGAGCCTGTAGAGCTCTTTTGGGGCGGAAAATTTGCCTTTTGGCTTGTTGTATCATGGGCTCACAATAGGCCAATCTTTTGTACTTAAGGAGCTCTTCTCCCTGCTGTTTTCCATCATTCATTCATCATCCAATCGAATTCATCCAACATATTGCCCCATTGTGAGAGCCCCATTAGCCATTATTGACACACAGTGTCCAGCATTTCTTTTGCTTTAAATACTGCTCATTTGCCTAAGCTAATTGCTGGCCATAATTATAACATTGAACAACCAAAACCAAAAAAAATTCAGTGATTTCATATTTTACCTATTGAACAGTGAATGCTACTCATCAAAGTGAGCCAGTGTGAGTGTTAAAATCTTCTCTTCAATGCAGAAGATGAGGTACAAGATGAGACCTGGATGACTTGAGGAGGATTGGGAATGTCTTTTTCAAATATTTATTCCAATTAATCTTTGATGATGGCAAGAATTTGATGAAGTATTACACGGTAATAATCCAGTTGATGAGGATCTTCATTTCTTTGGAATTTTTGATGCATCTCCCAGAAGCTGGCCCACGGTCCTGTCAGGATTCCTATGGAATTCTCAATCCAAACTTGTGATTGGGAAAGATAATAGTTGAAGTTTGTTTTGCTTGATCATTAGATGAAACATTGTGGTATGCCGGAACCACATATTTCCCACTAGCATAAGCAGAATTTACAAAAAGTTATTGATCTTGCTCAAATTAGTTATCTGGTTGTTGAGCAATCTGCATCCAATTGAAAACTTATGAATTGTGACAAGAACCTGGAAGGCCAGCATGGAGGGATATGAACTTCTTTTTTCTATCAAAAACAAGTTTTAGTGACATGGATTATCTATACAAATCTATAAAAAATATTTGGTCCGGGTGTTATCAAAGTTTTTATCAAAGGCTTTGGAAAATAAATGAATTGATTGCCTTATTTTCTAATCAAAATATGGTTTCCATCTAGCTTGGGTTAGTTGAATGTGTCAGAAATCAAGGGATGATGCCACCGCACAACCAATGATTGTTAGAAAAAACAATAACTGTCAGCTCTCTGATACCAGGAACCTTGCAGTCCTTTAGCTACAGAGAGTGATAAAAGAACTTGAAGCAATAATATTCCAAAGAATAAACACTTTAAAGCTCCAATAATGGTATGGTGAGAGCAAGTGCAAGGTTTATTTGGTTTGGTTATAAATATTTTAAATATAACATATAAAGAGGGGCCACAGTATTACACTACTGGGGATCTTTACAGACTAGCAACCTCTCTTCAAGGGGCCTCCTTAGGCAGTTTAAGAACCTTGGAATAAATATGGGTGCCTTAGAAAGGACTTATTCCACTAATGGCCGGGCTTAACAGCACAAGTGGCCTAGACAGGAAGGTAAACACTCACTCTGAGCACTTGACCACGAAAATCCTGGAATAATTGGAAGGTTTTCAGAGCAGATGGGGTTGATTGCTTGACTAAACTTCAATGGTTGATTGGTTACTAAAGGTAAATAATACTACTACAGACTAAGTCATAAATCACTTGCTTATCTTCATATAAGCACTTGATTAACAATGACACCGTGTCTGATTGATAATAAATAATTCCTGATAACTGATTAACTGATTGGAAACAGAAGGGCAAAAAGTGCCTGTTTAAATATTCTTTTTGGGTGCTTGAGGACCTCTAGAAGGAGTACTAGCCCTGGGCTGAGGCTAGGGGGGCAATCAGGGCAAGATTGGCACGTCCTCAAGGTGCTGTTAGCCTGCTGGTTTTAGATATGTCAAGGAACAGCTCCTTTTTAGCTGCAGGATCTGTTAATCAATAGATTAGTCATTTTGCTGATCCTGCACTGATCCTCAATTTGTACAGTAAGTACTGGTCCAAAGTGAGAAGACGTGGATGTTTATTGATTTTCCATCCTCTGCTGATCCTGTATGTAATTTTTAATAATTTTTACGACCACTCCTTATGTAGTTTCGTGGTCTTTGAAGGTTCTGATCAACTTATTTCGTGGTGAGTCTGGATATTTATTTAATTAATAAAAAATACTAAAAATTAGTTACTAACTAATTTTAATTGATTTTTAAGGTTTTTGAACCATAATCTATGCTCGTGTGGTGGCTTTACATATGTAGTGTAGATCCTACTATATTGTAGCTTCTCTGAGCGGTACCTGGATTTCATAGGAGGCGCGGGGATCAGTCCATTCAAATGCGCACGGGGACTGATCCGCTGCTAAGATGCGCGCGGGGGACTGTACCGCTGCGCGCTTGACTAGGTCACAGGATTACCTGCGCGGGAATTCAGTTGCGCGGGAGTTCAGCGCTGTAGGGACGCGGGGCTGCGTGCGGGAGTTGGCGTACGCGGGAGTCCAACGCTGTAGGGACGCGGGGCTGCGTGTGGGAATTGTGACAAAACACAATTTCCTGTGTAACTCCTAAACTACACACAACACCTGGATTTTGACTGAAATTTAGGTTTGAAACCTATACATGACATATCATGTGAAATATTAAAATGGCTAAAAGGTGCCATACTGGTGCCGTGGTCATTTACCATTTTGTATTAAATTAATTAAAAAATATAAGGAGTAAGAATTCAAGGGTGGGGTCAGTGAGTGACCCTACCTTGTTTTGGGTGGGGAATCCATTTCTGCAATAATATTTATGGATTTCCTACTCCTTAACTTTATAATAATTTTATTTGTTCATTTATCTTTGTTAATTTTAATTTTGTTAATATTATTATTGTTGTTGCTTTGTCAGGTTGCTCTGTGCTAAGTAGCAGGCTGACAATAACAACTTCTGAAACAATGTGCCTAAGAGGAAGATGAGCAACAGAAACCCATACTACTGGGTGAACAAGAAGGCTAATTGACCAAGGACCACCCATACCTAATGATTACCATGGGAAGAGTCAAGTTAGTTATGGAGAATGATCAGAATAGGACTCAGTGCAATGAAGAAAGTCTCCCGTAAAATGATCAGTTGTTGTAAATAGTACTTATAAAAGACCAATCATGTACCTATTTTTCAAATCATTGAATTATCATCATTTCTGTCTTCAAAAAGAATCATTGCTAGTACAAAATAAAACAAACTTTGGAAACAAATAAGCTCCACATTCCTTTCAGAAGGTGGGGGAGAATCCTCCTCCTTGTTGATGTATTTCTTTCCAGTTGATTGGCAAGCAAGCAAACAATTTCTTGAGGTTTGGTTGATCAACCAAACCACAAACAATTGTTTGCTTGCCAATTGATTGAGGAGGAGGAGGAGGGGGGTTCTTACCAGAGGTCCCAAGAAAGGGAGGATTTATGCTTCTAAAAGGAGGAGGGGGGGTTCAGATCCAATGAATCAAGCAGGAGGAGGGGGGGCTTACCTGGGGAGCTGAGAAAACAAAAATAAGGAGGAGGATGACCGGGTGAACTTGGAGGTAGGTGGAGTTGGATGGTGAGGTGGGTGAGGTATGTGAGGTGGTTTTGTGAAGAGGAGGGAGTAGTGCACCAGTGGTTTGGTGGGTTGAGGTGGTTTGTTTATTATTTATGGTTCTGGTTTTTGTCAAAGTCCACAAAAAAAAAGAAAAAAAAGTCAGCCTAGGATTTGAACAACCAAAACCAAAAAAAATTCTGTGATGTGATTTTTAACCCATTTAACAGTGAATTCTACTTGTCAAAGTGAGCCATTGAGAGCGGTAAAATCTTCTCTCTCAATGCAGAAGATGAGTTACAAGATAAGACCTGCATGACTTGAAGAGGATTGGGGATATTTTTTTCAAATATTTCTTCCCATTCATCTTTGATTTTGTCCACGAGGTTTTGAAGGATTACACAAGTGATAATCTGTTTGATGAGGATTTTCATTTATTTCAAATTTAGGCTCATCTCCCTTAAGCTGGCCAATCTTCCTGTCAGGATTCCTATGGCAAGCTCAATCAAGACTTATGATTGGGCAACATAATAGTTGAAATTGTTTTTGGCTTGATAATTGGATGAAAAATTGTGGTATTCTGGAACCACATATTTCCCACTAGCATAAGCTGAATTGGCCCAAAGGTATTGAACTTCCTCAAATTAGTTAGCTGGCTGTTGGGCAATCCACATCTGATTGAAAAAATATGAATTGTGACAAGAACCTGAAAAGCCAGAATGTAGGGATATGAACTTCTTGTTGTTATCACAAACAGGTTTTAGTGACACTGAGTATCTATAAAAACCAATAAAACATATTTGTTCAGTTCTTTATGAAAGTTTTTATCAAAGGCTTTGGAAAAGAAATTAATTTATTTCCTTTTTCTCCAATCAAAATAGGGTTGCTATCTAGCTTGGGTTTATGAATGAAGGGGATTGTGTTTCCATCAACAAAACCAATTCAACGGGAAATCCGTTTGTCTCAATTACTTGAGATGTGTCCTTGACTTATTCTTTGGTTGTCCAAAAATAAATGAGTTATGAAAAAATGGTTCCATAACCAACTGAGAATAGATTTTCTAATCAATGAATTTCTGTTCCATTTCCATTTTATCCCAATCTAATAAGAGAAACAGCCATTTGGATAGCTGTATTTTTTTGAGGATTCTGAGAATTTTTCTGGAAAATTTGTTGGTCTTCAATCATCTCCCAAATTTTCATGAATGAAGGCAATAAAGTTTGGAACAGTTTCTGTAATCTTAAGTTGGGGAGTGGATGAAGCTTTTGCCTGTTGTGCATAGTGTTGTGTAGAGTGTGTCTTTGTGGAACTATGTATTGCTTTTCCAAGTGATAATTTAAAGTTAAACAATTTGATTCCAAATTGGAGTCTGAATAAGAGTCAGATAATAAATAAAATTCAGTAAGCTTTTTGGCACTTTTAATGTGCTTCCAGGAAGTTTGATTGGAAATTTTCAAAAATATTTTGACGGTATTTTTCTGGAGAAACGGAGATGTGAAGAAATGTATATTTATGGTCATGCAGATGAGATCTTTTTGATGCAATGGAGATGGGACTGATATTGATTTGCTGAGGTCAAGGTTTTGATGGGTTTTTGGCATGAAATTAGATATGTGTTATGTGATTGAGAAGTGAAGAGATGGAGATGTGAAGTGATGGATGTGATGCAATGGAGATGAGATGTGTTTGATGCGATGGAGATGGGATTGGTATTGATTTGCTGAGTTGGAGGTTTGGATGGGTTTTTTACATGCAATGGATGGTGGATGGATGATAGTGGCGGGTTTGATTTTTTAAAACTGCCATTTTCATGAAACCCGCCTTTTTGAAATAGACAAGTTAGGGGTTATTTTCATATCAGAAACCAGCCATTGAAAATGGTGGGTTTGCTCAAAAAAAATGGCAGCTTTCCAATGGCATTTTTTCTAACTTTGAAACTCCCTAATTTTCTTAATCACACCTTTCCCTTGCTTCAAAGCCCTTACAAATTGTATTTTATTTTGGATCTGACCAAGGATGAGAATTAAACTTGAACAAAACAATATGCAAATATTCTAAACAAAAGAGAAATATCAGTGAAGTTTGGGAATCTTAATTTGGAAAAGAGTAGAGGGAATCAATGAAGATAAAAGAAAAGCTTTTTGTTTGAAATTTTCAGAAACAAAATTCCATCCAGAAAGGTCTTGGAGTTGGTCCAGACTGGTGATTAAGGTGCCTTCTAGCTTCTTTAAATTGTTTATCTCAGACATCTTGCATGAATTTTGAGTTTGGGAAGAGTGGGCTGGAATGCATTTATTTGATCATTTTTTCTTTTATTGAACTCCAATCTTCAAATTTACAACACAAAATGATGGCTGCTGCTCTGAAACCAAATTTTCCATTTCATATGACATCTTTAACATGGAATATATGTGGAAAGGATTTTTTGGGTTAAAAGAAATGTCTGTATTTAAACTGAATTAAAAAAATTACATTTACTTCAGGACCAAGATAATGTGTGTATTTTGTTGGAGTAAAAACTTATCTCCATTTCTTCATGTTCTTTCTTCTTATCTTTCTCCCTTTCTGTATTTCCACTCTGCCTCTTTTCAGTCTCATAATCTTTTCATTACTCTTTGTCATCAACCTACTATCCGCATATTTCTCACACCAACCTCAGCCTATCCTCTATGCTAGCGCGCACTCATCTCACTCTCAGTATTCAATATCCAATGTACCTATCTTAATATCACAACGTGTGTGACACTTCATTCAGTCATGTATACCTGATGGCAGAGTTGGGGCAAAGCAGGAAGTTTCTCTTCTCTCATCCTTCTACTTTGATCTCCACTCTGCGTACCCTCAGGTAAGTCATGTTCTCTTTATTCATTTCCTTTTCTTCAATTCAGCTGTCATCTTTTCTTCTTACTTATGAAATTGATCCTTCTACTTTGGTATCCACTCTGCATACCCTCAGCCCAACAGGTTATGAGCCCAGAAGTGCTACCAAATCATTAATTTTCTATCAAACTAACCCCAAAGGATCTGGCACTCTAAGTTTTGTTACGCTGTTTAATTATGGATGAAAATCAGTCGCATCTGGTGTTAAAAACACCGTCTATCATCCCGCTCAACTATCCAGTATCTGATTTGAACTAAAGTGACTGGGCAATGATATTTTGTATCCACTTCAGAGCATCTGGAGTTGCATATCTTCTTACTAGCAATTCACAAAAACAGAATCAAGACACGTGGTCCAAAGACAATCTGGCGGTGTGTTCAGTTATTTCAAGATCTATCAATCCATCAAACTTCCAATTCATAAGAAAGCAAAAAGAAAGCGCCATTGGAATGTGGAATTCTCTCCGCAAGGCACACCAGGACAACTCATCAGGTGGTTGAATGTATTGGCTCCAAAAACTTCTTCTCACCAAGCTGAATGACAAAGACATGACCGCACATCTTTCAGAAATAATCTCCTATGGAGAAAAATTATCATCCCTCATTACTCCTGAAAACCCTCTCACAGCAGATGATCTCTAATCAATGGCAATCCTGCTTTCAATTTGAGACAATTCGCTTGAATGTGTATCAAGCATGATGAATGAGGAATTGGTACCATCCTCAAAACTTATAAACACACTCAAGCAGGAACATCTGCGCCAACAAACAAGAAAAAAAGAAGATTTGCTTGTGGAAAACTCAACCAAGTCCCAAACCAATATCAAACTGTCCAACATACAACAATGGGACAAGTCAAATCCATTGTGATTCTATTACTGCACCAATAGCAAGATTGAGGGACACACGTCTTCCAGATGCCCGGAGGTACATGAATCTCTCAACAAGCAGCATAAAAACAGATACGATCCAAACAAAGCCAACATTGTAGCAACAAACAAAAATGACAAGGAAGATGACTTCCCCACATCAGAAATAGTCATTTATGCCCAATACGCCTCATGCAATTTGACAAAGTTGAAACCAATCACTAATGCCAATTTCAACCTTGACTCTGAATGCACATTCTTGATGACCCCTTTTGAAGGACAACTAAGAAAAAAAATTCCCCTACTCCATTTCAGTCTGACTGGCAGATGGTTTGAAAATCTCATCCAGTATGGAAGGAAAACTTGATGTATCCTTTGGGAACATTAACGCTTAGGTGGTCCCAAACCTACACAAACCTCTTCTCTCCATCTCAAGTCTATGAGAGGCAGGATATACTGTATCTTTACCTCCAACAGATGCAAAATCTACAAAGACTCAAGTCTCTCAATCAATGTTCCACCGGTTACTGCCGGCTATAGAAAATCTAACCTATACTATCTTCCTTCAAAGAAGGTAAGCCAAAAAAGAGTCGGTTCTCTCAAGCGTCAAGATTCTGTCTGATGACACTCTTTTTGGATACCACTGCAGATTCTCACATCTCAATCTGAAATCACTTTGAAAACTCTTGAAGTCACACAATATCAAACCTAGCCTCAACAACGAGTATGAAGTAAAGCAGTGTGCTACATTGTGGTGACCAAATCTGGACAACCTGGATCAGATGTGGGAAAAATTCAAAAAAAATTTTACGGTTCTTTTATTTAGGTTTATTCAAAAAAGAAAGAAAAAAAAATCAGAATTTCTTTTTCAGTATCACTTCTCCAATTTCCTCATCCTGTCAAAAATGCCTTTGTCCCATTTGTCTAGGAAAGGCCTCTCTCGGCCTGATCATCTAGGTTGTATGTTCAATCCCCTCTCTCTTTGTTCCCCCCCTTCCTTTTGGCCAAAGGCGCGGGCCTAGACCGGCTTGGCCCAAGATCTCATCTCCAAACCTCAACCTCCGATCCATCTCCTCCCATCACCTTGGTCCCAATCTCCTCCTTGCTTCTCTTCTCCCTTGGCTATTTGATTGGGTCATGCTGTCCTCCCTCCAATCCAACAACCAAGTACATCATCCAATCCCTCAAACACAACCTGCTCCCCTTGTCCTCATCCCGGCCTGTTCAGGATGATGGTGATCACCATTGTCAGTCCCAAGATGAACAATAGATTGTCGATTGACTCAAGTCTGACCTGAATTGCTTGCAGGTTTTTCTTGACTTGGGTGCTTGTCCCAAGACTTAGTCCTCCTTCCGACCCTTCCAGGATCTCAACCCTCATCATCTGGTCCATAAACTCACTCACGGTACCCTCCAAGGTTCCGGCAGATTTGTCATCCTGTGCCTCGCTCTTATTGTCTGGCAACTTTTTTGGTGTTGTGTTTGTTTTTCATTGGTTGGATTCATCTGCCTTGTCTACTTGCTCTTTCAAATGCAATTCAAACCCGCCCTCATCATCTTTGCCATCTCAAGTTTGCTTTGTCGACCAAATGATTTAATCCCATCAATTCTCCTTCAATCTCAACCTCAAGTTTGCTAGCAACATCTCTCTCACCACTCTCTCACACACACTCCCCAGCTTGCCATCTCCCCCATCCAACTCCTCACTCAACGGTCTTGATGATCAACAATCATTCAAGATGCCCCCTACCTCCTCATCAACCTTCCCATCCGCCGATCCATCCATAGCTCACACCCCCTTCCATCTTTGGGTGGGGGTGGGAGAGTGATGTCTACCACCCACAGACACCCGCGGGCAATCTGGCCCATTTTTCTTTTCCCACCCCTTCTGCCTTTGGGAAAGGGGTGGGTGTGATCCCGTATTGTCGCACGCATCCATCCATGGATGGACACAGGATATGTGAAGGGATGAAAGGATCCCACCCCGGTCAGGTAGGCCGGACTTCCACGGGCCTGCGTGATCAAATTATTCTGATCACCTAAAATCTGAAAATCAAAAAAAAAAATAAAAAAAAAATGAAATTCTTTTTCCGCTCCATTTGTAGTATCTCTTGTACATAGTCTAACAGGGCCTCCTGCCCATATAAGGAAGGGCTCTCCCCTGCCTTTTGGAGCACATCCCATCATCCTAGAACCCAGGAGCACCATAGGAGGACATCCTATCCTACATCCCATCATCCTAGAACCCAGGAGCACCATAGGAGGACATCCTATCCTACAACCCATCATCCTGGAACCCAGGAGCACCATAGGAGGACATCCTATCAAACATCCCATCATCCTAGAACCCAGGAGCACCATAGGAGGACATCCTATCCTACATCCCATCATCATCAGATCAGATCACACCATCAACATCACATCAGCAAAGGGTATCATCATCATTTTCACCTTGCAATACCTCATCCGTGGGGTCTTCATTCCCCTTTATCTGAGACAAAAATTTGGGTATATCTATGATTGCCCCTTGATCCTTGAGCCTCCATAATCAAACCCTTGATCCTTGATCCTTATCACCAACCAACAGCTTTGCTGGTTGAAGAAGAATTTGACTTATTGAATTCTTGAGTGTGTTACACCACTCCTGATCCCTTTATCCGACCATACTGGTCCTGATCATCCTTTGGTTATCTTTCTGGAACCAGTCACGTTTGACTGAAGAGGTTTTATTAAGCTTAAAACCTGGATTGTTAAACCTCCCTTCATCTCTTTTGAAGTTGAATTCCGCCACGCTACTCTTGAGTCCCTTGAGAAGTGTTGGGTTATTCTTCTTTGAATCAGTTATTTTTTTGCTTCTAGAAGCTTCTTCAAACCATTAGCTTTGTCTTGTGTGGCCACCCACAGTTATCTGGTACCCTTCAAAAACTTGATTGCGGAGATTTGGGCAGGTTCATTGAGAACCTTGAGGTTGTTTGGGATTGAGTTGATGTTTGCTAAGCTTCTGCTGACAACCAGAGCTATTAGCTTTTGGGCATTGTGTTGAGTTATTCCATGCATGCGGGCGCGGGTGAGCCCAACTTTCAGTGGATCAGGGAAACCTACTGCGGCCGCAAACCGCGCACTTAGAGTAGCCCATCTGACGGAAGTCTATCTGACCATTCAACTCAATGCGGGGTTACTTCATAATCTTCACTGGATCATTCATCCTTCCACTCATCCCCTTGATTCCACGTCTCTTTTGTTCATCCAGTTTCTTCTTTGCTCTTATTCTTTCACATCATATACATTGTGTGCTCCATCTCTCAAGATCATTCTTCTGCCCTTTGCTCAAAAAACACCACCCACACGTTTGACATGCATTAATGATTGCCTGGTGAGATTCATCACCTTTAATTTCTTTCTCATATTTGACACACTCACTCATGCTAGAATCTATCAGCCTCTGCTTCAGCCTCTGCATCTCAACCCACAAGTCTTCCTCAGATCATCTCCTCCAATCTCTCAAATGTCTGCTCGTCGAGTGCAGTCTTATCTTGTTTGTTGTTCATGTTTTCATTTCATTAACTCTCCTCATGATATTTCTGCTCATCAAGTTGGTCTCCTCAGTCTTCAGTCTTGTGTTAGGTCTTTTGTCAATAAAATCACTTTACAGTTAAAAGCCAAACGGCTTCTACTCAAACTCTTTGAATAACCAATACAAAGACTGAGGAAGGATACCTAGCCGGGCCACAATGGACTTTTGACAGACCATGCTCAAGACTGCCCTCGAGACTATCCCTCTACTTGGAGAAGAAAACTATGGGATCTGGAGAGACAAGATGGATGCGATTCTGGACGTCAGAGGCTGTACTGCAGCAATCAACGATGAGACTTCTGTTCTTGATGCTGCAGTGAACAACAAAATCAAACTCCTTATCATCTCAAAACTCGATTCCTCTTCCTACAAAAACATAGTCACAGCTGAAAATCAAAACTCTGCTAAGCTGCTGTGGAAGGCTATCATTCAAAAATTTGCTTTTTTGCAGGCTTCAAATCGTGCAAGAGTGCTCAACTCATTTCTCTATCTCACTTTCAACCCAGAGGATATCGTCAAATTCATCACCAGAGTCAAAGTATGTCTCAAAAAGATGGCCAAAGTGGGAATCAAACTCCCTGACAATATCGTGGCTTATCTCTTACTATTCAAATTTCCCGCTTCTATGGACAAATGTAAGAGGCAGATAATGCACTCAGAAAAAGAACTCTCTGTTGACTATGTCTTGTGTCAGGGATTTAACCTCTATTGCTTTACCTAGCCGTGGTTAAACCTGCAAAAGAATAAAGACAAACCAATATTTAAATTAGTTTTGACTTATATATTCCAAACAGCAACTTTAAAAGTTTACAGACTCGAATAATACCAAGGTATTATGAGTAAATAGCCACACCTTAAACCTTTATAATAGGTAAGGGGCCTTAGTCTTAAAGGAGTAAGACCAAAAGGAGATTTGCTTATAAATAAGCTCACACCCTTTAAAGAGTAACACACAGGGGTTACTTATTCAAGTGAGACCTTCCACTCGAGATTGGTGTTGCCAGATAGGTTATTGATTGAATTTAACACCAAAGTTTATAGCCCCAGTCAATCTTCTTCTTGAGATTAAGGTTAATGGGCTTGTTAACTCTTGCTTGTATTCTTGTTCAAATAATAATATATAATGGATGATGAAAGGGCTATAGGGTAAAGACCCTGCTCTTTTAAGGTAACAGGACCCCTCAGGGGACTCTATTAATCACCAGGGGAGTGTCAGGCTCTCCTTGGTTTCGTCCTCAAAGGCCCAAGACATCATTACATCATTCTCAATGGGTAATGAAGAACTAGTACCCATTGGGAAGGATTTTCAAGGTAAAGTTTTCATTTTACTTACTAAAAGGTTACTTACTGGGTCTTAGGACTTATACATCACTCAGATGGACGGTATAGAAGCCTTAGATTCCATCATAATGATTATTTATATTTATTTAATGTAGCTTAATACCTTGGCAAATAATTTAATTTTAATTATAAGTATCTTAGCTCATACTATACACATAGAGTATGTATACTCTTTGCAATGTTTATTAAAAGGTTTACAGCCTACAGATGAACTCTGAGCCCTCTGAGTGGACGCACTCAAGGCTCAGTGAAGTATATTAAAGCATTATTACATCCAAAAGGGGATAGTAGTAAATAAGCAATTAATTTATAATTATACTATACCTATCAGGGGTATATACTCTTGGAAGTGCTACTAGAAGGTTCATAGCTTACAATTAAGTTCTAAAGCCTCTGAGTGAACGCTCTCAAGGCTCAGTAAGGTGTATTAAGTGTACAGAGGGAGTATTACTTATAATTACATCCCAAAGAAGGATAATGTGTAATTAATTTATAAAGTATAGAGAGTATGGGTTAATATGATTACTGTAACTCCTTCCCAAAGAGAGGAAACACTTTGGGAACTTCTATATCAATGATTGGGACGCATCTGAGTCCTCATAACTTAATTTAAAGTTATATTGGGTCCCCTTCTTGATAATATAAATTATCAAGGTTTTAATTCCATAATCCATACTCATAAAAACATACTTACACAACATTATATAATATTATTAAGATTTAATATATAATTACAAAACTATTCAAAATTTTCATTATTGTCTCCATTGTGGTTTGAACCAGTGACCTTGGTATCAGATACTGGGAAGTGAGCCTAGTACTTAGCCACTATACCAGCAGGACATATGAGTTTCCAGACATTTGGACAACTCTAGTTGTCTCATGGCTGACATCTTGAATCATCTCACACAATTGAACAACGAATCTTTGGCCCAATCATCTATTGCTAGCTCAAAGTCAAAAGGAGACATTGCACTTTTTGGAAGCAAATCATCATCTCATTCACCTTGTACCACGGGATCTGATCCTAAAAGATGCGTCGAAGGATATCACCACCCTGGGAAAGACAAAAATCACTCATCAGCAGACTGTTGGCACCTTCACCCAGATTCGGCTCCTGAATGGTGGATATATAACCAAGCCAAATGGAAAGCAATGAAGAACAGACAAAAAGAAAAAGTAGAATCTCATTCAGCACACTATCTTGCTCTTTTGAATCACTGGATCAAACAAGGAGATCCCGTTCGCCGTTTCTTGCTGGACAGTGGAGCTTCTGTCCACATGATCAATGATGCTCAATTCTTCAGCGAGATGGAACCTCACGTTGGTAATCCAATCAAAACGGGCAAGGAAGGGGCTAGTCTGGAGATCAAGGGGAAAGGCACTGCCATCCTTCACTGGAAGGATCTCACTCTCAAACTCACGGAGGCGTTTTATGTTCCAGACGTAACTATTAATCTAATCAGTGCTGGAGCTCTGAATGCCAAGGGCTGTTCTATTCACTCTTCAGCCAAGCAATTCACTGTCTTGCACGGAGGTAAATCCATACTGAAAGGAACCGTTGATGACAATCTCTACACTCTGCCTACCCCTTCTTTTAGTCTTGCTCCTACTCTCAAAACCCACCTTTCCACACTCTCTACTACTCCTGAAGACGCTCTTCTTGAGATTCACAGGAAATACAGTCATGCTTCTATGGCAAGATTGACTCCACTCATCCATCACATTCCCAGAAACGTCGTACAGAAAGTCCAATGTGTAGAATGCGCCAAGAGTAAAATTACCAAGTCACCCTTCTCCCAATCCTTTACAAGGTCTACAAAAGTGCTCAATTGAATCCATCTGGATCTAATGGGACCCATTTGAACTATGTCAAAGTCTGGTCACCGGTTTATCCTGTCCCTTGTAGACAATGCCAGTGGATACCTGGAAGCCTTTCCGATCGCCTCAAAGTATGAAGCCTCTGATATTATCATAGATCTACTCAAAAAAGAACACCAACGCCGTGATAAATATCCTTTGGAAATCTGCTCAGACGGAGGAACCAAATTTGTGAACTCAAAACTCTTGACATACTTGGACAAACGACATATTACCAACATTGTGTCAGAACCCTATCACCCAGAACACAATGGACGGGCTGAACGAGCCAATCAAACAATTGTGGAGTCTACTTGCGCCACCCTCAAAGAAAGCAGGCTCCCGCCGTTGGTTTGGCATGAGTTCGTCAAAGGATGCTGCTTAATGCTGAACCGCATCCCAGCAAAAGGGGAAGATTTGACACCCTGGCAGAAAATGCACAATAAACTCTTGCCGCCTTCCTTTCTCAAACCAATTGGGAGCCCCTGCGTTTACCTTATCAACAAACAACCAAAGGGGTCAAAATTTGATTTTAAAGGAGAAGAGGGAACTCTTGTAGGCTTTAATCCTCTCCTCCTTTTGTATTGCATACTAACAAAATCTGGTTCTATTATCTCCTCAAAGCACGTCAAGCTCTTCTCTTTTCCAAGACCTAATGCTCCTGGTTTTTCTTTCAATGTTGATCCTCTACCCAGAGACAATGGTTGCTCTCGCGCCAATGATTTAAGTCCTTGCCTGCCTGACCCAGCTCTCTTAACCCGTGATTCTTCTCAGATTCCCTGGACTCACTATTGCAATCACTCTGATGAATCAGTCAGCTCTGCGGACAAAAGCGACTCAACCATTTGGTCGTCTTCAGAAGAAAAGCCTGATCCGAAACCTGTTGTGCGTAGCAATCCAACCCCTCAGGGACCACCTCAATCAGATAGCGCTCCAGCGGGTCAAGTTTTAAGGGATAGGTCTCAAGTCAAACCACCTCAGAGATATGGCTTCTATCACCATTAAAAGCCTAAGACGTACAATGATTCTCTCAGATGCGATGAGCATCTCATGTGGATTGAGGCAATGGACCTAGAACTGACTTCCATCAAAGACCTGTCCGTCTGGGAAGAGTACAACGGTCCCGATCCCAAGAACGCACTCAAAACTACCTGGATCTTCAAGGTAAAGCAAAATTGCCATGGCAACCCAGTCAGATTCAAGGCCCAACTTTGCGTGCAAGGATTCAACCAAATCAAGGGTCTTGACTACACCAAGAAATTTGCTCCAACCGGGAAGCCTTCCACTCTACGACTACTACTACTGTACGCGCTCAAATCAAATCAACAAATTCGACAATTCGACGTCAAAAGTGCATTTTTGCACTTGCCTATCGAGGAGGAATTTATCATTTGCACTCCCAAGGGCTCAAAGCGAACCTCACGGTATCTCAGACTCAAGAAGTCCCTGTACGGGCTCAAACAGGGGCCGAAAAATTGGTATGAAACTCTCACTGCGTGGTTCAAAGAGGTAGGTTTTGAGGAGTCTTTGTGTGATCCTTTCTTTTACCTGTCTTGCAATGGTAAGTCTAGTCTGTTCTTCCACGTGAACGATCTTGTTCTCTTCAGAGACGGCAATGACTTTGAGTCAAAATTTTTGGATTGTTTTGCGGGATCAAGGGCGAAAAACCCCAACACCGTTCTCGGTATGAAAATTGAGGTACGCCGGGATGAAATCTTACTCAGCCAGCCAAAGCACATCAACCTTGATCTCAAAGAGCTTGGCCTAGAAGAAGCCAGAACCAGCAAAACTCCATTGAATCAGAATGCTCAACTCAAAACCGCCACTGACAAAGAGTTTGAGCAGTTTAAGGCGCTCAATGTTAACTATCTTTTGGCGATTGGACTTCTTAACTATATTGCATGCTACTCACGACCCAACATCAGCTTCGCAGTCTCCAGCCTGTTGAGATTTAACGTCAAACCCGGTATTCCCCACTGGAAAAAGGTGAAGAAAACCTGGAAGTACCTGAAGGGGACTCCTCATATTCAACTTAGCTTGAAAGTCAAAAACGTTGACTCTCTAATCTCAGCCTACTCAGATGCCTCTTGGGCGAACAATCCCGACACTCGACGCTCTCAAACTGGCTATGTATGTGCCGCGTATGGATGTGTTGTGTCCTGGAACAGTTGCAAGCAGAAGAATGTCACTTTCAGCTCCACGGACGCGGAACTCAATGCCTTTGTAGATGCATTTCATGAGGCCACTTGGATTAGGGCTCTAGCCTGCGAGATATTCTCAACTAAGCCAACGCCCATCGCAATCCACACCAAAAACAGTGGCCTGATCAAAAAAATACATTGTTTTGGATCCTACTCCAAGACTCAACGTCTAGATCTGAAAACAAAGGGGATGAGAGAAGAACTGAAGTCAGGAAATATCACCGCCACACTCGTTAAGTTGGAAGAAATGCCCGCAGATGCTCTTACCAAAAGCTCAAGTCTTACCAGCCTCAAACTCCTCCAATAATTCTTCAGCTCTCATGGAACCTCATAATGTTCATTTTTTTTCTTTTGTCTTGTTTTTTTTCTTGTTGTTCTTTTCCTTTTTTTTCTTTCTTCTTTTTCTTCTTTGCTTCTTAGAGCTCTTCATCTCACCAGGCATGGGGCGTGTTGAGTTATTCCATGCACGCGGGCGCAGGTGAGCCCAACTTTCAGTGGATCAGGGAAACCTTCTGCGGCCGCAAACCGCGCACTTAGAGTAGCCCATCTGATGGAGGTCTATCTGAAAATTCAACTCAATGCGGGGTTACTTCATAATCTTCACTGGATCATTAATCCTTCCACTCATCCCCTCGATTTCACGTCTCTTTTGTTCATCCAGTTTCTTCTTTGCTCTTATTCTTTCACATCATATACATTGCGTGCTCCATCTCTCAAGATCATTCTTCTGCCCTTTGCTCAAAAAACACCATCCACACGTTCGACATGCATCAATGATTGCCTGGTGAGATTCATCACCTTTAATTTCTTTCTCATATTTGACGCACTCACTCATGCTAGAATCTATCAGCCTCTGCTTCAGCTTCTGCATCTCAACCCACAAGTCTTCCTCAGATCATCTCCTCCAATCTCTCAAATGTCTGCTTGTCGAGTGCAGTCTTATCTTGTTTGTTGTTCATGTTTTCATTTCATTAACTCTCCTCATGATATTTGTGCTCATCAAGTTGGTCTCCTCAGTCTTCAGTCTTGTGTTAGGTCTTTTGTCAATAAAATCACTTTACGTTGTTACTTACAATTTCCTTGTCTTGTTGAACTCTGAACAAACCTTGACTTCTTCTATTCAAGTTTTCCCCGGAACCATATTGCCTCAGATAGCGTTGTTTCCCAGCTATAAACCACTATAATCTTTATCCTCTTACATTTGGTCCCCCGTTTACCAGGTTCTGGACTTTGATCTTGGTTACATTTAAATATTTTTGCAACACTCAGGAGGGCAGCCTAAACAGCACCTTTTCCCTCCGCAGAACGTCCACAGCCTAGCACCGTTTTGAGTCTTACAACGTGCATTCAATCCAAAATGTCTCGGACACACTTTCATCCTTGTCTCAGCTATTGGTCGAATTCTCCAGGCCAAATCATACACTCAGATTTATGCAGCTTTGAAACTACGTCACAGAAGGTTTCAAATATATTATTATGTTCATAGATGACTTCTCCAAAGCACTCTTTGCCTATCCTCTCAGAAACAAATCCAATGTCTTTGAGCGCGTGAAATATTTCTTTTCCTATTTTGAAAACCAGTTTAAATGCTCCATCAGCTGTATACGTACCAACAATGGAGGAAAATACGTCAACAAGAAGATTAAGGCTTTTCTATTTCTCAAAGAGACTGCTTACAAGCCAGGACCCCCACACTCCCCACAGCTGAATGGTGTAGCCGAGCAATCCAACATAACCATTTTGAATCTTATTCAATCCGCCCTCCTATTGTCCAATCTTCCCAAAAGCTACTGGTCTGACGCTCTCGGCAACTCACTCTTTGCTTTCAACTCCTTTCCTTGCAAAACCCCCCAGGCTTTCACCTCTCCCAACTCAATTCTTCACCAGAACAACGTATTGGCCACCTATATTCATCCATTTGGATGACTCACCTGGTACAAAGTACCCAAACACAATCGGAAAAAACTTTCACCAAAAGTTTGCCCATTGATCCTATTATCCTATCTCCATCAAGGAAACGGCTATGTACTTCTGGATCTGGTTGACAAGAAAATCATTAAATCTAGGGATTGTCTCTTTAACCACACCCTCTTCCCTTATGGTTCGCCAGTTCAAGACACCAGTATGAATCATGCTCCCATCATCACTGAACTCTCTTGGCTGCCTTCCCCCCCCTTCTCCACTTCCCCCCTGTTTCTTCCGTCCCCAATGTCTCCTCTCTCCCCATTGTTCCATCCTTTTCTGGTGGTATTTCTCCTGTTTCCCCCCCTGCCTCATCCTTTCCTTCCGGTGGCTCTAATCGCATCCCTACATCCCCTTCGTCTGAACTGATTCCTGACGCACCTGCTCCCTCCAGACCATCTCCCAATACAACGGCCTCCCTTCCAGCTGAATCGACTAATTGTCCCTGTCACCGCAGTCCTAGCCCTTCCACCTCCGACAACTTGGTCTTTCCACCCCAACTATCCTCTCCCTCTCCCTTGTTTGCCTCTGAATCAACAGTTGATTCCCAAGAATCCTCTCCTCAACCTTGTCAGCTCCCCCCCCTCTCTGCCCCCCCCTCTACCCGTTCCCCCCCTTTCTCTCCCTACTCATTGCTCCCCATCCCCCCCCTTGCTTCCCCATCACTCTTTCAGAGTCACTTGCCCTCTGTCTTGTTTTGGGAACTACTCGCAATTGGCCAAAATCAAGGACAATCTCGTCGCTCCTAAACCCTGGAAGCAACTGATGAAGTCACCTCATTGTCAGCGCTGGATCTCCTTGGCCCATGAGGAAATCTCCTCTCTCCAAGGTATGAACACCTGGATCCTTGTCCCCCCGCCCACCGGTCGGAAAATCATACGCTGTAAGTGGTTTTTCAAAGTCAAGCGGCGTGCAAACCAATTCATCATCAAGCTGAAGGCCCATTTAGTGGCCATGGGCTTCTTGCAAGTTCAAGGCCTTGATTTCTCCAAAGTCTTTTCCCCAACACTCTGTCTTAAAAGGTTACGGCTAATCCTTTCCCTGTTAGGAAACAAAGGATGGGTTGGTTGCCAGGTAGAATTCAAAACCGCTTTCCTGAACAGACATTTAGACAAACCCGTTTATATGTCCCAGCCTCCAGGTTTTGAAGATCCCGCTCATCCCAATTTTGTGTGCAAAGTATCAAGGGCAATCTACGGCCTCCAACAATCTCCACGCCAGTGGAACATCAAATTGAACTCGGCTCTACTGTCCCTTGGTCTGACACGCTCCTCTTACAACCCTTCCCTCTACTTCAAACTCTTGTGTGGTGTTCTTTTAGGCGCCATCACTGCACAGGTCAATTACCTTGCCATGTTTGGCTTCCCGGACTTTGTTCAAACTTTCATCTTGGATATTGGTAAGCGCTTTTCAATTGGCTCTGATGAAGACCTAGCCTTTTTCCTGTCCATCTCCATCCATCAGGATATTCCGTCGCGCACAGTTTTCATTGGCCAGAGCCACTACATCTCCTCCATTGTTTCCTCTTTCCTTCCCTCCTCCCGCACGTCAGCCATCTCTCTAACCGACATCAACTTCAAACTGCAAGGAAAGGCAATTGATTCTTTATTGCAGCACACGCGTATCAAAGTAGTAACAGTAAATATAACTGAATCACAGGTGAAGTGAGAAAAATAAGCAATAAGTATTTTTGTACGCGGTACGGCAAGAGGGTAAGCACAGCAAGAATCACCAGGAGACCAGAACAAAGGGATTGGCCAGAAAGTACAATCACTGAGAATGGAGTTTAGGCAAAAGCGGGCTGAGACCTTCAGTGAATGAGAAGTAATAAGAAATGTAAAGTTAAGTGAGCGTGGAAGCAAGATTAGAATAAAGAAGAAAGAATAAGACAAGAGTGTTTGAGGAATACGGAAATAGAATGATGGTGGGGGGACTGTAAGCTGTACCTCCAACTGAGCCGCTTCTAGCTCCTCCTGAACACTGAGGATGCTTCTGGTTTTATGAGTGAGTTGTCAATGGCGGCTGGGGACAATAGGATGTTTGACTTGGAAAGATGAAGGAGAAAGATAGGAATAGGATAGGAAAAGGAATAAATAACGGGAGTGGAAAGAATAAGATAAGGAGAAGAGATGTCAGGGACCAAGACAAAGACCGTCTTCCAGATCAAAGTGACCTCAACACACTACCAGCTTGACGGACGGAGTGTAGGAGTTAGGTTAAACACTCCCACGGGAACACCGTAGTACCACTACTGCGCTGGGGAGTCTAAAGCTTAGGATAGGAGGCGCCGCAGCAGGAGGTTGAGGTTGGAGTCGTTAGCTGACACAAACTTCTCTCCAAAAGGTCACCTGGCTCCCCCAAGTCTCCTCCCCAATACAATCAGCTTATTGGGTCCTTACTCTGGATATCCCAATGTACTCGTCCCAACACCTTGTTTGCTGTCAACAAACTGTCTCAGTTCTTGGACAATCCTTCTCTCAACCACTGGAATGCGGCTATCCAAATACTGCGCTACCTCAACACCACCAAGCACCTCTGCCTCACTCTTGGAGGCAATGACCTCAAAATTGTTGGCTACTCTGACTCCGACGGGGCTGAAGATTGGGACAATTGGCGCTCTTTCTTTGGATACACTTTCTGCCTTGGCTCCGGCGCGATCTCCTGGAAATCTAAAAAGTAACCCACCGTTTCACTCTCCAGCTGCAAAGCCAAATACAAAGCTTTATCTGACTCCTGAAATGAAGGTTTATGGCTGCGTAACATCCTCTCTGAATGTTTTTTGCAAGAAGATTTACCCGTCAAATTATTTGTCAACAACAAAGGAGCCAAAGCTCTGGTAAAAAATTGCAAGCATCACTCACAAACCAAACACATCAATGCGAGGCACCATTTCATTGGCGAGTGCGTCTCTTGGCAGGCTTTTCAAATTCATCATGTTAGCAAAAAAGACATGATTGCGGATATGCTTACCAAGCCCTTTCCTGCGTACTCTTGAGCACTCATCAGCGTCTGTTTGGTATATTAGGCGTTGGCCAGCAAGGGGGGGTGTTGGAGTAAACACTTATCTCCATTTCTTCATGTTCTTCCTTCTTATCTTTCTCCCATTCTGTATTTCTACTCTGCCTCTTTCCAGTCTCATACTCTTTTCATTACTCTTTGTCATCAACCTACTATCGGAATATTTCTCACACAAAACTCAGCTTATTTGTCATGCTAGCACGCTCTCATCTCACTCTCAGTATTCAATATCCAATGTACCTTTCTTAATTTCACAACGTGTGTGTCACTTCATTCATTCATGTATACCTGAGGGTAGAGTTGGGGCAAAGCAGAAGGTTTCTCTTCTCTCATCCTTCTACTATGATCTTCACTCTGCGTAACCTCAGGTAAGTCATGTTCTATTTATTCATTTCCTTTTCTTCAAGTCAGCTGTCATTATTTCTTCTTACTTATGAAATTGATCCTTCTACTTTGATCTCCACTCTGCGTACCCTCAGCCCAACATATTTCATAAATACTTTGGCCCAGAGCCACTTCATAAAACATTCAAGATTATGAATAAGAAAATTCAGAAAACTAAATATTTTTCAAAGTATAATCAATTCCTGCAATTGATTGAATTTTAATCAAATAAAAAGAAATTTTACATTGTGAAATTTGGGGAAGAATACTCCATAAGATTTCCCCAACACTTGGAATTCAACGGTACTTTGTGTTTGTAAGGATTTGAGCACGCCTTTTGGTCAACCACAAGAGAGAAAAAGAGAGAGAGGAGGGGAGTGAGATATGGCAGATGAATTCCTTCCTTCCCCACTCTGATGTTCTGCTGTGATCCATGAAAATCCCCCTACTTCCTGGAGTTTTGAGTGAGTTTTAAATCGCCACTCTTAACCCTAACCCAACTACAAGCACAATCATCAATTAGAAATAACATTACAACCAAGAACAGAAACCCTATCCTGCTTCCTTTCCCACTTTGCTCCTTCCACCTTCAAGTTCTGCACATTGTTGCATAACCTGGTTTTTCCTTCTCATGAAAAGGCCCTCCACTGTGTCCTACTCAGATCCCCCTGCCTGTCTGCACCAGCACAAGGCATTGCTGTGAATTCCTGGTATCCATGTATCTATCCAAACTTGCACGCATCCAAATCTATGCATAGCCCGCGTAACTGCCCCACTCCTACTTTTCCAAACTAGCTATATCTGTAACCTTGGCTGTATTTGCTTCATTTATTGATCCATTTCTTTGGGGCGGATTGGGGACACCCCATACCCAGTTCTGAGCCTGCAGTTGCTGCTGTTTCTGGACCAACTGGCACCCCAAAAGCTGATCCCGCTTGCACGCAATGATAAGCGGGCAGCCTTCAATGCAGTTCTTGGTTTTCCGCTATAAAATTTCACCACATCCCCCTTCTGTCCCCAGAGGTCTTCCAATCACTACCTCAACCATAACTTTGCCACTACTCCATCACCACTGCCACCACTGTGTTCTGCCTCAAGCCCCCCATCCCTTCCCAATATTCATGGCTTCCGGGTGCAGCTTCTGCTTCCTTTGAGGGATCTCCTACTTTTTAATCCCCTGATGCGGGGCCAGCCACTTTCCTTCTTGCTTGCCAAGGGAATGCTGCATCAATGTTGGAACCCCAGCCCCCAACCTTGGCCAGGCAAGAGGGCTCATTTTGATTCATTTGTGGTGTTGGATACTGACTTGATCTTGGAGGGCACATGGACTCCGCCCTGATCACCCCCACCCTGTTGCACGCAAGCTCCACCACCTCAAAAATTGTTCAAGAGCCACAAATCCTCCTGGCCCCTCCATTCTTCTGGTCTTCCACAAAAGGAGGACTTTGAAACCCCCGGGGAATGGAAACTGGCACTCTGCTAGGGGGCCAACTGTCTTGCAATGGAAAAATGCACCAAGGTGATCTTGAACCATTGCGCCCCAACCCCTGGTCCAGCCCCTGGCCCATATGATGCTCCTCCTCCGCCTCCTCTGCCATTGCCATTCCCATCTCTGAAGTCATCTCTGTAAACCAAGGGCCACACTCAAACTCCACCATCTCTGGAACCTGAGGGCCAAAATCAGACTCCACCATCTCCAGAGAGTGTGGCAATATCTTCTTCCTCTCCAGTCCAACCAGCTCCCTGTGTGGCCTTGCCCAATATTCTGGAAATCCCAACCAGAGGCGCGCTTTGATGAATTTGTGCCACAGTTGTCCAACCTCCTCCAGGGATCCCTTTCTGCTCCAGGCGCCCACAGAACCAACACCAGGCACAAAATTCTGGCCACTTTCCAAGGCCAGTTGACAGCAGCGCAGTCAGAGATGTTGGAGGTCATGAAGGCCCTTTAGATGACTTCCCCCCCTTTTGCACTTCCTTCTCTTCCATTTTTCTGCGCCTTTGTACCACAAAAGAAATATAATTTTAGTGCTCCTGATCACCTGATGAATGATCATCATGAAAGTGGCCTCCAGCCTTGAGTGATAGTGAGAGCAGAGTGAACCCTCAGAGTAGTCTAATTTTTGATCCGCTTTGCGCACAATTGCACAACCATGAGTGCCCCATGCAAATTATGCTAGGTCCATCCTGCCTTTTTGAGTTTTGCGTTCCCCCAATTCCAATTTTCAGGACAGGTAACTGTACCTCCCCAGATGGACTTCCAAAAAGTTCCCCAAAAATTATTGATAAATCCAGTTGAATTCCGCCATCTAATCCATCCATTCTTCTTGCAAATGGACTCCCCAGCGCGCACTTCCCTCAGAATCAACGCGTCCAAAGTTTTTTTCCAAGAACCAGGGCTTGTGCTTTCCCCATTGAGCCAATATTTCCCCCTCCAGATTCTTCCATCATCAAATCCTGTAGAATCATACTGCATATGATTTTAATTCTGAAAAATAACTCAAAAATGCTGACAAAAGCCAGGAAGGGGTCTGATGCATGATCTTGAGGCTATATTTTTTCAGGGGGGGGAATACTCCAAAAATTCTTCAACAAATATTTTTAGGGAAAATGGAAATATCTCTATTAGCCTATTCCACTGAAAATTTTCAAAGGTAAATTCCAAAAGGTTCCAAAAAATGGTTGATAAAGTTCCCCAAACAGCCCTTCATGATGCTATTGTGTGGTTTTGAGGTGGAATTTTAAGTTTTTAAATTCCCCCCAATAATTACCACATGATATTTATGATCTTTCTGGATGATCAATTAATGAATGAATTATAAAAATAAAAAAACACTAACAGAAACAGCTGAGAGAAAATTATTACAAAAAGTTAATTTTTGAGAAAATCTTTTACATTTGATAATTTTTTGAGAGGAATAGAAACTGGAAAAATTCCCCCAAAATAATTCTTAAGCTCTTTGATATTTTTGAAAAAAAAATACTGCAAATTCAAAAATATAATATGATGTATGCAAAAATCCTTGAATTAAGGGTCAAAACTGAAGGGAAGGAAGCCATTATTTGTTTATTTGTTGAGTTTTGAGGGAATATCAAAGGGGGTCAAAAAATTTCAATCCTTTGGGAAAATTGTGTTTGGGGGCTTTCAAATCCTTTCTACAGAAATTCAACATCAAATATGCATATATCTCAATATTTAAAAACCACATGCCTTTAAGGGTTTCAGCTTGATCTGAGTACAATGTGGCATCATTTTATAGCCTTGGGATCTGGAACTGCATTGTGGTTGGGCGCTCAGCTTCTGGAGCAAGCTGTTCTCAGCATCAGGTGCACGGATGGCTCAGAAATAGCTTCATCTTTATCAGTCACTTTTGCGCAGCTGGCTTAGAATTGAATGCGCCACATCTGTAATCTGAACCAAGGACACAAACAAAGAATGAAGCAAATGCAGTTGTTTTTGGGGAGGAGCTGGTTTGGGGATGGTTGTGCTGGGATATACAGGGGAGGGAACCAAATGTGTGCAATGGGCAAAACAAACAGGCGCAGGGAGGCTGTGTTATGATAAGGAAAAACCTGGATGAGAGTATCAGCAGGCCAGTGGCTAGGGTTGTAGAGAGTGGGGCTTAGTTTATGTCCTTATTTGTTTATATATCTGGGTTTGGTTTGAGGTAGAATTTACTATACCTTTCCCGCAACTTCAAGTTGCATATATGATACATGAAATCAGACCACCAGGCTTCAAGGAAGGGAAGGAACTCATCCTCTTTCTATTTTAATCTGTCTATTCTCTTTTTAAAAGGGTGTCCAACCCCTTGAAGACGCTGGTGACCAATAACTTCCAAATCAAGGAAAACTTCTAGGGGAGTTTTTGAGTTTCCACAACATCCGGCAATGCTGAAACACATCACTTTAAGTTTTAGACCTCAGAGAAAAATAATGCCTTCCATAAAAATAAATGTAAAAATAAGGAGAAAAGGTGGGAGGAGTGCCACCGCCTTACCCAAATCTGCATGAGGTTTAAAATTTCCTGGGCCATTTTGCCAAAATGGCCCCAATGCCATGGCATTGGCTTTGAAAGTATTTTCACAACCCACCAGCGCCAGAAGTTTTGGAAAGGCTTTTGAAACCACATGGTGCCAGTTTTGAAAAGGATTTCAAAACCACATGGTTCCAGTTGCACAGTTTTGACGTCCAGGCCATACCCCCCCCCCTGGAGTGTTGAGAGTGGGGGAGACATTTCAATGATCCCAAACCATGGTGTTTGATAACAGGCAAACATGCCATGCCATGGGATAAAAAGCCTCCCTTTCATGGGGAAGCATGCCATTTGGTGTGATTATAGTGATGAAATCTTCATAATCATGCCAATGAAACCTTCTTGAATCAATTAAGCCAAACTATTTCTAAAATGAAACTAAAAGGCTTCATCAGCATGATTATAGTGAATTTTCTTGTTCTGAATTTAGCCTGGCCAATTTTTAAAATCCCAAAAGTTGTGATTTTAGTGAAAAATTACTAAAATTATACCTTCCTTCAAAAGAGGCATGATTTCTGAAAACAAAATCTAAAATGATTGATTTATTGACAAATTTGTGATTGATGTAACTTTGAAGGTGTTAATTTAGCCTTTATAACTGAAATAAATCAAAAATTGCATGAAGATATCATTAGGTTTATCTTTGGGAAAATTTGTAAGATAAAGTTGAGGATACCCGGGGCACTGGGGAAGCTTCAGGAGACTATCAAGAGGAATATTACTGCAGTTTTTCAAACATTGGTATTTCAGAGATGGAAAGGAATGGTGGGCCTCCCTTCAAAATTTTCAAAATTAGTTTGATATAAAATTCTATTCAAGGATATTTAACCAGAGAAGTAAAAGAGGGATTTCCCCTTCAGTCAGAAAGTTGAAATGAGAGAACAAATTCACATATGTGTCTGTTGAAAAATGTGGTAAATAATCCATAAAGTGTTTAGTATGGTTTGAAAATTATTCTTCCTTTGTAACAAGAGTCTCTTTTGGTTATTTTTTTAAAAGAACTAGTCACATAAAACAAGTTGCATTAATTTTTGGTCCAATATTTTTGTTTCATATCTAAGGATAGAAATTTCATTTTAAGCTGAAAATGAAATGCAGAATTGAAATAATGAATTTCAGAGAATAAAACAAAGCTGAAACTAAACAAACAAAGCAGGCATAATTTCTCTAAAGTAACCAATCTGTAAAAAATCTTTCACCACACCCAATTGGGAAGGACCTTTTGGGGCAATTGGTGGGAGAAATTTCAGGATAAATGGGACAATTTGGTGCGAAATTCTGGTCAGAATGATAAGTTGGCCAGAACCTAGTCCATTTCTCTTGGAATAACTAATTTACACCAATTCTACAGGCAATTTCTGCAATATGGTTCTTTTCTCCATGTATAAGCATTCTCAGAAGCCCTGCACTCTCCAATTTATTCATGATTCTCTGAGGAACCCCTAGGACGCTTCTTTGACAGCTTTGTAAGTTACTCTGCAAATTTAAGGATAACTTACAAGTAACTCAAAAATTGCTCCTCCCTTCTTGATACTCTCATGATTCAGTGATGATCCTAAAAGCTCCAAAAAAGAATTCCTAAAATATCAAATACAATGGAAAGGAAAAATGGCACACTTACTATCTCCTCTACCCCTTCCTAGCTTCTATTTCAAATCAATTGCCAGTTGGCATTTTAATTTTATTATTGAGTTTGATTTTAGACAATGAGGGTGAACACTTTTCAAATTTACCAGCCAAAAATCTATTCATCCCACTTGCAACAAGACTATTTTCCTGCATTTACAAGGGTAGAACCACCATTGACTTTCATCTCCAATTTCTTACTTGCTAACTCACCACAGTGACTCTTCTCAGGGCAAATTCACCACAACTATCCTTTATCCCCAGTCTCCTTGAATTTTTCCTGCCTGTTTCCCAGAAATAAACTGCCAAATATTTCCCTGCAATTGTTGCTTACTCATCTTTCATTTTTGGGAAATTTTTTTTATTGTCTGCATTTGGTAATTTGCGACCCACTTTGTTCTCTGGCCAAACCATATTCTTTTTCCTTCCCTTTTGCAATTCACTGGAAGATTTTTCCTCCATTTTCTCATTAATTTTTCTTACCTCACAGATTTTTTGTTCAATCAGAATCTCCTTTTTTTACAGCAGATGGTTTCCCCAGAAAGGCTGGGCCAACAAAAGTTCACTTTTGGGTTTTGTCTATAAATATGACCCAAAATTCAGGAAAATTTTCAGGAGACTATGCAGTGGAAGCAATGCTGTGGTGGATTGGAAAGTAAAACTATGGGTATTAAAAAAATGAATTTTCTCCCTTTAAAATTCATAAAGTTTTTTAATTGTGGTTGGATACATTTCAGAAGAGGGGGGTCATACCTCTGTTCCAAAGTTCAAATTTGATGACCAAATAATCAAGAACACCGGGGATTGATGTGGAATAGAATATGGGAAGTTTGGATTATAATGAAACCATATTTTTTTATTTACTATGATGTTTTATTTGCCATTTAAGGAACCTTTTTTTTATATTTTTGAAGTTCTTCATTGAATTTCCATAGCATTGTTATGTGGGAATCATCTCAGAACAGGTAAAACTGAGAAGCAATCAAGGATTATTTCCAAGATAAATTTCTGAAAGTTTTATCATTGAAGACAGATTTTATGGATGTGTGGCCCAATATTACTTGTTGCAGAAGACACAGTTGCACAACTATGGAGAGTAAAGAAATTTTTGGGAGACAATAGGAACACATAATTCCCCTAAAAACCAGCAGAAGATATCTGAGAGCCATCTGAATACAACTGGAACAGTTTCTGGCAAACTGAATCATTCCATCCATATTCTTGCACCATGGTTGGAATGTGCTCAAAAAAGGGACCCTGTTGGGTACACAACTCATAGGATCTTTCCACTTGTTTCAATATTTTTGCTTTCTCCTTGAAAAGAGCCCCAGAATAATTCAGAAGGATCATGGACTAGTGATTTTATTAAGATTCAGGTGTCAAAAAAGCAGCCCAGATCTCTTTCCAAAGAAATTTTCCCAGACTTTTTTTCATCATGAGCTATCCAAACGGTGTGGAAGGTAAAGGAGAGTTACGCTCCTAAGTTGTCCGCAAGTCTGGAAGTTATTGATCTAGGCGTCTTTAAGGAGGTTGGATGCAATGAGTTCTTAAGTTTAGTGAGATAAAAGAGAGATGATGAGATGTATTCTCCTTCCTCCTTCCTTCCTCTTCCTTTCCTTTCCTTCTCCAATAGATGGATTGATTGATTCATTGATCATAACCCAACCCAGAGTTGAGGGTGAAGACTTGGATCCCCCCCCTTCAACCCTAACTTAAGTACAACCACAAACGCGAAAGAACAATGAAACACAACCCCTAAGCACAGAACCCTAGCCCAACCCTACCCCTCCATTCCTTGCCCCATAACCCATGCCCCTCAATATCAATGTACGCCTGGTTTGTCCTTCTCATGGCGCGGCCCTCCGCCGCGCCCTACTCGGAGCCCCCCGGTTCACCCGCCTGTGCGCGTCCGCGGACCTTGTGGTCCGCAAGTTTGCCCGCGCGCGCCTAACCCCCAATTTCCCCTCCCTCGCTTTCTGGACTAGCCACCCGCGAGCTTGGTTGGGCCGGCTCCATCACTTGGTCCGCGTTTCCTGGGCGGGTCGCGGCCCGGCGCCCTCAGAGTAGGCCCAACCTGGAACTGGTTCTGAGCCCCGCAATTCCTACTGCTGAAACCGCGCGCACCCAAATGATGAGCCCAACCTACCCAACTGCTTAGCGCGCAGCCCGCGACGCAGCTCTCAACCCAAGGTTATAAATACGACACCACATCCCCCCCCCAAGTTGAGTTCTGTCCCCAGAGGTCTCTTATTTCTGCCTTGCCTCCATCACCCTACCAATCCATCTCTCCCCCCACCGACCCCAGCTCACCCCAGCCCCTCCTCCCCTTCCACTCCGTCGCCATCATGGTTCCCTGCGACTTCTGCGCCTTGAAAGGGCTTGCGTGCTTGATTGTTCCCGGTTGATGTGATTGCACTTCTTGCCGTTTTGGCCATTGCCGCTGCTTGCTCGGCAAGGGAATGCTGCGTCCTCCTCCTCAATCCGGTTCCCGTCCCCGGCCAAGAGGGCACGTCCTGACCCATTTGTTGTTTTCGATGATGAAACAATCTCCAAAAACTTGTGGACTCCGCCCGGATTGCCTCTTGCCTGCCACCCCCAGGACCAATTTGCAACTACGCCTCCCCATTCTGCCGCGCAGGGCCCCCACAGAAGGAGGACTACCCAAACTTTGCGGCTTATTGGTCTGCCTTACGGCTCTGGGCGGACCGTGTTTGGGTCAGGCAAGGCGCGAGGGACCCGCGCATCAATGAAATCCTGAGATGCTGTGCTGGCCCTCCTCCGGTCCCTACCCCAGCCCCGGCTCCTCCCCCAACTCCAGCTCCTCCTCCGACTCTGGCTCCTCCGTACTTGTTGGACTTGGACAAGAGGCCCTCGACCCCACGGGGAACCCCTCCGCCACCCGCGTTGCCGGTTGTTATCTTGTTGTTGCCTCCCGCTGGACCAAGCCCCCCCAATGGTCCTCCAAGGACCACTTCTTCACTGGTCCCGCCTCCTCCCAGCCCACCCAAGATTCCCAATTTCCCTGTTTTCCCGGCTGTTGCGCTCGCGAGGTTTGATGCAATGGTGGACAACGCGGACGGACTCCTTTGGCAATTCCTGGCGGCCCCTTGCGTCCACACCACCGGCGACAAAAGGGAACTCATGGCGGCCTTCTGGAATTTAGCCGCAGCGGCTCGCACGGAAGCGGAGGAGGTGATGAGGACTCGTCCGACGTAGACGGATTCCCCCCCTTTTCTTCCTTTCCATCTTGTATCCTTTTCCATTACTTTTTGAAAAGAAATAAAATTTTGCTGCGCCGTCCTGAGTAGCGTCCCGGCTTTTGAGAACCTTTGCACATGAGATCCGCGTCTTGAAAGCGATCCACGCGAGTGAGAGCAAGAGTAAGTGAGAAAGAGGTCTGCGCCCGCGTCCTGAGTGAGAGTGAGTGAAATTAAAGTCCACACCCGCGTCCTGAGCCAACAAAGTTCCCCGGAAGGTACCTGGACCTCCCCAGCCAAACTGCCACGCAGTTCCCCATACCCAATTCTGCAACAAATGCAACAATCCTACACCAGCACGCGCACAGTCATCCAAGAGAGGAGAAGAAGGAAGTTGAGAAAACAAAAATTCTGGGGTGTCTAGTTTTTCTGGCTGTGAACCGGCTAGGACACCCCCTTACCAAATCAGACCTGTCCCGTACGTGTCCCGCGCCAAGAGGAAACAAGGAAAAGAACCAAGCCCAAAAAAAGGAAACCAAAACCCCAAGAAAAGCGGAAAGAATTTTTTTTTCTTTTTTTTTTTTTTTGGCCCTCCATAGGGCCTCCGCTCCTTCCGCTCCTTGTTTTGGGCCTCCATAGGGCCTCCGCTCCTTCTGCTCCTTGTCCCGCATTGCCCAATACCCGGAGCTTGTCCTCGCGTTTATGGACCCAGCTAGCGCCGTGCCCGCGTCTCTGGGATCAATTATAACCAAAACCAGTACCAATCCAAGAGCCAATCAAATATAAAAGAAGTAGGAGAATAGAAATTCTAGGTTTTCTAGTTATTCCGGCTGTTAACCGGCTAGGAAACCCCCTCAACAAATCAGACCTTTACCCTACTTGCGTCCCCCCCCCAAGTTGACGGCTTTCCCCAGCAGTTTGTAGCCTTTCACTCCTCCAAGGTGGCACGTTGCGTGCGGGTTCCTCCTCAGACAAAGAGTCCGGCCCGTCTGCTGATTTTGAACTTCTGACGCGAGCCCCTGGGTTTGCGCCATCTCCGGCCATCTTTTCAAAGGAGGTGGAGCCATGCGCAAAGAAACGCTTCACATGCAAGGCCATGGCCTTCTGTTTGAACGGCGCCCCATCCAATTCCTCGATCTGGTAGCTCCTGCCCTTGAACTTGGATGCCACGCGGAAGGGGCCATTCCATTGGTTGGCAAAAAGCTTTCCCCACTGAGATTTCAGACTCCAGTTGTACAACAAAACCAAGTCACCCTTCCGCAGCAGATCCCAGAGGCAGTGGGAACAGCGCTCATCCCAATAGCGGACTGAAGCCATCCTTGTCTTCTGAAACCTTTCAGCAGCCTTTGCCAGGGTCTCGTCCCATTGGAGAAGCTGTTCTGCGCGCGCTTCCACGAGTTCTGCGGAGGTCTTCACCTTCCACCAGTCTATGCCCAAGAAGTTTTTGAGCTCAATGTCCACCAGAAGCACCGGACGTTGTCTGTAGAGAAGTTTGTAAGGCGAGTAGCCCGTCGAGTGTTTGACCAGGATCCTGTCCGCGAAGAGGACTGCCGGAAGGGCCTCCTGCCACCGTTTACCGTCCTACTGTCAGCCATGAGACATATATAGATGTCCAATTGTCTGCACAACTCATATGTCTACTTAGTAAAGTGGGTAAGTAATTACTCAGTGCTCTGCCTACAGAAAACCCAGGTCTTGTGTGCAAGCCTCCATTGTGTCACTATTCTGATGTTATCAAGCATTTTGTATTTTTACAAATATTTTATAATATTATTTTATAGTATGTTTTTAACCTAGATTTTATCACATAAAACTTTGATAAATTATATTATAAGTTATGGAAGATCTTATAACTTAAATGTGAGTTGGAATCACCAGGATGCGTCCATTTGGATGCACAATGAACGTCCATAAAGATTTCCCTCTGTGGAAATAATATTCTTTAATGAATTCCATTTACCATAACCCATACAGGGATAAATTATTATTAATGTTCTGTTTTTCTCTCCTTCCAGCCTGTGGATAACTTTCAGGAACCCATAAAGGCTGGAAAAGCGTACACACAGAGGCCATTCAACTCAATTGGGGCATATAAACTCTGTGGGATCATCTGCCAAGAATGTACATACTAATATAAGCCATAATATGGTTAAGATTATGGTCTTAATCTTTAAACACATGCCAAGAAAGATCTGTTTAGAGTTACATGATGATGTATACTTATTCTGAAGCCCTGAGAGCGTCCACTTGGCTGCTAATTAAGTTATTGGGATGATCTACAGTATATATGATACCTGTTGGGGTGATTAGATTAAACTTTACATTGAAAATCACCCCCAATTAGTATGTAATTCCTGCTACTCATTGGGGAATATTACAAGGGGCTCTGAGCAACTGGAGACGAAATCTAGGAAAGTGGTCTACTCCCCTGATGGTCCCTTGAGTCCCCTGAGGACTCATGTTAATATAAAAGAGGAGGGTCTTGCCCCTATAAGTCCTTTTCCTCATTGTATTTTTGAACCAGATATTGCATAGTTAACAAGCCCATTAAACTTAATCAAGAAGATTGACTGGGGCCTTTTAATTTAATATCACATCAATCCAACAATCAATAAGACAAATTCAAATTTGAGTTCAAGATCCCTTTTGGAGTTGTAGCCCTCTCTGGCTACTATAAAGGGTGTGAGCTTCCAGGTGTAAGCAAATCTCCTTTGAGCTTTATTTATATAAAGCCAGGCCCCTTGCCTTTTATAAAGGTTTAAGGTGTGGCTATTTTGCTCCTGATACCGTAGTATTAGTTGAGTTGTACTGATATAAGCATTGAAATTAAGATAAAACTGACATATACAATTTTTATTGTGTTATTTTGCAGGTATTTGTCACAGCTTGTCACAGCAATAGAGATAATACTCTGAAACCTCCCCACACATCTTTACCAGAGCGTCCTTAATGGGCTGATGGCCGTGTTTGATCATTCCGGCACCTTCCAGATAGCATTCCGTGACCCGCCCAAACTTAGCTCCGCAACTCTGGACCAGTGCTTCAGGAACCCATACAGGCTGGAAAAGCGTACACACAGAGGCTATTCAACTCAATTGGGGCATATAAACTCTGTGGGATCATCTGCCAAGAATGTACATACTAATATAAGCCATAATATGGTTAAGAGTATGGTCTTAATCTTTAAACACATGCCAAGAGAGATCTGTTTAGAGTTACATGATGATGTATACTTATTCTGAAGCCCTGAGAGCGTCCACTTGGCTGCTAATTAAGTTATTGGGATGATCTACAGTATATATGATACCTGTTGGGGTGATTAGATTAAACTTTACATTGAAAATCACCCCCAATTAGTATGTAATTCCTGCTACTCATTGGGGAATATTACAAGGGGCTCTGAGCAACTGGAGACGAAATCTAGGACAGTGGTCTACTCCCCTGATGGTCCCTTGAGTCCCCTGAGGACTCATGTTAATATAAAAGAGGAGGGTCTTGCCCCTATAAGTCCTTTTCCTCATTGTATTTTTGAACCAGATGTTGCATAGTTAACAAGCCCATTAAACTTAATCAAGAAGATTGACTGGGGCCTTTTAATTTAATATCACATCAATCCAACAATCAATAAGACAACTTCAAATTCGATTTCAAGATCCCTTTTGGAGTTGTAGCCCTCTCTGGCTACTATAAAGGGTGTGAGCTTCCAGGCGTAAGCAAATCTCCTTTGAGCTTTATTTATATAAAGCCAGGCCCCTTGCCTTTTATAAAGGTTTAAGGTGTGGCTATTTTGCTCCTAATACCGTAGTATTAGTTGAGTTGTACTGATATAAGCATTGAAATTAAGATAAAACTGACATATACACTTGTTATTGTGTTATTTTGCAGGTATTTGTCACAGCTTGTTACAGCAATAGAGATAATACTCTGACAATTGGGGGCCTCATCTCCTTTTTTGAACCAAGTTTTGGACATTTTTCCATTTAAAGTAAGAGTTATTGTTGATTATTTTAACCCCTTGAAGTTAAATTAATCACTTATATAAGATATTTTGAAAAAAAAATAACCAAACTTTTCGAAATTTGGTGTTAATTCTGTTATAGATATTGATTTGAAGTGCCTTAAGCACAAAAGTTTTGAATTTTTCATCCAAAAAGTAAGATATTAACATTAAAATTTTTTAATTAATTATTGATTGTTAAAATTTGGTCTGAAACTAACAGAAAAGAAAATTGTACAATTTTCGAAAAGCTCTATAAAGCTCTCCGTCATAACACCGGTAACTTAACTGCGGGTGATTGATAGAGTGGGGACATACTTTCCTCTATCAAAACGAGCAGGTTAATATCGACATGATTAGAACTGCCAACGGCATCTATCACCAGGCGTCAAAATATTCCTTTTGGCATCCTTGTTGATAATGACCGTTGGAGTTACAGTCACAAGGAGACCGGCTGAAGCAAGATTTCCAACAGCCAGCCAGAATTGTTGATTGGACAGAATAACCGCGATGGCCTCATCAAGTTGAGTGAGCCTGATAGTATCAAGCACAATTGAAGAACGAAAGGCGACGGCTCCACCGCTGGGTTTCAACGAAAGCCGAGCGACTGAATCAAACGGATACGGCAGATCGCATAAGTACCGCGGATTATAGTTCTATGGGTTAGATTAGCTTTCTGAAAAGTAAGTAACAATACGGTGACGGCTAGAAATAGTAGAGAGAGGAACTTACATCCTCGTGAAACAGTGTCTAAGCAATCATCGATAGATTCCTTTCTGCCTGCAAATTGAGGCAGGGCACGCAGCTTTGTGTCAGAACCAAGCTCCTTGCAAAGGATCAAAGAAAGCAACATTGACACCAGCGTCGCCGAAGCGAAGATCAGATCTAGGACTCCTTCAACGGAGATAGTCACTCAGAGTTAGTGACCTAAATTCATTGACACGTTCAGAAACAAAAAAGACCAGTCAGACTGATTCAAAACTATTGCATTAAATCTTTTTTTTTATAAAAAAAAAAAAAAAATTAAAAACAATTAAAAACCCTTCGTCGTGATAATGATGAACACAAGGAGCAAGGGCGCTGAGCTTGTTCCCCCAGGTGAATTTAGCCAGAGGAGGAGACAGCCTACCTCCGGGCACTGCAAACCTCTTGACCTGCCACAGCCAGAACAAAATAAATTACTTAGAGGCAGTGGCAGCAAGCAACGTCGAGAACCAGGTGAAGTTTCTGACCCAGGCCTTGGCGACTTACAGGGCCCTCACCAAACTGTTGGGAAGGGACAGATTGATGAAGGAAACAGAGAGTTGGGATCCAACCCAGATCAAGAAACCGGTGGTCCCCAAGCCAAAGCCAAAGAAAAAACGGCACGAGAGGGCAGCCCCACAACCAGTGGCTTCAAGCTCCCAGGAGCCTTTAAGGAACAGAGCACCGTCCCCTCCCCTGAGCCAGGGAGCAAGGATGAGAAAGAGGAGAGAACACAGGCACTCCATCTATGGAGAGATGATGAGGATGGCCAGGTCTCTCCAAGGAGGCTTCCAATTCTTAGAAGAAGAGAGAGCCAAAAGAGCCAAGAGGGGCTGAGACTGTCTTTAGAATCAGAAATATTGTTAGATAAATTTCGAGATATTGTGTTCAATGAGACACTTCATATCAAAAAAGCAGTGGTCCACACAAACAAATATTGTATAGAAGGCTTTGCATCTATAGATAAAAAATACTCCTGCATTGTTGCAGATAGTCTGACTTTGAAATCAATTTTGGCAAGCTCTGTTAAAGAAATAGAAGACTTGACTAATAAGACAATAGAACTGGACTTAAAGAAAGCACAAGCAGGAGATTTGATTAATCTGAGTAATAAGATGACAAACATTGATAACAATTTGAAAGATCATGCAGAGAATCTATCATTATTAAGAGAGATGTCAGCTCACTGACCTCAGTGGTTTTACAAGTGGGTCACTCATTGGAAGTGTTGGAAGATAAATTTGATAAAAATTTGATTTCTATCAAAGAAGAAATGTTGAAATGTCAAATCATGTCAGAAGAAAGTCAAGAGAAATTGAGCACCAAAATTGATAAAGTGATTGAGCAGCTAGGATACAAACATGAGGAGCTTATTAGCAGATTATTGTCCTTGTCCCAAAATAGCCACATTCCAGTTACAGAATCTAGAGCACCAGAGATGAGAAGGAAAAGCAAGGCTATTGCAGAAGACATTGATCTGGAGCTGGATTCTGTTAAAAGAGAGGTTCTTAAGCAAGTGTTACAGGGATTACCTAAGATAAGTGATTGGCCTGAATTCTCTGGGGAGGGTGAGTATGATCACACTGAATTTATTTCATGGGTAGACACCTTGAGAGAAGATACTGGGCTCCCTGACACTTTGATTACTAGTAGATTAAGTATTTTGTTTAAAGTTATAGCCTCAGACTGGTACAGAGATAGAAGGAGTGCTGTAGGCGTGCAGGACTGGGAGTTTTGGAAAAGAGAAATAAATTCCAAATTTGGCACATCTAATTGGAAAAGAAAGTGCTTGACTGACTTCAACAATGACAGATTTTTGCCTGGTGTGACACCACCAGCTACATGGGTGACCAGGCAAAGGAAAAGACTTAGAGCTTCTGATCCGCTATTAGACCAGGACAGGATTAACTTTAAGCTACTTTCACTGATGGATGGGGAAATTTCCTTTGCAGTTAAAACAAATTTGAAAGCAGATGGAGATTGTTCCAGTTTAATCAACATATTAGAAGATATAGTAGAGGACACGTCACTGGGAAGGAGGAAGATCTACAAGACCAGAGACAACAATTTGGCCAAGACAGAAAAGGACAAGACTGTCGTAAGAAATGCTGTCCCCAATACAGATATATCATGCTATACTTGTGGTAAAGCAGGACATACCTCTAGGGCATGTCCGCAAAAAACGAGGAAAGTTAATAATGTCAAGAGTGAAATTACTAATAAAGGTAATGATTGTGTAGAAGGATCAGACTTGGACAGTTCATTAGGAGAAGAGGAGGAGCCTATCATAGGATGCATAAATTCTATTAAGGTAACTAATGAATTAATCAACATGAGATTTTGTAATAAGCCTTGTAAAGCCTTATTGGACAGTGGAGCATGTAAGTCAATAGTGGGCAGAAGCTACTTGGAAAATTTATTCACAAATTGGAAGGATTTTTTGGTAAGTGCACCTGTGGTGAAATTTCATAGCTGCTCAGGGTCATTAGTTTCATTAGGTATAGTCAAGATTAGGTTGTTTTTTGCTTCATATGTATTCATTATTAAATTTGTAGTGATTGATAATACTTCCATAGATTATTTCATAATAGGAAGTGACTATATGAAGGAGTATTCTTTCAATTTGTTCCACAGCAAGGAGGCTTCATACTTTACGGTTGGTGACAGTTCTAAGTTCCCCTTTGATCAAGAGCAGGTTAACTCAGTTGATCATCTTAATGAAGAAGCTTTTCACAAAGAGGTTAGTGATGAATCCAAGATCAATTTATCACGAAGTAATGAACAAAAGATCCGTCTGGTACAAGTATTGTTTGAACATAGAGGAGCTTTTGCTACTACAGATGAGCCCTTTGGATCCATAATAGGTCATGATGTTAAAATAACTTTAACTATTGATAAGCCATACCCGCCTGCCTTAAGAAAACACCCATTTCCAGCCAGCCCTAGCAGCAGAGAAGCACTTAAGGAACATATAGATACATTGCTGAAATTGGGAGTTATCAGGAAAGTAGGAGCTAATGAGGATTTTGACATTACTACACCAGTCATAATAGCTTGGCATAATGGGAAATCTAGAATGGTTGGTGACTTTAGAGCTCTAAACTCTTTTACCACACCAGATAGGTATCCTATTCCCAAGATCGTTGAGTCCCTAAGTAAACTTCACCAGGCAAAATATATCACATGTATGGATGTGCTGAAAGGATTCCACCAGAATGTTGTAGACATAGACAGCAGGAAGTTTTCAAGAATAGTTTGTCATTTAGGTGTTTTTGAATATCTGAGAATGCCATTTGGTATCAAGAATGCACCATCTCATTTTCAGAGAATGATGGATTCTGAGTTCCATGAAGAGTTGATGCAAAATTTTTTGATCATCTACATAGATGACATTATTATATTTTCAGCAACTTGGGAAGAGCACATGTACAGACTATCAATTATTTTGAAGAAAGTTATTAAGATGAACATGAAAATTTCATTGAGTAAATGTTCATTTGGCTTCAATGAATTGAAAGCCCTAGGACATATTGTAAATGGGCTATCCTTTGGAATAGTTCAAACCAGAGTAGCAGAAGTCTTATTAAAGCCCACTCCTAACAGCATTAAGGAGATGCAAAGTTTTTTGGGTTTTGCAGGTTACTACAGGCTACATATTAAAGATTTTGGCATAATAGCTTCCAGTCTATACAAAATCTGTAGTCCCAATGTTTCTTTTGAAATGACTAAAGAGAGAGTTGAGGCTTATGAGTTGTTAAAAAGTTGTCTAACCTCGGCACCTTTGCTTTTCCACCCAGATCCTAAGAAACCATTTAAGTTATATGTAGATGCATGTATGGAAGGTTTAGGAGCAGCATTACACCAGGTCCAGATTGTTAATGACAAGCCATTTGAAGGACCCATATGTTTTATATCCAGACAGCTCAAAGATAGTGAAAAAAGGTATGGTGCCTCCCAACTAGAGTGTTTGTGCCTATTTTGGGCTCTGGAAAAGTTGTATTACTATTTGGATGGGTGTCAGTTTGAAGTGATTACTGATTGTACAGCGCTAAAGTCACTTCTGAACCTAAAACCACCTAATAGGCACATGCTAAGATGGAAAATAGCTATTCAGCAATGGAGAGGGTGCATGACAATAGTGCATAGAGAGGGGCTAATACATAAGAATGCAGATGGGTTATCCAGATGGGCTCTACCCAATGAAATCAATAATCCTGCCTATGACCCAGAAGATGACGTGGAAACACTACCAATCATGGGTATTTTGGTCACAAGTTTGGCTGAAAGCTTCTGGATCTCAGTGCTTGAGTCATATTCCAGCAACAAGAACTCATCACTACTGCTTGAGATACTAAGATCTAAGTCTAGTGCACAAAATCTTGTTGAAGGACTAGATGCAGATTGGAAGAAAGGTTACCTGGAAGGAAGGTTTGTCCTTTTAGATGGGTTGATATATCACAAGTCTGCCCATTGCTTCTCAGTAGTGCTAGTACAAGATGTGCACATACAATTGAT
This sequence comes from Puccinia polysora, assembly GCA_025617555.3. Taxonomy (NCBI): domain Eukaryota; kingdom Fungi; phylum Basidiomycota; class Pucciniomycetes; order Pucciniales; family Pucciniaceae; genus Puccinia; species Puccinia polysora. The sequence continues at coordinate 32,511,096 of CM062615.1, forward strand.
TCTGAGTGAATGTCATGACAATGTTTTCTCTGGACACCTTTCAAAATATAGAACTGTAGAAAGGGTTAAAATTCTAGCATGGTGGCCTAACTGGAGAAACAGTGTTAGCTCATACTGTGAGTCCTGCGAGAGATGCCCGAAAGCAAATAAGTCCACAGGAAAAAGGTATGGTCTATTACAAACTATAGAAGAACCAAAAGAAAGATGGCACACTATTAACATGGATTTTGTGTCTGGATTGCACCCTGAGGGTAAAGATAATTTCAACTGTGTTCTAGTGGTGGTTGACAGATTCTCTAAGAGAGTTAGATTCTTACCATGTTATAAAGATAGCTCTGCAATGGACATAGCTATGCTATTCTGGAACAGTATTGTCAATGACGTGGGGTGCCCCAGAAATATGATCAGTGACAGGGACCCAAAATTCACATCTGAATTTTGGCAGAGTCTTTTTAGTTTGGTTGGAAAAAAATTATCCTTTTCAACAGCTTATCATCCCCAGACTGATGGTCTAGCAGAGAGGATGATACAAACTTTGGAAGACATGATCAGGAGATATTGTGCTTATGGAATTAAATTCAAGGACAGAGATGGATACACTCATGACTGGGTATCTCTTTTACCAGCTTTAGAATTTGCCTACAATTCAAGTAAGCATTCAACAACTAATATTTCCCCTTTTGAATGAGAAAGAGGTTGGATACCTCAGAAATATATAGATGTCCAATTGTCTGCACAACTCATATGTCTACTTAGTACAGTGGTTAAGTAATGACTCAGTGCTCTTCCTACAGAACACCCAGGTCTTGTGTTCAAGCCTCTGTTTTGTCACTATTCTGATGTTATCAAGCATTTTGTATTTTTACAAATATTTTATAATATTATTTTATAGTATGTTTTTAACCTAGATTTTATCACATAAAACTTTGATAAATTATATTATAAGTTATGGAAGATCTTATAACTTAAATGTGAGTTGGAATCACCAGGATGCGTCCATTTGGATGCACAATGAACGTCCATAAAGATTTCCCTCTGTGGAAATAATATTCTTTAATGAATTCCATTTACCATAACCCATACAGGGGTAAATTATTATTAATGTTCTGTTTTTCTCTCCTTCCAGCCTGTGGATAACTTTCAGGAACCCATACAGGCTGGAAAAGCGTACACACAGAGGCCATTCAACTCAATTGGGGCATATAAACTCTGTGTGATCATCATCTGCCAAGAATGTACATATTAATATAAGCCATAATATGGTTAAGATTATGGTCTTAATCTTTAAACACATGCCAAGAAAGATCTGTTTAGAGTTACATGATGATGTATACTTTTTCTGAAGCCCTGAGAGCGTCCACTTGGCTGCTAATTAAGTTATTGGGATGATCTACAGTCTATATGATACCTGTTGGGGTGATTAGATTAAACTTTACATTGAAAATCACCCCCAATTAGTATGTAATTCCTGCTACTCATTTGGGAATATTACAAGGGGCTCTGAGCAACTGGAGACAAAATCTAGGACAGTGGTCTACTCCCCTGATGGTCCCCTGAGTCCCCTGAGGACTCATGTTAATATAAAAGAGGAGGGTCTTGCCCCTATAAGTCCTTTTCCTCATTGTATTTTTGAACCAGATATTGCATAGTTAACAAGCCCATTAAACTTAATCAAGAAGATTGACTGGGGCCTTTTAATTTAATATCACATCAATCCAACAATCAATAAGACAACTTCAAATTTGAGTTCAAGATCCCTTTTGGAGTTGTAGCCCTCTCTGGCTACTATAAAGGGTGTGAGCTTCCAGGTGTAAGCAAATCTCCTTTGAGCTTTATTTATATAAAGCCAGGCCCCTTGCCTTTTATAAAGGTTTAAGGTGTGGCTATTTTGCTCCTGATACCGTAGTATTAGTTGAGTTGTACTGATATAAGCATTGAAATTAAGATAAAACTGACATATACAATTGTTATTGTGTTATTTTGCAGGTATTTGTCACAGCTTGTCACAGCAATAGAGATAATACTCTGAAACCTCCCCACACATCTTTACCAGGGCGTCCTTAATGGGCTGATGGCCGTGTTTGATCATTCCGGCACCTTCTAGATAGTATTCCGTGACCCGCCCAAACTTAGCTCCGCAACTCTGGACCAGTGCCATCAAGTGCCCCCAGAACTCCGCGCCTCCATTGACAGTGACCAAGCAAAGCAAACCGTACCGCGCAAACCAATCTTCCTCCAAGAACTGAGAAACCTTCTCTTCCAACAACTTCACCAGAGGACAAGCCTCAACCCAACCTGACAGATTTTCTGGCGCAACCAGCAGGTATGAAAACTTCCCTGCCTTTATGTGGAGCACGTCAAGGGAGACCCGCCTAAACAACGTTTCCTCCCCTGTAGGGTGACCCACCTCCCTGGGCAGCCTAGAGCTCTGCCGTTGACACGCTTTGCAAGACTTCACCCATTCCCGTACCGCGCGCACCACACCCGGCCACCAGAACATTGCCTTCACCCGCCTCCGCGTTTTGATCTCGCCCCGGTGCCCAAGGTTTTTGTGGAGACACCTCAGAATCATTTCCTGGTCCCTCCTTGATGTTGCGACCACCAAAGGCACCAGGGTACTTTGTTGCCACAGTTGCCTGTCCTGCATGTAGAAGTTGGTCGTCTGCCGCTTTGCACACCAAATTTCTGTTCGTGACACGTCCTTGGGAAACCGGAGATCCTGCAAGAAGGAGCACAAGATTGCGTAGCGCCTGGAATGCTGCAGGGGAAGGCTGACCTCTGTCTCCATCATACGAATGCAAATAACCGCAGACTCCACGTCCAAGGGCTCCCCCCCCTCAAATGGATCCTCCCGCGGATACCACGACAGCACTTTGGGCATTGTGAACGCCTTCCCTGGAACATGAACCACACCAAAAGTAAAGAGCTGGAGAAACGCCTCCCACCTAGTCATGCAAGCATTCGGCAGCGTTGGAGAATTGATCATCCTTGCCAGGGCCTCTGCGTCGACCAGAAGCTTGAAGTGCACCCCCCAGAGCAGGTTCTGAAGCCTCCGCACAATTTTGGTGACTCTGCATAATTCTAACTTTGGCTGCGAGTACCAACTCTCCGTTGCTGTAAAAGTCACGGACTCGTAGAGAACCAGCCTATCCTTACCATCCTCCTCCTGCTTCAGGACACCGCCCGCGCCAAACTTGCTAAAGTCAACGGCCAAGAAGATCCCTCCCGCCTTGTAGTTGAGGTTGCAGAGGACGATGTCCTGGCCCACAATCTCCTTGATCTTTGCAAAGGCAGCGTCACACTGCGTTGTCCATTCCCATGCCGCGCCTTTCCGGGTCAGTGCCCGCAGCCGACTTGCGACTTCCGCAAACTTTTTGATGAACATGCAAACATAGCTGCACAGTCCCAAAAATTGGAGAATATGCAAGGGCGTCTGCGGGGTTGGCCATTCAAGAACTTTTTTTCTTTTCTTTGCCGCAATTCTCCTGCCGTCAAAAGCCACCACATGGCATAGCACTTCCAACGCCGGAACACAAACTGCCAACTTACCCCCCAATACTGTAAGCCCTGCCTCCTCAATTTGAAACAAGACCCTCTCTAATGTCTGCGCATAATCCCAGATGAAGCGGCGGATCTTTGGGGCCTCCTCTAGCACCGCACCCCCGTAATCCATCTTTGGTCCTTTGATACTGGCGTCGTCAATGAAGATCAGAACCCCGTCCAGTATGTCGTCCCGCAGGATCCACATCATCTGGGCTTTATAGACCGCCACCAAGTTTGTTTCCCCCTGCGGCAACCGCGTCAGCTGCATCCTTCCCAATCCTGTCTCAAACGCGGTTAGCCGCCGCAAGTAGGGATGGAGCTTGCGCTGATCATACCTGCCCATTACATCAACCAAAACATTACATGCGCGCCCCGCCATTGATTCCAGGAACTTGTCCATGCGCAGAGGCAATCCGGCGTCTTGGATAGTGAAAGAGTTAAGCCGCTGCAGGTTGTGAACAATCCTAAGCGACTTCCCATCCTGTTTAACAACCGCAAAATTGGGCTAGAGTAGCTTGATGTCAACTGCTTGTACAACCCTGTCCTCACACGCTCCCGGAGCAGTTCCAAGACAGGTTCCCGCACGGTCCGAGGGATCGGAATTGGCTTGATTTGCCAGGGCTTGTGCGGCACCATGGGGATTACATAGGGGTTGCCAACCTTACCCTTCAGCAATCTGCGCTTGTCGGGCCCAAAGGCAAGGGCCTTCTTGCGGAGCACCAACACCAATTCTAACAAATCCTTCTCCTCCGTACTCAACCACCCCGCCGGCCCAAAATTCAGCACCTTGATTTGCTTGTTTGTGATCCGCGCCAACCGTGTTACCACCCAAAATTCCTCAACAGACTCACCCAGGGATCCCAAGACCAGGAGATTGGCCTCAGAGGCCCGTTCAGCCTCTGCGGCATGGGCTCATTCCGGGGCCGGACCTTTTGTGCCACATGCTTGTATCGCCCCGCGTTGCACCTAATCATCCTTACCCGCTTGCAGTCGTCCTCGTGAATCCTGGCAAAAATCCACCTGTGGCTCTTGCCTTTGCTCAAAAGCGTGGCACTATGATAGGGTTTTTGGAACACAGTACCTTCCGGTGGTGCATACTGAGGAAGAGAACTTACTTCTGCCGCTTGCGCCCTCTGCGCACTTCCTTCCGCTTTTTTCTCCTCCCTAGTTGACTGCCCGCACAAGGCCAGAGCATGCCCCGCACGGTACCCACGGTCGACTAGGGAAAAACCTCCGCAGGGCGGTGTGGAAAGAATAAAGGTTTTCCCCCTATAATTGTCCCAAGGTTTGGAAGTTAACGGTTCCCTGCGTCTGAAAGGAGATGAGGATGCCCAAAGTCGCACTCAAATGAGAAATAGAAATAAGGAGATAAAGAGATAAAGAAAAATAGAGAGAGAGTGAAATCGCCAATCCTTCAATCCTAAGAACTTTCCACCTGGATGTGTATGCGGTATGAGTTACTTTAATCTCTTGGTGAGATGATTGATCCAATCCAATGATATGATGGTCTGAGTCCATGCCCCCCCTCCTAACCCAGAGTTGAGAGTGAGGATAATTCCTCCCTCTCAACACTAACCTAAGTACAAGGGCAAATAACAGTATGACAAAGAAACAGAAAACAATCCAAAAACAGAAACCCTAGCCTCCTCTCCCCACCTCCGTACCAAACTTCCCCTGATGTCCGTACGCCATTCTGTCCATCCGGTTTGTCCTTCTCATGACGCGTTCCTTGCACCGCGCCCTACTCGGAGCCCCCCGTGCCTGTCCGTATCCGTTTGTCCGCGCCTGTCGTGGATGTCTGGTATTATCCAGCTTGATCCGGGCGCTTGAACATGCGCTCCATCCGTTCCTTTATAGCCCGCGGATTGCTCCGCTCCTACGTATCCAAACTGAAGCGCCTGCGAACCTAGTCAAGCGCACTACCTTCCAAATCCAATCTCCGGCGGGGATCGCCGCCCACGCCGCATTTGATGCTGAGCCCAACCTGTCCACTAGGTGCAGAGCCAAACAGCGGCTGCTGATGAGCACTTGGCATACCCTAATGCTGAGCCCGCTTGCCTTCAATTCTGAGCGCGCAGCCGCGAAGCAGTTCTCAATACGTGTCTGTAAATTGGCACCACATCCCCCCCCCAACTTGAGTTCTGTCCCCAGAAGTCTTCCATTGCTTCACCACATCATTCTGCGCTTGAAATCAATTACCCATTGCGCGTACCACTTCCAAGTGAGCCAGTGAGCGGCCTAAGTGAAAGTAAGAGACCCCGCAGGTAAAAATTGAGAAAAAATCTAAGTCAAGAAAAGAGAGGGCAGAGCTGGAGTAGGTCCGCCCGCGAGATCGGCGCATTCCGCAAAGTTGCCTTCCAGTGCTCCGCAAAGGTACCTGGACCGCCCCAGACGGACTGCCACACAGTTCCCCATACCCCTCCTGTAACAAACACAACAACCAAACACCAGCGCGCGCCACTGTAAGGGAAGAGAGAGAGAGAGAGTAAGAGAACGGACATTCTGGGGTGCCTAGTTTTCCCGGCTGTGAACCAGCAATAGCACCCCCTCACCAAATCAAGCTTATTCCCATACCAACCACCCATCCTAGAGATATACTGAGAGAAAAGAAAAAGAGAAAAAGAAACCAACAGAGAAGAAAAATAGAAAAGAACACATATTTTTTTTTTTGCGCAACGCCCGTAGACCGCCCGCAAATTGCTGTTTGTCCCGCTTCCCCCATCCGCGGTATTGTCCTGGCGTCCCGGTTCTGCGGGGCTTTTCCTCAGGTTCATGGACCTGGCTTTGTGCCGCGCCCGCGTTTCCTGCAAAAACCCCAAGCCAGAAAAGACCCCACAATCCAGATAAGAAAGAAACATAGAGAAAAAAACATTCTGGGGTGTCTAGTTGTTCCGGCTGTGAACCGGCTAGAGCACCCCCTCACCAAATCAAAACTTATCCCCTACCCCCACCACCTCCCCCCCCCCAACTTGGCCACTGTCCCCAGCTGGTCGCAACCGCCTACTCTGTTGCAACAGCATGTTTTCCGCTTCTCCGCCCAAAGACAAATCCACAGATTGCGTTCCTACACCATCTCCGCGCTCCAAACTCCCCTTGTCTGATCCGTCACCCCCTTCCGCTGTCTCGCTGAACAAGGTAGATCCTAGCGCGAAGAAGCGCTTGACATGCAAAGCTTCTGCCTTCCGTTTCATTGGAGTACTGTCTAATTCCTCCAACTGATAGCTGCCGCCCTCAAACTTGGACAACACGTGGAACGGGCCGTTCCACCGGTTAGCAAACAACTTTCCCCACTGAGACTCCAGACTCTGGTTTTACAGGAGCACCAAATCCCCCTTCAGCAAGGGATCCCGGAGACAATGCAAGCAGCGCTCGTCCCAATAGCGCACTGATGCCGTCCAAGTCTTCTTCAGCCGGTCCGCGGCCTTGGCAAGCATCCCGTCCCATCAAAGGAGCTGTTTGGAGCAAGCCTCAAGCAATTTGGCGGAGGTCTTCACCTTCCACCAGTCAACCCCCAGGAACGTCTCCAACTCAATTTCCACCGGAAGCACGGGGCGCTGTCCAAAAAGTAACTCGTACGGCAAGTAGCCTGTCAAGCGCTTCACCAAAATCCAATCCGCGAACAGAACCATTGGAAGTGTCTCCTGCCAGCACTAACCCTCCTCCCCGCACATCTTGACCAGGGCGTCCTTGATTGGTTGATGCCCGCGTTTGATCATGCCAGCCCCCTTGGGATAATAATCCGTTAGTCTGCCAAACTTGGCTCCGCAACTCTTCACCAACTCAAACAAACAGCTGCAAAACTCAGCCCCTCCATCCACTGTAACCAAACAAAGCAACCCGTACCGCACAAACCAATCTTCCTCCAGAAACAGAGCAACTTTGTCCACCAAGAGCTTGACCAATGGACGCGCTTCCGCCCAACCAGAAAGGTTGTCCCGCGCGGCAAGCAGATAGGTAAACTTACCAGCCTTGATGTGGAAAACATCAAGCGAGACTTGACCAAAGAGGGCATCTTCCCCTGTGAGGTTTCCGGCTTCCTTAGGCAATCTTGTGCTCCGCTGTTGACAGGCTTTGCAGGACGCCAACCATTCCCGTACGGCATGCACTACCCCCAGCCACCAGAACCGCATCTTTCACCCGCCTCCCCCTTTCAACCTCGCCTCAATGGCTGAGATTGTTGTGAAGGCTTCGGAGGATAGCTTCCTGATCCGCCCTTGAAGTGGTAACCACAAGAGGAACCAGAGTCTTCTGTTGCCAAAGCTTCCCCTCCTGTACATAGAAGTTTCCCGCTCGCCGCTTTTCCCATTGCATGTGCTTGTCCAAAGTTCTATCAGGAAAACAAAGGTCCCCCAAGTAATCAAAAAGAATTGCGTACCGCCCGGTCTGCCAGAGAGGCAGCTGAATGCCCGCCTCCACAACCCCTACCTTGACAACCCGGATCTCCACATGGAGCAGTTCCGCGTCCTCAAACGGGTAGTCCCTCAGATACCGCAACAACGCGTCGGGCAAGGTTAACGCTTTCCCTGGAACATGAACAACAGCAAAGGAAAAAATTCAAAGAAACGCCACCCACCTGGTCATGGAAGCATTGGGCAACGCAGGAGAATTGATCATCTGCGCCAGCGCCTCCGCATCCACCAAAAGCTCAAAGTGAACCCTCCACAAAAGAAACTGAAGCCGCAGAACAATCTTGGTGAACCCGCACAACTCCAACTTGGGCTGAGAGTACCGGCTCTCCATTGGAGTGAAGCTGACCGACTTGTAAAGCACCGGCCTATCCTTACTGTCTTCCTCTTGAGTGAGAACCCCCCCCCCCCGCGCCAAATTTGCTGGAATTGACCGCTAGCCTAATTCCTCCTGCATTGTAGTCAAGATTGCAGAGATCAATGTCACTTCCCACAATCTCCTTGAGCTTCCGGAACGCGCTATTGCACTCTTCTCCCCAATTCCACTCTGCGCCTTTCTGCGTTAGTGATTGGAGCGGGCTTGCCACCTCCGCAAACCTCTTGATGAACATACGGACATGGCTACATAATCCCAAGAACTGAAGGATATGCAACACCCTCCGCGGGGTCAGCCATTCAAGGACCTTGTTCCGCTTTTTCTTTGCAATGCGCCGGCCGTTGGAAGCAACAACATTGTTGAGAATTGCCTCAAATAGCCTCCTCCTTCTGACTACCGCGTACCCTAGAAATGCCGCGCAACCTGAAGATGAGTGTGAACACTCTATTCTGAGGACCTTGAGACTTAGTTCCAGATCTTTCCTTTTCCTTTCTTTTTCTTCAGTCCTTTCTCTTCTCTTCTGAATATTTGGTCTCTTCTCAATCAACTCTTCTCCAAATTACCTCCAACAACATCTACTCAAATCAACCTCCTTCTTTCTTTTATTTCTTTATCTTCTCTTTCTTTATCATCTCTTTCTTTTTACTCCTTGTTTCCTCTCTTCTATACAAACCAAATCTCGCCCCACTCGCCTCAGTCCTCAATCTATCATCTCTGCTGCTCAACTATGGTCCATGTGCTCTTGTCTGTTAAGAGATCTATCCTTACGACTTATCCTCCCAACAACCCTCAACTCTGACCTCTGCCCGTTTCAGCTGTCTACTTATCTCCTCTAGTCTCATCTTCTCCTCTGCTGCTCTTGCTTTCCTGTTCCTGATCATAGTCCTAGCTGTTGGTATTTTTCTCATCTTCCTGGCTATTTCTGTCCGCATGTGAACCAGTTGGTCTAATCCTCAAATTTATGTCTTCAGCCTGCTGGTTTTTAGTCCCAAGAAATCCAATTCTAAAATTATCACGGTTAAAAGCCAAAAGACTCAAGCTAATCAAAAATGAACAAACCAGGTGGAGCCAACGACTATTTTCACCAAGTTGCACTCAAAGCCTTGGTTGATGCCATTCCTCCACTCAATGAAGACAATTATTCCATATGGCGAGACAAGATGTTGATGCTCTTTGATCTCAAGGAAATTAAGGACGTCATAACTAGGAACTCTGGCCAATTAACAATAAAGCAAGACCGAGAAATCCGAGCTATTATTCTCTCTAAACTAGACAGTGTCACCCATGCCAACGTGGTCAATTCAACAAACATCTCATCGTCCAAGCTGCTCTGGGCCGAGATTACCCGTCGATTTGCCTCATCCGAAACTGCAAATAGAGCCCAAGTCTTCAATCTATTTCTACATACTCCCTTCAACAAAAATGCAATAGAAAGATTCATCACAGATATCAGAAAGGCACTTACGCGCATGGCGGATGTGGTTATAGAATTGCCCAAAGATATAATCGCTTATCTCACACTATTCAAGTTTCCCCCCCTCCTGGAGAATCTCAAGCAGCAAATTATGCACGTAGAGAAACTGATAACGGTAGAAGTTGTTTTTAATCACCTAACTCAATATAATAATGAGCAAAAGGCCCAACAGAAGACAGGCAAGTCAGCTCCAGATGTCACTCTAGTAAAAACCAAAGGCAGAACGGAGAAAGATGATAAAAAGGTTTGACTCCGATGCAAAGAAGGCTACCAAAACCCAAATGCTCCACATCCAGAGGCGTCGTGTTTTCATCTCCATCCCCAAATTGCACCAGGATGGTGGGTTGAACAACAGAATGAATGGAAAAACAAAACTACAAGGAACCCAACCATCAACTATCATGCACTGCTCACCCTCTGGATCAACTCCAACAATACTCCAAATCTTCTATTGGACTGCGGTGCAAATATCCATATATTCAACAATCTTAAATTCTTTAGGTCTATTAACCTCCAGGACGACCCAGAGGAAATCAAGGCTGGGAAACTAGAAGCTAACTTGAAAATTTGAGGCACTGGTATGGTCCGACTGGAATGGAACAAGTCAATCATAACTTTGGATGAGTGCATGTATGTCCCAGACATAGTGGTCAACTTAATCAGTCCTGGTCTTCTTGCAAAGAAGGGATGCAATCTTTTTCAAGAACAAGATTGATTTACGGTCTCTCGAGGCAACAAGGTGGTCCTAAAAGGATTAATTTGCAACAATCTATTTGTAATCGAGAAACCTCAATTCGCGGGCAACAATCTCTGAGTCAATCTCACGAATCAATCCACCAGCCCTACTACTACGGTAGAATCTCAATCTCTCTCAGATCTCCACAAAATGTACGGCCACGCTGCAATTTCGACTCTCAAGCCCATTCTCAAAGATTGTTTCTCTAAGGAAGAATTGAATAGCTTCCAGTGTGATAGTTGCGTGAAAAGCAAAATCACCAAATCTCCGTTCTCAGCAACGTTGACTCCGTTGTCAAAACCGCTTGAAAGGATACACCTTGATCTTATCAGACAAATTACCCCTCAATCTAAGGCGGGTCATCGCTACATTTTAACCCTTGTAGATAATTTCTCTGGCTATCTTGCAGCATTTCCCCTTCTATCTAAAGATGAAACCCCGGACGTTATAATCAATATCCTGGAGAAGGAATATAAATGGCTCAATAACTACCCGACGGAGATCTTCTCTGATAAAGGCACGGAATTCACCAACAAAACCTTGAAGGACTTTGCCAAATCCAAACATATCAAGTTACTCACGTTGGAACCTTACCATTCTCAACATAATGGTCAAGCGGAAAGAGCCAATCGAACTATTGTCAAATCTGCGCGAGCAACCTTCTCCTCTTCCAGACTACCAAAGAATTACTGGCACATAGTAATCCAAAGCTGCTGCTTCATGTTGAATCAAATCCCAAGGGGAGGTAATGACCAATCCCCCTGGGAACTCATGTTCAATAAGAGTCTCCCTACTAACTACTTAAAACCTTTAGGATCACCGGTAATATATTTGGGAAATCATCTGCAAAAAGGAAGGAAATTTAACAAAAAAGGATTAGAAGGAATTCTAGTTGGGTTTAATCCAGTTTTCCATTCTTACCTTTTACTAAGCTTATCCGGTGCTGTTGTTGAAACCAAACATGTCCAGTTCCTCAAGAACACGATCTCTCAATTCCCACTTCTTGAGTCTCCTGGACTCGATCTTTTTTCTCAAGCCAGCTCGGAATCTGATGACTCCGACTTCTCCTCTGCTCAAAAACAATATACCATTTGCGATTCACTAGAAGACGCTTCCAAATCAGAATCAGATTGTGAGGACAACAAGGGTGCTGACTCCTCCAATTCACCTGCTCCGAATTCACCTTGCCATTCTACTCCAGCAGAACCTCCCAAAACACCCGCATATCAAAGACCTAGACGCGAAATAAAAAAGCCTCAATGATACGGCTTCCACCACTATTATGAACCTCCATCCTATAAGGCGGCACGCAAGTGTCCCGAGTGGCCCAAATGGAAGAAGGCGACAGAAACCAAATTAGAGGGAGTAGAACTGCAAGACATCTGGGAAGAATATTACGGAAATCCAGACAACATCCTAAATACACCCTGGGTTTTCAAAGTCAAGGAGAATTGCCATGGCAAACAGGTGAAATACAAGGCTTGGCTGTGCGTCCAAGGTTTTGATCAAGTGTTAGGAGTGGATTACAATGAAACTTGGGCACCAACCGGAAAAATCGCCTCTCTACAATTGGCCTTGGTATACGCCTTGAAAGAAAAAATGAAAATCACCCAATTTGATGTAAAAGGGGAATTTCTTCATGCTCCTCTGGAAGAGACGGTCATTATAAGAACACCAGAAGGATCAAGTAGAAAATCTCCTTATCTAAAATTGAAAAAGTCCTTGTACGGTCTGAAACAGTCTCCCAAGAATTGGTATGAAACCCTCACGCTATGGATTAAGTCTCAAGGAAATGAAGAGTCAACCAGTGATCCCTGCCTCTACCGCAACACTGAAACAAAAGAAATCCTATACTTCCACGTGGACAACTTAATCCATGTAGGCAACTCTGATATCTTCAAATCAAGCTTCCTTAGGTGGTTCCAGAACTTGTCCGCTCATCCACCAAACACAATACTCGGAATGCTCATGGAGATCAAAGACAATCAAATCCTCCTGAGCCAACCTAATCATATCAATTGGGGACTGGAAAATCTTGGCCTTTCGTCCTGCAAAGAGACATCATCTCCACTGACCCAAAACTTCCATCTCAAACCTGCCTCTGATGACGACCATGCTGAATTCTGCCAGCTGAATATCAACTACCAATCCGCGATCGGCATTCTCAATCATCTATCTCAGTATACCCGCCCGGAAATTTCCTTTTCTGTGTCTAGTCTGGCCAGGTTTAACGCCAAGCACGGTATGAGTCACTGGCGGGAGGTCCGAAAAGTATGGAAATATCTCAAAACAACCAAAAATCTCAAGCTTACCATCAAGTACAATCCTAAGCAAGAAATTCTCTCCAGCTTCAGCGATTCCACCTGGGGAGATTATCCGGTTTTTCGAAAATCTCAAAGCGGATACATTCTCTTCCACTATGGAAGCCCGGTCATCTGGAACTCGACCAGGCAGAGTAATATCACTTATTCCTCCACTGAATCGGAACTGAATGCGCTTCTCAACTGCTATCTCGAATTTAAATGGATCAGACATCTCATTAATGAGATCTACTGCGGCTTTGAGTTCAAACCCAAGTTGTATATAGACAACAAGGGCTTGGACGACAAGATAAAAAGATTTGGCTCCCACTATAAATCACGAAATATAGATATAAAGACAAAAGGTCTCCGCAAAGACTTCACGAATCAAGAGTTTGAACTGGAACTTACCCCTAGTCAATCCATGGTTGCGGACTCCCTCTCAAAGGCTTCCTCCATCAGTTCTGTTGAGCTACTACAAAAAAGAATATTTACTAATTGAGACAGGTAACCCCGCGGAAGATCCACTTAACAGCCACGGGGAGTGTTGAGAATTGCCTCGAACAGCCTACTCCTTCTGACTACCACGTACCCTAGAAATGCCGCGCGACCTGAAGATGAGTGTGAACACTTTATTCTGAGGACCTTGAGACTTAGTTCCAGATCTTTCCTTTTCCTTTCTTTTTCTTCAGTCCGTTCTCTTCTCTTCTGAATATTTGGTCTCTTCTCAATCAAATCTTCTCCAAATTACCTCCAACAACATCTACTCAAATCAACCTCCTTCTTTCTTTTATTTCTTTATCTTCTCTTTCTTTATCATCTCTTTCTTTTTACTCCTTGTTTCCTCTCTTCTATACAAACCAAATCTTGCCCCACTCGCCTCAGTCCTCGATCTATCATCTCTGCTGCTTGATTATGGTCCATGTGCTCTTGTCTGGTAAGAGATCAATCCGTATGACTTATCCTCCCAACAACCCTCGACTCTGACCTCTGCCCGTTTCAGCTGTCTACTTATCTCCTCTAGTCTCATCTTCTCCTCTGCCGCTCTTGCTTTCCTGTTCCTGATCATAGTCCTAGCTGTTGGTATTTTTCTCATCTTCCTGGCTATTTCTGTCCGCATGTGAACCAGTTGGTCTAATCCTAAAATTTATGTCTTCAGCCTGCTGGTTTTTAGTCCCAAGAAATCCAATTCTAAAATTATCAAACATGGCCAAGGACTTTGAGCGCCAGAACAAAAACCGCCAACTTCTTCCCTGACACTGTCAGTCCTGCCCCCTCGATGCAAAACAGGATGCGTTCCAAAGTCTGCGCCTATTCCCACACAAAACGTTGGATGCCGGGAACTTCAACCAGCTCTGCTCCTCCGTAATCAGATTTTGGACCTTTGATTCCCGCATTGTCAATGAAGATTTGGACTCCCTCCGGAAGATCATCTTTCAGGATCCAAGCCATTTGCACCTGGTACACCGCCACAGAATTGGTTGCGCCCTGCGGTAGCCAAGTCAGCTGCATTCTTCCCAACCCAGTCTCAAATGCCATTAGAGGCCGCAAGAGAAGATCCAACTCTTGCTAATTTTATCCCCCCATCACCTCCACTAAACCGTAACAAGTGCGCCCCGCCATTGACTCAAGGAACTTGTCAACGCAAGGGGGCCGTCCTGCGTCCCGGATTGTAAAGGAGTTGAGCCGCTGCAGATCCTGGACAATCCTCAATGACTTTCCATCCTGCTTAACTACTGCAAAGATTGGACTTGAGTAACTGGACGTTTACTGTTTGTAAAGGCCAGTCTTCACCCGTTCCCGCACCAACTCCAGAAACTGCTCCCGGACTGCCTGTGGTATTTGAATTGGCTTGATCTGCCACGGCTTGTGATCAACAGTGGGGATGACATAGGGGTTGCTGATATCGTTTTTCAGAAGCCCCCGCTCTTCAGGTCCAAACCCAAGCGCTCTTTCCCAAAGAGCCAGAACCGATGCAAGCAACTCACGCTCCTCCGTACTCAACCATCCTGTTGGGCTGAAATTGAAAGCTGCAATCCGCTCCTCCGTGATCCCCGCCAAACTAGTAACCCACCCCAAAGCCTTAATTGGCATGACCCAAGGGTCCCGCAACCAAGCAATTGGTTGAAGCGGTCCGTTCAATTCCTGGGGCATTGTCTCATTCCTTGGTTGGACCTGCCGCGACACCGGCTTGTACTTGCCAGCGTTGCACCGCATCATCCGCACGCATCCTTTTCTGTAGGTCCTGCACAGAACGGAACCGCGGCTTTTGCCTTTGCTCACGAGTGTGGCACAATGATAGGTTTTTGAAGCATAGTACCCTTGGGCAATGCATACTGAGAAAAGGGACTTACTTCTGCAATGTGTTTGCCCTGCAATTTCCTTCCTCCCCCTCCCTGCTCCTCATTAGTTGACCGCCCGCACAAAACCAGAGCTTGTTCCGTGGGGTCTCCTTGGTTGACTAGGAAAAATCCTCCAAGGGTCGCCTGTTGCAGACCAACTCCGCGTCTGGTTCCTCCTCATACTCCAACACTCTCCTCCGCTTTCCTTGCCGGTGATTGCAGATAGTTGTCTCAAACCATCCGCCGGACGAATCCTCCACCGTCAACACCTCCGTTCCCCCCTCCAGATTGAAAACCATTTGTGCTTGGAACCCAAACATGAACGGCCTTCCCAAAATCACATCCCCACAATCAACCAAAAGAAAAGAAAGAGGCTTACAAACCCTTGCAACCTTGACCTCCTCCTCCTCAACTACCCCATCCACACAACACTCCTCTTGGTTAAGGGCGCAGAGACCAATCACACATTTCCGCCAAACCAACCCCAAATCATCCACCATCCGCGATGGCAGAAGGTTCACCATTGAACCGCTGTCCACCATAGCCCACACCTTCCTCCCCGCTATGACCATCAGAACATAAGCAAGCGGAGTCAAAACCAATTTCAACTCACACTCCTCGCGCCCCTCCTCCTTCCACACCACATGAACCCCCTGCACCGTCTGAGGTAACCGGCCCTGACTGCAATCCGGCAACGCCTGCAGCGTCTCGTCTACCACCACCAGAGACACAGCCGCCAGTTCCCGCAAGTTCAGCGGGACCGGAGTCTTGTTTCCCATCACCCTACGCACAATGTCTGCTGCTTTCTTCTTCCCTACAGGATTTGCTGCCGGCGCCTCGATTCCGGGCACGCATGCCGCTGGTTTTGGAACGGTTGACGGGGGTCGCTCCTTTGCATCCACCTCCATCTTATCCAAGACCGCCACCTTCTCTTCCATTGCCACTACCCTTACCTCAGCTTCCACCCAAGGTTGTTGCCACAATCTGGGACCGGTAACAATGCCTAGTGACACTCGCACCTTTGTTCCCGCCTCCTGACCCCGTGTGCGCACCTGCTGCATTGCCGTTGGCTGGCTTGGCTCCATCAGAATCTGTTCACCCATTGGAAACATGTACCCCATCCCCGCCGGTCAAACCAATCCTGCTTTGAGATCCTTTGTAAGCTCCTTGCACACCAATTGCCAATGACTGTTTGCCCTGAAGTACAAGCACCCCCTTGGCACAAAGGTACCGGGCGGCCGAAACCCTTCCACCATGTGAGGTGGAGGCCCTCGCGGCTGCTGCTGGCCCATATGGCTCACGCAGATCTTCAAATCCTTCATCAGTTCTGTCAATTCACTTACCAGAGGCGCGGGCGCGGGTTGAGGAACTGGAACAGGCATGGAAGTAGGTGGAACCGGGGCCAAAAATTGCGCCAGAGCCGAAACCTGGGGGGGGGGATTTCTTTGGTCCTGCTGGGAAGGACTTAGCGGTATCCTCAATAAGCTCTTCTAAGTCAAGCTCAATCTCCACAGCCTGGAAAATGACAGCCAACTCTGGAAGGAGCGCAATGCTCCCGTCCAATGACTGCTTTACCAAGTTGTGATTGTAAAGATGCTGCTGCACCCTTGCCCGGAGTTGAGCACCTAAACCGCCCAGAAACACGCGTTTCATGGCTCCCGTCTGTCCCGCCACCACCTCTTTGTTTGACAAGTACCAATAGATCCAATCGAATGTCAAGGTGTAATCCGCCAGCTCCACCAAAGTTCTGACTCCTCCGCGCGCGCTTGCCTCCAAGGCCACGCGGTCAAAATTGCTTTCCCCAAATTGAGGTTTGCGCCTACCCCACCGCGTTAGGATCTCCGCCTTCATTTTTGGCCAATCCTGATTCTTGTGACCTTCCATCTCCTCCACATCCCGGAGCTTCTCTTTGTCCATAATGAACAGGACAACAAGCCGGGCCTAATTGGCGTCTGACGCACCTTCCGCATCTGCAATACCTTTGTATCTCGAGATGAATTGCTCCACATCTGCAGTGTTGAATCGGATGTGAGGGTAGTCGCGCGGCCTGATGCAAACTGGAAAAGTGGGTTCGTGGTCACTGGAGACAAATGGGGGAACGGCGTAGCTTGACCTGGGTTGAGCGGAGGGAGGGGGAGGAGGAGGGATGGAAGACGCGAGTGTGGTTGGAGTAGCAGACCCAGAAACGGAAGGAGAAGAAGAAGAAGAAGAGGAAGCAACTTTAGGGAGGTATGAACAGGACATTGAGCCCAGTTACCTTTGACAGAAAAGAAAAAGAAGGTTACTTCCCGGCCAGACCCCCAGATGTGGAAAGAATAAGGGTTATCCCCCTATAATTGTCCCAAGGTTCCGAAGTTAACGGTTCCCTGCGTTTGAAAGGAGATGAGGATGCCCAAAGTTGCACTTAAATGAGAAATGGAAATAAGGAGATAAAGAGATAAAGAAAAATAGAGAGAGTGTGAAATTTCCAATCCTTCAATCCTAAGGACTTTCCACCTGGATGTGTATCCAGTATGAGTTCCTTTAATCTCTTGGTGAGATGATTGATCCAATCCCATGATGTGATGGTCTGATTCCATGCCCCCCCTCCTAACCCAGAGTTGAGAGTGAGGATAAGTCCTCCCTCTAAACCCTAACCTAAGTACAAGCGCAAATAACAGTATGACAAAGAAACAGAAAACAATCCCAAAACAGAAACCCTAGCCTCCTCTCCCCACCTCCATACCAAACTTCCCCCAACTTCCGTACGCCTTTCCGTCCATCCGGTTGCTCCTTCTCATGACGCGGTCCTTGCACCGCGCCCTACTTGGAGCCCCCCGCGCCTGTCCGTATCCCTTTGTCCGCGCCCGTCGTGGATGTCCGGTATTATCTGGAGTGATCCGCGCGCTTGCACGCGCGCTCCATCTGTTTCTTTATAGCCCGCGGATAGCTCCGCTCTTACGTATCCAAACCGGCGCGCCCGCAAACCTAGTCAAGCGCACTACCTTCCAAATCCAATCTCCGGTGCGGATTGCCGCCCATGCTGCATTCAATGCTGAGCCCAACCCGTCCACTGGGTGCGGAGCCAAACAGCGGCTGCTGCTGCTGAACACTCAGCATACCCTAATTCTGAGCCCTCTTTCCTCCAATGCTGAGCGCGCAGACGCAAAGCAGTTCCCAATCCGTGTCTATAAATTGACACCACAGCGGCCCTTGTGGTTGTACTCACCGTCAGACCCTGCCTCTTTGCCAACCGCCGCCAATGGCACCCATTTCCCCTTCCCGTGGTTGGAGATTTTTGTCTCAAACCTTGCCCCGGGCGCGTCCTCCACCATCAGTGCCTCTGTCCCTTCCTCCGCGTTGAAAGTCATTAGGGCCCAGAATCCAAGCATGAACAGCTGACCCAAAATCACGTCACCGCACTTGACCGAGAGGAACAACAGCGGCTTCCAAAACTTCGCAACCTTTACCTCTTCTTCTTCCACCACCCCATCTACCCAAAATTCCCCCCCATTGATCGCCTGCAAGCCCATAGCACACTTTGTCCGCACCAAGCCCAACTCATCCACCAGTTTTGAAGGGATCAGGTTGACCATAAACCCGCTGTCCACCATTGCCCACACTTTCCTGCCCGCGATCTTCAGTGAGACATAGGCAAGCGGCACTGACACGGCTTTGGATTGGCACAACTCGTGTTCCGCTTCCTCCGTGGCTGCATTCACGCGCTGCACAGTTGCCGGGATCCTGCCACCCCCATGCTCCTTTATCCCCTGGACCATCTCCTTGACAACCACCGGAGAGACCGTGACCAGCTCCAGTAGCGTGAGAGGTATTGGTACCTCACTCCCCATCACTTGCCAAACAATTTCCGCAGCCTTCCTTCTTCCTCCAGAGCTGTTTGCCGGCGCTTTGCCCCCCAACCCTCAAAGCTTGATTTAATGGCTGCTCCTTGGCATCCACGTCCATTTTTTCCGACAAGATCCGCTCATTTTCGGCCAACGTCCTAACTTCCACCTCCACACGCGGTGCCCGCCACGTTTTGGGCCCCGTGACGATCCCAAGGGACACCTGAGCGGCCCCTGCTGGTTGGGACCTTTCCCTAACCTGCTCCACCGGTGGTGGCTGACCGGCCCCCAGGTCCACCGGTTTGCCCAATGGCAATATGTAGGTCCCCCCAGACGGACAAACCAACCCCTTGTTCATTTCCTTAGTCAGGACCGCGCAACCAGACTTCCAATGACTTTTATCACCGCAATATGTGCACAGACAAACCAAAAACCCCGCGTTGGTCCGCTACTGGGCTGAAAGCCCCCTCTTCCATGGGACGGCAGATTGCGCAAGAAAGCTGGAGGCGGAGCCGTTGGCTGGGCCGCCATCCAATTCATAAGTATCTGTAAGTCCCATAGCATGTCTGTTACCTTGTTCACTGGTACTCCCATTGACTGCGAAGGGGCTACAGGCCGTTCCGTTGCTGATGGATCCGCAAGCGGTACCGATGTTGGGGCCAGGGTGGAAAAGGCCTTCTGCTTCCTTGAACTTGCCGTAAACGACCGGGCCGTATCCTCAATCAGCTCTTCCAAGTCAATCTTGCTCTCAACTGCCTGGCTGATTACGCCCAGGCTCGGAAGGAGAGCAACGCTCCCATCCACTGACCGTGTTACCAACCCGCGCTCGAATAGGTAAGGCTGGATCCGCGCGCGAAGTTGCGGCGCAAGCCCATCTAGGAATGCCCACTTCATGGCCCCCATCTGACCCGCCACCACCTGGTTCTTTTCTAGGTAAATATAAATTCAGTCAAACTGGGACTTGTACTTGGACAGATTGCTCCGCGTCCGCACCCCACCTTGGGAAATTGCCTCACCCGCCACTCACTCAAAGTCTGTCTCCCAAAAGCGGGGCTTGCGCTTCCCCCACCTTGCCATCATCTCGCCCCGGAGTCTTTCCCAGTCGCAAGCCTCGTACCCTGCCATATTCTCCATGTCCCGGAGCGTATTCTTGTCCGCAATGAAGAGAAAAACTGTGCGGACCTTGTCCTCACCCGTCGCGTTTCTGGAGTACGCAATATCCTCAAATCTCGCCAGAGAGCACCCGATGTCCGCGGTGTCAAATCAGAGTTGGGGGAATTTCTGCGGCCTAAGCCACAACTGTCACGGAACCTCAGCCGCCTCCAAAGACTCCAACCAAGGAGGAGCAAAATTGCCGGACCAAGCAGTTGGCGGTGGTGGAGGTGTTGGCCCGCCAGCTCCCGGCCGGAGAGGGAACAAGGGTGAAACATTTGATCCTGGGGTAGTTGTGGGCAGCATTGCACCCGCTAGCTTTGAGAGACCTAGGCAAAATATTATTTCCTGGCCAGACCCCCAGATGTGGAAGGTGAAGGAGAGTTACGCTCCTAAGTTTTCCGCAAGTCCGGAAGTTATTGATCTAGGCGTCTGTAAGGAGGTTGGATGCAATGAGTTCTTAAGTGTAGTGAGATAAAAGAGAGATGATGAGATGTATTCTCCTTCCTCCTTCCTTCCTCTTCCTTTCCTTTCCTTCTCCAATAGATGGATTGATTGATTCATTGATCATAACCCAACCCAGAGTTGAGGGTGAGGACTTGGATTCCCCCCCCCTTCAACCCTAACTTAAGTACAACCACAAACGCGAAAGAACAATGAAACACAACCCCTAAGCACAGAAACCAACCCAACCCTACCCCTCAATTCCTTACCCCATAACCCGTGCCCCTCGATATAAACGTACGCCCGGTTTGACCTTCTCATGGTGTGGACCTCCGCCGCGCCCTACTTGGAGCCCCCCAGTTTTCCCGCCCGCGCGTGTCTGCGGACCTTGCGGTCCGCAAGTTGGCCCGTGCGTGCCTAACCCCCAATTGCCCCGCCCTCGCTTTCTGGACTATCCACCTGCGAGCTTGGTTGGGCTGGCTCCATCACTTGGTCCGCGTTTCCTGGGCGGGTTGCGGCCCGGCGCCCTTGGAGTAGGCCCAACCCGCACCTGGTTCTGAGCCCCGCAATTCCTACTGCTGAGACGGCGCGCACCCAAATGCTGAGCCCGAACTACCCAACTGCTGAGCGCGCAGCCCGCAACGCAGCTCTCAACCCAAGGTTATAAATTTGACACCACAACGGGCCCAAAATGAAGTCAAGAGTTTTGATGTTTTTACAGATTCTGAACTCAAAAAAACTGTGTTCCACAAGCTCTAACCTTCTTCCCACTAAATCTTTAATTTCTAAAACAATTCTAGAAGAAGCCATGTTGATAACGGATGAATCTCCAATCTTTTAACTTCTTTCAATATTTTTTATTCTCCCTTAGTTCTTTGATGCCTATTTTTTCACTTTAAAATCATTAATTTGGCAATAAAAATAAATTCCAGTTTTTCCTTTCTTGTTTCATCAGAATTTGAAAATTGATTTTATTTGTATTTTGGAACTCTGCCCACTGAACACAAAACTTTCTGCTTTTCAAAACCCCAAGTTTATTCCGCTTCAATAGGGTGTATCAGAGTTATCAAACCCCCAATTTTTTTAATCAAAAGTTTCAACCCAAATCCCCCATTTCAAATACATCATTGAAAAATCAAAAAACCGACTTATTTCACAACAGAGGTGTCAGAGTTACCCCCCAATAAGTGGGGTTTTTTCAAGTATAATATACATGGTTCCCTTACCTCAAAAATTCTCCACCCACCAATCCCATTGATGGTCTTTAGGATGAAAAGAATCTACCAACACCAAGTCTGAAAGTCAACCATCAAGAGCCAGCATGATATCATAAGCATCCTTTGGATCTCAAGAATAAGGCAAGCCCAACATTGAAGAACCCACTCTACTCTTCTTCCAACAAACTTGATCATTCCCAGACTTCCACAGCCACCAGAAACAACAAAAGCAACCATAAAAGAACTGATCAAGCACTCCAAAATTGTACAACTGGAGTGGGGTTGATCTTTAGTACTGGACCTAACTTTGGTACCAGATCATCTTGGGAGCAAGCGGCCACGGAGCTCCAGAACTCAGGGGTCTCAATGGTCATCTTGGGTAGTCTGAGTGAGATCTGCAAGAAAAATTCAATCAAAAATAGGTTGATCTGGTTATAATCCATCAACCTCCTCCAATCCTTAGGCAATTGATTCCCAACCAATATGCAGGACTCTTCAAGTACAGTTGTCACTGGCTGGAAAGTCTTGTTCAATTTTTTTTCCGGAATCCTCTCACTTTACTATCCTAGCCTCACCCAACCAGCTATCTTTCAACTTCAACCAATTGTTTGAGTCATATTTAAATTTCAGCCATTTTTTCAATTTTTTCAAGAGATGTAAGCCCCCAATGCTTTTTCCAACCGCTCCCCCCTCCCCCTTCCCCTTCTCATACTGATCAATTTCTTGAATCTCATTCTGGCCTAACTCTCAATTGATCTAATTTTCAAATCAAACTTCAAAAAATCACCTTACCCCCCCCAAAAAAAAAACCCTGAATCATCACTCACAGTTTAAGATTGTAGGGTTTGGTTGGGGAGGGGATTTGAAAGCTGAGGCTTGATCATTGTGATGAGATCTTGGTTTTCCATTTGTTTTATTTTTATTTTTGTCTTTCTGTTTTCTTTGTTTCTTTTATAATTATAGCCAGCAATTAACTTAGGAAAATGTGCAGTAATAAAAGAAAAAGAAATGCTGGACACATTTTTTCAATGATTGCTAATGGACTCTTACAATGGGGCAATACCTTGGATAATATTTTTTATCAATTCAATTGGATGTAAATCAATAGTGGAAAAAAGCAGGGAGAAGGGCTCCTTAAGTACAAAATATTGGCCTCTTGTGGGCCCATGATAAAAAATTACCAAAGGCAAATTTTCCGCCCTAAAAGAGCTCTACAGGCTCTAAAGGCCTTGTTAATTTGTTTGGGCTACATAAGCCCACATGGCATCAGTCCCTTTACCCTTATGACCAGCCTATTCCGGTCATTTCTGGTGGTTCCACCATTACAGGGCTGAACCAGCCCCCTTGTTGTTCAATACCCTGGCAGGTTTTCTGTTACAACCACATCTGTGACCTCACATGCTGGCTTGTTGCCTCATGCAACCAGCCCCTAGCCATAAAAATGGCCAGGTGGGACCAAGGACACACCTGGGTCTGGTGTTAGACACACATGGGGGGGTTTTAACCAGTGGACATGCTGTCCCCCCCCTCTCTTTCTCACAAATCCCTGTAGGGATGGTAAAATCCCCCTACCAGTGCCCGGGAGGTTGATACCCCCAGGGTGTCTTCAAAGGTAGGTGGGCTGGGGGGTGGTCAGATCCCCCTTGGTAGAAGGGGCCGGGGGGAGAGGGCCCCTTGCGCTTTGCTGGTGGGAGGGTGATCAGGTCCCCCCCATGGCGTTTGCCTCATTGCAATCATCCCAGCCACTCCATATGGGTGGGAGGGTGATGAAGACACCCCCACCCTGACCAATTGCCTCTTGCAACTGGTTGCTGGCTGGTTCAACCCAGCCAACCATCCCCTTCCACCTTGCAATTTTGAGAGAGGGGAGGGGGAGGAGCCGGGGCCATTTGCCCCAGCTCCTGTGGCTCCAACCGTTGGCTGCAGCCAACATCCCAGCGCGGCTTTGCGCCGCGCAGGGTCCCTCTGCCACCGTGGCAGGCCCATTAAGTTGTCAGGCCCCACATGGGCCCTACCAAGAGAAACAAGCGGCCCTAAGCAGGCTGCCACATGGGCGGAAGCCCCAAATGGGCTGGGATACTGTTTGCGGCCCCAATGTGCTTCCCCCAGCCCAAAACACAAATGAATCATACTTTTGCAGGCCAGCCCATCTGGCCAAATATTTCCAAAATAAACCTTGGGCCCATCAATGCCCATACAAGCCCATCTGGCTGTATTTTCCCATTCAACTCACTGGGCCCTTGGTGGCCGGTGTACCAATAGGCTTCTTTCACCTGTTTTGAGGCCAGTTTCCCCAAATCTGTGATATCCACACAGGCCTGTATGGTCTGTGTTATTTTCCAATGGGCCACAGAGGCCCATATGTGCATCCCTTTTGGATTACACTTACAGGTAGCACACACATGAGTGCGTATGTATTTTATTACACCTCCTTAATCCAAAAGGGGTGACATCTACATATTAGTCAAAAAGCCTTGATTCTTGTTCCTATCTAAATCCTTATTCAAGATATCTGCAATCATAATTCTCCAGTGGGCATGTACCTAACACAATCTCTTTGTGGTTAACTTCATCCCAAATATAGTTATAGTGAACATCAATATGTTTTGTTCATGAATGGAACACTTGGTTCTGCACAAATTCAATGGCACTCTGTTTATTGGAATACAATAACGCAAACCCTTGTGTTTTATGTGTATCCTCTAAGACTTTTCTAAACCATTTTGCTTCCTTTGAAGCTGTGAAGTAAGCTATATACTCACCCTCTGGTGATGAAATACTTATTGCAGATACCTTCTTGGACATCCATGACACCAGATTCTTAGCTAAGAAAAATACAAAACCACTTTTTGATTCCCTAGTGTTACCATCCGCCCAACTTGCATTTAAATAACCAACCAAATCAAAGTTTTCTGCATTTGAAAACAAAAGTCCCAGACTGTGCGTTCCTTGAAGATACCTCATAAATCTCTTAAATGCTGAACAATGCCTCATGCTTTTCTTCTCAATGTTTTGCAACAAGAAACCAATTTCAAAAGCAATATTGGGCCTTGTAAACTGCCCCAAATAATTCAAAGATCCAACAGCTGACCTGTAGTTGTTCCCAGATTGAAAAAACTCCACATACTCCTCATATGTAGTCTTTCTAAATAAATCTTTGAATGCATGGAAGTAACAAACTCCTTTGCATCCTATAAGCCATATTTTTTAAGAAGAGCTGCCACGTAATGGCTCTTTTCTAACTTAATACCATTCTGTCTCTTACTGACTTTCATTCCTGGCACCTTTTGGGCCAAACCAAGATCTTTTATCTTGAATTTCTTTTTGAGTGTCTCCATGAATCTCTCTTTACCATTTTAAATGATGATAACTTCATCAACCCATACAAACAAAATTGCATCCTTTCTCACAAAGAGACAAGGGTAAGCCTCAGACGTCTCAAAAACAATCTGTTTAAGTTTCTAACTCATGGTATTATACCACCACCTAGCTGCTTGCTTCAATAAATACAGGGATCTACACCGCTTGAGTAAATATTCCTCTTTATCTTTGTCACACGACCACCCCATGTACTATAGGGCAATTCTTAGATGATTGTGAGCGCAAAGGAATGCTGAGTGCAAGGGCAAGTGCGAGTAACAAGAATCAGTTGCAAAGTTAAAACTTGTTTATGCCACTCAAAAAATGGCGAGAGGAATGGAATGTGTTCTGAGGAAGGAAACTCAACCTGCGTCTGATGTGATAACTAGGTTGTAGCAAAATGCGAGAACGTATGAAATTAACTAACTGAGGAGACAATCATCAGGCAAGGGGATAGCCTTTATAAGTTAATCCAAAGTGACTAGATACAACCTGGTGGTGAGCTAACTACAGTTGAAGCGGTGAGACAATGAATGACAGGAACGGGATAGGAAATGAAGCAGTAGTGCAACCATATCCAAGGTCATGGCCTAAGTGCGAGACAATAGAATCTGAGCGTACAATTGTATGACAAATTGGGACAGGAGCAAGTGACGTTGAAGGTAATGCAAATGAGAAGTAATAGTGTATGCAGGGTAGGGACTAGTCCAATTGCAAACTGTACAGTAATGATGGCTTAGTTAGATGTAGATGCGAACTAACAAACAGTGTGTGACCAAAGATGGAAGTCCGAGGTTGTTGATTGGCCAGGGAAAGAGATTGGATCTCATAATTGATGGCCGACCGGTATGGAGTTAACCGCAAAGTTTGCAAGTATATACTGAGTTGGTCTCCAAGATTGGAAGGTCAACGCGAGCCAGAGGAAGTAGCGGATAGCACCATTGATGTTGTGCTTTATTTGTGTCATGCTTTTAGACTGAGGTAGATGGTACTGAGGAGAGGACATGTCAAAGTGATGAAAACAATAATTCCTAAGTGCGAGGCGTGACAGTTGCCCGGGTATAAAGACGCAAGCTCCTGCAAGCGCTCAGATAAATTTTCCCATTGATTTCAAGTCATTAATAATTGATGTATACCCTTTACACATTATTTAATTCATTACTCAAAAGATTTATAATTTATATAAAATGTTGTCATTGTCGTCCCACCGTTGCAAAAACTGTATTCATCGAAAGGAGCAATGTGTCCCTAGTACTGCCGTCCGAGGCCTTTGAGTCAAGTGCAAGCAATGTTGCCTTCGCAAAGTAGCCTGCAATTTCCCTATAAATGTCAAGTCAACTGTTGAGGGTCCCGCGGAGTCCTCAAGGGAGATGCGGAGTTGTAGGTCCGCGCCTAGGGTTAACTACAAGATAACACCGTTGCTGGAGATCAAATACTTGGGGACTTGAGTTCCTGGTGAGTAATAATCTGGACTGACTAATGATCATAAAGATAGTAACTAAATTTTGCTTGTCTTGCTAGTGTTGCCCCGTTTCCAAAGATACACTACAAACACACCACCGCCACCACCATATTACTGGGGACCGCCAACTGAACTTCCAGGGGCCCAGATGAATGCCAAGGTGCGAGACAAAGTGCCCAGTGCGGAACCGGTTGGATTCATAACCAAGGAAGCAAGGGAGGAGGAAAGAAACAAAGCAGAAAGAGGATCAAAAAATGGAGAAGACAGAAATGGAGGAAGAGAGGGAATGGGGCAAGAAGAGGCTATAACGGAAGAAGTGAGAGAAGGAAATGAAGATGGAAGAGATGGAGTGGATGGAACGGATGGAATGGAGGGCCAAGGCAAAGCCAATCTGGTGCAAGTCATAGGGCCAGTCAAAATGGATGCGAGGCGGCTGACGGGCAACATTGGAGAAGGCTTTTTGGGAGGCCAAAGGAAGAGAGCGTATGAAGAGCTCTTGGAGGAAGGTGGATGGAATTCTAAGCCAAAGAGAGCTTGGATTGCAAGGTGCAAGGAAATCTTTGAGAGGCATATTGTAACAGAGGTGCTAGTTCTCCAAAGGATGTCTGCACTAATCAATGATGAAGACCTGGATACTTTTTGATCCATGGTTGCGTAATTGACTGCAAATTGGGAGGATGCGGAGAAGGAAGTAAAAGAAACTTTTTAATTATTATTATAAATATATATTTTCTCTTTTTTTTTTTTTTTAATTATAATTTTTTTTTTTTTAATAATAAGGAATGGAGTTTTACTTGCTAGAAATGAGAGGGAAATGAGAAATAGGAATAACACGGTGAGATGGAGGAATTGACTGATGGAATGATGGTGTGAGATAAAATGGGGTTAGATGAGATGGAATGTGGAAAGAAATGAGATTGGATGAGATAGAATGTGGAATGAAATGAAATGGGATGGGATGGGATGGAATGTGGAATGTAATGGGATTGGATGGGATGGAATCATGATTCTCGAGTTTTACAAGGGTAGTTTGCATGGAAATCTCAAATCAGATTGGGTGAATTGCAAAGGTGATGGGCAGGTTCCCACAAGGTGTGATCTTTGTCAGACTGGAAGACAGACCATTCAACAAGGTATTGAAGTTTTCCTTTGCGTAACCTGGAATCCAGAATATGGCTTACTTCCCACTCTTGATGATCAAGGAAAGTGACTGGTTCAGGAGGGGGATGAGTCTTGCCCGTGAATAGGACTCAATCTGGCTCTAGGAGAGACACATGAAAGACTGGGTGGATACCTTTCCATTTCGCAGGTAAAGTAAGTTTAAAGGCGTTAGGGGAGATGACTGATTCTACTTTAAAGGGGCCAAGCTTTTTTTTTGGAGAGTTTGCGAGTTGGGCGAGTGCTGCAAATGTTGCGAGCATCAAGCCATACTTGATCTCCTACTGCAAAGGTTGGAGCCGTAGTGCGAGATTGGTCTGCTTGCTCCTTATAGCGCTGGTTTGCTTCTTCAAGGTTGGTTCAAAGTTGCAATTGAAGGGATTGAATTTGTTCAAGGTAATTGGTAGCAGGTTGAGAAGTGTTGAGTTTTCATCTGTGTACCTGTTGTAGTCACGGAGCTTCACGCAACATGCCTCCCCGCAACAAACTGTCACAGGAATCTCTTGCCACCATCATCATCATCTCACTCTTCCTTCCTCAAATGACCCATCGTACTCATCCTCCATCTCTCTCTCTCCCGACTCTACGCTTCTCTTCTCGCCGTCCCTTCTCATTACCTCTCTCGACCTCACATTCAAACTCATTACCCCGGCCGACAAACTCTCTCAACTTCAACTGCCACTCCGCCTACCAAAGTACCTTAACCTCCTCCAGTATTCAGTTTGGTATGATTAACTGCTTGAACACCCTCATTCCTCTTCTCTTTCTGTTCTTTGTTTCCTATCATCTCTGTCCATTTTGTTTCTCTGGTCCTATATACTCACTTTACTTCCTTTCCGACGCGTTTCTCAAGGGGAATACTGGATCATATCATTCTGTCACCTACGACTTTTATCTTGCAATCTTTCTCATACATACCATTTTCTTATTGTTCTGTCTGGGTCTATAATCTAATCTCTGGCTCTGTTCTGGTGGTGAGTGTGAAAGACGAAGAGATCCAGGAACTTCTCTTTATAACTCAATCATTCCTTTGACATATTTTTTTAATCTTTTCTTTGTTATTAGTTTTTTGCCATAAAGAAATTATCCGTTATCCCATCACGATTAACAGTCGAATCCGGATAACTCATCACCCGATCCACACACCATGACAGACCAATTACAACAAACCATTTTAAAAACAGCTATCGAATAAATTCCTCTGTTGACCCACGACAATTTCTCACTATGGAGAACAAGAATAGAAAATATGCTAGACATCCAAGGACTCAGAAACGAATTCATCTCGGAGAATGGAGCCTTGTCCGAAATGAACAATATCTACCTTTGATCCATTATCACCTCTAAACTAGACGCCTCAGTACATGCCAATATTATTACTATAGAAAATGAGAAAGACGCGAAAAGCATCTGGAAAGCTATCCTCAACTTTTTTGCATCCTCCAAAGCCTCCAACAGATCTCGCGTGTTTGACAACCTCCAAAATCTCTCTTTCAACCCCAAGGACGGACCTGGATTTATTACTGCCGCCAAAATTGCCATAAGGAGACTACACGAAGTCGGGATAGATATTCCTCAAGACATTTTGGCATATATGCTTCTCCATAAACTTCCTCCCAATATGAGTACCATTAAAGATCAAATCACTCATAATAAAGATTCCATCAACCCCGAGAGAGTCCTTGATCATGTCAGAATACACCTCAATAATCAGAAACCTAAGTTTGAGGAATACAACTCCCTTCCGTCCGCGCTTGTCACCACCGGGAGAAATCAGGACAGTAACGCCATTCCCAGATGCACAAACGGCAAGCACAATCCCAAATCTTTCCATTCACCGTCCAACTGTTGGGCACTTCACCCTGAACTGCGTGAAGAATACCACAAAAAACGTAATGGCATGTCGACAACCGTTAGTTGTTTCTATCACCAAGCCTCTGTCTGCCCCGCCATCGTTTTCGTCTTAGACACTGGTTCTTCTGCTCACATGATATCCAACCCTTCGCATTTCACCTCACTTACCACTGAAGAAATAGGGAGTATTAAAACGGGCTCAAAAGATGAAAGACTGAAGATAGAAGGAATTGGAACGGCCGTAATCAAGCTGAGAAATGGAAAGCTAACTCTTACCAATGCCCTATTCGTGCCTGATCTCTCCGTAAATCTACTTTCCGCCAGATGTCTGATGTTAGATGGCCTGTCCATTAACTTTAACAAGAATGACTTCCAAATAAGTGACAACGAAGAAATCTTGTATACTGGCTTTTACCAAAACAACCTGCCCATTGTAAATGCCTTTGAAATGGAAAAATTTTCTTTATTATATTACTCGGAATTCCTTCACAAATCTTTAGGACACGTGAGCTATAGCCGATTGCGCAACAAACTGAATCTACCGGTGAAATCTGATTCACCTTGTAAATCCTGCGCGGTCGGCAAAATTACTCGAGCAAGCTTCAAACATTCCCATACGAAAGCCAAAAGACCCTTCCAAGAAATCCACCTGGACTCTGTTGGTCCTATAATCAGCTCCGTGGCCGGCCACAGATACTTCCTTACAGTGGTTGACAGTTGCTCCCGATTCTGCTCGGCCATACCTGTTAAACATAAAAGCAACATACCTCATACTTTGATTCACATCATCAGTATGGAGGCTAAGCGATTCGGTTATTTCCCTCAAGTCATCCACTCCGACAGAGGCACTGAGTTCGTGAATCAGAATATGAAAGAATTCTGTGAAAAGAATCTCATATCGTTAAGACATTCCGACCCCTATACGCCCGAACAAAACGGTCTCGCCAAACGGTTCAATCGCACCATCATCGAGTCCCTTAGAAGCACTCTGGAGGACTCTGGTATCAATAAACACCTGTGGCATGAGGTGATAAAGTCCGTCACCCTTGCACTCAACCAGATACCGTCTCACAAAAGCAATCCTTCTCCGTATAAAATTTTCAAAAATAAAGAGTTACCCTTAAATTTTTTTAAGCCCATCGGTATAAATCTGATCGTCTTAGCCCCTCCTGGAATGCCGCGCTCTAAACTGGCTCCAAAAGGTATTCCGGGAACCCTAATTGGATACAATGAAGAACTGTAATCCTACAGAATCCTCTTGGAAAGCGGTAGGATCATTGACTCGAGACACATCACATTCCTTGATTACAACCCAAAAAACAAAAATCCTGAACCCTCATCGATCTATGACAATTTTGAAGAATTTTCTCCCCCTAACACCCATCCTGACCTTCCAAAAACTACAGAAACTGTTCCCGAGGAAGAGATATCGGACAAATTGGAGGAATCGATAGATCCTGACTTCCACTCTTGTTCTGACGCTCTGTCTTCTAACAATGTTAATGACGAACCAGATGAACAAGATGAAGATCAAGACAACGAGCCTCCAATCGTCAAATCCTCCTCCAACACATACTCCCTCCGACCAAGATCCTCCAATATCAAACCTATTAAATATTCTTACCTCACTCTGGATGATAATACCTTCTCCGACGCCATAAGAGAAGAATTCGATAACATCGAAAACCAAGATGTGTGGGAGGACTGCTCATTCACTCCCGATAATTACCTGAACACCGTGCTCGTGCTAAAAACAAAACCTGCCACCTCTAGTTCTCCCGAAAGAAAGAAGGCTAGACTATGCATTCAAGGCTTTCAACAGAAGTATGGCATCGACTTCTTCGAAACCTATGCCCCCACTGGAAGATTTTCTTCCCTCTTAGCTCTTCTGACCCTGTGCGCTGATAAATCCCTAAAAATCAGACAATTTGATGTGAAGGGTGCTTTTCTACATGCACCGTTGAAAGAAAATATCTATATAAAAACTCCTAGACACTCCTCAAGAAAATCCGCCTTCCTAAAACTTAAAAAATCCCTATACGGTCTGAGACAATCCCCTATCAACTGGTACGAAACACTTACTAAATGGCTCAAAGAAATCCAATTCAGTCCTTCCGACTCCGATCCGTGTTTATTCATGAATAAAGAGTCACAAACCTTTGTCTTCTTCCATGTCGATGACTTGATTGTAGTCGGAGACTTGGATTTATTCAAAAAAAATTTTCTGAATCGCTTTCCCAATTCTTCCGCCCACTATCCAGATACTATTCTTGGGATGGACATATTTATTGACGACGTCTCCATCAAACTTAACCAAAATAAACTTGTGGATAAAACACTCAAGGAGCTGAACCTCAACGACTCGAGATCCGTGTTAACTCCCCTAACACCTGGTATCTGTCTCTTGAACCCCAATTCCGACGAAATAGACGAGTTCAAGAGACTAGGAGTCAATTACAGGCGCTTTACTGGCATACTCAACTTCCTAGCCTGTCGAACACGACCTGACCTGGCACCTGCTGTTTCTATCCTTTCTTGATTCAATAACAACCCGGGCATACAACAATGGAAAGAGGTCCTTCATTGCTTCAAATACCTCAATGGTACCTCCCACCTCAACCTTAAGTTATCACCCTCCAAAGACGACCATAAAGAAATCATTTACTACTCCGACGCCACCTGGGGAGACGACCACAATTCTAGGAAGTCTCAAACCGGTTATCTGTGTCTCTGGAAGTTGTGTCCTCTTTCCTGGAATAGTGGTCAGCAACGTAACATTGCTCTTTCCTCCACAGAATCTGAAATGAATGCTCTTGCGGATGCATATCAGGAAAATCTCTGGATGAAGCATCTTATCAGCAAACTGTGGAATTTTGAGCTCTATCCCTCTATTTTTAACATAGACAATTCCGGTCTTCTCGACAAGCTAAAAAACTTTGGTTCACACTCCAAGACTAAACATCTTGACATCAAAGCAAAAGTCCTACGTGAGAGCCTGAAGAACCAGGAGATCAAAGTTGTACTCGTTCCCTCGACCAAAATGTCTGCGGACTGTTTGTCCAAAGCAAGCGATCGAAAATCCCTGGATCTACTCCTGAAGACCTGTTTCAGTTAATCCCACCAAACTCCGGGGGGTGTTGAGTTTTCATCTGTGTACCTGTCGTAGTCACGGAGCTTCACGCAACATGCCTCCCCGCGACAAACTGTCACAGGAATCTCTTGCCACCATCATCATCATCTCACTCTTCCTTCCTCAAATGACCCATCGTACTCATCCTCCATCTCTCTCTCTCCCGACTCTACACTTCTCTTCTCGCCGTCCCTTCTCATTACCTCTCTCGACCTCACATTCAAACTCATTACCCCGGCCGACAAACTCTCTCAACTTCAACTGCCACTCCGCCTACCAAAGTACCTTAACCTCCTCCAGTATTCAGTTTGGTATGATTAACTGCTTGAACACCCTCATTCCTCTTTTCTTTCTGTTCTTTGTTTCCTATCATCTCTGTCCATTTTGTTTCTCTGGTCCTATATACTCACTTTACTTCCTTTCCGACGCGTTTCTAAAGGGGAATACTGGATCATATCATTCTGTCACCTACGACTTTTATCTTGCGATCTTTCTCATACATACCATTTTCTTATTGTTCTGTCTGGGTCTATAATCTAATCTCTGGCTCTGTTCTGGTGGTGAGTGTGAAAGACGAAGAGATCCAGGAACTTCTCTTTATAACTCAATCATCCCTTTGACATATTTTTTTAATCTTTTCTTTGTTATTAGTTTTTTGCCATAAAGAAATTATCCGTTATCCCATCAAGAAGGTGCTACTTGAAGGGAAGAGAAAGTTGTGTTTCTCCCATAAAGATTTTGGAAGGACAACTGTTTGGTGGAGGAATGAGTGGAGTTGTTTTAGGGAAATTTGGCTAGTGGGAGCCATTGCGACCAGTCGTCTTGTTGATAGGCGACATACATTTGAAGATATTTTTTGAGAATATGATTAACTCGCTTGGTTTGCCCATCCATTTCTGGGTGGTAAGCCATTGATAAATTGCAATTGATCTTCCAATTTTGGCATAGCAAGGTACAGAAGCTTGAGACAAACAGAGATCCACAATCACTAACTATATTATCAGGGAGACCATGTTTCAAAAATACATATTCTATGAACAAGTTAGCTAAGTCTTCTGAAGAGGCCGTCACATTACTGCGCAGAAATAAAGCCATCTTTGAGAAGCGATCTACTATTACTAGAATAGCATCATATCCACTAGAAGAAGGTAATTCAGAGATGAAATCCATAGAAAGCAAAAGCCAAGGACAAGGCGGAATTGGAAATGGCTGGAGCAGCCCATACTTCCGGTGTTTCGAGGACTTGTTACAATTGCAATCATAGCACGCGCTCACATAGTCTTTTACTTCTTTGGTCATACAAGGCCAGTAGAAGTATTGTGCGATCAATTGGTAGGTTTTATCCTGCCCATGATGACCAACAAGTGGAGAATTGTGCCATGACTCAAAGATATCTAACTTAACGCAAGAATTATCTGGTACTACTATATGATTATCATAGACTAAAAAGTCATTATCATCAATACTGTAACTACTATCTAATAAGTTTGCACTTTTGCAAAGTTTGATGCACTTGGGGTTGTCGCGTTGAGCTTGTCGGAGTTTGGAAGCCAAATCTTTTAATTGAGCAATGATC
Organism: Puccinia polysora; assembly: GCA_025617555.3. Taxonomy (NCBI): domain Eukaryota; kingdom Fungi; phylum Basidiomycota; class Pucciniomycetes; order Pucciniales; family Pucciniaceae; genus Puccinia; species Puccinia polysora. The sequence continues at coordinate 32,545,450 of CM062615.1, forward strand.
AAACTGAGTTGGGCAGATTGGGTTGAAAAGAGTGTCCTAACGTTTTCAGGGTTGTTTTTGGCCAAGGTGCTCCCCCCCCCCTGGGTAAACGTCGTCCCAACGTGATAAAGCATCAGGGACTACCGCTTGTTTCCCAGGGCGGTGCGTGATTGTAAAGTGGAACTTGGAGAGGTATTTGGCCCATTGTGTTTGTCTGCGTGTGAGGACTTTTGAGCTCATGAAATACTTTGAAGAATTATGATCAGTTAAAAATTCAAAGGATTCCCTAAGGATCAAAAGTTATGAACGCCATTTCTTCAAGCAATAAACAATTGCAACAAGTTCCTTGTCATGAATCTCATAGTTAAGCTCTGCAGCAAGCAACTTGCAAGACTCAAAAGCTACGGGATGAAAAAGAGAAGTGGAGGAAGAGAACTGCTAGATTACTCCTGCAATCGCATAGTTGCTTGCGTCTGTTTCAACAATAGTGCAAGCTAGCTTGTTGAAGTGAGCGAGTATTGGAGCAGTGGTGAACGCTTTCTTCAGAGCTTTGAACTCCAAAGCAGCTTGTTTGGTAAAAACAAAAGGAGTGTCTTTTTGAAGAAGTTTAGTAAGATTCACGGTTTTTTTGGCATAACGCTCAATGAACCTCCTATAAAAATTACTGAAACCAAGGAAAACTTGAAGTGATTTGACAGAAGAAGGTGGGGGCCAGTCCAATATGCGTTCCCTTTTTGCTGGGTTTATAGATAGTCCTTGCTGCGAGACTACGACACCTAGAAACTGAAGGGAAGAGGAATGGAATTGGCACTTAGAGGCTTTTGCAAACAGGTCATTCTTGCAAAGTCACTGCAGCACCTCTCACACATGTGCAATGTGATCTTTGAGGTTCCTTGAGTAGACTAGTATATCATCGAGATATACCACGAGGTATTTACTTACAAGATTGGAGAAAATGTTGTTGACAAAATGTTGAAAAGTGGAAGGAGTGTTACAGAGGCCAAAAGGCATGAAGGTATATTCATGGCTGCTGAACCAGGTTTTCATTGCGGTCAAATACTCATGACCTTTCATAATGCAAACTAGGTTATAGGCACCTCAAAGGTCTAACTTTGAGAAATAAGCAGCTCCATGGAAGAGGGTGAGGAGATGTGACATAGGCGGTACTGGGTAGGCATTCTTCCGGGTTACCTGTTTCAGTTTCCTGTAGTCAACACAAAGGCAAAGTCTGCCGTCCTTTTTTGGAACAAATAGGAAAGTTGAACAGGTATTCAAATCGCTTGCTCAAAGAAATCCTTTTGCTACATTTTCCGCAATGTAGTCTTGAAGCGCAATTGATTCTTGCGTCAAGAGAGAGTAAACTGGTCCTGGTGCCAGAGGTGGGCCAGTAAGTTTGATCTTGTGATGGTAAGGACGGGATGTAGGCAGTTCATCTGCTCTTGAAGCTGAGAAGACGTCAGCAAAGTCAAGATAAACTGAAGGTCAAGAATCTTGAATGATTTCTAAATCTTCAAACTTGTCATCTTTGAGCACCTGGTTTGAGGTGCTCGCATGGTGCAAGAGGATTAGGGAGCTCAAAATACACCGTTTGGTTGGTGTCTGTTTCTCTTTGAAGGGACAGGAAAGAGGTAAGCTGGATAGGTAAGCAATAACTCCTAAATCTGAAGAGGGAATTTGGGAATGGAGGTCAGGATATTGCAAATCTCCTGGCGGAAAAGTGTCATCCAACTCAATGACAGTGTCAGGTAGGCTTTTGAATTCCTGATAGACAGAAAAATTAGCGTTCTGGAGGTGCAAGGTTCAAAGGTTAATTACTCATTCTTGCCAATTCACATCAGGATTCCAGTAAAATAGGAAATCATGGCCTAGATTGGTATCATCCATTCAGGGTATAGCCAAGACAAATAAATCCCATTTGAAGCTGGGGAAATTGGAGAATGAAAAGTTCCATTTTGCCTTTTGGGAAACCCAATAAGATGGTTCAGTCTCACTACTTACTAAATAGATAGGAAATTTATCTATCTTGGAACGCGTAAGATTTTTGGAAGTGGCAAAAGATTCACTGATGAAGGAAACATTAGCGCCAGAGTCAAGTAAGACTTGATAAGGGGTGTTGTCGGAATGGAATAGGATAAATCTCAAACTAGGAGCACCTAGTGACTCGGAAGTGCAAACATTTAGTCGCAGTGATTTAGATAATGTGCAGTTTTCCTTGCAAGTATCAGAAAAACTACAAGCTAATTTTTTGACTGCTTAGCTGCTTCACGCGCTAACCGCTTTGCACAACTTTCGACATCATGTTTTCCTCCACAATACATACACAGCCTGTTTTTTTCCCTTTGTAGCCGTTCCTCCTTCCGTAGCATCCCGGTTTCTTTGTCCAAGAACTTCAAGGTTTTGGTGACGGTTTTCCCTTTTGAGTTGGATTTCAAAGTTGGGGTTGGTTTAGATGGTTTTGGGTTCCTTGTGTTTTGCTTTGAGGAGTCGTCCACCCTTGGAGCCAAGGTGGACGGTCCATGGTTTTTTTGCCGAGAGCGATTCTTTTTGTGATAGCCATTATCAAGCTCAATCACTTGATTGATTAGCTGGTGAAGCAAGGTTGTCTTATGACCCCCAACTGCAAGCTGTTCAATTAAGTGTGCCGGTAGACCCTTTTGGAAATGGAATAGAATAGTGGCCTTGTTCCACTGGATGCAATACTGCAAGGTTTGAAAATGAGAAATATAAACGGAAGCTCTACTATTTTCCTTCATAACTAAACTATTAAGTTTGTATTTGGCGTTTCAAACTTCATTGGGGTTGCCAAACAGGGTGAAAATTTGTTGCTTGAACCTGTCCCAGTTGTTGAGAATAAATGTGGTACTTTCTTTGGAAAAAAGTTTGAGGTATGGTTCAAACCACTGCAAGGCTCTACCTCCTAAGAAGGAAAAAGCATACATAACTTTATGCCTGTCAGAAGGGAAATTGTTGGAGTCGTTTGAAAAGATGATTTTACAAGACTGTAGGTAGGATTTAAGCTTATGAGGGTGTTCTCCCGTAAAGTGATTGGGTTGTTTCATGCCCAGAGTGCAAAAGCTAGGAGTACTGGGACTAGATTGCTGGGCACCATGAGTGAGGGCCTGGATCAATGTTGAAAGAAGGGTTGGAGCATTGGGCTTGGGAGCAGTAGTGCAAACCCCTGGTCTACCACAAGTCAAGGTTTCATCAGAAGAATGGTGGGAATCTGCAAATTTGGCAAGAGGGTCCGTCAGAAAATCCCATGGAGGAGTCCGAGGATCATTGAGGGGTTCAACAGATGGCAATTTTGAAGGAGGAACGGGGTCTAAGGGTTGTTGGGCCCAAGGAGCACTGTTTCTCCCTACCCAATGGATCTCATCATTGTAAGGGGCGAGGGAAGCATTCCCGGTTGAGCGAGTACGTTACATTGAGAAAAAAAAGTCTACTATAGGTTGGCAAGCTACAACAGATGAGTTGAGTTAGTTAATTTACTGTCACACGACCACCCCACGTACTATAGGTCAATTCTTAGATGATTGTGAGCGCAAAGGAATGCTGAGTGCAAGTGCAAGTGCAAGTAGTGAGACTCAGTTGCAAAGTGCAAACTTGGTTATGCCACTCAACAAACGGCGAGAGGAATGGAATGTGTTCTAAGGAAGAAAACTCAACCTGAGTCCGATGTGATAACTTGGTTGTAGCAAAATGCAAGAACGTATGAAATTAACTAACTGAGGAGACAATCATCAGGCAAGGGGATAGACCTTATAAGGTAATCCAAAGTGACTAGATACAACCTGGTGGTGAGCTAACTACAGTTGAAGTGGTGTCGCAATGAATGACAGGAACGGGATAGGAAAGGAAGCAGTAGTACAACCATATCCGAGGTCATGGTGTAAGTGCAAGACAATAGAATCTGAGCAAACAATTGTATGACAAATTGGGACAGGAGCGAGTGACGTTGAAGGTAATGCAAATGAGAAGTAATAGTGTATTCAGGGTAGGGACTAGTCCAATTGCAAAATGTACAGTAATGATGGCTTAGTTAGACGTAGATGCAAAATAACAAACAGTGCGTGACCAAAGATGGAAGTCCAAGGCTGTTGATTGGCCAGGGAAGGAGATTGGATCTCATAATGGATGGCTGCCCGGTATGGAGTTAACCGCAAAGTTTGCAAGTATATACTGAGTTGGTTGCCAAGATTGGAAGGTCAACGCAAGCCAGAGGAAGTAGAGGATTGCACCATTGATTTTTTGCTTTATTTGTGTCACGCTTTTAGACTGAGGTAGATAGTACTGAGGAGAGGACATGTCAAAGTGATGAAAACAATAATTCCTAAGTGCGAGGCGTGACAATCTTCCAAAAGAAAACTTCTAACACAGATTTTCTTCATGGTTTCTGGTTTAGTCTCTACTAACAATTCACAAAAACCATCAGGAATCAACATGTAAACAGTCTCCTCCTCTCCAAGTCTTCCATTCAAGTATTCTGTTACAAAATCAGCTTTTTAGATTTCTTCACCCAACTCCACTACCATAGCAATGATGTACCTGAAGCTGGAAATCCTTCCAGTTGGTGAGAAAGTTTCTTGTAAATTTATTCCTTCTCTATGCTTGAAGCCCTGTGCAATTCATCTAGCTTTGAACCTCTTTAAAACTCCATTTGTGTCAAAATTATTGTTTAACACCAATCTAGACCCCACAATTGTCTTTCCTTTTGTAAAGTAATCCTGCTTAACCACTTCAAAGCCACTATTATTTCTAGGGAATCAAATTCCTCAAAAATAGAATTCTTCCAGTTGGCTCTCTCATCATAATTCATAGCTTGGCTAAAACTATTTGGGTTAACCCTGTTACCCATTTCTGAACACAACTCCTGGACTTCATTGAGCATACACTGTTCCTGAAATGTATCTTCCTCATATCCCGCGGCAGTATAATGGGACTTCCATTCCCTGTACCTGTCAACTGGCACTCTCACCCTACCACTCATTCTAGCCAGAGGTGGAGGCTGATCAGGTTCCTAATTAACAGAATCCCCTGAAGTGGGTACTGAACCTTCTGGTGGAACGTTGTGGTGACCAATTTGGTACACCTCAAGAAAAGGGCAAAATTTTAAGTGCTATCACATATATTCATCATCCACTGCTACTGCTCATCTTTCAACTAACAGGTGTTCAACTGCTGCCCGCTTTCATTAGTAACATGGGCTGGTCTCTCCTTTCATCTTGATTCACCTGTTCTGCATCATTTCACAAAAACAAAAATATTTTTTTCCGCTTTCATTTGTATATATCACTTTCAAATAGTCAACAGGGCCTGATTCCCAAAAAAGTAGGGGCTCTCCCCTGGTTTTTTTGTCCCATCATCTAATCATCCATCTCATGATCAATAATTGAATTGTCATCATCATCTAAGTAATCAATCTGTGGGGCCCTTCCCCTTGTCTGAGCATCCTTATCCTGGGTATATCTTTTGATTTCCCCTTGATCCTTTGAGCCTCCATACTTAATCCTTTGATAAATCCTGTGGGACCTGATTTTTATCACCAATCAATAGCCTTGCTGGTTGAAGAAGTATAAATTGGGTTGAATTCTTGAGTGTGTTAGGCCACTCTGTTTATCCCTTTCTCCAACCGCTTGCTCCTGACCATTTATTTCTTTGTCTTTCTGGAACCAGTCAAATTTGGCTGAGAGTTTTCTTTGAGCTTGAAAAATGGAGTGTTAAACCTCCCGTTCTTTCTTCAAAGTAAAATCCGGCAAACTATTCTTGAGTCCCTTGAGAAATCCTGGGTTATTATTGTTCAAATATGTTACTTTTTTTGCTTCTAGAGCTTCATGAAACAAATTCCTTTGTTTTTTAAAGCCACCCACAGTTATGTGGTGCTCTACAAGTGCTTTATTGCAGAGAGTCAGGCAGTTTCATTGAGAACCTGGAGGTTGGTTGGGATTGAGTTGATCTTTCCTAATCTTCTTCTGACTACCAGAGCTATTAGCTTGTGAGCATTGCTATTTACAACTGCCTTGTTCTATTGAACTCTGAAAAAACTTTAACTTGGTTTTTTCAAGTCTTTTCCCGCACCATCTTGCCTCAGATAGTGTTGTTTCCATTGCTACCAACTCCTATCAAAAATCATCTCTCTCATTTATCCCTTATCCATAAGTTTCTGTTCCTTGATTCTGGTTACATTTAAAAGAAATTTTAAGACTCAGGAGGACAGCCTAAACAGAACCAATTCACCTCCACAGAACTGCCTCTGGCTCAGCAACATTTGGAGTCTTACAACTTATGCCATCTCTTTATCTTCTGGAACCACTTGTTCCTCAGCCTTTGCTGGTGAAATAGGCTCTAAAGATATTTTTTGCTGTGCCTTATTCACAAAAAAAGCTTCACTCCTTTTGAGTGGAAATTTACTTTCATAAAATTTTACATCCCTACTATGGATAGCCTTTCTTTTCCCTGGACAATAGATCCTATACAATTTATTTTTTAAATCATGGCCCATAATTGCCCCTGTTCTGGCTCTAGGTTTTAAATTACCAACCATTGCATTATGGTGGACACTATAATACACTAAGCAACCAATTGTTATTAGGTGTGACATTCTGGGGTACAACTTCCAAAACTGATACTGAAGACTCTTCCCATTAACACTTACAATTTTGTGCAAAAGACAGACTGTACACATCAACTCAGCACATAAAAACTTTGGTAGACCAGATTGAGACGTAATAGTTCTGACTTTGTCCAGTAAAGTCCTATTCATTGTCTGAACTATTCCATTATTCTGTGTAGTACTTGCAGTAGTGACTATATGAATGATACCATAATCATTCAATAGCCTCTCAAACTCTTTACTCACAAATTCACCACCTCCATTTGTAATAGCCCTCTTGATCTCCTTCATCAGACCATTCTGTTTAAATACTTTGAATATTACAGAAACCTCCTCTGTGGTCTGATCCTATGATCAAATTGTTTCAACCCAAACATAATTATTTGCAGTATCAACTAAATTTATGAATTATCTTTCCCCACAAAGGGACTCTGGTGTGAATGGCCCTGCCAAATCAATGGAAAATTCCTCTCTTGAACATCAGTGCGGTCTCTACTCTTAGATAACACATTTCTAGTCTTTGCCCCCAAGGTACAACTCTCACAGTTGCTATCATTTACCTTATGGCCACTTCTAGTTTGAGAAATACTGCTCAGAACTGAGAATTTGAACAATCTTGCACACAAAAGCTTATTTCAAACTTTTCCAAAAAGAACAGTTCTCCCATCCATATCAATAAAAAACCTATCTTCTTTAAGATAAAAAATCTGGAAACCTTTTTTCCATAAAATTCCAAGAGACACAAGGTTATAAGGTAACTCTGGTACATAGAACACTTTTTTAAAAGAAATTTTGAAACCCAATTGATTTGCAAGAATAACCTTTCCAATTCCCTTAGTCTGAATTTTTCTACTTTCCTGACCAATATTTACAACTCCATCATAATCATTACTATTTGAAAACAATTTTTTTTTCAAAGAACATGTGATCTGTACAACCCAAATTAATCAGAACAAGAACATCCTCCTTCAATCCTCCTGATAGGAAAGAAGCTTTATCAGTTACTGATGAGTCCTCATATTTGAGGTTAAGATTCCTCACTTCCTAATCAATCAAGTCCATTTATTGATCCTGATCAATTATGCCCTTCTTGTTGGGACCTTCTTCCCCAAAAACCTGTCTCATTGGATCATCCAACGCCACCATTGCAACATTTTCTGTAGTAAGATGGACCACCTTTTCATTCCTTTGGACCTCTTCCTCTTCTTGGCCTTCTCGCAATCCTTAGCATAATCTCCCTTATTCTGAAAATCATAGCATAAGACCTTGGAAAAATCCTTTTTTGTGTTCTTGAAATATTTTCCAGTCTTTCCAACAAGGGCTGTTCCAGAGCCCCCCTTCATCTTGAATTGAACTTCATCCTTTTCAATCCTCTTCAGCACATCCTCCTCCCTAGGAAGAGCATCCAATTGAGAAATGATCCTGACTAAATAATAAAACTCCTTTGGAAGCTTCTGAAGGATTAAGAGTGAAAAACACTCCGGATCCATGTTCAGCCCAGATGACTTGACCTAGCCTCTTCAAAAAACTGCTTAAAATTCAAATACTTTAGCTTGAACAGTCTTTCAAAGGCTATACCCCTCTTGTCAACAGAATCACCAGAATAAGTGGATTTAAGCAACTTCCAAAGAATGCTTCCCCTCCTTCTTTCAGCTTCCCTAAGAGTATAAGCAACCCAAGTCACATGATTCTCATCAAGATTCCTAAGGATGAGATGATAAGACTTTTTCTCCACTTCTGAACTAATCAAAGTGGCATCTGCATTGATTATCTCCCCAGAACAGATGTTTTCCAGCTCACTATCCATAAGAACAGCTTAATAATTATAATTCTGACTGTTCTGAACTATCTTGGTGGAGCTAACATCAGGGATATAGGACATATTATTGGAAACCTTGATGTCTTTGAGGTTGTCCAAAGTAAGGTACAAAGGTCTAGATGGCTTGGAAGTAATGATGATATTGGTACTGATAATGTGTTATAACTATGGCCATAAATTATCTTAGGCAAATGAGCAGTAATTAAAGCAAAAGAAATTCTGTACACCTTTTGTCAATCATTGCTAATGGGCTCTCACAATGGGGCAATACATCAGATGATATTGTTGATGAATTCAATTGGATGTAAATGAATGATGGAAAACAGAAGGAAGAGGAGCCCCTTAAGTAAAAAAGATTGACCTCTTGTTGTCCCATGATACAACATGCCCAAATGCAAATTTTCCGCCAAAAAAGAGCTCTACAGGCTCTACAGGCCTTGTTACTTGGTTTGGGGTACATAAGTCCACATGGCATCAGTCCCTGTACCCTTATGACCAGCCTACTCTGGTCATTTCTGGTATTTCCACTGTTACAGGGCTGAACCAGCCCCCTTGATGTTCAATCCCCTGGCTTGTTGTCTGTTACAACTGGCCCTTTTACCTCACATGCTGGCTGGTTGCCTCATGCAACCAGCCCCTGGCCATAAAAATGGCCAGGTGCAACCCAGGACACACCTTGGTCCAGTCTCAGACACACTTGGGGGGTTTTAACCGGCAGAAATGCTGTTGAGGTTTGGAATTTTTCATCTTGTCTGCTCACCTCCCTATCTCAGTTCACTTATGTTTAGTTTTATCATTTTGTATTTTTTTGAGTACATTTAGCTTGTTCTGACCATTTTATATATGTCTTTGTATGCTTGTGACACTTTTAGCTGTCCCAACCACCTTTATATGTCCTGATACTTATAGTTGTCTAGGCCACCTTTATGTCTGGCACATATATTCTTCTAGACAGATCATCTGATTAATTTCACAAGCTCTTGATACACAACTGTCATTAACCCTAGCTTATTTTATACTATTGCTACATTCCTATCCTCAACCATTTTATCCTGTCTTATATTATTGAATATTTAAATGAAAAACCAGCAAGTGGGAGCTGTGAGGGAGCAAGTCTTGGGACCAAAGGGGCGAGCACAAGATGAGAAACAACAAGTACCTGAAATGATAAACTAGCAAGTGGAAGCTGTGAGGGAGATAGTCTTGGGACAAAAGGGGAAAGCACAAGATGAGAAACAAAAAGTACCTAGATGAGGTACCAAGTGGAGACAGGCAACAAAGTGCGTGGGTATAAATTACAGTAGCAAGCACTTTGAGTCTGACAGTTGGGTGACACAAGAAAAGGAGGAGAAGAAAAGAATCGGAGAAAGTAAACAACACCTGAAATGATAAACCAGCGAGTGGGAGCTGTGAGGGAGCAGGTTCTGGGGACCAAAGGGGCAAGCACAAGATGAGAAACAACAAGGACATAGATGAGGTACTGAGTGGAGACAGGTGACAAAGTGAGTTAGGAAAGAAAAGGAAAGAAGCAATGAAACTGTAGTGGGACAGGACTAAATACAGGCTTCTCTTGTTAACTTAATCTAAGGAGATGCACAAGGTTTGCAGATTTGGTTATGCAGTGGTGTTTGCCAGTTGGTTCAACCAAAAGTTGTGCCTCTACATACTCCAAAACTCTCCCCTGCTTGCTATGCCGTGTGGAGGGGAACAACTCAGAGGTTGGCCTGGAGCTTGCGGGTGAGGGCGGTGTAAGACTCCAAAGGTGCTAAGCCATAGGCAGTTCTGCAGAGGGGAAAGTTTTGTTTAGGCTGCCCTCCTAAGAGTTACAATAATATTTAAATGTAAATGGAATCAATGTCCAGGAACTTTTAAATAAGGTAGCAATATAAGGGATGACTTTGGGAAAAGTTGGTAGCAAAGGAATCAACACTATCTGAGGCAAGATGGTGGACATAAAGACTTGAACAAAATAAGTAAATGTTCTGTCCAGATTTCAATGGAACAAGGCAGTTGCAAGTAACAATCCCCACAAGCTAATAACTCTGGTTTTCAGCAGAAGATTAGGAAAGATCAACTCAATCCCAACCAACCTCCAGGTTCTCAATGAACCTGCACAACTCTCTGCAATCAAGCGCTTGAAGGAAACCAGATAACTGTGGGTGGCTGAACAAAACAAAAGCAATTTGTTTGTGAAGCACTAGAAACAAAGCAATAACAGATTCAAACAAGAATAACCCAACACTTCTCAAGGCACTCAGAAGTAGCTTGGCAGAATTCAACTTTAAAGGATAAAGGGAGGTATAACACTCCAGGTTTTAAGCTTGCTAAGACCTCTTCAATCAATTTTGATTGGCGCCAGAAAGATGATCAGGAAGGATCAAGAGCAGTATGGTTGGAAAAAGGGATCAAGGAGTGGTATAACACACTCAAGAATCGCAACAGACAGAATTGTCTTCAACCAGCAAGGCTATGGTTGTTGATAAGGATCAGGGTCACAGATGGACAGATCAAAAATTTAAGTATAGAGGCTCAAAGTATCAAGGGGCAATAATGGATATACACAGGATGAGGATGAAATTACTATCATTATGGGGGGCAATACATACACACACACACACCCATGGATCATTGGAAAAAGGCAGGTGAGAGCCCCTCCCTTTATAGACAAAAGGTCGGTAGGCTATTTACAAGAGAGATTTACAAATAGAGCGGAATTTTTATTTTATTTTTTTTCTTTTTTACATAGACATGAGAAAATCAGAAGAGAAACAAGAAATAATTGAAATAAAAATAAAAAATCTTAGTTGAGGAGAAATGGAATGGCACCCCAGCCTGTACCAATAATGGGCATGGGCAGGAGACCTGCAGGTGGAGAACTGCACGGACAGGCTGACGGGCCCTGGCAATTGCTGGCCGCGGACGCATGCACAAGAGCGGCCAGAGGAGATGGCTGGAGAGATGATGATCAGAGCAGGTGGAGCAGATGGGCTGGAGGGGATGGATCAATAGTCAGATGACCAACCAATGGGAGATGAGGGAGCGAGACCGGTTGTGGGAAAAACCAATCTTGCGGGGATGATTGGAGGAGGATGGGAAAGGACAGGCGCTGGAGATGGATGAGGAGGTTGTGGCAGCAGGGAGGTGATGATTGGTAGAGGCGGATGACGGCTGTTGCAACAAGAAATGGTTTCATTGGTGTTGAGACCAATGCTAGGCTGGTGCAAGGTTGCCAACGGCAAGGAAGGAGCAAGATTGGTCATGGGATTGATTGATCAAGGATTGTTCTCAAGATCAATCTTGAACAAGTGATCCAATGATGGGCTGTTCTTGGGATCTCCAAAGACCCCAAGCATTGCTTGGGGTCATTGATTGATGGTGGCAAGGATGGGAAGCTCAATGGCAATGAGATTAATGGTTGATGGCTGATGAGATCCATGAAGGAGGATGGCCGTGGTGAGTTGAGAAGGGAATGGCTTATCACGCACCCTTGGCCAAAAATTCAGGTGGAAGCGCATGCAAGGGGGGGATTTGAACAGAGGAGTCAGGCATTGGATGACCAAGAAAGGCCTCCTAGACCTCCAGGACAGGGAAGATCTGGGAAACTGGGAAATTAGTGGATAGCCATAGATTCACAAAGATTTTTTTTTTGAAGTTGTATTGATGGATAAGGGAATGTAAAAAAAAATTCAAAAATTTCCATAACCCATGAGGTGTCCCAGATTGGTCACCACATCTCTTTCCAACTTACAGACTTTCCCTAGTCTTCATCTTTGATCTTGAAGATATAAAGAGGAGTAAAAATACAAAGAAATTGAACAGAAAATTGGCCATTTCTTGATCTTGAGAGGGATTGAAGAGTTGGAAAATATTTTGATCCATCCAAAAAGAGCCCTAGAATTGGTAGAGATAAAACACAGAATGCATCCCAGGTGCTCATGTATGGGGCATACAGGAGAGTTTACAAAAAAAACGCAGCAAATAACCCTGGTGGTGCACAATTGGGAGGACTTACTTCTAAGACAAGTTGCCTCCATGACAATGAAACTTGTTGAATTGATCAGCAGAGAACCTTCTGGCCAATTGAGTACCATCCAGCTCCTCCAAAATATAAGATCCACCTCTAACTTGGCAAACCACCCATTAAAGACCATTCCAACAATTTCAGAAAAGCTTGCCCCATTGGGTCTCCAAAGATTGATAACAAGCTAAAACTATATCACCAGGGTTCAGGAAGTCCCTGATTTGATTGGAGTGCTTGTCCTCCCAATATTGGACTGATTTTTCTCTGAATTTCATTGTCTTCTGATAGGCTTCATCTTGAACATCTTCACTTTGCTCCAGTTTCTGGGATCTAGCAACTAATAGATCATTAGTTGAGGACACCTTGTCCCAAGGGATACCCAAGAAAGATTCCAGATCCAGATCCAGAGGAAGAACTTCTCTTTGGCCAAAGATGATTTTGTAAGGTGAGTAGCCAGTAGTCCTTTTGGTTGAGATTTGATCAGAGAAGAGAACAAGAGGGAGTAATTTGCAACAATGCTTGCCACTTTCACCAGAAAGCTTAACAAGTGCAGCCTTTAAAGTAGCATGGCCTTGTTCCACCATGCCTTGGCATTCAGGATAATAAGGTGTAGTAACTCTTTGTTTTCCAGGAAGAGATCAGATCATTTCAGCAAGTTTTCCACCAAATTCAGAGCCACCATCAGTAGATTAAGATAGAGCCAGGCCATAACGCATTCTCCAGGTCTCATAGAGGAAAGCTGCCACTGATTCAGACCTAATATTCTTAAGAAACTTTGCTTCAACCCGTCCAGAAAAATCATCTCTAGCCACAATGACGTACTTAGCACCACGTGCCTTAATACAAACCACATCCATAGCAATGCTTCCTAAGACAGTGGACTCCCCAGTGGGATAACAAATTTTTTCTGGAAGCCTAAGATCACGTTTTTGACAAACTTCAAAACTCTTGCACCATTGAGAGATAGATTTCTTCAGAGATGGCCACCAGAATTGTTTGGATAATGGTTGATAAGTTTTGGTTTCCCCACAATGACCAAGACCTTTATGGAGAATTTCAAGGATAGAATCTTGTTTAGAAAGGATAGTAACAACAATAAGAGCACAAGTATTTTCTCTTTTCATAAGCCTAGAGCCTTGGACAAAGAAATTAGAGAAATTTCTTTTAAGAGATCAAAATTCTTTAGCAGAGAGATCAGGAGGCTTTGGGAGAGTTAAAAGGTACTGCTCTAATTTAAGCCAGAAGCCTTGTTGAAAGCCAGAATAATCTTGAGAAGAGGAAGAGAAGACAGGTTGTATTAAAGGTTCTTCTTCATTGAAATCTGTACCAACATCAGATTCATTGGCTCCAAGAGGTGGTTGAGATAAACCATCAGGCATGGTGAAATATTTCCCAGGCATATGAACAATATTGAAAGAAAAAAGCTGGATAAAGGCCACCCAACAAGTCAAAGGAGCATTGAGGAGGCTGGGATCATTTATCATCTCAATGATGGATTGAGCATCAACTTGCAGTTCAAAATGTTGGCCCCAGAGAACGGTTTGAAGTCTCTTCATCATTTGAGCCACACCACAAAGTTCCAATTTGGGCTGAGAATACCTAGACTTTACATCTGAAAATAGCAAAGATTCATAGAGAGCAGGATGGTCCCAACCATTCTCATCTTCCTGAGTAAGGACAGCCCCACCAGATTGATAACTAGAATCAACAGCCAGCTTGATCTTGCCAGCCCCAGGTCAATAGGATATATTCTTCAAAACTAAATCTTTTCCAACCATCATTTTGAGCAACTGAAAATAATTTTCACACTCTTGGGTCCAAATACATTCAGCATCCTTCCTGGTTAGACAATGTAAGGGTGCACATAATTTGGATAAGGATGGGATAAAGATTCTAACATAAGTGACAACACCTAGGAAGCCCATAACTTCAGTGGGATTGATTGGAGTAGGCCAAGAGATGATCTTGTTGACTTTGGCTGGTGCCATCCTTCTTCCTTCCTTGCAGACCACATTAACAAAAATTTCCAGAGCAGGGACACAAGCAGCCAGTTTTGATCCAGAGAAAGTAAGGCAAGACTCCTCAATTACAAACAGAATCCTTTCCAAAGTAGTAGCATCTTCCCAAATAAAACAAAAAATTCCTGAATGCCAAGGTAAGAGCTCATTATTGTAGTCAGAAACTGTACCTTTAATTCCCCCATTTTGTCAATAAAGATACCAACATTATCAGGGATTTCATCCTGGGTGATCCACATCATCTGAGCCTGATAGACTGCAACCAAATTTGTGGCACCTTGAGGCAATTGAGTAACGTGAAATCAACCAAGAGGAGTATCAAAGGTTGTGAGAGGGCAAGAGATAGGATATAAGGATTGTTTGTCATAGCCTCCCATAATTTCCCCTTGACAATAGCAAGCTCTCCCAGAGAAAGATTTGACAAATTCTTCAGTAGCAGGAGGAATACCAGAGTCTTAAATAGTAGCTTTATTAAGAGGTTGGAGATCATGAACTATTCTAAGTTTACCATTACTCTTGAGGAAACAGAAGAAGGGGCTGGAATAACTAGAGGTTGACTGCTTTTATAGGCCAGTACAAACTTTTTCCTGGACCAAATTTATAAATTAACCAACTTTAGCAGCAGGGATAGGGATCTTTTTCTTTTGCCAAGGATTGTGTTCAACTACAGGGATGATGTAAGGGAGGCCACAGGATTCTTTCAAGAGAACTTTCTCTTCTTCACAGAAAGCAATAGATTTTTCCCTTAGAGATAAGACATTTTTGATCAAATTTAAATTATCAGGAAGAAGCCATCCATCCGAACCAAAGTTTACCACCTTCAGACGTTCTTCAGTGACTCAACCATTGGGCACAAAGGGACCAGTAAGATATTGAGGAAGACCACAGTAAGGATCACAAGATCATGAAGGACACATAAGAGGAGGATTGAGGTTGAGAGGCATGGGCTAGTTGACTGGTTGGACCTTCTTGGCAACTGGCTTGTACTTGGTAGAAAACAAGGGAAGTTCTTGTTTCCTCCAAGAGTTTACCAGTGAGACTTGATTAAAAAAACTGAGTCCAAGTTCCAAAATTTTCCACGTCCAATGTTCTGCAATATCCTTGAAGGTTTCCTTTTCCATAAAGGGAGAACCAGGAGATAATAAGTTTCTCACATGCGTGGCACAAGGTGGGGTTTTCAAAATGATGGTAGAAGGTTGTCCTGGCGGTGCACAATTGGGAGGACTTACTTGTACCCCAAATTGCCTCCACTGAAGCCCATATTCCTCAATACCAAAACCACCAAAAATAGAATTGAGATCAGGATCTAGTTTAGACTCATTACAGAGATGCAAACCGGAAATGAGAGTAGATTGATCAGACCTAAGAGTACAAGGGAAAGAAGACACAAAAGATCCAGAGAAAGAAGGAAAAGAAATATTTTTGGATTTTTCTGTTTTGGCATTTTTTTTATTTTTTTTATTTTTTTTATTTTTTTTATTTTCTAGCTTGGATGAAAAAGATGAAAAGAATGAGAAAAAATCCTGGGGGATGAGAGTTGACCCTTGATTTGAATTCTGAGGCTGAAAAGAACTACAACTATTTTTCAAATCAACTATTCCCATAAAGAATGAGAGGAATTGCAATTATCCTTCTACTTCCCCTTTAAAGATTACTTAGAAGGATAACCGGGAAAATCTCTTTCCCAATGACCAGAATCCAAAGAACAGAGAGGAACTTCAATCTCTCTACCATCAGCATCAGGGAGAAAAATTCTCTCCCCAACTTGATTGTAAAACATCAGAGTAGCACCAAAATTTATCAAGAAAGGTTGTCCCAAGATCATAGGCCCTTCCAAAAAAGTGATCCAAAAATGACAGTTTCCACCAATATTTTGACCAATCCTGACTGGGAAATCTTCAGCAATACAAACCAATTCACAAGATTGATTACCTATACCATAGACCGCAGAATTGAAGCTGACCCTAGGACTGAGTTTTAGTTTACAGGCCATAGCATCCAAAATTAATTTGAGCTGAGATCCAGAGTCCACAAGAGGAGAAAAAGTTTTAGCTGAGTCACCAAGATAACTGGGGAGGAAACCAAGAGGACAGGAGTAAAGATTGGAATCTGAAGAAGGACTAGTTCCACCAGAGTCCTTCATTAAAGTGTCAGAGGAGACCTTCAGTTCTTCAGGACCAATCTCCACACGATGACAAGAGACCCATTTCTTCATTTCTTCAGCAACAGATGGAGAGATTGATAGGAGTTCAGCCAAAGATAGATCAGGAATTTTGAGATCAGAAATTTTATTTAATATGCCTTCCACAGCATTGGGGTAGTCCTTGGAGATTCCCCTATCAAATCAAACTTGGGGCTGGGTGGAGGGTGGAAATTCAAGTGAAGCAGGAACTAAGATGGAATCAGAAGGTTGAGGTGACTTGGATGAAGGAGAGGGATCTGAGTAATCTGGAAACCTTTCCATGAGTGGCTACTTTTCCACCTCCAACTCTTCTACATCAGAGGAATGAGGCTCAGGTGAGGATTGACATTTTACTGGTTTTCAAAGGATTGAAGTTGGCAAGGAAGGTGCTTTGTGAATTTTAGGTTCCTCATGTTGTTTCCTGGCTGGATTGGATTGATAAGTAGTCCCAGAAAGACTGAAGGAAGAGATAGCTGGAGGATACCAAGTTTGAAGAGTACCACAGGAAGATCAGAAATCAAAGGAAGCAAGGGATGCTTTCATTGGAGGTGGAGGCTGATAAGAGGCAACCACATGACAAATAGGGCAAGATGAATCAAAAGGGATCAGAGCACCATTAGGAAGAAAGAAATTGTTCCCCTTTTGCTCCATCAACTTTTCCTTTATATCCTTCTGGAGTTCCAAGCATTCTCCAGTTCCATGGCCTTCCCTATGACAGTAGTAATAGACCATGGTAGATTTAGGGACAGAAGTAGAGGGTTTAGTGTTAGAATTTGAGTGAGATGCTCTGGAGAAGTCACAGGAGGAAATAAGGAATGGAATCTTATCAAACTAAGAGGAATGGATCCAGGAGTCAAGCGGGGGCTTTCAGGTTCAATGTAAGTCAGAACGGATGATGATGAATTGGCTGGACTAGAATGGTTTTAAATAGTCTAGATACAAGCCATTTGTTGAAGACCAACTTGTGGTTCTGTCAACAAGAAGTATAATGAATAATGAATGAAAAATAACCAAAGAACTGTCACATAATCAGTGAAAGACATTATGCAACAAGGCAGAGACACAACAGGCCATAAGCCAGGACATAAAATCTATCAAAAGAAGAGTAACAAGCACAATACAACTGAGGCGTTAATTCAAGCTGATTTGGTGATTTAACAAAAACTAAAACTAAGAAAGATCAGGATAAGAAAGGAGGTTCTTAGAGATAAGAAGTCAATTAAAAGAACTAGTGACTCAGGGTTCTATGACTACAAGAGTTTGATCTTTAATGGAAAATCAGACTACTTGAACAGGCATTCTTTCAGACTTAATCATGTCTTAATCTTGAAAAAGTCAACCAATAGGAGGGACAACTGATTAGAGATGTGAGAGATCATTTTTAACCATAAAATACTACTTTTATGAGGCCCACAACACCAGAGGATAACTTAGATTTAAAGTAAGTTTTATTTAACAATTCATTTATGTTTTAATCAAAAGGAAAGGAAGGAGGACACTAGTTGCCATAATTCAAAAATTTAGGAGCAACAAGAGAAGAAATCTTTTGATCTATTTTGTTCTCAAAATCTCAAAGCATCTTGGTGAGTTTTTCTAGAGTAGTAGGTTCTTGATTAGAATTAGGACCTGCTTTAGGTCTTTTATCTGCCATCATCTTATTCATAATATCTTTTGACTCTTTAGAAGAAGGAGCATGGACTGGTTCAGTAGTTCTAGGTTTTTTGAAATTTAAAGCAGTTTTAGCTTTCATAACTTCATCCACGGTAATCCTAAGGATAAGGAAAAAAGGGATCTTGAATTGATTATCCCTGGTGGTGATCATAGATCCAGATTTGAAAAATTTTTTCTTAATCCTTTCCTGCACAGCCAACAAAAAACATTGGAAGAATTGTGCTTGAACTTTGTCCACTGAATTGATGTGATCATTTTGGATAAGGTAGTTTTGGATAGGGTCCCAAGAATTCCTAAAAGACTGGTAGTCAGAGGCTGAAGAGACACCACCATTCAAGATCCATTGAGAGACAAGAGCATCCAAATCCTATAAATTAAACCAAGCTACATCTATTTTACCCCAATATACCAACATTTCCTCCCTCAGAAGCGTCCAGTCATGGGATTTTAATCCTTTGAACAACTTGATTACTTCCATAAATTCATCAGAGGAGATAAAGAATTGTAACTGGTAGGCAATGTTGTATTTGCTTGCTCCATTCACTTCAGCAGCCATCTTGTAAGATTCCAAGAACCATTTGACATTTACCCCATTGAGCCCTAAGTTCTTGTAATGAGGTTTGATCTTGACCATCTTTGGTCAAGCAGAGATTGTTGGAGTGCCAGTAGATGCCATTTCCAATAACAGAACTCCTAGAGGATCCAAAGAGCAGATTTGCAAAGTGGCTCACAAGTGTGGCAAGAGTAGGGTTTCATGCAAAAACAACAAGTACCTTGACCGGATGGTGCACCAATTGGGAGGGTTTACTTCTAGGATAAGCTGCCTGAACAGATAAAATCTGAGAGGAGAGAGAGAAACAGAGAAGAAAAGAAAAAGATTGGATTTTGAAGTTTGATTCCAAACATTGGTGATGATGTTTGAACTGTAAACCCCAAGGTTGCTGGTTCAATCCCAGCCCAGGGGACCAAATGTAAGACTCCAAACAGTGCTAAGCCATAGGAAGTTCTGCAGAGGGGAAAGGTGCTTTTTAGGCTTCCCTGCTAAGAGTTACAATAATATTCAAATGTAACCAAAATGGAGGTCCAGGAACTTGTAAATAAGGAATCAATATAAGGGATGACTTTGGGAATAGTTGGTAGCAAAGGAATCAAAACTATCTGAGGCAAGATGGTGGAGGGAAAGACTTGAACAAAATAAGTCAAAGTTCTGTTCATATTTCAATGGAACAAGGCAGTTGCAAGTAAAAAATCCCACAAGCTAATAAATCTGGTTGTCAGCAAAAGATTAGGAAAGATCAACTCAATCCCAACCAACCTCCAGGTTCTCAACAAACCTGCCCAACTCTTGGCAATCAAGCGCTTGAAGGGTACCAGATAACTGTGGGTGGCTGAACAAAACAAAAGCTATTTGTTTGTGAAGCTCTAGAAACAAAGAAATGACATATTCAAACAAGAATAACCCAACACTTCTCAAGGCACTCAAAAGTAGCTTGGCGGAATTCAACTTTTAAGGATAACAGGAGGTATAACACTCCAGTTTTTGAGCTTAATAAGACCTCTTCAATCAATCTTGATTGGCTCCAGAAAAATGATCAGGAAGGATCAAGAGCAGTATGGTTTGAAAAAGGGATAAAGGAGTGGTATAACACACTCAGAATTGCAACAGACAGAATTGTCTTCAACCAGCAATTCTATGGTTGGTGATAAGGATCAGGGTCACAGATGATCAGATCAAAAATATGAGTATGGAGGCTCAAAGGATCAAGGGGCAATCATGGATATACCCAGTATGAGGATGAAATTACTATGATTACGGGGGGACATACACACACACTCCCATGGATCATTGGAAAAAGGAAGGGAAGAGCCCCTCCCTTTATAGACAAGAGTTCTGTAGGCTATTCACAAGAGAGATTTACAAATAGAGAGGTTTTTTTTTACATAGATATGAGAAAAACAGAAGAGAAACCAAAAAGAATTTAAATAAAAATAAAAAAAATCTTAGGTGAGGAGAAATGGAACAGCACCCCAGCCTGTACCAATAATGGGCACAGGTAGGAGACCTGCGGGTGGAGAACCGCGCGGACAGGCTGATGGGCCCTGGAAATTGCTGGCCACGGAAGGTTGTGTGAGAGTGGCTGGAGGAGATGGCCGGGGGGATGATGATTGGAGCAGGTGAAGCAGATGGGTTTGAGGGGATGGATTGATAGTTGGATGACCAACCAATGGGAGATGAGGGCGCAAGACCGGTCGTAGGAAATAACAATGTTGTGCGGATGATTGGAGGAGCATGGGAAAGGATGACTTTTGGAATAGTTGGTAGCAAAGGAATCAAAACTATCTGAGGCAAGATGGTGGAGGGAAAGACTTGAACAAAATAAGTCAAAGTTCTGTTCAAATTTCAATGGAACAAGGCATTTGCAAGTAACAACTCCCACAAGCTAATAACTCTGGTGGTCAGCAAAAGATTAGGAAAGATCAACTCAATCCCAACCAACCTCCAGGTTCTCAATGAACCTGCCCAACTCTTGGCAATCAAGCGCTTGAATGGTACCAGATAACTGTGGGTGGCTGAACAAAACAAAAGCTATTTGTTGGTGAAGCTCTAGAAACAAAGAAATAACATATTCAAACAAGAATAACCCAACAATTCTCAAGGCACTCAAAAGTAGCTTGGCGGAATTCAACTGTTAAGGATAATGGGAGGTATAACACTCCAGGTTTTAAGCTTAATAAGACCTCTTCAAGAAATCGTGATTGGCTCCAGAAAAATCATTGGGAAGGATCAAGAGCAGTATGGTTGGAAAAAGGGATCAAGGAGTGGTATAACACACTCAGAATTGCAACAGACAGAATTGTCTTCAACCAGAAAGTCTATGGTTGGTGATAAGGATCAGGGTCACAGATGATCAGATCAAAAATATGAGTATGGAGGCTCAAAGGATCAAGGGGCAATAATGGATATACCCAGTATGAGGATGAAATTACTATGATTAAGGGGGGACATACACACACACTCCCATGGATCATTGGAAAAAGGAAGGGAAGAGCCCCTCCCTTTATAGACAAGAGGTCTGTAGGCTATTCACAAGAGAGATTTACAAATAGAGAGGTTTTTTTTTTACATAGATATGAGAAAAACAGAAGAGAAACCAAAAAGAATTTAAATAAAAATAAAAAAAATCTTAGGTGAGGAGAAATGGAACAGCCCCCCAGCCTGTACCAATAATGGGCACAGGTAGGAGACCTGCGGGTGGAGAACCGCGTGGACAGGCTGATGGGCCCTGGAAATTTCAGGCCACGGAAGGTTGTGTGAGAGTGACTGGAGGAGACGGCCGGGGGGTGATGATTGGAGCAGGTGGAGCGGATGGGCTTGAGGGTATGGATTGATAGTTGGATGACCAACCAATGGGAGATGAGGGCGCAAGACCGGTCATGGGAAATACCAATGTTGCGCGGATGATTGGAGGAGCATGGGAAAGGATGGGTGCTGGAGATGGCCAAGGAGGTTGTGGCAGCGGGGAGGTGATGATTGGTAGAGGCGGATGACGGCCGTTGCAACAAGCAATGGTGTCATTGGTGTCAACAACAATGCTAGCCTGGTGCAAGGTTGCCAACGGCAAGGATGGAGCAATATTGGTCATGGGATTGATTGATTGAGGATTGTTCTCAAGATCAATCTTGAACAAGTGATCCAATGATGGGCTGTTCTTGGGATCTCCAAAGACCCCAAGCATTGCTTGGGGTCATCAATTGATGGCGGTAAGGATGGCAAGCTCAATAGCAATGAGATTGGTGGTTGATGGCTGATGAGATACATGAAGGAGGATGGCGGTGGTGAGTTGAGAAGGTAATGGCTGATTGCGCACGGTTGGCCAAAAATTCAGGGGAAAGCGCACGCAAGGGGGGATTTGAACAGAGGAGGCAGGCATTGGATGACCAAGAAAGGCCACCTAGACTTCTAGGACAGGGAAGAGCTGGGAAACTGGGAAATTAGTGGATAGCCATAGATACACAAATATTTCTTTTTGAAGTTGTATTGATGGATGAGTGAATGTAAAAAAAAATTCAAAAATTTCCATAACCCATGAGGTGTCCCAGATTGGTCACCACAGCGGGAGAAAGGTTTTTGGTTGTCCTTTCCACAATTTTGTTGGTGGTAGAAACATAAGCAAGCTTGAAGTCACCCCCAGCAACATGGTGCCGCAACCAGTGCAGGCGCACATCTATGTGCCTAGTTCAATGCTGATACAGGGAATTCTCAAGGAATGCTATCACACCTCAATTCTTGCAGAACAGGGAGGGGTGTCCGTAGGATTTTTGAAAGATTTGGGAGAGACAGGAGAGGAGCTGAGAGGTCTAAAGAAGGTCCTTCCCCAACTCAGAGAAGGACAGGTGCTTGGCTTTGGTGGTGGAGGGGGCACAGACAGCCTGCTTTGAACATTGCCACGAGAATGGTCTGTTAAGTAAGAGGACTTGCCCCAAGAAGGAAAATTGGTTGCTACTTGAGGCATGATCAGCATTGCAGTAGGCAGCCAGTTTAAAATCTGTTTTGACAAGTCTGCCTAGCTTGATTCCAAGGTTGGCCGTTTTTTTGAGGTAGCGCAATAGGTGAAGGAATTTCTTTTGGTGAGTGATGGTGAACAACTGGAGGAACCTTGAGAAGTAGCCTCAGCTGAATACCAGGTCCGGAAAAGTGCATTGGAAAAGGTATTTCAGGAGCCCTACTGCCCTTGGATAGTTGAAACCAGTGGTGACAGGATTGGGGGAGATAGGGATTTTTGCAACTTGTTGTGGGAGAGGAGTTGAGGCAGGTTTACAGTTGGAAATGCCAAATTTGTCCAGAATTTTGGAGATGTAATAATCCTGGTTGAGTTTAATTGTTTGATTTTGACAATCCTGGTTCACACGCATGCCTAACATGTACTTACACTCTCCTAAATCCTCCATCTCAAAATGTTGGCTAATGTTTGTTTTGAATTCCAGAACATGTTGCTCCTTGCCGCCAATGACCAGATCATTGACATGAACATAAACCAGACATATTTTTCTGGGTGGGAGTGGATGAAGAGACACAGATTGAAGTTTTAGGGTTGGAAGTTCAAAGATTGAAAGAAATTGGAAAGCGCAGAGTACCAGCAGCATGGGCTCTGCTTGAGGCTGTACAGGGATTTCAAGAGTTGCAGGCTCTGTCCAGGAGGGATGGTAATATCCAATCCTTTTGGTGACTTGATGTAAATCTCCTCATCAGGCTTTCCATTCAGAAAGGCACACTTGAGGTCCATCTGATGAAGAGCCAGATTGAATGAGGCCACTAAGCTGAGAAGGATACATAGGGAAGGCAGCCGCCCGGTGGGAGCAAAAGTATTTTTTTAGTCAATGCCTTCAACCTGGCCAAATCCCAGGGCACAGAGCCTGGCTTTGTTTTTGAAAAAGTTGCCATTGGCATCCAGCTTGGTCTTGAGGACCCATGTAGTTTCAAGCTCCCTTTCATTGGTTGGCTTTGGAACTACCTCCCATACCTTGTGCCTTATGCAGTTGTCATGTTCAGAGTCAATTGCGGTCTTTCAACCAGGCCAGTCTTGTGAAGCTTGAGCCTCCTGGATTGTCTTGGGGTCAATGTGATGGCTTGGTTCACTGGTAATTACATTTTCCTGGTGCTGACGCCTGGTGGGGAGGATCTGGTTGGTGGAGATGTCCGCGCCTACCTCTTTGGGAGCATTGTTGTACCATGGCACAAGGGTGTGGTGCTTGTAGGAAGGAAGAGAAGTGGGAGGAGGTTCATCAGATTGAGCAAGTGGAGTTGGGTTGGAGGCCTCCAAATTGGTTGAGCTAAGGCGTGGGACAATGAGAGATTCTTGATTGTTGTTGGTGGCCTTAAGGGCACTAGTCAAGTTGTCAGCTGGGAGGTCCAGATCAACAGTGAGTGGAACGGGATTGTGGTTGGAAGTTGGATTCATGTTTTTGAAAAGAAAGATGTTAGGGAAGAGCTTGACATGGTGTGATTGATGAATGGTATTGGTTGCGGGGACAAATATTTTGTAGGAGAGATGGTGGGAGTCAAAACCTAAGACAACACCTTCAATTCCAGAAGGGGAGAACTTGGAGTTGCGCCACTTCTTCTCAAGGTACATGAAAACCTTGCATCCAAAGGGGGAAATTTTGTCAAGAGAAGCAGATTTGCCAGTCCATTGTTCAAATGGAGTTGTTAGGCTCAGAGATGAGTGTGGCGTCCAATTTTCAAGGTAAACAGATGTGACAATGGCATCACCCCACCACTCAGTTGGCATGCTGCTGGTGGAGAGAAGAGTGCAAGCCTTCTCAAGGGTAGTTTGGTTTCCTCTCTTGGAGAAGGGGTTCTGTTGAGTAGTTTACAGAGCTGTCTTAAGTTGCAGGATCCCTTTTTGGCAAACAGTTCCTCAAAGAGATGATTTAAAAACTTGCCTCCATTGTTGGAGACTAAATATTTAACTTTGCATCCGGAGGCAAGTTCAGCCTTGTTGATGAATATGGAGAAGCGGTCAAAGGAGTCTGACTTACTCCTGATTGGATGGATGAACGCGTAGTGACTGAAACCGTTGATGATTTTGAGGAAAAACATGCTGCCTCCTTTTGAGGTAGGGGTGATTGGTCTGCAAATGTCCATATGGATAAACTCAAGGGGGGGTGAAGGGGAAGGGAAGTGCCCTGAGAAGGGGGTATTGTTCATCTTAGAGGTTGGGCATTCAGGAAAAGAGAGGCTGGAAAGATTGAGAGCAGGAAAGAGGGTGGAGAGATATCTGGAATTGGGATGTCCCATTGCTCAATGAGTGTCAAGAGCATTGAGAGTGGCAAAAGCATGCAATCTGGTGGTGTCAAGTGAGAGCACATTGTTGGAGAATTTTCTGGTCATTAGGAAGTTGTTTCCCTTGATGCAGCTGAAGCCCAAGGTGGTGGGAATGATTGAGTGGCCTGATTGGAGGTAGGGGGTCATGGAGACCAGAGAATTTGAAATATTGGGGACATATTGAGCATGAGGGATTTTGAGCACCCCATTGGTGAGCAGAATGATGGCCTTTTTGTATCCTTCTTCTTTCAGTGGAGTCCCATTGGCAAAATAGAGGAATAAATGGGAATCAACATAAGTAGCAAAATATTTCTTGTCTTTAAGAAAGTGGCCAGAAGCCCTGCTGTCAAGAATAATAAAGTTGGGGTCCACTTGACTTTTACTGAGGTATGCCTTGCCAGGGCCAAATGGGGGATTCTGAAAGGATTGGAATTTGTTAAAATTTGCCTGGTGATAGGCAATGGCTCACTTGGGGTGGATTTGATGACATTGTTTGGGGGGAAGGAGAGGTGTTTTGTTTGTGAACACCATTCTTGCAGAATTGGTGTTGTTTCTGGTTTTTTTGTTGAGAAGATTGAAAGGTGCTAGTTTTGGAAATACTTAACGCAGAGGGTTGACTAGTTTTTCTGGACTCATTCTGGCGTTGGATTTCTTGTTCAAGGTTGCTAAGAAAGGTTTCCATGGTAATTTTGGCTGATTTTCCTTTGTACTGATCAAACTAAAGGGATTGCATCACATCAAAGGATTAAGGTAGTCTTTTGAGGATGATGATGGCCCACAGGGTCTCAATGGTGGTGTGATCCATGTTTCCATTGGATACTTGAAGGAGGAGGTTGAAGATTTCTTGAAACTGATTGATTGAGTCTTGGAGGTTGCAGTTTGAGAAGGGGATGTTGTAGAGGCGGTCCATTTGGTTGACCACATTCTCAAGCAATTTGGTGGCCTAGTAGTCACAGATTCATTCCCACAAGGTTTTAGATTTGTAGACATTGGGGTTTTTGACAAAGCGGGTGAAGTTCTGTTGGTCTAGATGAAGGCAAATGAAGGTGGCGGCTAATTTCTTTTTGAGACTGATCTCAGGGGTCAAGGCGTCAACTTGATGGAGGAAAACAGAGTCAAGATCCTTAAATCCAAGGCCAGTGATGATGTTGTTTTGCCAGCTTGCAAAATTTTGGGGAACAACAAGTTTTTCAAAGTTGAGCCCCTTTGAGTCCCCAAGTTCAACCATGGATCTAAGTGGTGAGGGTTTAGGCAGTTGAGTACCTTGAAGGAGCAGTTCTCTGATGGAGTTGCCCAAGGATGAGGATGGGTCAAGGCTTGATGCAAATGGAGAGCCTTCACTTGGTTGAGATTTGAAAAGGGAATTGGGAGACTGTTTAAATTTGGCTTGAGTTGTATAGAGGCAGAATTTTCCAGGATGAGGTATCTCTTGATTCAATCAGTGATTGGCAGGATCCTTGTCCTATTGCTTTCACTACTGGTATTTTCCTGGGCTCATAACCTGAAATGATAAACCAGCGAGTGGGAGCTGTGAGGGAGCAAGTCTTGGGACCAAAAGGGAAAGCACAAGATGAGAAACAACAAGTACCTGAAATGATAAACCAGATAGTGGGAGCTGTGAGGGAGCAAGTCTTGGGACCAAAGGGACATGCATAAGATGAGAAAAAACAAGTACCTAGATGAGGTACCAAGTGGAGACAGGCAACAAAGTGAGTGAGTATGAATTATGGTAGCAAGAACTTTGAGTCTGACAGTTGGGTGAGACAAGAAAAGGAGGAGAAGAAAAGAATTGGAAAAAGGAAAAAAAACACCTGAAATGATAAACAAGCAAGTGGGAGCTGTGAGGGAGCAAGTCTTGGGACCAAAGGGGCAAGCACAAGATGAGAAACAACAAGTACCTAGATGAGGTACCAAGTGGAGAGAGGCGACAAAGTGATTAAGAAAAGGAAAGAAGCAATACAACTGTAGTGGGACAGGACTAAATACAGGCTTCTTTTATTAACCTAATCTACTTAGATGTGCAAGGTTCACAGATTTGGTTGCGCAGTGGTGGTTGCCAGTTGGTCCACCCAAAGGTTGTGACTCTACATACTCCAAAAAATATTCTTCCTTATTCAAAGGCCCATTTGTGGGTCTCTATTTTTCTATAAATACTCTTCTATGATCCCTTGAATGAAAATCATCAGATTCTTTCTCTTTCTTATCAGGGCCCACTAAACAAAGCCCTCCTGAATCTGGTCCCTTGTGGACCCCTTAAGTCATATTGTACCTCCTCCGTCATCTGCCTCTTCTCCTCATTTCTCTCCTCATCATCTTGTCAAGCCTCTATTCCATCACATCCCATCCCCCCCTCTTTCTCACAAATCCCTGGAGGGGGTGGTCAAATCCCCCTACCAGGGCCCTGGAGTTTGATACCCCCAGGGCATTTTCAAAGGTAGGTGGGCTGGGGGGTGGTCAGATCCTCCTTGGTAGAAGGGGGTGGGGAGAGCGCCCCTTACGCTTTGCTGGTGGGAGGGTGATCAGGTCCCCCCCCACGGCTGGTCACCTCATTGAAACCAGCCCTGCCACTCCATATGGGTGGGAGGGTGATGAAGTCCCCCCACACCCTGACTGGTTGCCTCTTGCAACCAGTTTCTGGCTGGTTCAACCCAACCAGCCATCCCCTTCCCCCTCACAATGTTGAGCAAGCGCAGGGGGAGGAGCCAGGACTTTTGTCCCCAGCTCCTGCAGCTCCAACCGTTGGCCACAGCCAAAAGCTCTTCAAGGGGTCCCTTGGCCACAGCGTTAGCCCCAAGTAGGTTTTCAGGTGCCGCATGGGCCCTACCAAGAGAAACAAGTGGCCCCAAGCAGTTGGCAACATGGGTTGCAGCTCCAAACAGGCTGTGAGGCGGGCGGCAGCCCCAATAGGCTTCCCCAAGCCCAAAACACAAATTAGTAATACTTTTGCGGCCAGCCCATCTAGCCAAGTAGTTTCCAAAATAAACCTTGTTCCAAATAATGCCCATACAAGCTCATCTGGCTTTATTTTCCCATACACCCCACCAGGCCTGTTAGGGCCTGTGTACCAATAGGCTTGTTTCACACATTTTGAGGCTAGTTTCCCATAATCTGTGACATCCAAAAAGGCCTGTATGGTCTGTGTGAGTTTCCAATGGGCTGCAGAGGCCCATATGTGCATCCTATTTTGATTAAACTTAGATGTAGCACACACATGAGCCTGTACTTATTTTAACAGTTTCTTCTTAACTTGTCTTGTATAACACCTCTTCTTTTCTTTTTCCAATCATCTGCCTTCTAAACTTCTGAGCCTTAATTGAATACCCATATCCATCTTTTCTCAACACGCAAACTAGGTGTTTTGTTCCAGTGGAAAAAAATCTTTAACCTTGGCCATCATCAGGGGGCCCATTTTTTATTGTGGGGGTCAGGGTGTTGAATACATGCAATCTATCTTTAGAATTCCATTTCTTAGGTAATCTTGATCATTATCAATTTTTGCTCCTCAAGAGACCTGATGCTCCTTTTTCATCAATCAATCACCAGCCCCATGATTCCTCTTCTACTTTCCCCTACTTTCAGAATGACTTTTTGGGGTGAATTTAATTGATATTTGCTTGGTTTAGATGATCAATCATTAGTTTCTTTGATTATCAAGAGAAATAGTTGCTCATCTTTTGGTCCTTCTGGACAATTTACCAGATTATTGTGATATATTATTGTTGATCATCATGAGCCAGTTGACCATGAAGATCCTCTTGGACACTTATAGACTTATCATTCATCACTCAAGACCAATCCAAAACTCATCCTTGATTCTGACCTCCACAATGCTTTTTGGAACCTATTCTGAAAGTGATATCAAATCCATTTATCCAAAACTTCAAATCCAATATCTCCAATTCTGATTATCATCAATGCACTTATTGATCCATTGACTTTAAAATACAAAAAAGGCACTGGAAATTCCATAGGTTTTTTGCTGGTTTGGATGAAAAAACTTTTCAATTCTTTCTCCTTATATACTTTCTATATTTGATTCTTTTTATTATTGATCAATTGCCCTCTTTTTTCATCACTCCCATGGCTCTAATGTCCCTTTGCATTATTATAATTATTGCTATTAGTGAGATTGATTGATCAATCCTTCCTTCTTTGTTCATCATCTTCTTCTTGTTTGAACTGACGCCTCTCTCAAACCCTAATTGTTTTTATTTTTTGTTTCAATTTCTCCTCTCCCTTCTTCTTTTCTAGAACCTCAATAATTGATACCAATGTAAGATTGATAGTTTACCTGATTTTTTTTTTGAAAAAACAACAAATTCTCTATACCTATTTTTGTGTATGTGTGTATATGATTGTCTGAAACATAAATTCAAACCCCATTTGATCAGCTCCATCTAACCAGATGAATTTGTAAAAATCATCTGATTAAACCAGGTCAGGCAAATATTGAGACAAAAAAGGTCAAGGGTGTTCCTTGAAGATTGAGCCAATGGCTTAGAAAATCTACATAATTAGGTTAAGTCAAGCCAGCGGGGTGACAAAACCAAAAAGGGGTGGGAGTTAAGCTTGTGAATAAAAATTCATGAGGATGGATTAGATGATGTTACACAACCACCCCATTTACTATAGGGAAATCTTGGATGATTGTGAGCGCAAACAAGAAACTGAGTGCAAGGGATGAGTGCAATATAAAAAGGCTAAGTGCAAAGTGCAAACTGTGGTTTGGGAACTCAACAAACAGGAAGAGGGATGAATTTTTCTAATGGAAGGAAACTAAATCCAAGCCCAATGTGATGACTGGATTTAGAAAAATGCAAGAATATAAGAAATGAACTAAATAAGGAGACAATCTTCAGGCAGGCAATGTAGCCTTTATCAGGTAATCCCATGGTTGCTAGATACAACCTTATGAATGGCTAACTACATCTAGGAATCAATGATGCAATGAATGACAGGAACAGAATGGGAATAATGAAATAACACTAGTCATTTCCAAGGTTGTAGCGTAGGTACAAGACAATATAAAATGAGTGTAAGAAGATGTAATGGATGAGACAATTAATTAATTACATTTGAGGAAAATGCAAATGTGCAGATATAGCTAATGCAGTTAAAGGGAATATTCCATTTGCAAGCTATACAGTTGATGCAGCTACCTATGTGTCAGTGCAAAATAGTTTGATTGTGTGGCCAAGAATGGAAGTCCAAGGTTTGATGATACCCAGGGTAGAAGATCAAAGCTCAAATGGATAGTAAACTTGGATTGGATTTAACTGCAAATATTTGCAAGTATATACTGAGTTTCTAAGATTGGAAGTTTGTCACACAAGACAGGGGTAGTAAGCAGAATGCACCATTGATTTTGCGCTTTCTTTTTGTCACTCTTAGGGACTGAGGTAGATGGTACTGAGGAATATTATATGCTGAAATGGTGAATAAAATGACCTTTAACCTAAATGGGTGACAGATGAGAGCTCTAATGCGGGTTTTGGTGAATTTCATTTACTTTGGTCCGCTCAGCCAGGTTGGTGAGAAACTAGAAAGTATTGTTGATTTGTTCAATTATTTCATTTACCTTCATCAGCTCAGCCAGGTTGGTGAGAAACTTGAAAGGCTTATGGATTTTCTTGATGACCTCCTAGAAAAAACCAAATTTTAGTTCTGAAAATGATTATTGTTAAGATCATTGAGTAGATAGATGAGGGAGTTGGAGATAGGAACTTGTGTAAGAGATCAATAATAGTTGGAGCAGCAAAACTGGGAGCATTGATGAATGATGATTGATGAGCACCAGCTACTGCACTCTGATGCCTCAAATATGATTGAAAACATTGGCTGGATAATTTTTTTTTGTTATTGTTGCCAGGGTATTTATGCATGGCCTTTCTCATCAAAAAAGCCCACTTTTCTGACACTTTTTTTGTTTTTGAATTTGGCGCCAGAGTTTTCTGGATCATCTTCAAACACTGAATATTCCCAAATGATCTGTGAATCTGGTGAATTTGTGTGTATGGTGGATGATTTGTTGAGTTGTGGATGGGTTGTGTTGCATTTTGATTGATATTGATGCATAAATGACAGGTTGTCACAAATTGGTATGTGACACAATAACAACTGCAAAATTAACTTGTTGTTCAGCCAGTTTCATAGCCATTTGGTTTGGCCTTTCCTCTCAGTTTTTTTGCAGTTGTGCAAGGTATCAAGTGGGTTTAATTTTTGAATCAAACCATTTTTATGAAAAATTCCATTTTGAAATACACCAGTTAGAGCATCTCCAATTGTTAGAGAGCTTGGCTTGTTAGGTAGCAACTTGCTAGCCAAAAAAATATCTAGCAAGCAACTTACCACGCACTTTTCAAAATCATCCACTCCACAAGGCTGTGGCAGCTAGCTAACAATCCAAGCCACTCAACTGTGTGCCACATCAACAGCTTGGTAGCTAGGTACCCCCTTTGTTTCAATTTATCATTGAAACTCATTGTTGCAACTTATCATTGCCACTCATTGTTGCAACTCATTGTTTCAATTCATCAGTTCAACTTTTCAGCCTCCAACCACCAACCTTACACCTACCCCTGTCCAGAAACAAGAGGCTGGTGGGGTCAATGTTGGGTGATCAGGATGATGGACAATTGGGATTGGGGCAATATGGGGATGTACATCAAGGAGAGAGGCATTTGAGACAGTGGGGCATATTTGAGCTGGGGCTGGGGGGAAGGGATATTGGGGGGGATATCAAATTTGGGATGGTGGAAGGGACATACAAGGTTGGCAGGGTATGGAAGGGTATTGGTGTATAGAATATGCAAGAGATTTTCAGGGGGGGGGAGCTAGCAAGCTTGCTAAAATATGATAAATTTATGGAAATTGGACTGGACTTATGAACCTTGCTTCCTAGAAAGCCCTGATTGTTGCACAATTGTGACAATTGCTTGGTAAAATTGAATAATGAGGGGTTATACCAAAACAATTGGAGATGCTCTCAGGGGGTATGTGTATTTCAAAAAACCTCCATTAAAATGGTAGTTTTGGTAAAAAGGAATGGTGGTTTTGCTTACTCTGATACACAATAAGATTGATTCAGAGCACAATACCGTTCTGACTACCAGAGAATTATTCATTCCTCTTCTCAGATAAAATTCAAGGTGCCTACAGTAGAACTTGTCCTGATCAATACTTTTAAAAACCCAGAACTTGTGCAAAAACATGGAAAATTTGATCCACCAAATTGGTGCCAGCCAAAATCAACTTTTAACCCACAATCCTGCCCAATGCGGTAACACATAGCTAAAAAGTCAAAACCAACAGAAGTTTTGGTTTAAAATTCATTTTATTAAACCCAACTAACCCATGAATTTTAGTGGACAAACATGTATGTTATATGTACATATCTACAAAGCTTCACCTCTATTTCCACCATCCCATATTTGCCATTGCCCCAATCTACATATCTCCACCATCCCACACCATCTCCACCACCAAGCTAGTTATTTACATTTCTTGATATCCTCACCATATATATTTTTTCTCCCTTTGTTTACTATGCTTATCCTTCAACTCAATAACACCTCAACACCACCATGTCAAGATCTGTATGTGTTGCAACATAGAAACACCATTTTGTCCTCAAGCACCCAGTTTTTCTTCTCTGCAACAATGCTAGATCAAGCCAAGCTTGACCTTTTTGAATCCAGCATAAAAAAATTAAACAAAGAATGTGATGTCAAAATGAAATACTCAACAAATCAAGCAGAAATGAGGGATTGACAAAGAAGGAACAAGAAGGGCTGGATAATGAAGGAAACCTGATTGACAAGCACATGTTGATTGAAAAACTCAAGAATCTTCCTGATGATGCTCTCTCTTTGATATCACTTAATAAGAAAAATGTCTCAGTCCTGCTGAATTCAGTCAGAAACATAGAAATAGACAGCAAAAATGAAAAAGAACACAAAAAAAGGCAAAAAAAACCAAACAGCCAATCAGAATATGGATTTGACTTAGAGTTACCCAAAAACAAATAGGAAAAACAGCAAGAACTTGGAAATAAACACAAAACTTGCACAAAAGGTAGAGGTGCTTGACAGGCATTAAAAGAATGGCAACAAAAAAACAAAAACACCCAATCATTTATCAAAAATCTACCCTGGGCTTCAGTTGAAGCAGCCACATATATCATCATGGATCAAGAGTGAAGAGAAAATTTGTTGCCAGCATACCAAAACTAATGGATCTGTCAGGAGGGGTTGGGGTCCAGAAACATGGCAATGTCAAAAAATTAATTGAATAATGGGTCCAAATGGCCCTTGCTGCTAAGTTGACAGTCACTAGCAATGTCCTTTGAGAAAAGTGAAAATATTTTGCCCATCTATCCAGTATAAACATGGAAGACTGGCTTTCTTTATCAAATGGTTGGATCAATTTTTGTCTTTTTTCTGCTCATATTTTGTAACTGACAAATTTAGTCAGCCTTAATTCTATCTTACTTCTTTTATTATCCTATTATTATTGTCTCAGGCCCCCTCTGGGGGCTCTCTATTTTTCCTTGATCCTGCTTCCTTAGGACCCCTTTGGGGTTCTCCAGTTATCTCTAAATACTGGTGCTTCCCTGGACCTGGAATGAAAACCCATCTGATTACCAGAAAACCAAACCGGAGTGTCCCTTCCTCCTCTTAAGATCAGTTCCACTTGACTTTACAAGTAAATCCCTTTTCCCTTGGCTCTTTGTAGCCTTATCAATACTTCTCATTTGGCTCTTGAGTAGCCTGCCTTACTCCTTCCTTCTCCAAATAACCATTTTCTCTTTGTCAACTCTTCATCAATAGCTTCAAGGTTCAAAACTTCCTTCATCAATTGAAAAAACATGGCAAAGTGGGATCTGTTGAACTCCAAATTCTCGGGAAAGAGGTAATGCATGTTGTATGCTTATGAATCAATACAATCTGGATGATGTCTTCAATTTTTATTTTACAGTATTATTCTACACATAAGTGAATTTAAATCCAAATCAAATTAAAAATATTTACTAAAATATTCACTTACATTAATTTGTTAACAGGATGCCTCCCAATAAAGTTCTGGCACAAAAAAGTGGGAAGGGTATCAAATCCGTGAAGATAAGACTTACCATTGGTGCT
Source organism: Puccinia polysora (assembly GCA_025617555.3). Taxonomy (NCBI): domain Eukaryota; kingdom Fungi; phylum Basidiomycota; class Pucciniomycetes; order Pucciniales; family Pucciniaceae; genus Puccinia; species Puccinia polysora. Next base: position 32,579,716 of record CM062615.1, read on the forward strand.
GCTTGCAATGCAACTGGTACTGCAAAGCTCCCCTTATGCATCATTGGTAAGTCACAACAACCACAATGTTTTCAAAAAAAAATTTCCCATCAACTTGGGTACAAATATCACTTCAATAGCAAGGCATGGATGACCACCTCAATTTTTCAAAAATGGATCAGTGGGTGGAATGCTGCACTCAAGATAGCCAATTAAAAAGTTCTCATTCTTGTTGATAACTTTGCTGGACATGTGATTCCACCAGATGGCCTCTCTAATCTTCAACTTGAGTTTTTTGCCCCCAACCTTTCCTCCCACATTCAACCCCTTGATGCTCATATTATACAAAACTTCAAAGCTTACTACCAACACCAATTCATTTCCCATTAAATCCAAAACTTCAATGGTAGTGTCCTGGTGTCACAAGTTTACAAAATCAATCAGCTATTGGCAATGCAATTGTGCCAATTAGCCTGGGGATTTTTCAGCCCAAGTACCATGAGGCACTGCTGGACTCACACCAAACTTACTAAAAAGAAACACATTTGTTCAGCTGAGGACCTCAACAATGCTCAGACCAAACTTACATTTGAAGTGCAAAACTTGAGAAAGTTGGATTGATCAAAGCAAAAAATCAAAGGTCTCTTGAAGAGATTCTCAATCCAGCTGGTGAAGATTGCTTTTTTTAATGTCACCATAAGAGCTATTCATATCCCATTGTCATACTGACACCTAAACTCAGTCTAACCTCAGTCTAATCTACTTACCTCAGGAACTTCAACCTCAGGGCTCTGGAGACTTTACCAGTATATCTCCTTCAACTACATATCTCCTCAGGATCTTCATACCTTACATATCTACATATAGTCTAACCTCATGCATTATGCATATAGACTCCTTAGGCTTGCACATACTTAATCTCTTAGGTTCTGCATATCCTCTAACCTTCTTCACCCTGTCTATCCCATACTTCATTATAGTTTATCCTTTGGGAATCCCTATGTACATCCTCTTGCAGATTGTATCACATACTCTCTATACTTAGTACATAGTGTCATGACCTCCATGCACACTGTACATCCTCTCACTGTACATCCCCAACTTAGACAGCCAGACCTGTAGCCTAGCCCCAATGTAATAAGCAGCCTAACCCAAATGTAGTAGCATACCTGACCAGCCCTCTCTGTTACCTTGACTGCTCCCTTGTCATCACATATGTAGCCTGAGCCCCAAGCATCTGTACCTTTTTTGTAGTCCAGCCTCCTGTCTATTTAAGCAGCCCTTCTCTTCCTATTCCTGATTGTCCCCCAAGAAATCAGTTTACTACTTCTTACCAGGAATCCATCCCAGCAAATGTCATTCAGCACCTTAACTCCAATTCAATCCTACTCTGCTCCTTGTAGCATCTTCCAGTATCCTTGCCCCCCAAGCCTACTGAGAGTGGAGTCCCCTCTGTGCCAAGCCCTGCTTGCATTCAGCAGCCCTTGTGACACCCATCAGAGCAACAATGATGAAGATGAGCTAGAAAATGATGCATTTAAAGCAACACCCAAACCTACCAGTGAATCCGTTTTGAATGCAATCAAAACCTTGTTTCAGTACATCAGTCACCTCAACTCTCCTGAGGCAGACTCATTCAATGACTCATTGGAGTCATCCAATTGCTTTTCTAAACTTGGATTCTCTGAAAGTCAAAACCAGTCCACATTATTGGACTACTCCAATAAATTTTATTGTATTTTTCTTTTCCAAATGGTTTTTCTATTTAAATATCCCTCAAAAGCTGTTTTTGTTCTGTATATCCATAAAAATGTTTCCAAAATGCAATAAATGAAACATGTGCCATCATTGTCAAACTTAACCTGAGCCATCTTCCTTTCCTAACCCATGGTTTTCATGGGATAGTACAATATTCTGCTTCAACCACTGAAAAACATGGGTTAGTATAGGTTTCTCTCCAATCCCATAAGCCGCCCAAACTCATAGAAAAACCAGTCCACGGAATGGTATGGATTAGGACAAGTTCTACTGTATTCCCATTTCCCTGATTCATTTCCCATTCCCTTATGGTGCCCCCACAAGGCTTAGTACAACCTTGTCCGCTGACACATACCGAGTTTATGTACCTCTCTCACTCTCCCTAGCTTTTTTGGTCCATTTATAGAATTGAAATCTTCTCTTTGTTGCTCCGTAGTCTTCTTACTCGGTCTGCCATTAAAAACCAGCCCCAACCCAATCGGCGCCGACTTTTCTTCAACCTTTATCTTCAAGACAAAGGCAGTCGATCGTAGGTAATGCTTACACCAATAATCCACATTAATAGCGAAAACTCGAATCTCAGCAAATCTACCTCAATACACTTGAGATTTGCCTTCGGGGCCTGGTACAAACTCGCAGGAATTCGAGTTGATCGAAATATAAGATGGCCCGCGTTGGATCTGATCCCGCCTCGTAGCGTGATCTTGGTGCTCTTGATGAGCTATCAACAACCGATCATCGAGCGACATGCATTTGAATTTGGATCTAATGGAATGGTGTTGTACCGATGAACCTTAATCGACGCCGGCTAAGGTTCAATCGGAGAAGGTAAGACGCTTGCTTGCAAGACTCGAGGTTACGCGATAGAGATCCACGGCCAATCGGAATGATCCGTCATGATGTGGTTCTATCACTCTTCTATGTGAAGTCGGAATGACAATCGACTGGACTCCCGTTTGCTTTAAAATGGCTCCATCCATCACCCGGCATGGCACACTGTGTCCCCATTCTTCCTTCTTGACTAGATCCGAACCCTGGTGGTGGCTCAATATTATCCCCTGTTTCTACACTCTGCTATTGTTATAACCTACGTGACGCCCGCACGATTCCTGTTGCTGCTTGTTACAAATTTCACTTTGACTCGCTAGATTTCTCCGTTTCTAGCTCCTGCAAGATGCTTACCCGGGGCTTATTTGTCTACATCCTGTTGGCCTTGTGTGTCACTCCCCCCTCCTTGATCGCCAGCCCCACACCTGGGAGCGATGTTGGATCTCCAGGAAATCCACCCAACGCTGCTAGTACCCCCGTCGCACCTCCTTCCCCCAGTTCAGGCGGCCATCCGGCCGCTACCGCCGATAGTCCCGCACTTAACGGGACGACCGCTGCTCATTCACCTGCCTCTGCGGCTGCTTCGCCCCCCCAGACTCCGAAGGATGCCTCTCCCAGCGCTTCCGCTCCCGCACATGTGACTTCTTCGACCAACCCCACCGTCACAGACAACAGTTCCAAAACTACAGCTACTGATGCCACAGCGGCCGCGCACCCGGCCGTTTCAGCCGACCCGAGTGGAGCTACCCCGAAGCCACAGGGTACTGATACTACGGTGACCAGTCGTCCACCCACCTCAGAGTCGGCCGGATCTTCACCGAACACGGTGGTTGCTCACTCACCCGCCTCAGCGGACTCTACCGCAGTTACCCCCAAGTCCCAGGTGACCAACCTCACGGCAGTCGGTCACCCACCCATATCAGACTCTCCAGCACCCTCACCCAAACTCCAGGGTACCAATGACACTGCTGTTCGTTCTGACAGCGGTCACGCGGAGCCCAAGGCTCTTGTGGCACCTGGTGACAAGGTAAACGCTACTTCACATGCCCCTGCGCCGGCAGTGCCGACCTGCTTCACGACGAGCAACTCGAAGAACGTCGAAAGCCATCACTGCGACAAGTAAGCACATCGGACGCTCGCGTTTATCAAACAGATTTCTGAATTGTCTGTTGATCTTCCTAGGGCTCTTGAGAAAGTCTTGTACGCAGCCAATCAAACACTTGACAAATTCTCCACTTTGCTATTCGTCAACTACAAGACTTGTAATGTTTGTTCCATCCTGCTTTTTCCTTCCATTGCTGCCTGCTTATCATGTCTCTTCCTTCCTGTACCGATGGCCTACCAGATTAACGTTCTCAAGCCCCGCAACGCGACTGTGTAGGTTTTGTACTTGATCACCCGCTCCCTGGTCTGCCCATTGACATCGTTGGCATTGTGATATCCAATTATAGTAACAAGCTTCAATTGGTCTCCATGGTCCATAACATAACGGCGGCGTGTTCCTCCCAGGTAAGCTATTACCTCGCCATTCGCAAGTTGTGCGCTGGCTGAATCGTCTCTTTCAGGGAGGAGCATACTCGCCCTTGCCCAAAATTTCAGTCAGGGTCGAGCGTGGTACCAAAGAGAATACCTACGAAGTCGATCGCCCTGTTTGCAAACGTGAGACGTGCCCGCTCACATGGAGTGATTGTCTCAGGTCAGACATCCCTCGCATTTGAGATCCCGCAATCAGTAAACTTATCATTTCACCCCACACAGTGCTTTCCACCAGATACCTGAAGACCCCAAGGGCTTCGTGGCTTCTGCAAACGCCACCCGGCCTTCAGCGCGTATCACCAGTGGTAACTGCACTGTGAGTTCGGATCCTTTGCTCCTTCCGCTTATGTCAGATTCCAGACCTGCCCCCTTAATTTCCTATATTTTGTCAGGTAACACTTGCTACAACGGACCACTCTGCCTTCAGCATGTAAGTTTCCGTTGACGTCACTCTCTAGGCTTATATCCTCGACCGTTGCTGATTTCAATCTTCCTGGTCTCTACCAAGCTCTCGGCAATTCTTTTACCCTACTTTCAAGAAGCTCCTTAACGAATGTGGCAACCATGTAAGCTTATTTTGCTTTATTTCCCCGCATTTCCTTATTGACCCGTTTTTATAACCGCTTTCCTCCCCGCTCTCTAGCCGGGAAAAATTTACCAAGAGGGTGGAGCGTTGGGTTACAACGGTGATGTCAAAATTTCTATGCGACCGTCCAACAAGGAATTATGCAATTAGTTGTTTTCACCATCCCGATCCTCCTATTTATCATTGTTCTTTGTAATCTAGTTATTGATGGTTGTACAGGCACTTGACTTTATTCTATGGAATCAAGACTTTCTTCTTTCTAAAGCTGAACGTAATCGAGTGAACCAAGGGTAGGGCCTTGTGGATGACGTCTATCAAAATTATGGGGCGCTTGCAGCTGAAATTAAACCTTTATGAGGTGGCGGATTGAGGTCTCAACAAGGGCAGTTGCTGTTTTCAAATGTGAACAGATGGTTCCAAAGTGAGATAAAACGATTTATAAAGAGGAGAAGTAATGGAATTCGATTTCAAGTTGGTCAAGAGCTTATGAGGCATAGTGATTGTGACAACGATTTATAAATTAAATGGGAGGAATGAGTGTTTCATTGGGTCTTTGAATGATAAGACATAAAACTGCTAATGAAAAGTGTCAGAATTTTGGGAGAAAGAGAACCAGAACAATAAGAGAAATGCCCAGGTGAGCCACTAACAAGTGCAAAACTGCACCAAGGTGCACAAGACTAACGCTACATAAAACATCAGATCCAAACAGGTCATAGAGAGCCAAGACAATGAGACCGGGCAATATACAATCCAAAGGAGCCCATGAAGTGAGAACAAGCCCATTGATTTAGAAAATGCGGCACAGATGCTAACGTAAATTAGCATGGTGCACTTCATCAGACATAAGAGGTGCAAGAAGGCTACACTCTGCACTTCCCTCACTCAATCGTTGCCATTATAAGAACCTGTTCTTTTTATCATTTTTTTTGCAACTTTTTTCTTTCATCCTTTTTGGTCTATTGCTCAAGGATAATTATATTCAATAAAATAATATTGTTTCAAGCAGATTCTCTCTGCTCATTTTTTCTAAGAGAACACTAAATTATCAATTTTCTCAAGTAATACATCACAAACCTTTTAGAGTACATGTTCCCTTTAAGATTGATAACACCACCATTGTAATCCTAAGTCCTAGCCTCTTCAGCATCCTCCAACTATCAGAATTGGGCTTTCATTCTTTCAGATTAACATTCAAAAAGGAAAAACCACATGCCTCCACAACAGTCAAACATACAGCCAACTCAAGCCAGCAATGATGGAATTAAAGCAATCATGCTAGAAGAGAGCAACTACGCGTACTGGGTCCATAGGACAAGGGTTTCTTGAAGTTCAAGGGGTTACTCAGCATCACAGAAAGACCTCTATTGGATTCAAAATCCGCTGAAGAGACACATCTCCCAGAAGAAGCTGCAATCACCCTTACCTCCAACCTCAGCCCTACAATCATACCCAGCATATGTTAGCTGATGCCCCGGCTGTGAGTATGGCAAACGCAGAAGTGCATGGGCACAGCAGTGCACCAGTGCTACTAAGGCCCCACTAGGTCATCCCCCAAGGAGACAAGAGGGAGAATAAAGGGTGAAGGGAGAAAGGACAAGGAGGATAAAATCTCAATATCTTTCTCTCTCAAGACTCAGATCATCAACCCCATTGCCAGAAGCTCTATGAATCACGGTCTCACCTAGACAAGCAAATCCAGGAGGAGCACAAGAGTAAATCAAGTAGCTCCTACTTCTTGTATACGTCTTGGATTGGTGAGACTTAGCTATTTGAGAAAAATATGAAGGTAACTTAGGCCACTATTTTCTTCTGTTTATTTCATCAGTTTTTTTCCAATCCCCTTTCAGTATTTACTCATTGTGGTTGTTTCATTCTCTCATTGTATGAGAATAAAATTATTTTTAAAAGAGTTACTTTAACCTGTGACTTCAATGAAGATTTGAATCAAAACTTATCAGCATAGTGTACCCGGACATCAAATTCAATGCTCACACCATCTGGAGCAAGATCTGGGAGGGGTCTGCCACCACCAACATATACTCAATTTACAGTGTGGAAGCAATTTGAGGAGGTGAAGTAAAAAAAAACTATACCAGTCTTCATAACAAATATGAAGGCAGCCCTAGTGACTGCCAGTGTCATAGGACATACCTCCCCAAATACTTTCTTGCTGCGTAATATCCAGGATCACCAATAGGTAACCTGGACTCATGCATATTTTTTTGTGTGAAAAATTATTGTTAGACAATACCAAAAAGCTGCTGACTAGGGTCACCAACATGGCCAATCACAAGAAAGTATTTGCCACTCACATTCCTTTGTTAAATGAAGCTATGGAACTCATCAGCACCAAAGGCAAGGACTATAGCCAAGAGGATACCAGATGCAAGGGAGGTAGACACAATACCAGATCAGACCATACAGAGGACCAGTGCTGGATCCTAAACCCATAGTGGAGATCAAGGAAGTAACTCAGGGGAACAGCAATGGTCATGGAGCTTGAAAAACAACACCTTGAGACCATCAATTTTGCAACTAGCTTTCTCAAAATAAACAATGTTGATGACAAATAAATTTTTTTGGACTCAAGTACCAGCCATAAAACATTAAAAAACAAAAGCTGGTTCACTAACCTGATACCCATTGCCATGAACATCCTAACTGGCAAGGTGGGAGCCTCATTGAAATCATGCCGGACACTTGACATGGTTGTATGAGTGGGGAAAGGGAAACTCATGATGCTCAAAAACTGCCTTTTTGTGCCATATTAAAGCCAGAACTTGATATCCTTATTCCCTTTAATGAAGGAAAAAGCTGACATAAAAGTTTGTAACAGCTCAGCAACCCTCCAAATTGACAATGGAATGGTCATCAAGTGCAGTACCAAGGATGGTGTCCTGGCCTTAGAGGACAACATCAATCCTCACCATTCCTAGGAAGCGGTGACAGAAAATACTTATTTTGCTAAGTTGAATAACAAACTTGGAAATTCCAGCTTTGACAGGGCCCATTTTTTGGTACTGAACATGTCTAAAAAGCCAAACTCTCCCTCTAGCACATGCATGAAGGGCATGATAACAAGTAAATTGGAGGTTCCATGAATTCCATAAGCCACTTGAAATAGTGCACAGAGATCTGTGGGTACCTATATTGCCCAGCACCAAAAGTGGCATTAGATATTTCCTCACCCTGGCCAACAATTTCTCATGATACATCAGAATTTCCCTTCTAAAAAACAAGAGCAATTCAGCTGAGGTGTTTGTTCAATTCAGCTCACTTTTTGAAAAGAATACTTGCCATATAATCAACAAGAAAATTATGGACATAGGAGGCAAATTTTGCAACCATGATCTTTCAACCTTCCTGTCCAGAAAGGCAATAATCCACAATTTCATGCCTCTGTATATGCCAAAGCACATTGGTTTTGCCAAGTGTGCCAACAGAAAATTCACAGAAATGACCAGATGTATAACCCAGAAAAATCAGGCATCTCTGGCTGACCAGAGATTTCACTTCACCATGATGGTTTCCCCAATTTCTTCACAGTTTATAATAAATTTCCAGAGGAAATAACCATGAAATCTGTTTTGTTTCTGGTAGAGTTCAAAAAGATGGAAAAACAGTTGATCCATGATTGCTTCTGACTCTACTCTTAAATTCTCCAAAAGTTACCAATGAATTCTCATTTGATTCTTCAAATTTTCCACTGTTTTTATAATTGGTTTCTGCAGGACATATCAAAGGTGTATTTTGATTTTCCATTATCTTTCCCCCAAGAATACACTTGACGTCTCCCTGGTTTCTCTTTGTTTTTCCTCATATTAATGTTTGATCTATTTCAGAGCTGTATGATTTTCAAAGAAGTTAACCCCATTTCATCACTTCCAAGTATAAAGTTCTAAAATTACTCATATTTTTTACTCTTATTTGATTCATAAATTTTCAAAAGATTCAGCTGAAATTTAATCTGGTCCGGAAACCAGGAAAGTAATGGTTGCAATGCATCATTTAATATTGAAGAAAAAATTGATGAGATGAACTTTTTCTTGTATAAGGATAATGTGAAAAAGGTGAAATTATCTCCCATGAACATTTTTCCAAATCATGTTTTAGCTTCTGCATACTGCTTTACAAAAATTAATTAATGAAATGCTGTTTGATTTATAAAAAGATCAACATGCATTTATTTCAAAAAAAATTGAAAATGCACATTTTTAAAAGAATAATTTTACACATTTTGGTGTGGCAAATCACCCAGAATTTAGGGTACAAATAGATGAGTTTTTTGCTTCCTCAACTTTCCTCAAACCTCCTAATCCTTGAAAAGTACAACATCTAAGAGTTTTATATCACAATCAATTATTTAATCCACCAAGCAATTGCAAGAAGAAGCTTAATACGCCAGGGGAAAAATGAAGGCACATGCTAGCATGTGTCACCCTGTAAAAATATTTCAACTTGGTTAGAACTGGGTTGTAAATCATCCCTAATTCAGGCTACCTATTAAAATAAATCACAAATAAACACACAAAAACTTCTTTTGAAATACTCTGCAACAACCGTGCAATCAAACATCATTCATTCTTTAAAGGGGTTTCTATTGTAACTCAAGGTTTCTTTCAAATTGCTAAAATAGTTTGGTGATGTATGATTAAAAAATCAGTTTGATATAGATCATACCATTTTTTTTCTATTTTTTCATTCTTGGAAATTTGTTATAAAATTTTGAGTATCTTTCCAGAGAAATTTAAAATGAATAAAAACTCATTATTTCAAATAAAAATGATATTTTCAGCTCTCTCATACCAGGAACCTTGAAGTCCTTTAGCTATAGAGAGTGATAAAAATACTGGAATAATAATAATGATAATATTCCAAAGATAAACAATTAAAAAGCTCAAATAATAAATATTTTTGAGAGATGGTGCAAGGTTTAATTGGTTTTTTTAAAAGGGTTTTCAATTTTTTATAAAAAGAGGGGCCAAAGTATTATAATACTGGGTATCTTTAAAGACAGACAACCTCTCTTCAAGGGGCCTCCCGAGGCAGTTTAAGAACCTTGCAATGAATAATGGGTGCCTTATAATGACTTATCCACTGGTATGGTCAGGCAAAGCAGAACAATGGCAAAGAGAGGTAGGGAAAAACTTGCTCTGAGCAATAATTCCACAGAAAGCCTGAAAAGGTTCAGGTAAAGGGTTTCAGAACAGTTGGGGTAAATTTCTTGACCATACTTTAATGACTCAGGTTGATTGATTTTTCTAGAAATAATAATAATACTCCAGACTAAGTCTGAATCACTTGCTTATCTCTTTATAAGAACTTGATAAAGAATGAAATGGTGTCTGATTGATAATAATAAATTCCTGGAAAAACTGATGGGGAATAATAGATCCAAAGAGGTCTGTATAAATACCTTTTGGTGTGATAATGAGCCTCTCAGGGCACATAAAGAGGGTTCTTCTCATGGGCTGAGGCTGCTAGGCCATTAGGGGAAGGTTTAGCACTTCCACTTGGTGCTTTCAATGATATGTCCTCAAATATTCTGGATTTCTTTACTATTTTAGCCACAGAATCTGTTAATCCGTGAATGGCATAATTCTGATCATTCTGAACTCATCCTTCATTTGTACTATTAATATTGACTTAAACTAGAAAGATGTGGATTTTCATTGCTAGTCCACTATCTGATGAGCAAGTAGGTAATTTTTAATAATTTTTATGGCCACTCCTTGTAGTGTTTTGTGGTCTTCAAAGATTACAATCTGTGTTTTTTGTGGTAACCTTCAATTTTTGATGTATTATTTAAAATATTTTTAAATTAATTATATGATATTTTTATTTAGGTTTTAAGTTTTTTAGATCATTTGTGAATTACATGTCACCTTATTACATATTTCAGGTAAACCCTACTAGGTTGTAGGTCCTGTGAGCGGTACCTGCTGTCAGATTTGTCACAACTGATCCTGACGCGGGGACCAGTCCATTCAGATGCGCGCAGGGTAGAATGTACTTCTTGCGTTGAATAATTGGCTGCGGGCGGTACTTCTGTACGCAGGAAGGTGATGCTTAGGGGTTTGTATAGGGATGCGGGGCTGCGTGGGGGTATTGTGACCTAACACATTTCGGTTTGTAACTCCTAAAAAATACACAACAACTCAATTCTGACTGAATTTGAGGTGTCAAACCTATAGGTGCCAATAAATGTGAAATATTAAATTGGCCAAAAGGTGCCATATTGGTGCTGTGACTTTTTGGTCAATTTTTATTTAATTATTTAAAATATGAAGGAGTTATATTTAAAGGGTGGCGTCAGTGATTGACCATACCTTATTTTTGGTGGGGAACCCACTTCTGCAATAATATTTATGGATTTCCCACTCCTTCTTCATTTTTTATTTAATTATTTTCATTTTTTATTATTTTTTGCTTTGAAAGTTTGCTCTGTACATAGTAGCAAGCTGAAAAACGCCCAGAGTTTAATTAGCTACTTTATTCATACTAAAAGCATATTCCTCAACTTTTACAAATCTTTCAGGGGCTTCTTAACCATGTTTTTGATTGATATTGAATAGAAACATCACTCTTGATTCTGATTTTCCATCATGGTCAGGATGGTCAACATTGAGTTTCTGAAAGATTGATCCATGAAGGACATGACTTAACTACACAATAAAATCATAATTTTAGCTGCAATTTTTAAAAAAGTGCCCCAATTTCAAATTAAAAAAAAAGTTTTTTCTTGGTTAATCATTTTGAATTATTATTCAGAGCTGAATCATTAGCTTCAAAAACACCACCACAGAAGTGGATAGAAATAATTGGTGAATCAGTAAGAAAAAAACAATCTATAATGTCTTTCATATTATTTTCCCCTTTCTGATATTACTTTTTGGTGGTAAAATTGTAGAAAAAAAATTGATTAGGAGAATTTGAAAGCTATGATTATGTACCAGCCCTCCTGATTAACCTGCAGCTTTCTTGGTTTGTTATATTCTCATGAAAGAGTGCAATCTGGTTTTGGGTTTTTTCATTGATTCCACAGCATCTTCTTTGTACTGAATAAATTTTGAAATGTCTTGAACAGGGAATTTTTTTAATGAATCATTGCTAAATTTATCAAATGAGCTTTTTCATAACTCAACTATTCAAGATTGCCAGCTTCTGCCCTTCCAGAGAACTTGGTCAATTTCTTTCCAACAGTTGAATGGTCTTGAAGAATTTATGAGTAGAATTTGGTTGTTTTATTTTGCACCTATCAATTTTCTCAAAATATCTCTTGAATTTTTTACAGGTAGATTTAAATTAGAAAAAGAAATGGAAGTTTTGGACTTGGGGAAGGGAGAACACCAATTAATGTTATTTTAAAGTGTGGAAATTGAGTTTCAGCCCTTTCAAAATGTAATTACAGTTGAGGGTTGATGGAGTTATCCATTTTGAAAGTATGGGATTGGGGGTTTAATTGTGTGTTTAAAAAAACCATGACATGAATTGATTCCCCATAAATTTTAAATTGAGATAGAAATGTCTCCAAGACCTTTGTCCGAAGTTCTGGGGCACAATGTATCCATCCAATGGATTCTTGATCCACCAGCCTATAATTCAACTGAATTACTCATATGTTTACTGGAGGATCAGTCGGAAATCTTTCCAACTTATTTGGATCTATTTTCCTGCTCAAACTCCTCAAAAAAAAGGCATTGCTGACCAGTCCAAGCCTAGCATAAGTCATGATTATATCCCAAATTAAGAGTGGCAGATCTCCAACTTGGTCCACTTTTACAATGGTAACCAAATCCAATCAATTCTTTGTCCTTCAAACTATCTGTGCCATCTTTATTGAAGATTTTTGAACCAAATCCAACATGCTCACTAAGAATATCTGATAAATTGAGCCAAGAGTCAGACCATAGATTGATTGATTATTGAGTACCTGGGATCTAACATTGCAGTGTGTGTTTGCTCAACAAAAAAGGCAGATGTGATGATGATGATGGAAAAAAATGATGGTTATGGTGAGTTGCAGTGTAAAATTCCACAATTAGTGGGAACAAACAATGAGGATTTATTGATGAAGTGGTTGAGTTTGATGACCATAAAACTTGGCAGGACTCTTCAAGCCCTTTGCACCCATTTGTGTCAAGAGTTCTCCTTCTGGTCCTCTGCCTGCTCCTCCTTGTCTCCCTCTTGAAGATCCAATCCAAATCATTGTCAGGATCAAATCATGCGCAAATCCTGGGTGAAGAAATCCTTCCTGGTAGCTCTCCCTCTTCATAACCAGGACCATCAGCACTACCATAAATTTATTAAGCTCTTGGTCCTGAGTCTTTGTCCTCCTGACAGTTTGTATTGAGTTTGTTTTTTTCTTGTTTGATTAGCTTCCTCATGCTCTCTCAACTTTTCCAATCCCACTTTGCCTTCTACACATCCAAGAACTAAAAAAATCAAAGAAAATCAGCTTTCCCCAAGAAATTTTGAAATCACGTTGATTTTCATTTTGGTTAGTGTGATTGTTGCCCATAGAAAAAGGAACAAAAAGAGAAACAAAGAGAATGAGAGGCTGAGTGAGTGAACCTTGGAATCCTAAATCCTCCCTGCTGATTCTCTCAGCCAAAAACATTGTGGATGCCCATTCCTGTTACTAGTCTTCCTTATTCTGTTAGTTAATCCCACCCAGGCTCTCTTTCCAGTCTCTGTGTGAAAAACACATGTGCATTGTATCAGAGTTGGAACTGAGTTTTCTGTTGGTTGGGAAAGAGTTAAATTTATCTATGTTGGAGATACAGTTTGCTTAACCTCCATTCATACCAGAGTTATTTCTGTCAGTAACACCAACATTACAGGGGGGCACATGATAGCATTTTCCTCCATTCCCCCCCCCCCCCCCTGTGATATGAGGAAGCATATGAGTGATTATCAAGTTGATTTCTGGAACAGGCTAAGATTTAGCATGCTCAAAAAAAATATGAGCTTGAACCTTTTAATGATAGAAGAACTGAAATCAAACAGATCTTATATTATCATAGATTCCTTCAAAAATTAGAGCATCAATGGAATGGAGAAATTATCAAGGAGTTCCAATGGGAATTCATGAAACCCAAATCCCTGAATTTTAAAAACTTGGGAGCAAGTATTTGAAGGGCCCATTTGGAAAAAAATATTCAATTTAACTGCAGTTTAAAAGTTAAAAATCAGCCCATGTGTGGTTTTCTAACTTTAAGTACCCGCTCATATTATGGCCCTGCAGCCAAAAACCTTCTGGGGATTGGGCCTGTTAACTCTAATTTTTAGGGCCTAAACAGAAAGTTACAGAAATTCACAAGTTCAAAAGCTTGTAAATTGCTGTAAACTCTTTTTGCAGAGGGAATACTGGGAGTATACCTTCAATTAAATCTACAATTGAGAGGTTACAGTGGTTTCCAAATACCTCTTTTTTGTATGTGTAACTGTAACCCCCTGTAACTTCCTGTTACTTCAATTTGGCGGGTGGGGAGGGGGAGTCACAATTAGACATACATTGTGCCGCCAAACTCCACCTAAATGGCTTGGAATAGGTCAGTGCTATTTTCATGTCTGATCATATTTCAAAGTCAGAGAATGAATTTCAATCTTGGAAGGTTGGCAGGTCCACAAATCAAGAAGGAATGCTCTTTGAAATAAATAATTCATTTTTACAAGGAAGAAATACACAATGCCAAATATCAGGTTCTGAATTGCTAAACTGTGATAATTTTTTGAAATATTGGTCTTGTAAAGAATCCCAGAGAAACTTAGGAGGAACTAAATTTGTCTGCAGGATGAAATTCTCTGTATTTAGTATATCAAAAAAAAAAAAAAAAACTTGAAAGGTTTATAGGGATGGTATTGATGTGCTTTGTTGCTGTTTGATTGAATATGAGCACAAGGAAATCACTAGTTTCAATCAAAAATATTTGAGACATATTATGTGGAATTTTTGGTAGAGTGTCTTACTAGATAGTGTGAAATTTTTTTTCTCTATGATTGGATTTTTTTGATCAAATGAGTATTGGGTATAGAAGGGGTGATATAATTATTTGCATCCAATTTTCAATGAGAAAAACAATTGAGAAAAATTTAAAAGTTTTGAGGATGTGTAATTGTTCTCATTTTGATTGAATTATGATTCATATTTATGATACTGTCAACCTGAGAAGCAAAGGTATATCTTAACTGATTAATTGACTATTGTTAAGTGGATAAGAGTGCACAAGAACTCCAAAGTTTGTCTCAGGAATTTAGGGGCAATATAAAATCCCCAGATTCCCCACCAATACTCTCACTTTCCCAAAAAGTTCATCCAATTATCCCTTCATTTTGTTGATTCTCACTACTAATCTTCAATTGATGAAGTTAAAAGTCAAAATACTATCTTAAAGAGTAATGACCATGAAAAAAGTGAAAATATGGAAGGTTTTTTTATTTTCAGTTAAAATTCAATTAAGGAGTTATTGATATATATAGAAGTTTTAAACTGGTACTCACCCAGTGCATCATGAAAATAACCAGTGATCTCCCCCTAAAGTGGATAAGTTTGTGTGTATTTGAAAGATTTACTGATTTGTTTGTTTTTTTTATTCATAAAAACCCCGTGTATTTTGGAATATGATCCAGAGAACAATCAACATATCAAGAAAGATTATTTGGTCACTCCTATTCAAGCTTTGATTACTTTTTGAAGTTCTGTTTAAAAAAAAGTAATGTTATGTATTAATCATAGGAAGTCCAATATGTGTGAATGGATGAAATACTGACCATGTTCTTAATTTATTAATTTTTATTGTCTTGGATGAACAGCAGAACCAAACCCAGGTGATCTGATTCAGTAAATTTAAAAAAATGAAGACAACATGGGTCCAAGAATGGAACCAAATTCTAAGAATGAGGATATTCAACCTGAAAATACTGGTGAGTAAAAAGTGGAAACTCTGTATGTTTAATTTAATTCATTTATTAATGTGGGGTGATTTAAAAGGAGGTGTAAAAGAAAATGGTATGTAGTGTGGGGATAATTACAAATAAATATGAAATATTTCAATCATTCAATATTAAAATTGTTTTTTTTTCATCAAAGGAAAAGGAAAGAAAGATTTAGTTGAAACAAAAAAGAAAAAGTAGAAATCAGCATCTGCTAGAGGAAGTGATAAGTCAGATTGCTCACAGTCCAAACCTGAATGCTCATTGGTCCAAAATATTTTGACCAAAAGAGTTGAACAATAACATGCATCTCCAACCATGTCTCATCAAGAAGAATGTGAGGGGTCTTACTACTATTATCTTATTGAAATTTCTGAAGTCTTTTTTTTGAATTGGGATTTCTCTCTCCCCCATAGGAGAGAAATTAATAATGTCTTCAAAGGAATAAAACCCAGGTATCAGTCTTTTTTTTACCATTTTTTTTCTGACTCCTATTTAAATTTATTCATCAATACTGTAGTCTTCCCACCTCCAATAAGATTGGCAAGTTTGGCCTCTGGGGGAAGATCTTCACGTGGGGAGAGGGCCAGTGTCAGCGCCAGGATTCAAGCAGCTTTGCAACCACCTGAAGGTGAGAACACTGAGCTGTGGAGCATGAAAATAAGGTTTCAGCAATTTCAGGAGGCTGCATATGGGAGATTGGATAGTAGGATAGGCAGCCCACAGGGAGGTATTTTTTGTTTTATATCATCAATTTTGTTGGTGATATTAATTTTTTTATGAAGGATTCATTCAAATTTCAGGAGAAATGAGACTTTGTTTAAATAGTGAATCATCTTGAGGTAGAATGTGACGTCCATTGATTGATTTATTCTGAATTTTTTCTGACATGTTCTATTGTATTTCAATTGTAGGAACAATTTTCCCCCCAGATGCCTCCCCAATGTTTTCCAAAGCAGCAACTGTGGCCTCTGAAGGGATTGTTTCATGTGGGGAAAGTTCAAGCCTGGCCTCCAGAATAGAGGCTTCTTTATTCCTTCCAGAAAATAATAAACCTGCATTGTAAAGAATGAGAGTTGAAATGGAACAAATGGACAGGTCAGATTTTCTGTCTTCAGATGGTTAAATTGAGGAACCTTTGAAAGGATCAGGTAGTCATGCTTTCCAGAAAGGAAAAAAAATAGGCGTGTTTCTTATGTTTGCTTTGAACTAACCATGAGCTTTGAATCATTCATTTCATTTTTTATTTCATAATATGCAGAGCTTTCAACATTGGTTGAATCTTCAAGCCATATGTATCAAAACATTGGAAATAATTGAGATTTGATTTCAAATACAAACAGGGGCTTCAAAATTTCCTTCCCCCCAAAGAAACAATTGTTTGAGGGAGGATGCAGTGGATATAAATTCGATGACTCCTGGTGAGCTGTTTTTTTGGTGGGAAATTTTTTGTAAGAGTTAAATTTCTTCAAATTTTTAAACAAGTAAAAAAGTCAGGAGTGCACCTGCAGAACCTTCTTGTGGTTAATTTCAATGAGGTGGCATATGTTTCAGGATACAATCTCATGGTAACACCAAGTAGGTTTTTGAAAGGTTAAAAGTTTCAAATTTGTAACTGTCTATGATTTTGATGATAATTTTTTATGCATAAGCTGGTAAAAAAGATTTGGAAAGGGGTATGATAGGAGGGCCTAGCGTTCATCAATCAATTTTTGATTCCACTATGGTGAATCCTGGTGCTCAAGTTGAAGCTCCACCTCCCAATAACACTCAATATGGTAATCTACATTTGTACCCAGTTTCTTCTGTAAGGAAAGTTTTGATTTGATTTTTAATTTTGAAAAATTACAAAGAAGATATTTGGATAGAATGGAGAAACTTGGCGTAGAATTCCAGAACGGGGGAATTTACAGCTCCAGGGAAGATGGGGTCAACTATTTGGAACTAATCTCAAAGGAGGCAAACAATTTGAAGTAAATCCACCAGGATACCAAAGGCCTCCAAATTTTCCAATTCACAGATGCACCCAATCTTTACCAAACCCTTCAGAATGGCTAGGAAAGTAACGTTAATACTCTCAAAAATAAGGTCACATGATGAAATGGGAATAAAGGTAGTAGATAAAAGATTTTTGTATGGGAAAGATGGCTAGCAAGTGTATTGTATCAAGAGATACATAAATCAAAGGATAAATTAATGAAATTTTCAACACCTTTGACTGGGGATTTGAGGATGAATTTTTTTTCTTTTCTATGTAGACCCAGAGATGCATAAAAGGGTGTGAACATGTGCTGATGACCTAGGAGGAAATAGTAATTCAGATTTGCCTTGGTATTTAATGGGTATAGGAGAAGATTGTGAGTGTAATACAGTTGAATTTGTATTAAACTGATGCATTTTGGAATTTTTCTTTTTTTTACCCAAGCCATGGATTTTTCCTCTCCAATGTTTCACAAGTTCAACTGGTCCAGAGCACAAGAAGTTAGCCTTATGAGGAAAATGCAGCCTGTTGATGATAGAGGGGAGGGTGGATTGACTGGATTTTTCTTGGAAAGTCACTTCCAGGAAAAACTGAGGGTATCTTCTTGGAAAGTCACTTCCAGGAAAAACTGAGGGTATCTTCTTGGAAATAAAAGGATGTATTTAAGATTTCTCAGAAAAACACAGAATTTCAAGATACACTGAAGCCCATGTTTACCCATGGTGGAATTTATATGAGTTCTTTGGAAGTTGTGAGATTGGGAAATTAGTTTTCAACACTTCTCTCATGGGTTTTCTTTTTGTATAAAATCTTCAGTGGAAAGACTGACATGTGACCCATTCTCCCAATCCAATAGGTTGCAGAAGGGGATTCTTCTACATCCTTAGA
The DNA here is from genome assembly GCA_025617555.3 of Puccinia polysora. Lineage (NCBI taxonomy): Eukaryota > Fungi > Basidiomycota > Pucciniomycetes > Pucciniales > Pucciniaceae > Puccinia > Puccinia polysora. The sequence continues at coordinate 32,598,210 of CM062615.1, forward strand.
TTCAAGTGCTGTTTTTTTGAGCTTGTCTACCCCACATCTGGAGGAAGTACGGGCTCATCCATTTTTATCAACAAAGGCCTCCCCTTCTTTCCCCAAAGAACAACCATAAAGCAATGAAGATGTGTTGGGAAATTCAAATATTGAAGGTATTTCAAAGCTTCAAGCCTCCCAAGCCTCTGGAATGGATTTATCAACTTCAAAAAATGTGGGGAATAATCCTCAAAAAACATATCTACACCTCCAAAAATGCAATACTGCTTCAATTATTCTAAACCTAATTCAACAACCGCCATGTATGTAAATGAAAGAAATACTACAGCAGAAATTGATGTACCAATGCATGGAATTTAACCTCTACCTCAATACATTAATTCCCCTCAAAGCCCACCTTCAGGGCTGGCTGAAACAACAACATATTCAAAAATTCTTTCCATCCAGTTCCAATTGTGAGTTAAATCAAGTGAAATAAAGACCAAAAAATCAATCATTCAAAATTGCATGCAAATTCTATTTTTTGGCAGATCAACCAACTGCTTGAACTTCACATGGGAATGGTGGGTGGTGGCTCCTATGAAAGATTTTTTCAATAGTTTAACTTCATTTTTTGGGATATTTTGACCATTCATGCAATCAAGTCAAGCCAATCAGTTGGCAATTGAAATACATGATTGAATTATTTGAATTTTTCATCTGATGGTGATAAAATGAAAATTTTATATTTATTTAGTCATTGAAACTGAAAGTGAGCCTGAAAATGCTGAAGAAGGTGTTTAAGAATTGAAATTATCTAAAAAAGATCTAAAAAGGACTAACTGGTTTGAAAACCTCTTTGTTCCAGTGAAAAACTATGCACAAGACTCACAAGCACTAAAAAATGAAGGAATCAGAGCCAGGGCCACCATATTGGAAAAAGGGAAACTAAACATTTGCTTTGCTTTGGGAATCAGGGAGTAGGCTGCACAGCCAAAGGGTCTGAGGGAGTTGTAGTCCAACTGCCAGTTGTGCCACATTTGGTAGGGTACTGTGTTACCTTGTGCTTTGGAGGGGAGAATATTAAGCAGGTGAGTGGCGGTGTTGGCGGCTTCATCCCAATACTTTGGATGGAGATTGCTTTGGTTTAGGAGGCAAAAAGCCTTTTTGAGAATGAGGCAATTGGATATTTCATCCATGCTGTTCTTTTGAGGAGTATAGGCGGGGGAAAAGTTCTGTATGATACCTTTTTCAGTGCAGTAGTTCCTGAGGTCCAAAGATCTGAATTCCCTGCCATTGTCCAAAATGGCCTTCTTGACAATATTGCCAGTCTGCCCTTCAGCTTGAATAACATAGTCTTTGAGGGCCATGGTTGATTCATTCTTGTGCTTCAACAGGGAAACTGATTTATGGCCGGAGTGCTGGTTGCTGAGTGAAAGGAAGTAGTTTAATCCTGAATTCAAGGTGATTGAGACAGGTCCAACTTGGTCAAGTTGGATCGCTTCCAACATTTCAGAGACTGGTTTGAAGTGGTGATTGAATGGGCTTTCTTTTCCCTTACAGGTGCGGCATATTTCCCAGGAAAGTGGAGCTGATTGGTCTGACAGGTTCAGAGTTTTGAGGGCAAGAGGCCTGGGATTTCCCAGTCTTGCGTGCCAAATATGCAAAGGCTCCTTGAGCAGCACTTCAGGTTGATGGCTGACTGAGAATCTGGTTCCGCATAGTTCTGTGAGATGATTTGAGGTATTGACAATGAATTGGATGATGTTGCACAAAAACTCAAAGCCAGAAAAGCCAATCTTAGTAAAGACCAACCTCATGGCCTTGAGTTGCGTGAGGGAGATAAGACATTTTTTGATAGTTGGGACTAGAAGAAAATTTCTCAGCTTGATAATGGCTCCGAGGTGATTTATCAATCTTGCAAATCCAACATGTGTGGTGGTGAGTTATTTTTCTGGTGAACCAGTGCCAAACTCCACCCTTACAGGTGAGACGTTGAAGAGGAATTTAGGGCTTTTTACAATATGGTGGCTAGCACCCAAATCAAGGACAGGCAACACAGAGAGGTTGGGTTTAGGTGTCAGATAGATTTTCAAGTTGAGCTGTAGCTCAGCACTTTGGCTTTGGGAATTGCCGGTGGCAGTTGCAGTCTTTTCTGCGGTAGTGTGAACATGAGATTTTGGTTGCTTGTTCCAGTCGGGTCTCAACTTTGGGGGATGAAGGAACCAACATTTATCTTTTGAGTGTTCCACAAGTGGGTTGTGATGGTTCTTGGAGCATGGGTGTTTTGTCCTCTTCCTCTGCGTTGATTTGAGAAGTGATGTGGAGGGGCCTAGTTCCAGAGAAGGAGGATCTTTGTTCCCGGCTTGAGAGGATTCCAGATGCGTGATGTTACAAGGTTTATTCAGGATTACAGTGGGATTTGAAAGTAGTTTGTTGTTAAGGATGATGGTATCCACTATGTGAAAGAAGGAGCTGGGTAATTTGGCCAAGATAGTATAGCTGAGAATGTTGGATGGAAAGTTGAGTCAAACAATCCTCAATTTGTTCACCAGCTTCTGGCAGTCCTTGATGTATATGTTTAGGTTGCCTTTGAATTGAGATCAGATGAAGTTCAGCCATATCATCCCCCAATTGTTGGATGATTCAGAGGCATATTGTGCTTGAATAGCTAACCAGACCTTGTGGGGATCACCTTCATTTTCAGAATTGAAGACTGTGTCAAAGGCTGAATCACCCAGATGCTGGATGAGGACATCAGCTGCTTCAAAGAGCTTCTTCCGTTGAGGTGCAGAGATAGGAAAAGGGCCAGGTTCAGTAGTCAGTTTGAGGAGCCCCTTCCTTTGGAGGTAGCTTCTTATTTGGAGGAACCATGCAGGAAAGTTTGTGTTGTTTAAGAGGGGAAGATTTAGTTTTGAGTATGAGTTATCTTCAGTCTCAGAAATGGTGGGTTTTCCGCTGGTCCTTAAAGTTGGCCTGGGACTGTAAATCTGTAATGATCAGAGACTAAAAGGACAATTTGATTCCAGGCGGATGAAGATACACAAGAAAGAAAGGGAAACAACAGCAGTTCAAAATCACCTAAAAGGACCAGTCAGACACTGGTTTAGGAACAGGATAAAGATAGTGTTTATAGGAAGGAAAAGAAGGAAGTGACCAGTTTGTTGTGGCTCAAGATGATGGTTGGAGCAATACAGGTTCAGGCAGGCACTTAGAGAGTCAAGTAAGAATATTAAAAATCAGGAAAAAAAACTAATGAGGAAAGAAAAGAGATAAGACTTGAGAGGAACAAAATGAAACCAAGATAGAAATACCTGAATCAAAAACCTGGGGTCAATGGTGCAAACTTGTGGTTGCACAAATAAAACCTTTCCCCAGAATCTGAGTCAGGAGCACAACTTATACCAAGCAAGCGTGTTGAGAATGTTGGAGTTTGAGTATCCGCAGCCAGTTGCGGGTCAGTTGATTTGATAATGGAGAGGTTGAGCATTGTGAGAAGTTGAGCGCAGGTAGAAGAAAGAAGCAAGGAAAAGGTAGACAGAAGGATAACACAACAGCATGATAAGGGATTTACTGAAGCATATTGATTATTTGAGCTGAGAATCAAACAGAGCCAAGGCCAAGTTTTGGGTTCTAATAAAAACTGATTCTAGGCAATTAACTGGATATTTGGGAAAGGAAATTCTTCAAAATCTCAACAAGAGATAGCCCACAAGGATTTTATTTAATATAAAGGATGGTATTTGAGCACAAAGAGGTCCCAAACTGCGAATTGATAGGCAATCTTTGAGGAGGGATTTTTTGCACAATTCCATCTTATGCAAAGGATTTCTAGACCAATAAAAGAAGAGAAAAATGGATATTTTTTATTAATTTCCAAAGATTTAAATGAGAGTTTAGAAAAGTGGAGGAGACATTGAAATTCAATGTTCAAATTTATGTGATATTTCCTTTATTATTTTGTTTAATTTTAATTTTATGTTTTAGTTGGATTTATTTTTTGAAAAGAAAGAAGAAGGGAAAAGAAGAATTTTTAAGGAATAAACTTAAAAAAAAATGTGGAAGAAATGGCCAGGAAGAAATAATAAGTAGATTGGGTCCATGAAACAAAGAGGGGTTTTGTTGGATTTTGGGGAATGGGAGTGGATTTTATTGGGGAATTGAATTGGATTGGATTAGATGGGAAGAAAAATGGGCTGGAATGGGATTTGGTGTAATAAAGATTGCCAAGTTTTTCAAGGGTGGTTTGCATGGAATTCTCAAACAAAATCTGGTTATTTGTAAAGGTGATGGCATGTTTCCCAAGAGTTGTGATCTTTTTTGTACTGGAAGGCTGAAAATTCAAAAAGGTATTGAATTCTTCCTTTGTGTAACCTGGAATCCGGCATATTGCTTACTTCCAATTCTAAGTGATCTTAAACATTTGTAGGATCTGGAGGGGGATGAGTCTGTCCCAGCTAGGGCAATATAAAATTTGCAACCCAGGGGTCAAAAATGGGCGTGCAAAGCCATTCAAAACCAAAATGAGTATTCAATGGAGGTTGAAAACCCATATGAGTTGTGAAAAAAAATAAAAAAAATAATGAATAAAAAACATAAAAATGAGTGAATAAATAAAAACATAAAAATAAATAAATAAAAATAAATAAATAAATAAATAAATAAATAAAGAAATAAAGAAATAAATTAAATAAATAAATAAATAAATAAATAAATATAAATAAATAAATAAATCAATAAATAAATAAATCTATCAATATAAAAATACTGGTTTTTTGATTTTTTGGCAAATACCAACTTTGGCCTCCTTGGTATTCCTCCCTTGAAAGAAATTGATTTACCTGCGTTGTTCTCCGCATTCTTAGTTTTCTCTTCCGGCAAATCCAAAGCATCCAGTTGGCCCCACCGTGCAGGCACATGTACTCTGCATGGGTGAATGTTGGTTGGCCCTACCCTGCAATTACATGTGCTCTGCATGCGTGAATTTGAGTTTGGGACTATGACACACAACTCCTCCATATGAGCAACTGTATGTATGTACATACATAAATTGAACAAAAAACTGTGGTATGTCAGAGAGAAAAGACTGCCTCTGCGGGTTATTTAAGAGAAGAGACAACCACCATTGTACATGTAAGAGAGTGGTTGCATAAAACCTGTAATGGAGAAGGTTTACTTCTGATGAAATGTAACAAATAATTGGTTGAAACCTTTTAATCATTTTTCAACTTTTTCCTTTAACATATAAACCATCTGCTTTTCCACTTACGTACTCCCCCCCTTAACTCAGAAAGCAACACTTTCAATTTATCATTCCTACTTTTACATTCAAAGAAATGAGTAAATTCCCAAGTTCTTCAGAAACAAGTAGATCCTCACCATCATCCTTTGTTATTCAAAATGAAACCTATTATTAAATTTATGATCAACCTACAAATCACTGTTAGCACAGAAGAAACAATTCCTCCCCACACCATCACTGGTCAACAAACTCACATTACCTAGCTCCCCTCTGAAATCTAAACATACCTCATCATTCTCATATAAATCCAGGCCCTGGCCATTACAATCAATCCCATAACCTTGAAAACCTATCAAATAAATCCTATTATGATCAACCTACAAATCACCATCAAAATAGAAGAAACTAATCCTCCCCACAAAGTCACGGGCAAACAAAATCTCATTAACTAGCTCCCCTCCCACATCTCAACATACCTCATCATTCTCATATACTCCAAGGCCTTGGCCATAGCAATAGCAATCAATTCCATAACCTTTTCAACCTCCCACATGTTTCCCTTCATCAAAACCAGTTCAATAATTCTCAAATTTTCAATATTCCCATCTCTGTTGAATCTCATCTCTGCTATATACTAAAAATATTGGTTTCTGCAACCTTGGAAAACACCAGCATTGTTTTCCTTGGTCATGCACTCTCCATTCAACTTACCAACTTCAAGGATGGAAACCAGGCATCTGAATTTCAATTTTTGTTTTCAATGTTATTTTTTTTGTCTGCTTTTTTTCCCTCCATGTGAATATACATCTATCTTATTTTTGAATTTAATGTTTTTTTTAAGGTTTCTGTTTTTTTTTCACTCCATGAAACTTTATGGTATTGAAAGCTTGACTGGGAACACTCCCACGTCTGGCTTAGCAGAGTGCCCAGCCAGCTTGATTTCCGCATCAGGTTGCACTGCAGATTTTGCAAACAGCCAAGTTCCACTTGGCCAAAGCCCTGCTATTGGCACCCCCCCTCACTCCCTCCCCCCAGATCTTCCCCCCCTGATCAGAGGGAAGGGGATTCAAAATGCTGGACGGTGGATGATAGTCTTCACACATCTAGGAGGGAAAGAGGTTTATTGTTGAGAGGATGGATGAAGGTATGGAAGGAAGAGTGAAAATCAAAATTGATGGGATGTCTTCCTGGGGGGGGGGGGGGTGGCTAATGATGATGGAGTGTGAGGTTTGGGTACCCCCTGTGTGGTGGTGATTTGGTGGGCATGGCCAATTGGCTTGGGTATTGGCCAAGCCAAATTTGGCCCAACCCACACAAACTTGGTTGTGTGCCAACTTGCGCTTGAATATGTGCCAAGAAGGCTTTAGGGGGTTTCACGGAGGCTTAAGGGGGTGCCCAGCCTGCTTTAGCAAAAAAGTGGCTGATTTGAGTGGCTTCCCAAATGACCTTAAAATACCATATCTCAATAATTTTTTTTTTGGAAAGTAAATTAATTTTTATTTCTGAGTGTGAACTTTTTTTCCCTCCATGTGAGTATATGCTTAAGAGTCTGCTTTTTGAATAAATATATTTTTTTAAGAAGTCCGCTTTTTTTTAACTCCATGACAATAGACAAATTTGTGCATGTATGTACTGATACATAAGAGTGGGTCCGCTTTGTAACAGGCAGATGTACCCAACAGGAACACCTTTGGTGTAAAATCAAGAAGCTTCAAGTTATGTAACAGACAAAAGTGTAAAAGGGGGGATTTAAAGGGGGAGAAAACCTTCAATGGAATTTCAATGAGCTGCAAGATATGCTACAGACAACATTTTAACAGGGGGATGTAAACAAGGGGATCACCTTCAGTGTAACTTCTACATGATTCCACCTTCTATTGCATTTCCTAATCTTGACAAACCACAAGCTACATTTTTTATATCCTTTATTCCTATGCATTAATCAACCATGAGTCATTTTCCAAATGTACATAAATGAAACTAATAGGTTTCTTTTATGGTGCTCCAAAATGAATCACACCAATCACATCCTCATGAAATTCTTCACAATTCTCATTACCATCACTTTAAAAGTCCAAAGACCTATAATAATCCTGATCTTAATCAGAAATTATTTCTCAACCCCCAACTCATGATTTTGTTATATTTTGATCATCATTAACACAGTATTCTGTTTCCAATCATTCTCATCATAGAATTTTGATACCCAATCACAGGTACATACATTCTCAGTAGTGGATCAATGATCCATTTCATAAGTTAAATGGCTAACCTATTGCATACAAAATACAGCACAGGTTTGAAAATGAAAATCCACTAATGGAATATTTGGACTGAAAATGGGAAGAAAACATTTTATAGTATTCCAGAAGAGAGGTCTTCCTCATGCTCACATCTTGGTAATTCATTCCCATGATCACCAACCAAGGACATCTGAATAAATTGGAATGATTTTTTTTTCAGAGCTACCTAATCAATTCACACAGCCAAAACAATTTCAAGTAATTAAAAGAAAAATAATTCCTGTCCCATGTGGTATCTCAAAGATGAAAGAAGCCTACCTCAATGATGGCAAATGCAATTACAAATACCCCAAAACCTTCTATCCTGAAACAATTGTAATTGAAAGCAGTTTTCAAATATATAGAAGATTCAAGAATGGACCCACCATTTCACTGAGGAGGAATCATAAAAAATTCCTCATTGATAATTTGTGGTTTGTTACTTACAATCCTTACCTTTTTCCAAATCACCAATTCTGCATAAATGTGAAGATATTTTAAGGTATCTTGGCTGTTCATTACATATACAAATAAATTTTTAAGGGCAATGATTGTTTTAATTTTGATGTTGATGAAGACTTGGATGAAAAAAACCATGTTAGGGATTAAAGATGGGAAGCTCCTCCAGAGGAATTTTGGATATTTCTTTCATTAAAATTGTATTCTATCCCACCTTCATTGTCAGTAAAAAAATTTATGCCAAGTATTGAAGATACCAGAATGTACCAATTACTGAACCAAGGAGGAATCATAAAACATTTTCATTTATGACTACTTTGGGGTTCCTCACAATCCTGATATTTTTGAAAAACACCAATGTGACATCAATGCAGAGATATGTGAAGGAAAAATGGCATTGAAATGCTTCTAAAAGTAAATTTATAAGTTCTATGCTATTCTTACTGTTGATTTTGATGCAAATATGGCTTCAATATACTAATTTAGGGATACACAAGTAGCTCCTCCCAAGACATGTATCAGGGTGTTGAATTCAAAGTTTTTGCAACTTCAAAATCTGTTTTAAGGCTGAATAGCCATCTTACTTTCAAAAAAAAGTTTTTATTTGAACTAGATGTAGTCATGAATGAAGTTATTCAAAGATTAACAAAAGTAAGAAATATTCTTACACAATAATTTAAAATAAATGCCATTGATAGTTTTGAAATTACTTTGGAATATTTAGAATTTTCATCACAATTCAAATTTTTCCCCCTCAGAAAAGAGTGAAGGCACTGTCAGATTGGTTTTTGAATCAGCAACAATTATATAATTCAACCTGCAGATTCAGAAATTGAGGTTCTCACATTTTTTTGAACCATTCTGTTGGTGCTAATTCATTCAATAACCTAAAGAAATTCAACAGAATTTCTTATCAAATTTTCAGAGATGAATTTTTTTGAAAGCTTTTAATTGAGAAGAATCATCATATAGAAGCAAAAATTTAAAAATCTGATGAGGAGACTTACCATGTCAAGCAAGAAATGTTGTTTGGAATGCTATTGGCACTTTTACTTCCAGAAATATCCCTCTTCCCATGAATTTCCTGCTTCAATTTCATATTGGAGGATTTAACTCTTTCTGTAAGCTTGCTACTATTGCAGAGCAAGCTGCAAAAGTAACAAAAATAACATAAAAATAATAATAATACAGCTTACCTAATAAGGAGTAGGAAAACCATAAATATTATTACAGAAATGGATTCTCCACCCAAAATTAGGTAGGGTCACTCACTGACCCCTCCCTTGAAATCCATCTCCTTATATTTTTAAATAAATAAGGAAAAAAGAACAAAAATACTACGGCTCCAGTATTGAGCTTTTTGGACAATTAAATACTTCACACACATTGTCATGTAGAGGTTTCACACCTAAAATTCAGTCAAAATTGAGGTGTTGTGTATATTTTAGGAGTTACGGGCGGAAATGTGTTTTGTCACAATTCCCGCACGCAGCCGCGGCAGCCAAAGCACCCGCGCGCAGCTGAGATACAGCCGTGTAAACTCGTCAAGGTCGTGTACGCAGCCCCAGGCCTCTGACAAGTACGCAGCCGCGGGACTACAAGCTGACAGAGTGACAGGCGGCTCAGGTACCGCATAAACAGGCTACAACATACACGGGAACTATCGACATATGTAATTAAGGTTCCCATGAATAGTAGACTGTCTAAAAATACATAATATTATATAAAAATACATAAATAATTCTTACACGTATTTTTTATTTAATATAATGCAAAGTACCAAGAATGTCGAAAATAAGACAATGACAACTTCAAAAAATATATTAAAATACTTTGATATATTTTTATGGGAATTTCCATACATCAATATATTTGTGACATACTAAGGAAGATAATGATGTAATAATATTACATGAATTCACATGACTTATATTTTTAAGTAATTATCTCAAAAAATCAACTGGAACTCGAAAATAAAGAGTAAAATCAATATTATGAATTTTACTCCAGTTATATAATACATAATGAGAACTTACCTGACATCAAAATGTCCGTAGAGATTTCTAATAATATAATTATTAGATTAATGGGAGCATATACTAAGGATAATTAATTAAATAATACAAAAATAGGAAAGATTAGTGTTATTCACACGTCCTAATGTCCATTATAAGGTAGAATAATTCCCATAAACTAAGGAATTAGATGCTACCCGGGCTATAGCACCAAGAACACATGACAGGCTACTCCAGGTTACCCTGCTAGCCTTAGTGTCCGTCCCTTTGAGCACCTACAACCCTCAGAAGGACCATATTGGGACTCCAAAAACTATAAATACAGAGCTCTTTTGAGGATGTTGATGGGCAGAGACCCAGTAATATTCATATCCAGACGCTTTGCCAAGGTAATCAAATACTTATAAGAGATAATTAAGTGATTTATGGCAATGTCTGATCAGTAATATCTGTCTTCAAACATCTTTTTATCAAATAAAACTGCTGAACAACCTTATAAACCCAGTATACAGGTTTAACCCATCAGTACACGTCCCAAACAGATACCCAAAGGATTTAATAATATACCAGTAAGTCTTATTATCCTTTCTCTGTCGTGGTAGCTTGGCTACAAGGCCCTGCCACTCCACCGTGTATTTTATATACATATTATCTTTGGGTATAATAATCTTTAAACTAAAGAACCCAAAGTAACCAGGACTACGTGTTTTCATACTGAAATCCCTGAAGATAGGTGTTAAAGATCCCCAATATAATTGTGGCCCTTCTATAAATATTTAATAATCAATCTTTATTTGAAACAATAAACAATAACCAAACCATTTAACCTTGCAATAAGCTTAATCCAAGTATTCTACAGATTTTTGCTGCATTTATTAAATAATATATTTATTATTTACTCTATCACCTCTGGTAGCTAAAGGATAGCAAGGGTCTTGGCATCCAGGAGGCTGACAATTGGGGGTCTGGCTGGGAAATATTCCATTCTATTATATTTAATACCTTGGACCAGACATTTTCACAAAAAAATAAAATCAAAGATAAATTTATGTGACTTTATAACCGTGATTTATTATTAAATTCTTTTGCAGTGGATTTAAAAACCAATGCAGAATTAATAATCTATTATCTAAATCTTTTAAGGATAAGAAAAGAAGAATATATTAAAAATTATAAACCTACTGGTTGGAAAGCTTTAACTTAACCTGAGCAACTTAATATTTCTTCTGCACGCAAACACTTAGATAAACTCCTTGAACAAGAAGATCTTGAAAGGCGTATCAACTTTCAGGCTCTATTAAGAAAACATAAAGCTTGGAAAAAATACTGCATAAATTAATTTTTGAAATATAAAAGTAAGTACACAACTTGCATTACCATATTATTTTTAAAGAAAATAATATTAACATATTTTATTAAACCAATAAAATACACTTTTTTACCAGTGAACCCTCCTCTACCAGAAACCACCGCCACTGAAGTGGATCTATTGGATCAGGAAGTCCCAGACATCTCTGGACGCCCTGAGAATATTGATTGGACGGGTGAAGACCTCATTGGAACCCACCAAGACCCCGTAGGATTACCTACTAGGGATCAATTCAATCCCAATAAGGTCTTGGTACCTTTGAATATCAATTGAAGTGAGTTTTGAAATAAAACTTATTTTTACGGATTTTTTCTGTAAAACACTTATAAACATATTATTCTGAAAATGATTAGACGTAAAACGAGAGCCTCAGGAAGAATTCCTTCCTATGGATCTTTGCCAACAGCTCTCAGTAACCATGAGACCACCAGTAAGGACAAAAATGAAGGGACTAGAACCCATGAACCAAATTTTGATGAACAAGGAGCAGCACCAACCACTTCTGCCCTTTCCCAACCTAGAGCCGGAGAAAGTAGCAGAATCAAGCCACCCTCCTTTACAAGAAGATTCCCTGCAGCCACCCCAGCAGAATCTGGCCAAGGAGTCAAGGATCAAAGACCTAGTCAAAGAGCACGTGAAATATTGGGAAGAATTCAAAGAAGCCCAAGCCAAGGAGGACATGGTATCCATGAAAAAGATAATCTCCCAGGCAAAAGCCACCCAGATAGCTCTTCAGAAAATGATTCCAAGGAAAGAGGTAGAATCCTACGTAGAAAAGTGGAATCCGTGGGATCAATTAGCCCAACTGAAAGGCAAAGGATCAGGAAAGAAGAGATCCTCTTCCCATCCCAAGCCAAAGGGAAAGAATGACTGGGACCAGATAATATCACTAGCTCAAAAGTGGAAAAAGGTTTACAACAATTAGCCTTTAATTCTTAGCCCAAACAAACCTCTGATGTAATTACTTCCTTTTCTAATGATATGCGTCATAATTTCAAAATTGTTGTGAAAATTTGGACGGGGTTTACACCCAAATGGATAAATTAACCTCAGTAGTAGCCAAATTGATTAATAACCAAACAAAGACGATATGAATGGAAGAGATTAAAGAACACACAGAGCAGTTATTGGAGACAATTAATCAAGGTAGGATCAAACAGACTCGAACAAATTGAGAATATGTTATCCGGAATACAAGAAGATTTTATTATGTCTTTCCTCCCCTTAAAAGAAGAATTGGCAACCACCACTAACAGTTTTATTCTATCCCTTAGTGAAAAATTGGATGTGCTCAATAAAAAAGTAGACCCGCAACTTAATCTGATCAAAAATGATCTTAGAGACTTAAAAGTCCGTCTGACCAACCCCTTGGGGAGTACTACAGAGGAACCAAAGCCTCCCAGACAAACCACTACTCCTTATGCACCACCCTTATTAGGAATGCATAGGAGTGGCACCTTTAGGCCTAGTCCTACTCCTGAGATGGAGCAAGCTCTCAAACTGTTACCCCCTATTTCTGAATGGCCCAAGTTATCCGGAGAAGGAGAATACAATCATATAAATTTTATTAAATTTATTGATTACACCATTAACTCTTATGACCTACCAGAAGCTATAGCTGTAGTCCCGTTACCCAGAATATTTGAAGGAGTAGCATTGGACTGGTTTATCAGTAAGAGAGAAGAAGTATGATCCTTACCATGGAATTCTTGGAAACTTCTGATCAAAGAAAAATTTGGTTCTAGAATGTGGAAAAGGAAAATGATGAAAAATTTTGAAAATTCCTCATTTGACCCCTCCAAGGACAAACCTCAAAAATGGTGCTTGGAACAGAAAAAAAGATTGGATTGCTTCTATCCAGATTCTGAAAAAGAGGAAGTAAATGAAAGACTCCTCAACCTGTGTCCTGGCAATCTTAACCATAGCGTAAGTTGTAGGATGAGTATGGATGAGGACTTGCCTACTCTAATCAATGTGTTAGAAGAATTAATAGACATGAATGGGTTGGACAAGAAAGCCCCTTCAAGACCCAAAGAGAACTATACCATCAACAAAACCAGAGAACAACCTCCTCTGATAAATGCCTCTGACAATAAGAAACATAATGAGAATATGGAGAAAGAGAGGATGCCTGCAACTTGTTGGAATTGTAACAAGACTGGGCATATGAGACAAGACTGTCCATTACCAGGAAGGAAGATAGCAGTCTTGGAAGGAGACCAGGAGGTTGAAGAGAATCAGAACTATGAAGACATAGCTGATACTGAAGGATCTCTTTCTGAATGTGAATTGATCTTGACCAACCCAGTTAATGTTATAGAAGGATATATAGGTACTTCTGCAGAGATCAATAACATCCATGGGGATTCTAGCCTACCCCAACAATGGGATCCTACTATAATTCCTAGACACATTATGTATGTCAAACCATTAACAGTTAAACCTATGAGTGGGCAAAGTTATACCACTGGTCAAACGTGCTATGCAACTGGGTTGTATAAAAACAAACCCATAAGGTTATTACTGGATAGTGGAGCCTTTTGCTCATGTGTCTGTGCTGAATTCTTAAACAAATGGGACCCCAATTGGAGAGAAAACCTTTTACCTGTCCCAAAAGCCAAGTTCAGTTCTTGCAACTTTACTATGAATGCTATTGGAGTATGGACTGCTCCTATAATACTACCTCACACTAAAGGATCTTTGAGAATACAAGTGGAGTTTGTAGTATTGCTCAACGGACTATGTGACTACCTGATACTGGGTAATGATGCCTTATGTCTATATGGTATAGACGTGTTCCAGAGTAGAGGAAGATACTTCAAAGTAGGAGGTAATTGGGATAAGAAGTTTAAGATATGCACTATTCAGTATAACTTCCCCTCCTCTACTTACCAGAAGCATTTGGAAGAATTTGACAAAGAATATTTCTCTCAAGCAGCTCTGAATACAAATCTTTCTGAGGAACAGAAGAAAGATATATTAGAAGTCTGCTTTGAGAACCAGAATGCTTTTTGTACTAAAGATCATCCTATTGGTGATATTAAAGGACATGATATGGTATTAAAATTGACCATTAAGCCTCCTTATCCTCCTAACTTAAGAAGGCCAGCCTATCCGTCTAGTCCTAAGTCTAGAAAAGCTCTTGAGGAAAATATCCAAGAACTGATAGACTTACAAGTATTAAGGAAAGTAGGACATAATGAACAGGTAGATGTCACCACACCTGTAATCATATATTGGCATAATGACAAGTCAAGAATGGTAGGAGACTTCAGAATGCCCAAAAATTACACTCAAGCAGATTATTATTCTATACCCCAAATTGATCATGCTCTGCATAACTTGTCCAAGGCTAAGTACATTACTACTATGGATATGCTTAAAGGTTTCCACCATATACCAATAAGTCCTGAAAGCTGGAAGTTTATGAGAATAATCTGTAATTTGGGAATATATGAATATCTTAGGATGCCTTTTGGTATAAAGAATGCTCCATCACACTTTCAGAGAACAATGGATACAGTTCTAGGTACTGACATCAGAAAAGGATGGATGATGGTATACATAGATGATGTTATCATATACTCTGATAACTGGGATACTCATATTAACCAAGTGAGATTAGTACTCCAGACTATCTCAAAAGCAGGAATAAAGGTCTCCATGAAGAAATGCAACTTTGGCTACGGAGAATTGAAAGCCTTAGGACATATAGTCTCTGGTCTAACTCTAGCTGCTGATCAAAATAAGATAGCTGCTGTCATGAATAGACCTATGCCTCAAAACAAGACAGAATTACTGTCTTTCATCAGTTTCTGCAGTTATTACAGAAAACATATACCAAAGTTTGCTATGCTAACTAAAAGTCTGTATGAGGTATGCAACAACAATACACTATTTGAAATGACTCATGAGAGACTAAAGAACTATGAGGAATTGAAAATAGCTATGACCTCTACTCCTCTACTTATCCAACCAGATTACTCTAAGCCCTTCAAACTATACATTGAGGCTTGCATCCCAGGGCTAGGAGCTACTTTAAATCAGGAAAGGATAGAAGAAGACAAACCAGTAGAAAAACCCATACTCTTCATATCTAGACAGATCAAAGATACTGAGAAGAGATATGGGGCCAGTCAGATGGAATTTTTAACACTAGTATGGGCTTTAAAGAAGCTGCACTATTACTTAGAAGGCACCAATTTTCAAGTAATCACGGACTGCAATGCTTTAAGAACTCTTATGAACATGAAAACCCCCAGCAGAAATATGCTCAGGTGGCAAATTGCTATACAACAATATAGAGGGCAGATGACTATAGTGCATAAAGCTGGAGCTAAACATCAGAATGCTGATAGTCTAAGTAGGAATGCGTCGCCTAATGACTCTAACAATCCAGCATATGACCCTGAAGATCAAGATATCTTTCCTATCTTGAATATCAATCTTTTTGCATTGAGTGCTCCAATAATGGGAATCCACTTATGTGAATTAGACACTGCTTTCTTCAACCTAGTAAGGGATAGCTACTCTTCTGAGATCAAGCTGCTGATTACCATTATGGAATGTGAATCCCCTGAAGCAGCTTTGATAAAAAGCCTGCCTGCTTCACTACTTAAACCCTATAAAGCAGGAAGGTTTACCTTTTGGGATGGTCTTGTTTACTATAGACACCAACATTCCAGAGTATTAGTACTGAGCAACAAAGAGCATATAAAACATATACTCCAGGAATGCCATGAAAACTGTTCATCAGGACATTTATCCACAGAAAGAACCTTGGAGAAAGTGAAACAAACTGCCTGGTGGATAGACTGGAAAGAAGTCACTACAGAATATGTTACCAGCTGTGAAACCTGCCAGAAATCTAATAAAACTACTGGAAAAAGTTTTGGACTCTTACAGAAGATATCTGAACCTACAACCAGGTGTGAAATTATCATTATTGATTTTGTCACCGGCCTCCCCCCTGGAGGTACTCATTCTTATAACTCTGTCCTAGTTATAGTTGACAGATATTCCAAAAAGGCAAAATTCTTGCCTAACCACAAGGAAGATAATGCTATGGATGTAGCCTTACTATTCTGGAATAAGATTATAGCTGATGTGGGTATACCCCAGATTATGATCAGTGACAGAGACCCCAAATTCACATCTGAATTTTGGAGGAATCTACATGATATACTGGGTACTACTCTAGAATTTTCTACAGCATACCATCCCCAAACTGATGGATTAGCTGAAAGGATGATACAGACCCTAGAAGATATGCTAAGGAGGTTCTGTAGCTTTGGTATAGAATACAAAAACTCTGATGGTTATTGGCATGATTGGGTAAGCCTACTCCCAGCCCTAGAAATGGCTTATAAAAGCAGTAAACATTCTACTACCAAAGAAGCTCCTTACATACTAGAAATAGGATGGATTCCAAAACTCCCTAGGAATAATGTGAACTACAACTTAGCCACTATTCATCCAACATCTCTTGACTTTAAAAAGATGATAGATGTGGCAAATAGCCATGCTCAGAAATGTGTGGAAGAAGCTGTTGAATACAACAAACAAGGATGGGACAAATCCCATAAAGAACCTGAATTTAAGGTAGGAGACCAGATCTTGATATCTAAAACTAACTTCAACAACCTGGCAGGCAACAGGAAACTGAAACCAGCCTTTGTTGGACCATTTTCTATCAAAAAGATGCATGGCAAAAATGCTGTGGAAGTAATCTTGAGTGAAGAATTATCAAGAAAACATCTGGTATTTCCTGCTAGCCTAGTCAAACACTTTAAAGCAAGAGAAGGCAGCAACCTCCCTCCAGCAATAATCCCAATAGAACCTGAAACTGTAAAAGAAAAAGGGAAAGTCAGCAGGATATTGAGAGATAAGAAAGAGAGGGTACAAGGAAAAGACATCAGACTATACTTAGTAAGATACAAAGGGGAATCTGCAGACAAAGATGAATGGTTACCAGAAAATAATATACCTGACGGACCAATACATCTCAGAAATTACAGAGCCAGCAAAAGGAACTGAAGCACATATGCAGTTAATTTTTTCTCCCAACTTCCTCCAGATTTTTTTCAGATATGACCATATCTTGGAGTGGGGGAATGTCAGCTTGCTACTATTGCAGACCAAGCTGCAAAAGTAACAAAAATAACATAAAAATAATAATAATACAGCTTACCTAAGAAGGAGTAGGAAAACCATAAATATTGTTACAGAAATGGA
Source organism: Puccinia polysora (assembly GCA_025617555.3). NCBI lineage: Eukaryota > Fungi > Basidiomycota > Pucciniomycetes > Pucciniales > Pucciniaceae > Puccinia > Puccinia polysora. The sequence continues at coordinate 32,615,781 of CM062615.1, forward strand.
TTCTTCACCCAAAATTAGGTAGGGTCACTCACTGACCCCACCCTTGAAATCCAACTCCTTGTATTTTTAAATAAATAAGGAAAAAAGAACCAAAATACTACCGCTTCAGTATCGAGCTTTCTGGCCAATTAGACATTTCACACACATAGTCGCGTATAGGTTTCACACCTAAAATTCAGTCAAAATTGAGGTGTTGTGTATATTTTAGGAGTTACGGGCGGAAATGTGTTTTGTCACAATTCCCGCACGAAGCCGCGGCAGCCAAAGCACCTGCGCGCAGCTGAGATACAGCCGTGTCAACCCGTCGAGGTCGTGTACGCAGCCCCAGGCCTCTGACAAGTACGCAGCCGCGGGACTACGAGCTGACAGAGTGACAGGCGGCTCAGGTACCGCGTAAACAGGCTACAACATACACGGGAACTTTCTACATATGTAATAAAGGTTCCTGTGGATAGTAGACTGTCTAAAAATACATAATATTATATAAAAATACATAAATAATACTTAAACGTATTTTTTATTTAATATAATGCAAAGTACCAAGAATGTCGAAAATAAGACAATGACAACTTCAAAAAATATATTAAAACACTTTAATATTCTTTTATGAAAATTGCTATACATCAATATTTTTGTGACATACTAAGGAAGATAATGATGTAATAATATTACATGAGTTCTCATGACTTATATTTTTAAGTAATTATCTTAACAAATCAACTGGAACTCGAAAATAAAGAGTAAAATCAATATTATGACTTTTACTCCAGTTATATAATACATAATGAGAACTTACCTGACATCAAAATGTCCGTAGAGATTTCTAATAATATAATTATTAGATTACTGGGAGCATATACTAAGGATAATTAATTAAATAATACAAAAATAGGACAGATTAGTGTTATTCACACGTCCTAATGTCCATTATAAGGTAGAATAATTCCCATAAACTAAGGAATTAGATGCTACCCGTGCTAAAGCACCAAAAAAACATGACAGGCTACTCCCGATTACCCTGCTAGCCTTAGTGTCCGTCCCTTTGAGCACCTACAACCCTCAGAAGGACCATATTGGGACTCCAAAAACTATAAATACAGAGCTCTTTTGAGGATGTTGATGGGCAGAGACCCAGTAATATTCATATCCAGACGCTGTGCCAAGGTAATCAAATACTTATAAGAGATAAGTAAGTGATTTATGGCAATGTCTTATCAGTAATATCCATCTTCAAACCTGTTTTTATCAAATAAAACTGCTGAACAACCTTATAAACACAGTATACAGGTTTAACCCATCAGTACACGTCCCAAACAGATACCCAAAGGATTTAATAATATACCAGTAAGTCTTATTATCCTTTCTCTGTCGTGGTAGCTTGGCTACAAGGCCCTGCCACTCCACCATGTATTTTATATACATATTATCTTTGGGTATAATAATCTTTAAACTAAAGAACCCAAAGTAACCAGGACTACGTGTTTTCATACTGAAATCCCTGAAGAGAGGTGATAAAGATCCCCAATATAATTGTGGCCCCTGTATAAATATTTAATAATCAATCGTGATTTGAAACAATAAACAATAACCAAACCATTTAACCTTGCAATAAGCTTAATCCAAGTATTCTACAGATTTTTGCTGTATTTATTAAATAATATATTTATTATTTACTTTATCACCTCTGGTAGCTAAAGGATAGTAAGGGTCTTAGCATCCAGGAGGATGACACTTTCTTGGATCACGGATCAAAGATTCCTCAAAAAACAAAATATCAGATGAATCAACTAAATCATATTCCAAAACTACAGAAATAAATTGGAAACAACTTTCCTGATTATCCAAAATGTGTAAAAACAGTAGAGGTTAAAAGAATAAACATCAAATGAACTCTTTAATAAGAAAAAATGCTGCTATAAATGAATCAGATTTGAAAAAGACTCATCTTCTTCATAATATAAAGAGGAGTATATTTGAGCTCATATTAAATTTATGAAATTCATACCAGCCCTCTTAATTATTTATTGATGATCCATGTGGGTGAGATGTATAACCTATGACTCATAAGCGTACTCTTGGGTTGGTTGAAAGAATCTTTCAAGACCTAATTCTTTGTGATTTGCCTTTTTGAGGAAAATTCAGAGTTCATGGTGGTGTTTTTCGGCAAATTCTACCTGTTTCTCAAAAGTTTACACATCCTCAAATATTTTATGAAAGTTTGGGGAATTCTACCATGGTTCTCCTAAGGAAAACACTCAAAATCTAAAACCTAAACAATTGTCCTAATTTATTATTTCTTCCAAAGTTTTCTCCTAATAACTAACAAATCACAAGCTCAGAAGCTTGAAAATATTATGATTTATCTTCAAGATCAAGCTTTCACCCATGGGCATTAAAATGTTGAATTTTTTCAAGATTAAGAATTTACAGATGGGCATTTATGTGTTTAATTTTCAAGTTTTTGATCCAGAAGTTTAATGTGGGTAGTGGATGAAACAAAAAGTGAAAAAGATATCTCATCTTAAACTGAAATCATGGTTTAACATGTGGTATGGAATACTATCCAGAACTAAAATTTAATTCCAAGATCCCCATTCTATATACTGTCTTTGAATAGCTTGACCATTGAAATACTTGAAAAATGGGAATTTCATCATTTATTTTGAATTCATCTCCCAAATTTTTTATTGGATTAAAATTATCTCAAATTTATCTTATTTTTTCATGTCAATTTTTTTAAATTGCTTTACCAGGAGGTTTTAAATTCCATCCATCACTCAAATCACATAATATGATTTCCATTTTATAAAATTGTTTTTAAATGATTATTGGTTGAAATAATTGAATAGTATTTCACATAATTCTTTTTTTATCAATTCCCCTAATTTCCCACTTGGTCAAAATAATTTATTATTTAATAAATATCATATCTTTTACAACCATTCTCAAAATAGAAGACATAATTCATTGATAGAGAATTATACATCCAAACACTCTCAGTAGTCGACCCATCATCAATCTCATCAGCTAAATTGCAAAACTGGTTTATAAAATATCCCAATATGGTCACACAGTTTTTCAAATAAAAAACCATAGAAGGAATATTTGGATTGACAATGGGAAGAACACATGTTATATGATTCCAGAAGAGAGGTCTGCATCATTCTCACATCTTCTTAATTATTTACCACGACAAGAAACAAAGAACGTCTGAAGAAATTTACTATGATTAAATTGGCATGATTTTTTGTGCAGAGACCTGCTCAATTCAAAGAGAAAACTCTTTTTCAAGCGCTTAAAAACACATAACACATGTTCCCTGTGGTACTTCAAAAAAGGAAACACCCTGCATGGATAATGGGAGATGCAAGACAAGATTCCCCAAAGCATTCTATCCTCAAACAATTGTGGTTTAAAGCAGTTTTAAAACATATAAAAGAAGCCGCAATTTACCTACCATTTAAATGAGTAGGAGTCAAACAACTCTCCTCATTGATAATTCATGGATTGTTCCTCACAATCCTTGCCTTTTGGAAAGGAACCAATGTCACATAAGTGTGAAGATATGTGAAGGTATCTTGGCCGCTTAATACCTCTACAAAAACATTTATAAGGGCCATGATTTTCTGAATGGTAATGTTGGTACAGATTTGGATGAAAGAGATCATTTGAGGGATTCAAGAGGGTAAGATCCTTCAGAGGGATTTTTGGGAGTTTTTTTATTCAATTTTTTTTCTATCCAGCTTTCATTGTCATAATAAAAAGTTATTCAAAATATATAAGACACCAGAATGGAACTACCATTTCACTGAGGAGGAATCATACAAACTTTAAAATTGATAATTACTGTGGGGTTGCTTACAATCCTGAAATTCTTGGAAATTAACAATTCCACTTGAATGTAGAGATATATTCAGGTATCTTGGTTTTTGAATACCTCCAAAAAGTTATTTATAAGGGCTATTATATCTATAATGTTGATGTTGATGTTTATTTGGATTATATGGACTAATTTAGGGATTCAAGATGGGTACGTGTGCCATAGAAATTTTGAAGAGGTTTTTCTTTAAACTCTTTTGTTATTTTGCCTTTTTTTTTGAACCAGATGAAGCCCTGGATGAAGTTACAATATTTGAAAATAAATTCAATTGATATTTTTGCAAGTATGATGAAATATTCATACTTCAAATAACATTTCAAATTCCACCCACTCAAAAAAGATTTCAGGAACTTTAAGATTGATTATTCGATAAGGAGAATCTATAATGTTCATCCTACAGATTCAGAAACATAGTTTTTTATATTTTTGTTGAATAATTATGTTTATGCTAACTCATTTACTAAACCAAAGCAAGTCATTGAATTCCTTATGAAAAATTCTGATTAATCTTTGTGCAATTTTTTACTTGAGGAACAAAAGCAGTTATAAATGAAAGTTGAAGAAGCTGCTTTGTAGATTCACACTTTTGATCTAAGAAATTTTTTTGATATTGGCACTCTGTCAGCCAGAATTCCACCTTTTCCCATGTAATTCTTGCATCAATTTCATGTGGGGAAATTTGATTAATGCTTGGATCACAGATCACAGGTTCCTTATTATTTTTCAAAATCATGGAACAGCAATTGGAAAAGCCTTTCCTGAGTTTCTAAAATTTGATCAAACAGTAGAGGTTACAGAAATAATAAAGAAATGGATTTTGGTTTAAAATGAGTTGTTGAATTATCTCACCAACTGAAATCACATACAAAGATTACTTTACTGGCTTATCTGTTCAAATAATTGAACAATTTTACATGTAATTATTTTTGATAATACATTCCCCTTGTTTTACACTTGATTAAAATCATTAATTACTTAAAAAATATCACATCTGCTCATTTTAATTCCTTTTTATTCAATCAAACCACAAATTTGGGGGCAAAATACTATTCAAGGATATTTTCACAGCAAAAATGGCACAAAATTTCCTTGTGATAATAGAAATTTTTTGAATATTCCTATTTCTGTTGAAACACAATCCCATTTGGTGCACTCAAATAATGGCTCCAGTTCTAATATTCCTACCTATGTGGAGATTCATTCACAATTTTTTGACTCAAATGATGATTATGGTACCAATATTCCTATAACTGTTGAAAGAAATCCTCAAAATCTGCACAACAACACTACTCCTGTTGAAACTAATCCCCAAAATCTGCACAAAAACATTATTTATTTTGAAAACAAACCCCTATACTTCCACAAAAATGTTATCAATGTTCCTTTTGAGTCATTGGAAGTAAATCACCATCCAAAAAATGAACCATGAGGATCTTTATGTTTCCCCACAATCTGCAGATCTGAAGCTTGAAAGAAATTTGGCAGAAGAATCTCAAGAGACCATCTTTTAAGGAGGTAAGATGGATTTCACTACCTTGTGAAACAATCCCACCATTGTTGAAGCTGAAGATGAGGAGACCATTCAAAAACAAAAAATTGTACATCCTTTTGCCTGGGGGTGGCATGAACGCCAATACTTTCAAACTTTCATTTTAAGTCCCACAAGAATCTGAAGACATTCCCAAGAAATCCTTTTCCAAAATGAGACAAGCTCCCTATGCCATAGCAATTGACAGGTTGTGGTAACACAGCAAGGACCACCACATGATTTGCTTCATATGTTCAACATTGCTACTAGGGCTCATCATTACCATGAGCATCAACTATTCTCCAATTTCAGGCTGATAAAATCCAATTTTGCCTTCACATCAATTGGTCTTAACCAAAATACTTGCAATGCCCTCAATCACGGGAAAAGTGGAATATTAAATTTTAGGGTGAATGGAAATATTTACCATAACTTTGGTAGTCATGAGACCATTTTTGGAAATCACCCATCATTCCTCCAATTGTATATAAATGACAGGTAAAATGAATTTCAAAATAGGAAAAGATGGGGGTCACATGTGTCACAGGATTTATTTTCTCAGGATTCAAGATATTTTACACCAAAGTAATGGTTTGAAAAATATTTTTCAAAGAGTTTCCCCTGAGTTTGGTCCAAATCAATCCATCAGGCTTGCTGATCCACCTTCAAAAAATATGGATCAAAGAGTTTAAAACCTACCAACAGGAGAACAAATAGCTTCAATATGGATAGAAGGTGTGGTATTGCCTATTTTATTTGGTTTCAGATAATGAAAGTGGAACATTTCCAATGGATTTGTAATTCACACAGGTAATTATCCTGCTCAATTGACCCATAGAGATGTTTTTATCAGGCACTCAGATGGCTCCCTCAGTAGAATGAGTGAACTGAGCAAATTGCATGACCCCCTCCACTAGGTTCTTTTTCATCCTCAGATATAGTTGGTTTTCAGAATTGAAAGATGAACCAGGAAAGAATAGGTTCACTGCCATGAATTATTATTCAAATTTTCTGGCATTTGTTATTCTGATTATTCCCTTTTGCACTGGGTTTGTTGGCTTCTCCAACAATATTGTGTTGACCAATACATAAAAATTGAGACAGAAAGAATATCCTATATTCAAAACCATCAAAATAATGTAAGTGGTGAGAAGTTCTATTGTGTTGTGGATGCAATAAACCATGGGGTTGAGTTGGGTCAGGGAACAGGTAAGTTGGTTTCTCTAATATTTTTCATGTGAAATTTATGTCTATCTTCTACCAATACTTATGCATAAATTGATATTTTTTTATTGTTAAATTGTAATGTTATCTTTCCTCAATAATCTATAGGTGGCTGAAAGGAGTAGAAGGCTTTAGATCAAGATGCTATGGCAATGGTTCAGCATATGGGAAATCCTGATATTTTTATAACAGTCACATGTAACCCAGCATGGCTGGAAATTCTAGATAATCCTTTGCCAGGTAAAACAGCACAGGATAGGCCAGATATTTTAACATGTGTTTTCAACTCAAAATTGAAAAGGATCTGTGACAAAATCTTCAAGGATGGAATCTTTCGAACCACAATGGGACGCACTCATGTCTAGAATTCCGGAAGGGTGGCCTTCTTCATGCTCAAATCATGGTGATCCTGCATCATGACCACAAGCCAAGAAAAACTTGAAAAATTAAAATGATTGTTTCTGCAGAGATTCCTAATGAAAGCACACAGACTCATCGTTTTTGTCAAGTAAAGAGACACATGATACATGGAACATGTGGTATATTTAAGCTTGAATCACCTTGCATAGATAATGGTACCCACAGGAAGAAATACCCAAACACCTTCTTCCCTGAATCCATCATTGGTGAAAATTCCTATCATGTCTATCAAAGACTCCCAGATGAAGTTACAATATCTCTCTCCCACAACAAGAGGAGGTGTCTCATTGATAATTTGTGTGCTTTCCCTTACAATCCATATCTATTGGCAAAGTTTCAATGCCAAATCAATGTAGAAGCTATCTCAGCTTTAAAATATCTCCACAAGTATGTTTATAAGGGAAATGACCATGTTACTGTGGAGGTTGTTCTGCAATTTTATGAAAGAAATCTTTCAGTGATTCAAGATGGGTTGCTGCGCCTGAGGCATGCTGGAGAATGTTTTCATTCAAATTGTCTGCCATCTCAGCTGCTGTTATACAACTGGAAATTCACTTTCCTGGACAACAAGATGTGTTTTTTGAAACTGATGAAGCCCCGGATGAAGTGTTTCAAAGATAAAACCATTCTAAAACTATGCTGATAGAATATTTAAAAAGAAATTCAATTAATGCTTTGGCAAGGATCATCAAATATCCTGATTTTACACAACATTTGACATGGCATCCCCAGAGAAAAAAAATGGAGGCCAAGGCAGAGATGTTTTTCAATTGTAAAGATTTATACTGTTTATCCTGCTGATTCTAAGAGGTGGTATATCAGATTTGTGTTGAATCATTTTTTTGGTGCAACTTCTTTCAATTGCCTCAAGCAGGTAAATGGAATATCTTATGCAACTTTCAGAGTGGCTGCCTTGGAAAAGTGTCTACTTGAGGATTATCATCATTTGGAAAAAGCAATTGAAGAAGCTGCGGAATCTCTTGGACCTGCTAAGCTAAGGAGATTATTTGGAATTTGGTTAGCATTTTTTCAGCCTGAAAACCTAAAAAGCCTATGGAATTTTTCTTTCAATTAAATGGCTGATGATTTAATTTTTTCTGGAATCACAGATCAAAGAGCTCTCACCAATGAAATATAAAAATCAATAAACCCTATTATATTTCAAAATTTTGGAACAAGTGTTGAAGAAGCTCTTCCTGAGCTTCCAAGAATTGATAAATCAGTGGAGGAACCAAGGAAAAAAAGGAACTGGATCCTTGAGTAAGAACAAAAATCTGTAATAAATGAAGCAGAATTGCACAACATTTCTCTTCTGAATAATAGACTGAAGCAAATATTTGATCAGATAATGCATGCATGCTATTCCTCTCAACCATGTTACTTCTTTATTGATGTACCTGGTGGTTCTGGGAAAACCTTCCTATTTAAATGCTTTCTGGCCTCTATCAGATAATCTGGAAGAATAGGTATTTTATTTTCTGTTGGTGGAATAGCTGCCATGAATTTACCTCATGGAAGAACTTCTCATCTCACCTTTGGAATTCCCTTGAGGTTAAATCACTCCTCTGTATCAAGAGTATCAAAGAGCTTCAAAAAGGGTGAAGCCCTCAAAAATTCTTCTTTGATAATCTGGGATGAAACAACTATAAGCCATAGGCATGCTCTGGAGTTGGTTTACAGGCTACTTCAAGACCTCATGGACTCTAACATAACTTTTGGAGGAAAAGTGATGGTTCTTGGTGGTAGTACTTTAGGCAAATTTTACCTGTGGTTCAAAAAGGTACAAGTCCCCAAATTTTTGATGCAAGTTTGGTCAATTCTTCTTGCTGGAGAAATTTCCAGGTTTTGAACCTTACTTTAAATATGCATCCTGCAAGGCAGCTTTATCATCAGGATTTCTGAATCAATGTTGGAGATTTTTGGAATAATATCCAGGGTTCAAAAAAATATTTCTTCCTCATCACATGCTTATTCATGGTTATAGTGATGATAAAGATTTGGGTAAATTAATCAGCAATTTTTTTCCAAACTTATTCCATAGCTTCCTTGAAGATGGTTATCTCATAGACCGTGTTATTTTCTTGTGCAAAAATAAAGATCTTTACAGCATAAATAAATTTCTATTGGATTCTCTCCTTGGAAATGAAGAAAACCAAACTATGAAGACTTATTACAGCCATGACACTGTTGAAGATGATACTCAACATCCATACCAACAAGAGTTCCTCAACATATTATTTCTTCCCAACTTTCCTCCTCATAAATTAACTCTGAAAGTGGGTGCCCCTATAATTATTTTGAGAAAAATGGATTGTAAAATGGAGTTTTTCAATGGAACTTGCTTGATTGTTTTCATATTGGACAGGAATTTTATATTTGCAAAGATTGCAACTGGTGGTTCAATAGGAAGAATGGTTGCCATTCCCCACATCCCCTTGGTTACTGAACCTGATGAATATGGCCTCCCTTTCAAATTTATTTTCTAACATTTTCCATTTATTTTTGCTTTCTCTTTGACAATAGAAAAATATCAAGGTCAGAAATTTTTGAATGTTGGTCTATATCTGCAAGATAAAGTGTTCAGAAATGGGCAGTTATATTTAGCATTGTCAAGGAGCAAGTACTGCCTCTAAGAAGGGGTAGTGGTCACACACAGAGCTGACAACCAAATTTTATTTGAAACAATGACATTTTTTACAATGGGATTTTAAATGGTATACATCCCAGAAAGGACGGTTTGAGTAGTCTTGGAGTAAGTGATAGTTGATCAAAGTTGATAGTGTTGAGTTTTGGGAGAAGTGGTGTTGAGGAGAGGATTTGATGGTTTTAATAGGAAGAAAGGTGAATGGAGAGAAGAATAGAAGAAGATAGAAAAAGAGAAGTATCAAAGTGTCATAACCACAATCCAGTTCAGTTTCCTTAGTCACATCCAACCCTCAGTCAATCTCAATCCTCAGTATAATCTACCTTCTACCCCTGGATTCTCATACTGCATCTCCTGAAGTCTCCTCCTGCATTCCCTGAAGTACTCTGTCAATCTCCCAGGAATAATCTCCACCTCTCTATGGCTTGTTGCATCCCCATCTCTCCTTCAACTCTATCTGGTATGTGAAGTAAATATTATAAATCCACAATAGATACTCCTGGCTGGAAAACCCATACTCCAGTTCAGCACATGGCCTTCCTGTAAAGGCCATTACCAAATCAGTCAAACCACTGCCTCAAGCCAAATTGATCAATATGTAATACCATGTGGAAGTTCAGACCCAGCACCAGTCATCCCTCCTCAAGGCCTCCTCTCAGCTCTCAAATATACTGGCCTCTCTTCTAAAGCCCTGGACTAAAACCCCTCAAGGAATTAGTATACTAATTCTTATTGGTTAGTCCCTCATCCAATAGGTGTCATCTCAGCACAAGAAAGGCAACCAGCCTACCTTACTCATCTCATCTACCCCTCTGTTGTTACTCTTACAGGATTCCCTTACCAACATCCTCCAGAGCCTTACTCCTGGATTCATATTCTTATCATTGTCCTTACTCTATGTCTCATATTACTATGCAATCAATCTCCTTGCCTCTATCCAGAGCTCTGTGAGCAGTAGTGCCTGTGCATTCATCCCCTTGCACGCCAGGGGCAGTTGTGACACAAAGGGATCAGGATCAAGGCAGAATCAGGAAGGCCATAGAAAGTTGCAAGATGCCCCTGGTTGACCATTCATGTTAGTTAGGATTGTGTGACCATTGAAAGTGGAAGGTTGGGACAGGCAGGTAACAAAGAGCTCTGAAGCGCATAAAAGGGCATTTTGAAAGCGGAATTTCAGTGAATTAGGCAGAGAATCAACATAGTTCAACATTTTTTTTGGAAGATTTAACATTTGTATAAACCCCCTTCCTTCCCACCTTGATTTGATGTGCTTCCCCCCAAGCCAGAAATTAATACAATTCAGTTATTTCACTTATAAATTTCATAAGGCTTTGTCACTGCCAAAATTTATTACATAGTAGAACGCCCTCCTCCCCTTACTTTGTGGTTCCAAATTTTCTACATGTTGTTCACAATTGGGGGTTAAAGCAGTCATCTCATGTATAGAAAAAATCACAATGTAACTACCATATTACCAAGGAAGGATTAAACAAACCTCCTCATTGATAATTCCAGGGTTGTTCCTTACAATACTTACTTTTTAACAAATTACCAATTCCCTGAATCAGTTTTAAGATATGTGCAGTTATAGGTTTGATTTTCATCTTCCCGACCATCAATAAGTTTTTTTGAGTCAGGTGAAGCCCTGGATGAAGTTATTCAAAGATTAACCCAAGGAACAATTATTCTCACATAATAGTTCAGAATAATTTGATTAATGGTTTTTCAAGGAGAATCAAATATTCTGAATTTCCACAATACTTCAAATTCAATTCACTTGGAATAGAAAAAGGCACTGTCAGAGTGGTTTTGGAATTGTGAGAATTTACAATTTTCATACTTCAGATTTAGAAAGGTGGTTTCTCAGGTTGTTGTTGAATAATTCTGTTGGTGATACTCCATTTGAAAACCTAAATCAAGTCAATAGAATTGCTTATACAACTTTCAGGGAGCCAGATTTGGCCATGGGCTTACTTGAGGTTGGCCTTCATTTCAAAAAAGCAAATGAAAGAAGCCAATTGAAATATTCATCCTTTCAAACTGAGGACGTTTTTCAGAATTCCATTGATATTATTCAGCCAGCATATTGAATTTTACTATGAAAATCTTGCTTCAATTTCACAGTGAAAGATTTGATTTACTCTGGGATTACATATCCAAGAGTTCTCACAAATGAAAGATTAACATAAATCACCACAATTATACTTCAAAAATGTGGAACAACTATTGAATAAGATTTCCCAGATTTTACAAGATTTGATCAAATAATTGAGGTTAAAAGATTACAATGGGACTGGTTCTTTTCTGAATAAAAAAATCCTTCTACAAATTAATCAGATCTGCAAAAAATATTTATTTTTGATATTCAAAAGAAGCATATTAATTCATGAATACAATACTTCTAAACCTTTTTCATTATTTATTCATGGCCCATTTGGTTTGTAGAAACCTTTTTGCATTTTCTCAAAATACAATAGAAGCCATGAATCTACCAAATGAAGAACAACTCATATCAACTTTGGAATACCCTTGAGATCAAAAATATTCTTCAAAAAAATCAAAGCATTCCAAAAAAACTATTAATATCTCAAACAAAAATTATTCTATATTCTGTGATGAAGCACCCATGACTCTTTTGCATGCTCTTTAGTTTCCTGACACACTATTTGAAGATGTAATGTTAACAGTTCTTGATGGCAAATTTAGGAATTTTTTTCCTGTTTTTCAAAGGTGACACATCCTCAAGTTGTTGAGAATTTTTTCCTTTTTTTCAAAGGTGACACATCCTCAAGTTGTTGCTGAAAATTTGGAGAATTCTGCATTCTGGTGATATTTCCAAATTTCGGACCTTGCTTCAAATTTTTGTGGGGCAGGTTATCCTTATATTTGAAATTCTCCAATTTCTTTTGGGGATTTTCTCAATCTTATAAATGTTTTTAAATAGAATACTTCTCCCTGACACAAAATTATCCATTAAAATAAGGAATATCATTTTTGAGAAAGATTAATCAATATTTTATTCCAAAAATTACAAAACCACTACCTTGGTACCAGTTACCCAACTGATTGTTTTATTCTATGTTTTAAAAATACCAAAGTTGTTCTTTGAAATCAAAATTCATTGATTGTGGTTGGAACAGAGGTGATATTTGAAAATATCTAAAGGTGATGGATTCCTGAGGAAAATTGGTGGAAATTCTATGGGTAACCTTTATTTCTGACCCAGATGATTTTTTTCTAACTTTCAAAATGGTTTTAAAACAGTTACCATTCATTTTTGAATTCTCATTGAAAAATCAAAAACCAAAATGTTATGAAATTTCAGATTATGGGCTTTATATTCAAGGGCCAGTGCCCCCCCATGGTTAGTTTTAGTTTGAATTTTTGAGGTTTAGATCCGAAAATTTTAAAAAGGACATGGTTGCAACCTGGAAAAAAAATTCATTTGAAACTGACACTATTTTTTAACATAAGGTCTTGAATTCCATCCATCACTGAAATTAAATACTGGGATTTCAATGATATATATGATTTGTTTTAATTGGTTACCAGTTTGAATACTTGAAGAATTGTTCATCTCCTTTATTTCCTCACCAATTCCCCAGATTTTCCACATATAAATAGCATCCAATTTTTTCAAATAAATGTTTTTTATTCAATCCATTTACAAAATTTGGAGACAAGAAACTTCAGTTAACTTGTTTAATCCATTCACTAGATTCCCAATTTGATTTAAAATATTTAAAAAAAATCACATTTTCAAATTAAACTAGGGTAATTTTTTTAATTCATCACATTCTCAAATTACCCCCGGTTAATTTTTTTTTAATTAATTCCACAGATTTACTAATTGATTATAATCATTCAAAAAATTTAAATCCCAATCATTACCCAAATTTGGAGGCAATAATTTAGTGAATAAATAAAAAAATAAATAAATAAATAAATAAAGTTTATTATTTTTCTCACACATCCAACCCATTATTTCACGCATTTCAACCTTGGCGCGCAGTGTGGTGTGGTTACATAGCCTTGGATTGGGAACTGTGCTGCGGCCGGCGCGCTCAGCATTTCATAGGTCAGGCTCAGCATTTTGGAGGTGCGCAGTTTCAGCAGTGGTTTATGCGGGCTCAGAAGTAGGGGCTGAGGGTCTCAGAATACCAGGCGCGGGTTGGGCTTAATTGGATGTGGCGGGCTGGGACCCGCTTGGAAACTAAGGACCCAAGGATGAATCCAGCCCAACCAGGTTTGCGGGCGGCTATTCAGGGAAGGTAGAGTCGGGTGGGCCCGCAGGGGCAGTAAATCACATGGCGCTCTGGGCCGATATGGACAACACGGGGTCCTCCAAGTATGGTGCAGTGGAGGACGGCGTCATGAGAAAGACAAACCAGGTGTGTGTCAAGGCAGGGGGCTCCAATTAGGGTGCAGCAGAGGGCAGATTCATGAGAAGGAAAAAGCAGGTGTGTGTAATGGTGGGCGGGCTTGAAGGCGGTTGGGGCATGGGAAAGGGTGAGGGTTAGGCTATGTTTCTGGTTTTTAGAAAATCTTTTCTATTTGTTGTTGGGCTGTCATTGCGCTTGTACTTGTTAGAATTTGAGTTTTCATAGGTGACTTTCACAGGAGTTCAGAGTATTGTTGATTTCATTGATTTGATTTTATTGTTGTTAACCTTAAATTACTAAAACAAAAAGTAAAATATAACTGGGCTGTGCTGTAGTATTGTGATTTCCAGACTGTTTAGTCATAGCTATTAGATTGTTTAGTCATAGAATTTCACTTACCATGTCACTTAAACTGCTTATGTTAATTTTGCCATATTCATTTTGTACTCAATCACTTGTTAGCCTATCATGTATTTAGTCTATAAACACCATGGTTCTCTCAAATGGAATTCAAAATCTGTTCATTCACCACATCAACCAGAGTGTCCTTTTTCCTCCTGTCCTCAGGTCCATTACGCTTGAGGTTATAAGCTCCTTTCATTGATTTCCCATTAAATTTTATTTCATCCAAGCTTAAGCTCTTTTTATTCTTACAGTACTTCGGTTAGGGTTGAGAGTTTGGGCATAAAGTCCATGCTCTCAACCCCAGCTTAGAGGACCCATATCATATACATACATCACATCAGACAGCATGAAAAGGAAGGAAAGGAAGGAAATTCATCTCTCTCTCTCTATATATTTAAATGGGCGCATCCTTATCTTTAAAGAAGCTAGGAAAATTTTTTCCAGAACTTAGGGACAACTCATGGAGTTCACCTCTCTTGTTTCCACAGCCATTGCGCCCCTTTGGTATTTCACGCAAAAATACTTTATTTCACACAACTTTCAATAATTAATTTTTTTATATTATAACTGCGCGACCCTGTAGCAGGAGTTTTGGGACCCATAATCAACATCTTTTGTAATTCTGGAGCCACTAGAACCCCTTCAAAAATTCAATCAAAAAAGGAAAAAATTCCTTAAAAACAAATTTTTGCATGGGTTTTTGGATCATCATTGTGGCTAGGGAAATGTTAAATTCACGGCTTTTTGAGCCATGAAAACTGTTAAAAAGGGGCTGTGTGGCACACCAGACAGTCCGATTCAAGCCGTGCACAACCCCCAATAGCTCAAAGAGTGGCACAGCCAACCCAGCTTGGTCTGCTGGTGTGTGGGATTCCACACGGCTACATTCAAGCCGTGTGGAGTTGTACATGGCTCAAATGAAGTCGTGTGACATCCCACACGCCACAGGACTGCGGTGAGCCAAAAAAAAACGATTAAAGGGTACTAAAATAACCCATAAACTAAATAAACCTTCCAAAAAACAGAAATCAACAAAAAAATCAAAGAATATTCATTTTTTGGTTAAAAAAAACAAAAAAACAATAAATAAATAAAGAAAAAACTGGTAATATCCAATGGACTAGCCCTAAAGTAAAAAGAAAAAAAAAACAAAAGTAACTGGACTAGCTCTAAACTAAAAAAACCAAAAAAAGGCAAGTAACTCAACAAGCCCTAAAGTAAAAACACCAAAAAAATACAAGTCACTTGAAATGCCCTAAAGTAAGTTCAAATTGACTAGCCCTAAAGTAAAAGGGCCCCAAAATTAAAGGAGTATTTTGAAAAGCCCTAAAGTAAAAGTCCCCAAAAAAATACAAGTTTTTTGACCAGCCCTAAAGTAAAAAGACCAAAAAAAACAAGTTCAACTTGTGTTAAGCCAATCCCATCCCAAGATTCACATAAGTTAAGCTTGTTATGGAATAAGCTCAACACAAGTTTAACTGAATTACCATTAAAATCTCATTCAAAACACTTAATACAATGATGTTAACTCAAAACAATCAACATAATGATGTTCAAAATGTGATAAGCCTTTATAATAATAGAACTCATTAGCTGCATTGGAATTACCATTTATATGAAACCCAATGATAAAACAAAGTCAAAGTCTACTATGATCTAGAATACATTTGCAGTTGATATTTGAGATGATAAACCCAACCAGAGGCTTTTTTAGAAATCAAGGAACGTGGTTTTGCTACAATGGGTGGGATTGGAATTAATTCTCCCTCAAGTACTGATAGAACCCAGTGGTTATTGCTTACAAAGGAAATGAACATTGGATCTGATTTATCAGTAACACAGTTTTTCATTGGATTATATGTATCACATTACTCCAATGAAATGAAACATATAGTTTTGGAATATGTGTTGGCTATGATTTGAACCATGTCCAATTTAGCCAGCCATTTTGAGGAGAGAATCTTTCTTCAAAATCAATTGTTTGTTTAATCTTTTCAACCTCCTTTTCCCCACCAAGAATCTTAAGGTAGCATGCTTTATGCTTCTCTAATTTTTCAATCATTTCCATCCTAACTTTAAATCAACCATGTTCTTTATAACCAAGAGATTTAGCAATGACTCTAAATCCGCAATTCCAATCTCCAATTGGATCTCAAACCTCACCCAAGAACTTATGGATTTTCTTGGTTATTTGGATGAGGTATTTCACATTTGGTTCCTATCATGAAAACTAACTTAGTATTCATTCCATCAATCAGATCAATTAAATGAATACTAACCAAAGATAAGCTTCTGGTTGAGCTTTGCTGCATGTTCTCTGCCTCTGAAGAGGATTCTGATTCCAAATTAAGTGATCCCAATTCACTTTCAGTCTCTTCCTCTGAACTATGAAATTCAGATTCAGATTCTGCCAAATTTGACTAACCATTCATCATTAGTTAGTAACTAAGTTCATTAAACCAAAAAAATGAACATATCCCAAAAGAAAATACTTGAAATCTTTTTTCTTTTCTTGTTTGCAGCCCTTCTAGTCCTTTCCCCCCCTTGAGTTGTTTTTCAACATGCTCAAAACAAGATGTTTCTTGCCAAATATCTTTCAATTTTGGCCTGCCCCTAATTTATTGTAAGACTTTAAGTTCAAGTCTTTGCTTTGTTCAAGATTTTGTAATCTTCTGAATGATATAATTCAATAGGCTGCTTTGCTCACAATCTGGAGATTCCAAGATCATTGCATTCACTTTTTCACATAACTGAGGAATCCTGAGCATTTCATCAACATTGCACATGAAAAATTCAAAAGGATCAACCATTAGTAAATTAGGATTCATTAATGAAAAATAATTAATCACATAGTGATTTGAACAATACAACTTGAACAATCCACCTTAAGCCAACTTAAAGAAATAGAACTGAAAGGTTCATAGTACAACCTCCAATGAGGATGAACATCTTTGGGTACCACATCTCCTCTGAATGCTAGATGGTCACCTATTTGGTGGGAAAAGGGCAAACCCATAGTCTTGGAATATGACTTGGTGCACAATTTGCCATCATGATCAGTTCTGTTACAAATGCCTCTTTGATAGGGAAAATGTTATTTTCCATATACTCGAGTACATCCTTATAGTCTTTCAAGAAACACTATACAAGTCAAAAGGTAAGAACCCAAAACTAGGAAGAACAAGAAGCAGTGATTTTGACGTACTCTGAGTTTGGCATCATTGACCTTCGCCTCCTTGTTCTTTGAGGCCCCATACTTTGCCCATAGAGTCATAAAGCTTTTCCATCCTTCAAAGTCATTAAAAAAGCGCGCTTTACAGTTTTCTTGTATGTTTTTAGAAAAGTTCCAAGTGAAACATTGTCTTGATGACTCAGGGAAACTAGATTCAATAGCAAAAACCAGAGCTTTTTCATGTTCTGTCAAAAATAATTTTGGAAGTCTCTCAAGATCATAAGCCAATTCTTTTAATGCATTTACAGACCAACTGTAGAACTCAAATGTTTTTTTTGTTATAAAAACAAGAGCTTTTGTGAAAGTTTTCCAATTGGCTGTCATTCCTACAACATGCAATAGTGGCGTTTTGTACTTATTTGTCTTATAAGTACAATCCAAAATAGCAATATGATGGAATTTTTCTGAAAGCTTTACTGCCTCAGGATTTGCTAAGTACAGGGACTCCAAGTGACCATCGTCACTAAACTTTGACTTGTGAATCCAAATTGTTTCTTCAAGCTTTTCATAGAGTACCTCCATAACACTTTTAGGCTTTAGTTCTGCAAGCGTTACCTTCCGCTTAGTGTTACAGATTCTTTGGTCATCAACATGATCCCTCCCATCAATCCTGCTCAATTTTATCTTAATTTGTAACGTATTGAGCCCATTTTTCATGCCTTCCTTAAGTAAATGCAAGGCTTTCCCAGAGATTCTCCTCAGTTGAGGATGCACAGAAGAATTTTCTGATGTTTGATGGTTATTTTGTGTTTCTTTATAGGAGATTTTCCACAAGGGGTCTGCCTTTGTGGAACTTTCATTCATTAAAAACTTGCACCCAACCTTCCTTGTGTGAGTTTTTCTAGACAGTTGGTTAAGAAGTTTTCCTGAATAGGAACCATTTCTATCAAATGCTAAATCCAAATATTGGTCAGGCTTTGGGTTGAAAACTGTTAAAGCGTAACCATTCTTCATTTCCCATGTTTGACAATAGTTTTGTGCCTCTTCCCTAGTAGGAAAAGATCTCACAGGATGTGGGTCAAGTGGATCTGTCATAGCTACATATTTATATTGATTGCATGCACTCCATCAGTTTCAATCAAATGAAATACGGAAAAGACCAGTAACATAAAATGTTAATCACAACCAGAATTCAAATCCCACTGGGAGTTTTTTTTTCCCTCAATTGTCACCCTTGATGAGGATGCAATTGGGGCTTCCAACGTTTCATTAACCCAATCCTTTTTTTCTTTTTCCAAAGCATTGTTGATGGCACTATCAATGTAGACCTTCCACGCAGCCATGTCATAAGAAGGAGGGTTTGAAACTGTTCCCATGAAAAAAAATGAAATGGTATACTTCAGCATTCAATCCAACTTTCAATTGAACAAAAAAATTTTGCTCACTTTTGATTTGAGAAAGAATTGTTTGCATATTTTTATATGATTTAAATTTTCACTTTACTTTCACGTTGGTTTTACTTTAAAGTCTATTTGGGATTGCTAGGTGTGGAAAAACAGTCCCAAAAAGTATGTGTTGATCCCAAATTTGGGTTGACAGAATCCAAGTGTGGTCCAGGGGGTGCCCATAATTCTGGCACAACTTCTGGGGGGTTGTGCACCCCCAAAAATGGCGGTTTTCAGCTGTGTACAGGGTTACACGGCTTAAATTTGCCGTTTTTGGGGGTGACACAGCTCCTACACAACTCCCTGGGGGTTGCGCATGTTTGAAACGGCCCTACACAACTACCACACAGTTGGAGCCGTGAATTTAACATCACCATTTTGGCTATTTTATTTTCTATTTATTTATTTTTATTATTCAAGTTTCCATAAATTTTAACCAACATTCAGAGATTCTTCAAATATGTTTTTTATATTTTTTGGATGCATCCTTTCACCTTAAAAAATTCCTTCAAAAAACACAAAAAATCAAAAAAATCTCATTTCTCTTTGGATATTTGAATCATTTATTTCCCCTTTTATTTCATTTTTGTGGGTAAATCAATCTATAAAAAATTTAAAAAACATTCAAAGATAATTCAAGTATTTTTTCCAGATTTTTTGGATGTATTATTTTAGCTTAAAAAATTCCTTCAAAAAAGCAAAAAAATCAACAAAATCAATTTTCTCATTTGACTTTGGGATCCTTATATTTGCCATTGTGAATTATTTTTTTGGTGTTTCAAGCATTAAGAATTATAAGAGAAATTTTCAAGCGCTTTTCAAAGTATTTTACAGGATTTTTGGATGTCATTTTTGACCTTTAAAAATTCCATCAAAAAACCAAAAAAAATTGAAAAATTGACTCTTCTTTCTGGTCTGGAGTCCTCCCACTTTTGGCTACCTTCTTGAAAACTGGATTCCTCTAAGAAGAAAATTTTCTCATATTTTGCAAAAAAATACTTTCACTTTTGAAAAACAAGTACATAAAGAATAGAAGGTACTCACTCCTACATTGAAAGATTCATCAATTCCTCTATTGGCTCTTTCTATAATGTAGTTTCAAAAATTTACTGTTCCATCACCATCCAAACCCATGAGAGATTCATTGAATCCTCTCAGCAAAAATATGAGCATCTCATTGGTTTGCCTTTTTGTGTGGATCCTTCTTCTGGAATGATCAGCCACTTTACCCTCAAAATCATTCATTCATCTCATCAAGTTCCTGATTCTTCCACCAATTGAAAAAACTGTGATGACTCTTGTTTCCTGCACATTATCTTATTTTTTTCTTGAATATTTGACTATTTATCAATTGAAGAAGGTATTATTATCTTTATTCCATATTTTCTGTTGTAAAAAATTCTGATTTTTGGTTTTAGTTCAAATACAAAGATTCAATTTCCTCAAAAACAGCCATTCCACATATCTCACATGTTGAAGATGTAATAGGGGATGGGAACTGTGGATTGATTGCAGCAGCCATTCTCTTGGGGAGTATCTCAGAATAATGAATTGAAGTTAGGAAAGAAATGGTGAAAGAGATAGACTCAAACCCAATCTTCAACAACACAAGGTTAGTGCGGGATATCTGGGGTGATAAATTCCAAGAAGCAAGAAGGAAACTGAACCACCTTTGTGGCCCATCTCCCATGAATATGTGAAAAAAATTTCCATTCCATTGTTTCCTTCTGACTGAAACATATAAGCGTTGTAAGACTCCAAATGGTTCTTAGCCACAGGCAATTCTGTGTATGGAAAAAGTTTCTTTTTAGGCTGCCCTCCTGAGCTTTAAAAAAATATTTAAATTTAACTGGAATCAATTTCAAGAAACTTGTAAATAAGGAATCAATGGGAAGGATGAATTGTGATAGTAGTTGGTAGCAATGAAAACCGCACTATCTGAGACAAGATGGTGTGGGAAAATACTTGAATAAACAAGCAAAAGTTTTTTGAGAGTTCAATAGAACAAGGCATTTTTGAGTAACAACAGCCACAATCTAATAAATCTGGTTGTGAGCAGAAGATTAGGAAATATCAACACAATCCCTTAACAAATCTCCAGTTTATCAACAAACCTGCCCAACTCTCTGCAATCAAGCGCTTGAAGGGTACCAGATGACTGTTGGTGGGTGTAAAAAACAAAGTAATTTTTTTTATAAAGCTCTGGAAGGAAATCAGTAATAAATTTTTCAGCTTGCTACTATGTACAGAGCAACCTGTCAATAGCAGCACAAAACTATGAAAAATAAGAATATCTCAATTAAAAGAAAGAAGGAGTGAGAAATACATAAATATTATTAAAGAAATGGATTCTTCACCCAAAATTAGGTAGGGTCACTCACTGACCCCACCCTTGAATTCCAAGTCTTTACATTTTTAAATTAATTAGAAAGAAAAGTACTAAAAATTATGAAATCAGTATGGCACCTTTTGGCCATTCTAATATTTCACACGTTTTGTCACGTATAGGGTTTAAACCTAAAATTCACTCAGAATTGAGGTGTTGTGTATATTTTAGGAGTTAAATGCGGAAATGTGATATGTCACAATTCCCACGCGCAGCCCCGCATCATTAAATATCCCTACGTACTCATAGGAGCAAAATTTTCGCGTACTAGAGACCTGCGCGCAGCTAATCCTGCAACGCACGTAGCGGATCCTACTCCGCGCGCATCTGTACTAACTGATCCCCGCGTCTGGATCTGCTGTGACTAATCTGACAACCAGGTACCGCTCAGAAGAGCTACAAACTAGTTAGAGTTGCCTAGCATATGTAACAAGTTGACATATGAATTAGTAATAGTCTAAAAAGATAAAAACTTAAATAAAATTAATAAAAATTAAGTATAGAACATTTTTAATAATAAATCAAAGATCAAGGATTACCACATAAATCACTGACTCTGATCTTTGAAGACCTTAAAACACTACAAGGAGTGGTCATAAAAATTACTAAAAATTACCAACGTGATCAGAGGATGGCGGAAAATAAGTAAACATCCACATCTGCCCGCTTCAAAGCAATAACAATAGTACAAATGAAGGATGAGTACAGAATGATCAAGTTTACACCATAACAGATTAACAGATCCTGTGGCTAAAATAGTACAGAAATCCAGCAGATCAAAGGTGAGCTGATTGAAAGCACCAAGTGGACGTGCCACTTTTGCTCTGACTGGCTTTCCAGCCTCAAACCACGAGCAAAACCATCTCTACATGCCCTGAGAAGCTCGAAATCTCCCCAAAAAGGTATTTATACAGACCTCTTTGGATCCATTATTCCATCATCAGTTTACCAGGAATTATTATTATCAATCAGACACCGTTTCATTGTTAGTCAAGTGCTTATGAAGAGTCTAAGCAAGTGATTTATGAAAAATTCTGTAGTATTATTATTCATTTCTTAAAAACCAATCAACCCTTGAAGTTTAGTCAGGCAATCCACCCCATCTGCTCTGAAACCCTTCCTATTATTGCAGGATTGTTGTGATAAAGTGCTCAGAGTGAGTGTTTCCCTTCCTGTCTAGGCCAGTGTGCTGTTATGCCCGTCCATTAGTGGAATAAGCCCTTTCCAAGGAACCCATCTTCATTCCAAGGTTCTTAAACTGCGTAAGGAGGCCCCTTGAAGAGAGGTTGCTTTGTCTGTAAAGACCCCCAGTAGTATAAAACTGTGGCCCCTCTTTTATATACATATTGAAAACCTTTTATTACCAAACCAATTAAACCTTGCAACTGCTCTTATTATTTTATTTATTTGAGCCTCTAAGGGTTTATTTTTGGAATTATTATTATTATTATCATTCCAGTATTTTTATCACTCTCTGTAGCTAAAGGACTGCAAGGTTCCTGGTATCAGAGAGCTGACAACTGGGGGTCTGCCTGGGAAAAATCCTCAAATAATTAATCCTTGATTTTTTATTCCTTGGACCAGTCCATCTTTTGAAAATAAGTTAAAATACTTATAACATATATTTTTGATCCTTTGTTTCTCTAGTGGATCTTAAGACCAACAGAGAATTGATAAATTATTATTTTAACCTTCTTAAAAAGAAAAAAGAAGAAAAACTCTGTAACTTTGTCCCTGTTATTATAACTCCTGAGCAACAACAAGAGAAATTGCTTTATTATAAACAGCAAGTTATAAAGGACAAAGAACTTGAGCTTGAAAGAATTATCAATTTCAATTCTTTATTAAGGCAACATAAGAAGTGAAGATTTTTCAAAAGAAGCTTTATATTCATAAAATAAATAATCCTGAAGATAAAGAAAAATCCAAAACTAATAAAAGTGATTATTTTTCTAAAAATATCATCTTGCCACGTAAAAATACAAAAAAATATTAAACTTATTTTTTTTGTCTTTATCCATCTCAGTGGATTTGGTTTTTGGTGATCTCATTGACCAGGACCTCCTAGAGGACGTCCCAGATAGTGTATCCTTGGACTTACCCTTGAATTTATCCCAGGATCTGATTGGAACTCACTCAGACCCTGTTGGAATACCCCCCAAGGACAGTTGTGATCCCAACCAAGTGTTGGTACCCTTAAATTTAACCTTAAGTAAGTTAAAATATATATATAAAAATTATTAAAAATATAAATAGACAAAAAATATCATTTTTTATATTTTTAAGTCTTTTCTCAAAATTTTTGACAAAAGACTTACTCATTTTTTTGTTGCTATGTACCAAAACAGGCGCAACAAACATGCAACAGGTAGAGCCCCATCATATGGATCTCTGCCCGGAGGAACCCGTACGCGCAAGGACTCCAGTCGCAAGCGCAATGAGGGGGATCAAACCCATTACCATAGTGTCACGCGGGACAACAACAGCAACAACCGCGGCCACAAAATCAACCAACAAAGCGTTTGAGAACCACCCATTGCCCAACAAGTGATCCCGGGAGGATACTGGTCCTCCTATGTCATCCCAGCTGGACTCAACCAAGGAGGAAAGAGTCAAGGTGTTAGTGAAAGAGCACGTGAGCAATTGGGAAAAATTCAAGTTGGCTCAGACCCAAAAGGCTCAGCCAGGTATGAGAAAAGCTATTTCTCTGGCAAAGAAATCTCAGATTTCTCTGCAAAGGTTGATCCCAAAGAAAGAAGTAGAAGGCTACGTGCAGAACTGGAATCCTTGGGATCAGTAAGCTTCCTTAAAGGGAAAGGACCCCAAAAAGAAGAGGTCCTCAGTCCATCAGAAGTTAAGGAACCCAAAGGATTGGTACAGCATAATAACCCTAGCCCAGAAGTGGAAAAAGGTGTACCAAAATTAGATGTAGAAGCTCTTAATAGCTTTTCTGTAAATGTGTCTCACAATTTTACGGTTATCAGCCCATGTTTTGACAAAGCTTATCAACAATTGGACAGATTGAGTCTGAGTATTTTCAGAGTTATTGATAACCAGTCTCAGACCATGAGAATTGATGAGTTAGAAATACAACAAATCAAGGATAGTATAAAATCTAGTAAGTTGGACCTGATGAAACATATTGATGATAAACAATCAATTCTTCAGGAAGATATTCTTGCAACCATGAACCAGCTTAAGAAAGAAGTTAAGAAAACTAGTCCTACTCCTTCAGCTCACCTGATTAACAAAATTGATTCACTAAACAAAAAACTTTATTTGGAGTTAGGTATGATTAAGAATGATCTTAGAGATCTTAAATTTAATTCTAATAACTCCCCAGTCATTGACCTGGAAGAAACTAGATCTGCTAGGTTCACCAGTACTCCTAGTGTTCCTCTCTGAACCATGAAAACTAGGAATGAATCTTTTAGGCCCAGTCCTACTCCTGAGATAGAAAAGGCTTTGAAGTAACTTCCTCCCATTACTGAATGGCCTAAATTCTCCAGAGAAGGAGAATACAACCATGTCAGTTTCATTAAATTCATTGATTATACCCTTGCTTCTTATGAAATTCCTGATACAATAGTTGTGGTGAGATTTTCCAGACTATTTGAAAGAGTGGCTCTTGATTGGTTTATCAATAAAAGAAAAGAAGTTGGATCTTTATCCTGGATTTCTTGGAAAGAACTTATCAAAGTACAATTTGGTACTAGGATTTGGAAAATAAAGATGATGAAAAATTTTGAAACCTCCCAGTTTGATCCATCCAAGGAAAAACCTCATAAGTGGTTCTTAGACCAGAAAAGGAGGTTAGACTGTTTTTATCCGGATGCTGTACAAGAAGAAGTCAATGAAAGACTTCTCAACTTATGTCCCGGACAAATCTACCTACAGTGTAAGGTGCAGAATGCCTATGGACTCTGATCTTTCTACCCTGATAGGTGTATTGGAAGAAACTATTGATATGAATGGTATAGATAAGAGAGTCAACAGATTCCCCAGAGAAAAAAATACTAGGAACAGGGAAGAGTATACGGCCAAAACTAAGGAATCCCCTGCCACTAATCCAACTACCTTGGGAATCAAGAAGACTCCAGAGTAAAAGGAAAAAGTATGTTGGAACCAAACCAAACAGGACATTTAAGACCTGATTGTCCTCTACCTAGGAAAAGGATTAATCCTATTGAAGGCAAAGAGTAGGATAATCCTGACCCCCACCTTGATGATACTGATGGATCACTTTCTGAGTGTGAATTGATGATCACTAACCACATCAATGTTATTGAAGGAAGTATTGAGTCTTCTCTAGACATAAATTCTGTTAATGAGGATTCTAAATTACCTCAAAAATGGAATCCCAACATGAGGATTCACCACATCTCTGAGGCTAAGGCCTTGATTATGAAATCTTCTGCTGGTAAAAGTTACACTTCAGGCAAAACATGCTACGCTACTGGTTTGATCCAAGGTTCCCCTGTTAAGTTACTCTTGGAAAGTGGAGCCTTTTGCTCTTGTGTTGGTTCAACTTATTTGGAGGAACAAGAACCAAACTGGAAACTAAAATTATTACCCCTACCTCAGGCTCAGTTCAGCAGTTGTAATTCTTCTCTTGATCCTGTTGGAGTATGGTCCTCTGATATCATACTCCCTCACTCTAAAGGGTCACTTAAAGTGAACATTGAATTTGTAGTACTCCAGAATGGAGTATGTGATTACTTCATCCTTGGTAATGATTCCCTTTGCTTTTATGGTATAGATGTATTCCAAATCAAGGGTAGATACTTCACCAGAAGAGGAGACTGGAACAAGAAGTTTCAAATATGCCATGTCAATGCTCAAACTTCTGATTCAACTTATGGAAAAAACTTAGAGAGTTTCAATCAGGAATACTTCTATCAAGAATTTTGAATCCCCTGCTCAATGAAGAACAAAGATGGGGCATCCTACAAGAATGCTTTGAAAATCAGAATGCTTTCTGTACCAAGGATCACACCATTGGTAACATCAAAGGACATGATATGATCCTGACTCTAACCATTAAGCCTCCCTACCCACTTAACCTCAGGAGACCTGCTTACCCTTCTAGTCCAAAATCTAGAGCTGCTCTAGAAACTCACATTCAAGAGTTGGTTGACCTACAAGTCTTAAGGAAAGTAGGTCACAATGAACAAGTAGATAACACTACTTCAGTGATTATAGCTTGGAATAATGATAAGTCAAGGATGTTTGGAGATTTCAGAATGCTGAACGACTACACCCAATCTGATTATTATCCAATTACAAGGATTGACCATGCTCTGCATAACCTATCAAAAGCAAAGTACATCACTACCATGGAAATGCTGAAAGGTTTTCACCAAATACCTATCAGCCCTGATAGCCAGAAATTCATGAGAATTATCTGTCATTTGGGAATTTATGAGTATCTAAGGATTCCTTTTGGTATAAAAAATGCTCCTTCTCATTTTCAAAGGATGATGGACACAGTTCTAGGATTTTTCATCAGACAAGGATGGATGATGGTTTACATTGATGATGTTATCATTTACTCTGATGATTGGGATACCCACCTGGATAAAGTAAGATTATTCCTCAAAACCATATCTGCATGGAATCAAAGGTATCAATGAAACAGTGCATCTTTGGCTAGGGAGAAAAAAAAGCCTTAGGACACATTGTCTCTGGACTAACATTAGCTGCTGACCAAAAAAATATAGCAGCAGTGATGAATAGGCCAATGCCTCAGAATAAAACTGAAATCCTGTATGTTATTAGCTTTTGCAGCTACTATAGGAATTAATTACCAAACTTTTATCTTCTAACCAATTGTCTGTATGAGATCTGAAACACCACCACCTTGTTTTAAATGACTCATTAAAGAGTTAAGAATTATGAGGAACTCAAGATTGCCATGGCTTCAGCTCCAGTACTGATTCAGCCAGCCTATTCTAAACCCTTCAAGCGCTATAAAGAGCTAGTGTGGACGGGCTAGGAGCTGCATTACACCAGGAAGTCATAGAGGATTACAAACCAGTGCAAAAACCTATACTCTTCATATCCAGACAAGTTAAGGATACTGAGAAAAGGTATGGTGCAAGCCAAATGGAATGCCTTGCTTTTGTATGGGCTCTGGAAAAACTTCATTACTACTTAGAAGGCACCAAGTTTACAGTGATTACTGAATGCAATTCCTTCAGGACTTTGATGAACATGAAGACCCCTAGTAGGCACATGCTAAGATGGCAGATAGCCATACAACAGCACAGAGGTCAGATGACCATAGTTCACCAAGCTGGTGCTAAACACCAGAATGCTGATAGTTTGAGCAGGAATGCTTTACCCAATGACCCAAGTAACCCTGCTTATGACCCAGAGGATAATGATATCTTCCCTATTTTTAACATTAACATGTTGAACGTTGAGGCTCCTATAATGGGAATCCACATTTGTGAATTGGATGAATCCTTGTTCAACTCAATCAAAGAATCTTACAATTCTGGCATGAAAACTCTGATCACCATTATTGAAAGTACTTCTCCACCATCTGAACTGATCAAGAGCCTACCTGAACCCCTCTTGAAACCATACAAAGTTGTAAGGTTCACCATATGGGATGGTCTAGTATACTACAGGCATCAACATTCAAGTGTCATAGTCTTAACTAAGGATGACCATATCAAACATGTCCTGGCTGAATGCCATGATAACTGCTCATCTGGTCATTTATCTGCTGATAGAAATTTAGATAAGGTAAAACAAGATTCTTGGTGGATCAATTGGAGAGACTCCACTATCCAGTATGTTAATAGTTTTGAAACTTGTCAGAAGTCCAACAGGACCACATGGAAAAGGTTTGGCCTACTGCAAAATATTGCTGAACCCAAGAAAAGATGGGAGATCATCAACATGGACTTTTTAACTGGACTACCACCAGGAGGAGCCTATTCCTACAACTCAGTCCTAGTCATTGTGGATAGGTTCTCCAAGAAAGAAAAGTTTCTACCTAATCACAAGGAAGACACTGCTATGGAAGTTGCCCTATTATTTTGGAACAGACTCATTGCTGATGTTGGAGTTCCCAAGATCATTATCAGTGACAGAGATTGTAAATTCACCTCTGAGCCCTGGAGAAATCTTCATGACATGCTGGGAACCACCTTAGCTTTCTCTACAGCTTATCACCCTCACACGGATGGCTTAGCTGAAAGAATGATTCAGACCCTGGAAGACATGCTCAGGAGATTCTGCGGCTTTGGTCTAGAATACAAGAATTCTGATGGTTATTGCCACGATTGGGTTAGCCTTTTACCTGCACTAGAGATGGCCTACAACAGTAGCAAGCACTCTACCACTAAGGAAGCACCCTGAATACTGGAAAGAGGATGGATTCCTAAGTTAACAAAGGATAACCTTAATCACCAGCTAACAAATATTCACCCTACATCACTTGAATTCAAAAACATGATAGATGTAGCCAATAAACATGCTTTTAAGTGTGTCCAGGATGCTGTGGAGTATAACCAAAAAAGGTGGGATAAAACCCATAAGGAGCCAGATTTCAAGATTGGTGATCAAGTCTTGATCTCTACCACCAACTTCACCAACTTAGCTGGAAATAGGAAGCTTAGACCAGCTTTTTTTGGACATTTCACCATTAATAAACTTCATGGTAACAATGCTGTGGAAGTAATCCTTAGTGATGAACTTTCAGGAAACACCCAGTCTTCCCAGTGAGACTCATCAAAAACTACCACCCAAGGAATGGAGAATATACTCCTTCACCTGAAATACCTGTTGCAGAAGAACCTGAAAAAGACAGAGGAAAAATTAGCAAGATCCTTAAAGATAAAAAAGAAAGGATCACTGGAAAAGATTTCAGACTCTACCTAGTTAGATACAAGGGAGAATCAGCTGATAAAGATGAATGGTTGCCTGAAAATAATATCCCTGACAGACCCATACACCTAAGGAACTACAGAGCCAGCAGAAGGCATTGACCCAAAAAATGGTTTTCTCAGATATAGACATATCTTGGAGTGGGTGAATGTCAGCTTGCTACTATTTACAGAGCAACCTGTCAATAGCAACAAAAAACTATGAAAAATAAGAATATCTCAATTAAAAAAAGAAGGAGTGAGAAATCCAAAAATATTGTTAAAGAAATTGATTCCTCACCCAAAATTAGGTAGGGTCACTCACTGACCCCACCCTTGAATTCCAAGTCCTTACATTTTTTGAATAATTAAAAAGAAAAGTACTAAAAATTACAAAACCAGAATGGCACCTTTTGACCATTCTAATATTTCACACGTGTTGTCACGTATAGGTTTTACACCTAAAATTCACTCATAATTGAGGTGTTGTGTATGTTTTAGGAGTTACACACCGAAATGTGTTATGTCACAATTTCTGCACGCAGCCCTGCATCATTACATATCCCTACGTACTCATAGTAGCAGATTCCCGCGTACTAGAGACCCACGGGCAGCTAATTCTGCGACGCACGCAGCGCATCCTACCCCGCACGCATCCGTACTAACTGATCCCCGCGTCTGGATCTGTTGTGACTAATCTGACAACCAGGTACCGCTCAGAAGAGCTACAACCTAGTTAGAGTTGCCTAGCATATGTAACAAGTTGACATATGAATTAGTAATAGTCTAAAAAGATCAAAACTTAAATAAAATTAATAAAAATTAAGTATAGAACATTTTTTAATAATAAATCAAAGATCAAGGATTACCACGTAAATCACTGACTCTGATCTTTGAATACCACAAAACACTACAAGGAGTGGTCATAAAAAGTATTAAAAAGTACCTATGTGATCAGCAGATGATGGAAAATAAGTAAACATCCACATCTGCCCGCTTTAAAGCAATACCAATAGTACAAATGAAGGATGAGTACAGAATGATCAAATTTATGCCATAACAGATTAACAGATCCTGTGGCTAAAATAGTACGGAAATCCAGAAGATCTAAGGTCAGCTGATTGACAGAACCATGTGGACGTGTCAATTCTTCCCTGACTGGCTTGCCAGCCTCAACCCACGATCAAAAACCTCTCTACGTGCCCTGAGAAGCTCAAAATCACCCCAAAAAGGTATTTATACAGACCTCTTTGGATCCATTATTCCATCATCAGTTTACCAGGAATTATTATTATCAATCAGACACAGTGTCATTGTTAGTCAAGTGCTTATGAAGAGTCTAAGCAAGTGATTCATGACCATGTCTTTAGTATTATTATTCATTTCTTAAAACCAATCAACCCTTGAAGTTTAGTCAGTCAATCCACCCCATTTGCTCTGAAACCCTTCCAAATATTGCAGGATTTTTGTGATAAAGTGCTCAGGGTGAGTATTTCCCTTCCTTTCTAGGCCAGTGTGCTTTTATGCCCGGCCATTAGTGGAATAAGCCCTTTCTAAGGCACCCATCTTCATTCCAAGGTTCTTAAACTGTCTAAGGAGGCCCCTTGAAGAGAGGTTGCTTTGTCTGTAAAGACCCCCAGTAGTATAAAACTGTGGCCCCTCTTTTATATACATATTGAAAACCTTTTATTACCAAACCAATTAAACCTTGCAACTGCTCTTTTTATATTATTTATTTGAGCCTCTAAGCGTTTATTTTTGGAATTATTATTATTATTATTATTATTCCAGTATTTTTATCACTCTCTGTAGCTAAAGGACTGCAAGGTTCCTTGTATCAGAGAGCTGACAAAATTCAAAAAAGAATAACCCAGAACTTTTTAAGGGAATCAAGAATAGTTTGGCCCAATTCAAAGTCAAAGCAATAAAGGGAGGTTTAACACTCCAGGTTTCAACCTCAAAGAAACCCCTCAGTAAAAAGTGACTGGTTCCAGAAAGACAATCACATGAATGTTCAAAATCTAAGTGGTCAGAGAAAGGGATCTCATTTGTGGTTAAACACACTCAAGAATTCAACCAAAGGAATTATTCTTCAACCAGAAAGGCTATTGGTTGGTAATAATTGATAAGGAAAAAGGGCACAGATAAAAAGATTTGAGTATGGAGGCTCAAAAAAAATCAAGGGGAAATCAAAAGATATACCCAGGATGAGGCTGCTCAGATAAAGGGGAAGGGCCCCACAGATTTATTACTTCAATGATGATGGATGATATCTGGATAGATGGATGATGGGGCAAAAAGGCAGGGGAGATTCCTCCTTTTATGGGCATGAGGCCCCATAGACTACTTACAAGAGGATGTTTCCAATCAATTTTTTTTTTGATGGATGAAAGTGATGAGAAAGAAAATCCAGACTTGGAATTGAATGAAAATTGAATCAAGAAAAATTAAGAAATAAAAAAAAATTATTGAAAAAGGAATCAGTCCGCGGCAAAGATGAGGTGACCCTCCAGTTTCTGACTGGCGTCTGAAAGTCCACAGAGGGCCGCAACAATAGCTGCAAACAACTGCATGTGACTGATGATGCAAGGGGAGGTCACATTGGCAAAGGAGGGAGATGATTAAGTGAGTGTTGGCTGTGGGACTGAGGGGATGGAAGCAGTGCTCAGATGGGCTCTGACAATTGTGGTCAATATTGGTGGTGAAGTCAAGGGTGGTGATATGAGTAGCCTCATGGCCCAACTAAAAGTCTGGTGGCCCCCCCTAAAAAAAATAAGAAGTTAAAATAAATAAAATTCAAAAAATAAAAATTAAAAACAAAAAAACTGAAGAAAACCAACCTGTTGCCTTCCAACTTGAATATCCCTAAAGTAAAAGGGCCAAAAAATACAAGAAGTCTCCTGACAAGCCCTAAAGTTAAAGTGCTAAAAAAACAAGTTTTTGGAACAGCCAAAAAATACAAGAAGTCTTTTGAACAGCCCTAAAGTAAAAACACCAAATAAAAAACATGTCCAACTTGTGTTAATCTGATCCCATCACAAGCTTCACCACAGGTTGAGCCTTTGATGGCATCAGCCCGACACATGTTGAACTGAATGACCATTAAAATCTCATTCAAAAAACTCATCATAATGATGTTAACTCAAAACACTCAACATAATGATGTTCAAAATGTGATAACCCTTTATATTAATAGAATTACATCAGAGCCCAAAACCAAATGATGAAATTAATCTATAAGTTAGAATACAACTCAAGTTTATCTTTC
The DNA here is from genome assembly GCA_025617555.3 of Puccinia polysora. Taxonomy (NCBI): domain Eukaryota; kingdom Fungi; phylum Basidiomycota; class Pucciniomycetes; order Pucciniales; family Pucciniaceae; genus Puccinia; species Puccinia polysora. Next base: position 32,648,412 of record CM062615.1, read on the forward strand.
AGGTGATCAACTGTCAGCTTGCTAGTTGACAAGAGCAACCTTTCAAAGCAAAATAGAAACATAAAATTAATAATAAAATTAGAAGGAGTGGGAAATCAATTTATATTATTTCAGAAATGGATTCCCTACAAAAAATAGGTAGGGTCACTCACTGACCCCACCCCTGAATTCCAACTCCTGAAATTTTTTGATAATGTGAGAAGAAACAACCAATAAACCATGACACCACCATAGTACCTTTTGGACATTATAATATTTCACACATAATGCCATTTATAGGTTTCACACCTAAAATTCAGTCGGAATTGAGGTTTTGTGTATATTTTAGGAGTTAAAGGGGGATTAGTGTTGTGTCACAATTCCCGCGCGCAGCCCCGCATTCATATAGCAAGGGTACACACGCCTGACACTCAGTACGCAGGCGCACGTCAAGAAACCCGCATGAAAATGACCGCTGGCCGCAGATGATGGATTCCCGCACGCAGCTTTCAAGCCTGGGTGCTTCAACATGGATTGCCGCACGCAGCTGTCAATCCTGCGCGCATCAAACATCAACTGTACTAATTCCAACAGCCAGGTACTGCAGGCACATGCTACAACTTGCATGCATACATCATGCATATGTGACAAGTTGACTGACGGATGAAGAGATTTTTGAAACCTAAGAAGATTGAATAAAAAATATGGAAATCAAAACATTAAGCAAATAAATTGTGAGAAACAATAATGGAGGTTGTCATGTAAATGGGGTTGCAAAATCTTTATGAACCACAAAACACCTCAAGAAGTCTACCAAAAAATTATTAAATATTACCAACATTTGCAGAATATGGCTTAGAATCTAAAAATATCCACTTCTACCCATTCCACTCTGAAGAAAGTAATACAAAATAAGGAAATGTTTCTGAACCATGAAAATAACAAATTAACATTTAAATACCTTCTGATAATTATTTCACATGGAAATATGACACAGCAAAGGATAGCCAGCTAACAGCACCAAGACTACGTACAAAACTAGCCCTAGCTAGCCTTCCAGCCCCAGCACACAAGCAAAATCCTCTCTACATGCCCTGAGCAGGTCTTATTACCCTAGAAAGGTATATAAACAGCCCCTTTTAGATGGTTTAAACCCTAGTAATTTTTGAGTAATCAATCCAGAACCCTTGCCATCTGCGATCAAGTGTTTATTCAAGATAAAAAAGTTATTTATGGCCTCCTTCTGATGTTATAATTATTAATTCTAAACCCATTGTTAATTCAATTGAAGAATATCAGCAATATCCCCAACAATTGTCCTGAGAACTTTTCAACCGTGAATTTCTGCAAGTTTCTTGGAGTGTCCGCTTAAAATTAGGAAGTTATCTCCTCCTTGCCTCAAGGAATAAGTTCTGTGAGTTAGCCAGTCCACCCAATCCCCTTGAGTAAACCCCTTTTGAGTAATCACTTAGGACCTCACTGTCCCAAGGTCTTTACACGGTTCAAAAGAACCCCTTGAAGAGATGTTGTTATCCAATCAAGATCCCCTGTTTACATGAACTGTGGCCCCTCTTGAAAAATATATTTAAATCAATTTAATCCAACCAAACCACTCAAACTTTGCACTTGCTTCTAAGTCAACCATTTGAACATTTTACATAATTTTACTGGAATTTTTATTATTCAAACACCAATATCTCTTGCTGTAGCTAAAGGAAGGCAAAGTTCCTGGTATAAGTAAACTGAAATCAACCCAAAAAGCTGCTTTTTTAGAAAACAAGAAACAGTTTTTGGAGAATATGGACGGGATTGGAATACATTTCCCTTAGGTGAAAGCTTCACCCAATTGTTATTGTTAACAAAAAAATTAACATAGGATCTGATTTTTCTTTTACACACACTTTCATAGGATTAAGAGTAAAACATGAATCCAATGAAATGAAACATATTGGTATTTCATAAGTATCAGCTATTATTTGAACCATATCTAACATTGAAATCCATTTTGAAAATCAAATCTTTTCATTGATTTAATTGAAATCAAGTCTTTTTTCTATCTTTTCACCAAAAAGGAGCTTAGCATAGCACATCTTATTTTTGGTCAATGTTTCAACCATTTCTTTCCAAAATTTAAACAATCCATTCTCTTCATACCCCAGTGATTTAGAAATGACTCTAAAACCACAATTTCCATCACCAACCAAATCCCATACCCCATCCAAGAGCTTCTGTAAGTTCTTGGGTATTTGATTGAGGTAATCCACTTCCTAAAATCAAAACGTTTTTAGCCAAAATTCTGAACTTATTAAATGATTCAACACTCACCAAAGATGAGCTTCTGTTTGACTCATAAATTTCTCTTTCTTCATCCTTTGAAAAGGAATCAGATTCCAATGGCACCAAACCCTCATGAACTTTCACTTTCTTCAACTGAAATTTGAAATTCATATGAAGATCCTGACTTGGACTATAAAAAATTCAAAATCAGTTCATTAAACCAAAAAAATAAACCTTTCACAAAAGAAAAGACTTACAATCATTTGTCTTTTCTTCTTTGGCTCCCTTCTAATACTCTTTGCCAGCTTAAGTTCCTTTTTTGAGATGGATCTTTCTGGGTATCTTTCCATTTTGGATGTCCTCATCTTGGTTGCAAGACTTTAGGTTCAAGTCTTGGCTTTTATCAATAATTGGCCATCTCCTCCATCAAGTGCTTCAACAGCCCGCAATAATCATGATCAGGATGATTCAAGATCATTGCATTTAGCTTCTCATGTAACTGAGAATTGTTGAGAAGTTCATCAACATCAAAATTTAAAGATTAAAAGGATCAAATATTAGTCAAGTAGGAAAAATCATTCAAAAAGCATTAATCAAAAAGGATGAATCACAAATTTATTTGAAAAATCCAATTTAAACCAACTTACAGAACAAGAACTGCAAGGGTCATAATCCAACCTCCACCGCAGATGAATATCTTTGGGAACAACGGAGCCTCTTGACACTAGTAAGTAAACTATTTGGTGGGAAAAGGGAAAACCCATAGTCATTTTTTGAGATTTCACCGACTCACAGTGAGGTATCAACAACTTGGGATGGACTGTCTCACAATTCCCAGGTGAAGTCTCAACCAAAGGAATGACAATCAGCCATCAAAAACATTACTTGATCTCAGATCCCTGCTTCCAATCTTAGGATTCCTCCTGTTTCTTCATCTTGTCAATTTCTTATCTCTTATTCTTCTTTTAAATTTTCCTCTCTTTCTTCATTTCTTGCTCAATCAAAAATTGATTGTACTTGACCTCCGCTCAATCTTACTCAACCAAAGTCAATTCTACGCTCAAATCCCACTTTACCAAACTTGATGTCTTCCTGGTGAGATTCATCAAAATATTCTTTTCACTGCTTGCTCAGAGCTCTCATCCTTATTTGAAAGTCAACCTCAGAACCTTTCAACCTCAATACGTCAATAGCGTGTCACCGCAACTCAACCCCTCAACCTAAATGCTTAGGTTCTGATCCAACATCTTGTTCAGTGCAGACCCAATCTCCTGTTTTTTCTTTTCACTGTGCTAGCTTGTGATTGTGTTCAGAGTTTTCTTATCTCTTTTGTTTTGATCTCTCAGCTCTCAGTTTTGTTTATGGTCTATAATCAATACCATCTCTTTACGGTTAAAAGCCAAAAGCCTCTTCCCTAGCTCATTCAATTACCAACACACTGACTGAGGGAGGAAACCAACTTGCCACAATGGATTTTTGACAAACAATGCTGAAGACTGCGCTGGAAACCATTCCCTTACTTGGAAAAGAAAACTACGGCATCTGGAGAGACAAGATGGATGCCATTCTTGATGTCAGAGGATTCGCTGTGGCTATCAACGACAAAACTTTGGTCCTGGAGCCCTCTATCAATAACAAGCTCAAGCTAATCATCATCTCTAAACTGGATTCCACTGCTCATAAAAACATTGTCACTGCTGAAAACTGGAATTCAGCCAAACTCCTGTGGAAGGCCATCATTCACAAATTTGCATCTTTGCAGGCCTCTAATTGTGCACGAGTGTTCAAAAGTTTTCTCTACCTCTTGTTCAACTCCAACAACATTGTATACTTCATTAAAAGAGTCAAGGTTTGTCTTAAAAAGATGGTTGAAGTTGGAATCAATCTTCCCAAAAATATTGTGGCATATCTTCTCCTTTTCAAGCTTCCTTCTTCCATGGACAACTTCAAGAGACAAATTATGCATTCCAACAAGGAACTCTTGACCAAGTATGTTCTGAATCATCTCACTCAATTGAACAACAAATGCGTGGCTCAATCCTCCATCTCAAACTCAAAATCAACAGGAGATATTGCACTGTTTGGAGGGGAGACCTCAGCAAATCAGCACTAAACCAAAGGAACTGAACCAAAAAGATGTGTCAAAGGCTACCATCACCCTGGACAGGATAAAAATAATTCATCTGGGGACTGTGGGAACCTTCATCCTGAAGTGGCTCCGGAATGGTGGAGGGAGAAACAGGTCAAATGGAAGGCAAAGAAGATCAGATCAAAATCAAAGTTTGAATCCCACTCAGCGCATTACCTGGCCCTACTTAACTGTTGGAGCAAACACAGGGACCCTAACCAACGTTTCTTGCTGGACAGCAGGGTGTCTGTCCATATGATCAATGACTTGCAGTTCTTCAGCAAAATGGAACCTCATGTTGATGATCCAATTAAAACAGGAAAGTAATGTGCCAGCCTGGTGATCAAGGGGAAAGGAACAACAATCCTGCACTGGAAGGACTTCACCCTCAAACTCACCAATGCTTTCTAAGTTCCAAATGTGAACATTAACCTTATTAGTTCTGGCACACTGAACAGAAATGGTTGCTTGATCCACTCCTATGAAAAGAGATTCACTGTCTCCCATGGGGGCAAACCTATTCTGAAATGATCAATTGACAGAAATCTGTATAATCTTCCTTTGCCCTCTCACCGTCCACTTTCTTTGTTAAAATCTCATCTCTTGGCCTTTGCATGCTCACTGGAAGACTCACTTTTTGAGATTCACAGAAAATACGGTCATGCTTCTCTGCCAAGGATTGCTCCACTCATTCAACACATTCCAAGCAACATCACCAAGAAGTTTCAATGTGTTGATTGTGTCAAGAGCAAGATCACAAAATCTCCATTAAATCACTCTTCCAACAGGTACGTGAAGGTCTTCAAACACATTCATCTTGACCTCATGGGTCCAATTTGACCATTGTCCAAGGCGGGCTACCAATTCATCTTGTCCCTTGTGGACAACGCCAGTGGTTACCTTGATGCTTTTCCTATAACTTCAAAGGAAAAGACCGCTGAAATCATCATCAAAATGCTTGAGAAAGAACACCAACTTCGTGGTGTGTATCCTTCCAAGATCTTCTCTGATGGAGGGACAGAATTTGTTAACTCAAAGCTATCCAACTACCTGTAGGAACAACTCATCAATCAAATTGTATTGGAGCCATATCAACGCAAACACAATGGTTGTTCCAAACAAGCCAATTGTACCATTGTGGATTCAACCAGGGCTACCCTCAAGGACAGCTGGATGCCTCCTTTGGTCTTTCACAAGGTTTTCAAGGGTTGTTACCTCATCCTCAATCATATCCCAACCAAAGGTGACATTCAGACGCCCTGGATGAAGGTTCATGGTTGACTCCTTCCATCCACCTTTCTCAAACCCATTGGGAGCCCTTGCGTTTACCTCATCAACAAGAGATTGAAAGGGTCAAAATTTAAGTCTAAACGCAAAGGGGGCACCTTAGTAGGCTTCAGCCCATTTCTCCTGGCATATTGCATACTAACAAAATATGGTTCTATCATCTCCTCAAAGAATATCAAATTCCTTGCCATTGTAAGACTCCAAACGGTGCTAGGCCGTGGCAGTGCTGTGGAGGGGAAAGGTGCTGTTTAGTCTTCCCTCCTGAGTGTTACAAAAATATTTAAATGTAACCAAGATCAAGTTCCAGAACCTGGTAAATGAGTAATCAAGGAGTAGAGGATAAAGATGATAATGGTTCAGTAGCAATGGAACAGCACTATCTGAGACAAGATTATGCAGGGAAAAACTTAAACAAAAGATCATATTCACTGGCACCATCCACTTCCGCAGACATCTCATAGGAGTCCAGGAATTGTTCAACATTGGTCCCATTGAAGGCTAAATTTTTGTTCTGAGGTTTGATTTTGCCCATCTTGGCCCGAAAAGATAAAGAGGATCCAGCAGATTCCATGTTGAAGGGTTCCTAAGAGATCCAAACGAGCAGAGTTCAAAGGTGGCTCACAAGTGTGGCAAGAGTAGAGTTTCACAAAAACAACAAGGATCTTGCCCAGATGGTGCACAATTGGGAGGACTTACTTCTGGACCAAGTTGCGTCCAAGGGTCAGATCTAAAAAAAAAGAACAAACAGAAAAAGAAAGAAAAGAAAGAAAAAATCGGATTGGATTTTGGAGTTGATTCTTCAAGTTGGGACTGTAAATCCCAAGGTTTCTGGTTCGATCCCGGCCCGGGGGATCAAATGTAAGACTCCAAACGGTGCTAGGCCGTGGCAGTTCTGCGGAGGGGAAAGGTGCTGTTTAGGCTGCCCTCCTGAGTGTTACAAAAATATTGAAATGTAACCAAGATCAAGGTCCAGAACCTGGTAAATGAGGAATCAAGGAGTAGAGGATAAGGATGATAATAGTTTGGTAGCAACGGAACAGCAATATCTGAGACAAAATTATGCAGGGAAAAACTGGAACAAAAGAAGTTAAAGTCCTCTTAGAGTTCAAAGAACAAAAGCTGTTGTATGTAAACAATGCCCACAAGCTAATAACTCTGGTTGTCAGCGGAAAATTGGGGATGATCAATTCAAACCCAAGAAACCTCCAGGTTCTCAATGAACCTGTCCAATTCTCCGCAATCAAGCGTTTGGAGGGTACCAGATAACTGAGGGTGGCTGTACAAGACAAAGCACAATGTTTGAGAAGCTCCAAAGCAAACAGTTACTGATTTTGAAGCAAGGATAACCTCAACACTTCTCAAGGGACTCAAGAATAGGCTGGCAGAATGCAACTCCAAAGAAAATAAAGGGAGGTATAATACTCCAGGTCTTCAGCTTAATAAGACCTCTTCAATCAATCGTGATTGGCTCCAGAAAGGTGATCAGGGATCAGGACCAGTATGGTCAGAGAAAGGAATCAAGGAGTGGTATAACACACTCAACAATTCCAACAGACAGAATATTTCTTCAACCAGCAAGGCTATTGGTCGGTGATAAGGATCAGGCCACAGAGGGGCAAAGATTCAGGGTCAAAATGGATCAGGGGGCAATCAGAGATATATCCAGGATAAGGATCTGGGATTCAATTTCTTGATAATGGGGGGGACACAAGCACACACCCCTAGGGATCAATTTCTATGATGCTGATGATCTCCTATAATATGTTGAAAAAGCAGGGGAGAGCTTCTCTTTTTATAGGCCAGAGGCCTGTAGACTATTTACAAGAGAGATTTACAAATAGAGAGGATTTTTTTTTTTTAAGGATCAAGATCATGAGAAAACAAAAGAAAAAAAGAAACAAACAAGCAATCTGAGAAAAAAAATCCAAAGAGGGACTCCCCTGGGCATCCTGATTGGCCTGGGCGACTGCAGGGACCGCGGATGACCGCCAGCAGGTGTCCGACGGGCATTGGAAACGTAAGAGAACCGCGCGGGCAACAGACAAGCCACGCGGGAGACCGGTGAGATAGAGGTGGAAAGAATTGATGGAAGGCCGCTTGAGATGGCCGATGTGGTTCCCCATCCTGAACACCCTGGCCGCCTTTAGACCTCAACCCATAAACTGTTGCACAAACGTACCGTCTGGCATCAAAAAAAAAAAAAAAAACTTATCCTCAGGCTCATCCAAACCGTCCTTTATCCGCGCGCGTCATGCAACGCGCAAGGCGCAGCGCGCGTCCTTCATCTGCGTTGCTCATCATCCTTGCCATTGCGTGTTCCTTGTCATCTCCGCCATCTCCATTGCGCGTCCTCATCTTTGTTGTTGCGCATCCTCATCTTTGTTGTCGCGTGTCCCAATCTCCTCATTGCTACCATTGCGCGGTGCTCATCCATGATTTACCAAATCCATCCCGCCTGCACCCCCAAGCATTGGGAAAATCCGTGGATCCGTCAAATCTCCCATCTCACTTGATCTATCAGTCATGAATCTCAAGCCTGTCAGGACTTGCTCAACCGTGTCAAGCCAATCTCCTATCCGCCCATCTGTGCTCTCACGGACTTCATCCGTCACCTTTCCTGGGGCTCTCCCACCCACTTCCCCCTTCAGACAAGGGGTGAAGAGTGCCAACTACCGCCCGCGGACATCCGCAGTGGTTTGGTTCATTTCTCTTTCCCACCCCGCCTGCCTTCGGACAAGGGGTGGGTGATTCTGGTATTGTTGCATGCGCCCATCCATGGATGGACGCAAGTGACCACATGATTTCCTTTTCTTTTTTTTGCTCTATTTGTAGAATACGTTGTACATAGTCTAACAGGGCCTCCTGCCCATATAAGGAGGGGCTCTCCCCTGCCTTTTTGATCAATCATCAGAGCATGGAATCATCCAGCATGAAATCAGCACACCTTTGATCCTTGAGCCTCCATACTCAACCCTTGATCCCTGATCCTTATCACTAACCAATAGCCTTGCTGGTTGAAGAAAGACTCTGTCTGTTGGAATTTTTGAGTGTGTCATACCACCCTTGATCCCTTTCTCTGAACATACTGGTCCTGATCCCTGATCACCTTTCTGGAGCCAATCACGATTGATTGAAGAGGTCTTATTAAGCTTAAGACCTGGAGTGTTATACCTCCCCTTAGCTTCTTTGGAGTTGCATTCTGCCAGCCTGCTCTTGAGTCCCTTGAGAAGTGTTGAGGTTATCCTTGCTTCAAATCAGTTACTGTTTGTTTCAGAGCTTCTTAAACATTGTGCTTTGTCTTGTACAGCCACCCTCAGTTATTTGGTACCCTTCAAGCGCTTGATTGCGGAGAGTTGTGCAGGTTCATTGAGAACCTGGAGGTTGCTTGGGTTTGAATTGATCATCCCCAATCTTCTGCTGACAACCAGAGTTATTAACTTGTGGGCGTTGTTTACATACAACAGCTTTTGTTCTTTGAACTCTAAGAGGACTTTAACTTCTTTTGTTCAAGTTTTTCCCTGCATAATCCTGTCTCAGATATTGCTGTTCCGTTGCTACCAAACTATTATCATCCTTATCCTCTACTCCTTGATTCCTCATTTACCAGGTTCTGGACCTTGATCTTGGTTACATTTCAATATTTTTGTAACACTCAGGAGGGCAGCCTAGACAGCACCTGTCCCCTCCGCAGAACTGCCACGGCCTAGCACCGTTTGGAGTCTTACATTTGGTCCCCCGGGCCGGGATTGAACCAGCAACCTTGGGATTTATAGTCCCAACTTGAAGAATCAACTCCAAAATCCAATCCAATTTTTTCTTTCTTTTCTTTCTTTTTCTGTTTGTTCTTTTTTTTTCAGATCTGACCTGTGGAGGCAATTTGGTCCAGAAGTAAGTCCTCACAATTGTGCACCATCTGGGCAAGATCCTTGTTGTTTTTGTGAAACTCTACTCTTGCCACACTTGTGAGCCACCTTGTAACTATGCTTGTTTGGATCTCTTAGGAACCCTTCAACATGGAATATGCTGGATCCTCTTTATCTGTTTGGGCCAAGATGGTCAAAATCAAACCTCAGAACAAAAATTTAGGCTTCAATGGGACCAATGTCAAACAATTCCTGGACTCCTATGAGATGGCTGCGGAAGTGGATGGTGCCAGTGAATATGATATGGCTTATCAGTTATGGTTTTTAATCTCTTCTGACAAAGTTATGGAGGTTATCAAATCTGTTGAGGGATTTGAAACTCACAACTGGCGGCTCCTGAAGGAGGCTATGTTGGCCTATTGGGGAAAAATAGATGTAGCCAGATTTACTTTGCAAGAATTGGATGCCCTGGTTTCTCAATGGATCTCCAATGGTTTTATCTCCTCAGCCTCTGAATATAAGACTTTCAGAAAATCTTGGGACCCTATCCAGTCCTATCTTATCCGGAAAGATCACATTGATACATTGGACAAAATTTGAGTGCGATTTTGTCAGTCTTTCTCTCCAGGAGTGCAGGAAAGAATTAAGGAGGAATTAGTGAAATCTGGATCCATGATTATGACAAGAGACAATTGGTTCAAGCTCCCTGCTTTCATGGTTCTTAGGAATACTGTGGATAAAGTAATGAACGTTCAAACAGCTCTCACCTTTGAAAAACCTAAAATCACTGAACCAGTCCTTGCCCCCTCTTTTCAAGCATCTAAAAAAATCATGAATAAGATGGAAGCCAATTGCAGACCTAAACCCAATCCTCAGACCCACCGGGAAACACCTACTATAGATGAGATCAATAAATTACTTCAGGCATTTAAGAATATAATAGATCAGAAAATATCCTCTTTAGCCCCTCCAAAACCTGCTAATTCTGTTCCTAAGTCTACTATAGTCTTTTATTATTGCCATAGGGAAGGCCATGGTACCGGTAGATGTCCTGAACTCCAAAAAGACAAGGAGGAAAAGTTAGTAGAGAAGAAGGGAAATAATTTTTTCCTTCCTAATGGTGCTTTGATCCCTTTCAATTTGTCTCCACCAATCCGTCATGTGGTGGCCTCATACCAACCACCAACTCCTAAGAAGGCATCCTTGGTCTCTGTGGATTTTCAATCATCCTGTGGAACTCTGAAACCTTTGTATCCCCCAGCTATCACTTCTTCCAGCTTCCCTGGCACCTATCAATCCAATCCAGCAAGGAAACACCATGAGTAACTGAAACCTCGTAAGTCCCCTCCTGTTCCATCCTCAATTCTGCAAAAACCCGTTAAACGTTTATCTTCACCTGAGCCTCCTTCCTCTGATGTGGAAGACATGGAATTAGAAAGGGAATCACTTATGGAAAGGTTCCAAGACAACTCTGATCCCCCCCCTCTCCAACCTGCCCAACCCTCAGATCCTCTTCCATCACCTATTACACCTGATCTTCCTCCCTCCACCCAGCCCAAAGTTTGATTTGAGAGGGGAATCTCCAAGGACTACCCTAATGCTTTGAAAGGAGTATTAAAGAAAATTTCTGATCTTAAAATCCCTAATCTATCTGTGGCTGAAATCCTTTCAATCTCTCCATCTGTGGCAGAAGGGATGAAGAAATGGGTTTCTTGTCGACGTGTGGAGATTGGTCCGGACAAATTAAAAGTCTCCTCTGGTACTCTGATAGAGGATTCTGGTGGAACAGATCCCTCTTCAGATACCAACCTGTATTCCTGTCCTCTTGGTTTTCTTCCATGTTGTCTTGGTGAATCAACTAAAACGGTTTCTCTCCTTGTGGATTTGGGTTCTCAGCTCAACTTGATTTTGGACTCCATGGCCTGCAAGCTTAAACTTAGCCCAAGGATCATTTTCAACTCTGCAGTCTATGGAATTGGGAATCAGTCCTGTGAACTGGTTGGTATTGCTGAGGATATTCCTGTTTGCATTGGTTGAAATATTGTTGGCACCTGACACTTCTGGATCACTCGTCTGGATGGTCCCATGATCTTGGGAAGGCCTTTCTTAATGGACTTTGGTGCTACCCTGATGTTTTCTGATCAAGTTGGGGAGAGAATTCTCCTCCCTGATGCTGATGGCATAAAGATTGAATTCCCCCTTTGTTCTTTGGATTATGGTTTTTGGGAAAGAGACTTCCCTGGTCACACTCCCAAATCTGTCTTGAAAGGAAAGCAGAAAGAAAACTCTCATTCCTTTCATCCTCATTTTTTAGCAGAATAGTTGGCCCTACTGATAGTTGTAGTTCAACTCAACCTCAGGCTTCAACTCATGGACCAACTCCCACCTCAGAGGCATATCTTTCTTTTTCCTCATCATTCTCTTCTCATCCAAATAAGATCAAAACCCACACACGTGAAAAATCCGAAAAATCCAAAAATATTTCTTCTCTGTCTGGATCTTTTGTATCTTCTTTTTCTTTTTCTTTTCAGCCTGATCACTCATCCTCTATTCTGGTTTTGAATCTCCGCAATAAGTCTAAACTAGATCTTGATCTCAATTCTTTTCTTGGTGGCTTTGGTACAAAGGAGTTTGGTCTTAGGTGGAGGCAATTTGGGGTAGAAGTAAGTCCTCCCAATTGTGCACCACCAGGGGCTTCTACTACTGTTGTTTTCAAAACTCTACCCTGTTCCACACATGTGAGCAATGTGTTATCTTTTGGATCCTCTTTTATGGAGAAGGCATCTTTCAAGGACGCAGCAGAACATCGGACTTGGAAGATGTTGGAACACGGCCTCAGTTTTTGTAGTCAGTTCTCACTGGTCAATGCTTGGAGGAAGCAGGGATTCCTCTCCTTTTCCACCAAGTACAAACCAGTTGCAAAGAAGGTCCAGTCAGTCAACCAACCAATGCCTCTCAACCTCAATCCTCCTCTTATGCGTCCTCCGCTATCCCGCGATCCTTACTGTGGTCTATCCAAATCCCTCACTGGTCCATTTATTCCCTCCGGTTGGGTCACGGAAGAACGTCTGGAAGTGGTCAACTTTGGTCCAGATGGATGGCTTCTTCCTGATGAGTTAAATTTGATCAAAAATATTTTGTCTCTAAGGGAAAAATCTATTGCATTCTTTGAAGAAGAGAGAGGACTCTTTAAGGAATCCTATGGTCTTCCTTAAATCATCCCTGTAGTTGAACATGACCCTTGGCAAAAGAAAAAGATCCCAATCCCTGCTGCTAAAGTTGACGAATTCATCAAGTTGGTCCGCAAAAGTGTCCAAACCGGTTTATACAAACAATAAACTTCTAGCTATTCAATTCCTGTTTTCTGTGTTCTAAAGAGTAATGGTAAACTTAGAGTAGTTCATGATCTCCAACCTCTTAATAAAGTTACTATTAAAGACTCTGGCGTGCCGCCTGCCACTGAAGAATTTGTTGAATCCTTCTCTGGGAGAGCTTGCTATGGTCTAGGTGACATTATGGGTGGCTATGACAAACAATCCTTGCATCCTATTTCTTGTCCCCTCACTACTTTCAATACTCCCCTTGGTTGATTTCAGATGACTCAATTGCCTCAAGGTGCCACCAACTTGGTTTCAGTCTATCAGGCTCAGATGATGTGGATCCTCCAGGACGAAATCCCGGATCATGCGGGTATCTTTATCAATGATGGTGGGATTAAAGGGCCAGTTTCCAACTATGATAACAAGCTCTTACCTTGGCACTCAGGAATCCAACGATTTGTCTGGGAGTATGCTACTGTCTTGGAAAGAATTGTGTTTCGAATTGAGGAATCTGGCCTTACTGTCTCTGGATCAAAACTTGCCGCCTGTGTCTCTGCCTTGGAAATTGTTGGTCATATAGTCTGCAAGGACGGAAGAAGGATGGCACCCTCTAAAGTCAACAAAATCATCTCCTGTCCTACCCCAATAAATCCAACGGAAGTTAGAGGTTTCCCAGGTGTTGTAACTTATGTCAGGATCTTCATTCCCTCATTATCCAAAATCTGTATTCCCTTGCGTCGCTTAACCAGGAAGGATGCTGAATGGATTTGGACCCAAGACTGTGAACAATCATTTCATTTGCTCAAAACAATTGTTGGGAAAATACATTGTTTTGAAAAAGATCACTTATGGACCCGGAGCCGGCAAGATCAAGCTGGCAGTGGACTCGAGTTATCAATCTGTTGGGGCTGTTCTTACCCAGGAAGATGAAAATGGTTTGGATCGTCCTGCTCTGTATGAATCTTTTCTTTTCTCAGATGTGGAATCCAGGTAATCCCAGCCAAAACTGGAACTTTGTGGTGTGGCCCAAATGTTGAAGAAGCTGCAGACTGTCCTTTGGGTTCAACACTTTGAGTTACAAGTTGATGCACAATCTATTATTGAAATGATCAACCCCTCCAGCCTCCCAAATGCTCCAATGACTTGTTGGGTGGCTTTCATCCAGTTTTTTTCTTTTGATATTGTTCACAGGCCTGGAAAATCTTTCACCATGCCTGATGGTTTATCTCTACAACCTATTGGAGACGAGGAATCAGAGGTTGGAATGGATTTTGATGAGGAAGAACACTTGACCCCCTGATCTTCCTTCCAAAGAATTTTGGTCCCTTAAAAGGAAGTCCTCCAACTTCTTTGTCCAAGTTTCTAGGCTTATGAAAAGAGCAACTCCTTGTGCACTTGTTGTGGTCATTATCCCTTCTAAGCAAGTTTTGATCCTGAAAAATCTCCATGAAGTCCTTGGTCATTGTGGGGAAACCAAAACTTATCGACAAATATCCAAACAATTCTGGTGTCCATCCCTGAAGAAATCCGTCACTCAATGGTGTAGGAGTTGTGAAGTGTGCCAGAAACATGATCTTAGGCGCCCGGCCAAAATTTGTTACCCCACTGGAGAGTCCACTGTCTTTGGGAGGATTGCTATGGATGTGGTTCACATTAAGGCTGGTGGAGCTAAGTACCTCATTGTGGCTAGAGATGTTTTTTCTGGATGGTTTGAAGCAAAGTTTCTTAACAACCTCAGCTCTGAATCAGTAGCAGATTTCCTTCATGAGACTTGGACAATGCGTTATGGCTTGGCCCAATCTTATTCTATGGATGGTGGCTCTGATTTTGGTGGAAAACTTGCTGAAATGATTTGATCTCTCCCTGGACAACATAGGGTTACTACTCCCTATTATCCTGAAGGACAAGGCATGGTGGAAAGAGGCCATAATCCTTTGAAGGCTGCTCTTGTCAAATTGGCGGGTGAAAGTGGCAAGAATTTTCAAAAGTTTCTCCCCTTGGTCCTCTTCTCTGATCAAATTTCCACCAAGCAAACCACTGGTTACTCTCCTTATGAAATCATCTTTGGTCAGAGGGCTGTTCTTCCTCTTGATCTTGAAATGGAGTCTTTCTTGGGCATCTCTTGGGAACAAGTTTCCTCAACTACTGACCTATTAGTTGCCAGATCAAAGCAACTGGAGCGGAGTTAAGATATTCGCCACAAAGCTTATCAGAAGATGATGGAATCAAGAGCAAAATCAGTTCAGTATTGGGAAGATAAACACCTAAATCAAATCAGGGACCCTTTAAACACTGGTGATCTAGTCTTAGCTTATAATTGTTCCTTGGAGACTCAGTGGGGAAAGCTTTTTTCTAACTGCTGGAATGGTCCTTACCAAGTAGTCCATCAAGTTAGAGGTGGATAATATGTTTTGGAGGAACTGGATGGTACTCAGATGGCCAGAAGGTTCTCTGCTGATGAGGTCAAGCAATTTCATTCATGTGGAGGCAACTTGTTCCAAAAGTAAGTCCTCCCAATTGTGCACCACCAGGGTCAACTACTGCGTTTTATTGTGAAACTCTACGTCATGCCACACATGTGAGCACCTGGGACGCCTTCTTCATTTCATCTCAGCCACTTCTAGGATTTTTGGTTGGATCAACATGTTTTTTCTCAACCACTCTTGAGATCAAAATGGCCAATCTTTGTTTTCAATCATCTTTCTTTCCTTTCTTTTTCTATGGCATCAGACTTGGGAGCAGACTAGGGACAGTCTGTAAGTTGGGGAGAGATTTGGTGCCCCATCCTGGACACCCTGGCCGCCTTAAGACCTCAACCCATAAACTGTTGCGCAAACGTACCGTCTGGCATCAAAAAAAAAAAAAATAACTTATCCTCAGGCTCATCCAAACCATCCTTTATCCGGGCGCGTTGGGCGTTGCGCCTTGCGCGTTGCGGGTCCTTTATCCGCGTTGCTCATCATCCTTGCCGTTGCGCGTTGCTTTTCATCTACGCCATTGTCATTGCGAGTCCTCATCTTTGTTGTTGCGCGTCCTCATCTTTGTTGTTGCACGTCCCAATCTCCTCATTGCTACTGTTGCGCGGCGCTCATTCATGATTTACCAAATCCATCCTGACTGCACCCCCAAGCATTGGGCAAATCCTTGGATCCGTCAAATCTCCCATCTCACTTGATCTATCAGTCATGAATCTCAAGCCTGTCAGGATTTTCTCAACCGTGTCAAGCCAATCTCCTATTGGCCCATCCGCGCTCTCACGGACTTCATCCTTCACCTTTCCTGGGGCTCTCCCACCCAATTCCCCCTTCAGACAAGGGGTGAAGAGTGCCAACTACCGCCCCCGGACATCCGCAGCGGTTTGGTTCATTTCTCTTTCCCACCCTGTCTGCCTTCGGACGAGGGGTGGGTGATTCTGGTATTGTTGTGTGCGCCCATCCACGGACAGACGCGA
Source organism: Puccinia polysora (assembly GCA_025617555.3). Classification (NCBI taxonomy): domain Eukaryota; kingdom Fungi; phylum Basidiomycota; class Pucciniomycetes; order Pucciniales; family Pucciniaceae; genus Puccinia; species Puccinia polysora. The sequence goes on from CM062615.1 coordinate 32,664,717, forward strand.
GTGACCATATGATTTCCTTTTCTCTTTTTGGCTCTATTTGTAGAATCTGTTGTACATAGTCTAACAGGGCCTCCTGCCCTTATAAGGAGGGGCTCTCCCCTGCCTTTTTGATCAATCATCAGAGCATGGAATCATCCAGCATGAAATCAGCACACCTTTGATCCTTGAGCCTCCATACTCAACCCTTGATCCCTGATCCTTATCACCAACCAATAGCCTTGCTTGTTGAAGAAAGATTCTGTCTGTTGGAATTTTTGAGTGTGTCATACCACTCCTTGATCCCTTTCTCTGACCATACTGGTCTTGATCCCTGATCACCTTTATGGAGCCAATCACAATTGATTGAAGAGGTCTTATTAAGCTGAAGACCTGGAGTGTTATACCTGCCCTTAGCTTCTTTGGAGTTGCATTCTGCCAGCCTGCTCTTGAGTCCCTTGAGAAGTGTTGAGGTTATCCTTGCTTCAAATCAGTTACTGTTTGTTTTAGAGCTTCTTAAAAATTGTGCTTTGTCTTGTACAGCCACCCTCAGTCATCTGGTACCCTTCAAGCAATTTATTGCAGAGATTTGGGTAGGTTCATTGAGAACCTGGAGGTTGCTTGGGTTTGAGTTGATCATCCCCAATCTTCTGCTGACGTCCAGATTTATTAGCTTGTGGGAGTTGTTTACATACAACAGCTTTTGTTCTTTGAACTCTGAGAAGACTTTAACTTCTTTTGTTCAAGTTTTTCCCTGCATAATCTTGTCTCAGATAGTGCTGTTCTGTCGCTACCAAACTATTATCATCCTTATCCTCTACTCCTTGATTCCTCATTTACCAGGTTCTGGACCTTGATCTTGGTTACATTTAAATATTTTTGTAACACTCAGGAGGGCAGCCTAAACAGCACCTTTCCCCTCCGCAGAACTGCCACGGACTAGCACCTTTTGGAGTCTTACACCAAATGTGGTAGACGGCTGTCATAGCGGGAGGCTGATGGGGGTGGTGGGTGATGGAAGTAGGTAGTACCTATCAGCTCTTCTCAAAGGATTCCTCAAAACTGTTCATCAGCAGGGATTTTGATTGCTCAATACTCAACGATGATGGTTGTTGGAGACAAGACTCAGAGGATCGGGTGATTGGGGGTGGTGTTCATTGTTGTTGTTGTCGTTGTTGCTGTTTTCGGCGTCGGTAGGAAGGTCAGATATTTGTAGTTGATGGTCTTGAATCAATTCAAGAACAAATTGCGGCTTAACAATCCCATCCCTTCATAGGCTTGATGGGACCAAGTTTGAGTAGCTTGTCAAGATGTTTTGCTTGTTCCTTGACCATTCCGGTTGGGGGTACCTTTCCAATGATCACCTTGGCTCTGAATCAATTCCGGAGGATCTCTAAGAGTTTGCCCCAACAGTGTATCTGAAACCTGGGGAATGAAAAGAAGTGACTGAGGCAAAGGATCAAATGAAGTTTGGAAGGTGATGGAGATGGAGATGGAGATGGTTTTTTTTTTTTTTTTTTTTTTGATAATGATACCTATGAAAGATGATAAGGAAAAAATCATAAAAAATTTAAATCTCCGCACTGGCCAGGGTGTCCAGGATGGGGCACCACATCTCTCCTCAACTCACAGACTGTCCCTAGTCTGCACCAAAGCTTGATGCCATAAAAAGAGAAAGGAAAGAAAGATGATTGAAACCAAGTAATGGCCATTTTGATCTTGAGAGCGATTGAAAAGGAATATGTCAACCCGTCCAAAGGAAAATCCTAGAAGTGGCTGAGATGAAATGAAGAAGGCGTCCAAGGTGCTCACATGTGTGGCATGACGTAAAGTTTCACAATAAAACGCAGTAGTTGACCCTGGTGGTGCACAATTAGGAGGACTTACTTTTGGAACAAGTTGCCTCCACAAGAATGAAATTGCTTGACCTCATCAGCAGAGAACCTTCTGGCCATCTGAGTACCATCCAGTTCCTCCAAAACATATTATCCACCTCTAACTTGATGGACTACTTGGTAAGGACCATTCCAGCAGTTAGAAAAAAGCTTTCCCCACTGAGTCTCCAAGGAACAATTATAAGCTAAGACTAGATCACCAGTGTTTAAAGGGTCCCTGATTTGATTTAGGTGTTTATCTTCCCAATACTGAACTGATTTTGCTCTTGATTCCATCATCTTCTGATAAGCTTTGTTGCGAATATCTTAACTCCGCTCCAGTTGCTTTGATCTGGCAACTAATAGGTCAGTAGTTGAGGAAACTTGTTCCCAAGAGATGCCCAGAAAGACTCCATTTCAAGATCAAGAGGAAGAACAGCCCTCTGACCAAAGATGATTTCATAAGGAGAGTAACGAGTGGTTTGCTTGGTGGAAATTCAATCAGAGAAGAGGAGCAAGGGGAGAACCTTTCAACAATTCTTGCCACTTTCACCAGCCAATTTAACCAGAGCAGCCTTCAAGGGCGCATGGCCTCTTTACACCATGACTTGTCCTTCAGGATAATAGGGAGTAGTAACTCTATGTTTTCCAGGGAGCAATCGGATCATTTCAGCAAGTTTTCCACCAAATTCCAAGCCACCATCCGTAGAATAAGATTGGGCCAAGCCATAACGCATCGTCCAAGTCTCATAAAGGAAAGCTGCTACTGATTCAGAGCTGAGGTTCTTAAGAAACTTTGCTTCAACCAATCCAGAAAAATCATCTCTAGCCACAATGAGGTAATTAGCTCCACCAGCCTTAATGTGAACCACATCCATAGCAATCCTCCCAAAGACAGTGGACTCTCCAGTGGGGTAACAAATTTTGGCCGGGCGCCTAAGATCACATTTCTGGCACAGTTCACAACTCCTGCACCATTGAGCGACAGATTTCTTCAGGGGTGGCCACCAAAATCGTTTGGATATTTGTCAATAAGTTTTGGTTTCCCCACGATGACCAAGGCCTTCATGGAGATTTTCCAGGATCAAAACTTGCTTAGAAGGGATAGTGACCACAACAAGTGCACAAGGAGTTGCTCTTTTCATAAGCCTAGAACCTTGGACAAAGAATTTGGAGGACTTCCTTTTAAGGGACCCAAATTCTTTGGCAGAGAAATCAGGGGGTCTTTGGAGTGTTGAAAGGTACTGCTCTAACTTAAGCCAGAAACCTTGCTGGAAACCAGAGTAATTTTGGGAGGAGAAGGCAAAGACGGGGAAGACCAAGGGTTCTTCCTCATTGAAATCCATTCCAACCTCTGATTCATTATCTCCAATAGGGCTTCAAGATAAACCATCAGGCATGGTGAAAGATTTTCCAGGCCTGTGAACAATATCAAAAGAGAACAACTGGATGAAAGCCACCCAACAAGTCATTGTAGCATTTGGGAGGCTGGGAGCGTTGATCATTTCAATAATGGATCGTGCATTGACTTGTAACTCAAATTTTTGACCCCAAAGAACAGTCTGAAGCTTTTTCAACATTTGGGCCATACCGCAAAGTTCCAGTTTTGGCTGGGAGTACCTGGATTCCACATCTGAGAAAAGAAGAGATTCATACAGAGCAGGACAATCCAAACCATTTTAATCTTCCTGGGTAAGGACAGCCCCAACAGATTGGTGACTAGAGTCCACTCCCAGCTTGATCTTGCCGGCTCCGGGTCCATAAGTGATCTTTTTCAAAACAATGTATTTCCCAACAATTGTTTTGAGCAACTGAAATGATTTTTTGCAGTCTTGGGTCCAAATCCATACAGCATCCTTTGTGGTTAAGCAACGCAAGGGAACACAGATTTTGGATAGTGAGGGAATGAAGATCCTGACATAAGTTACCACACCTAAGAAACCTCTAACTTCCATTGGATTTATTGGAGTAGGCCAGGAGATGATTTTGTTGACTTTAGAGGTTGCCATCCTTCTTCCTTCCCTGCAGACTATATGACCAACAATTTCCAAGGCAGGGACACAGGCAGCAAGTTTTGATCCAGAGACAGTAAGGCTAGATTCCTCGATTTGAAAAAAAATTCTTTCCAAGAAAGTAGCATACTCACAGATAAATTGTTGGATTCCTGAGTGCCAAGGTAAGATCTCATTATCATAGTCAGAAACTGGACCTTTAATCCCACCATCATTGATAAAGATACCCGCATGATCCGGGATTTCGTCCTGGAGGATCCACATCATCTGAGCCTGATAGACTGCAACCAAGTTGGTGGCACCTTGAGGCAATCAAGTCAGCTGAAATTGACCAAGGGGAGTATCAAAAGTAGTGAGGGGACAAGAAATAGGATGCAAGGATTGTTTGTCATAGCCACCCATAATGTCACCTAGACCATAGCAAGCTCTCCCAGAGAAGGATTCAACGATTTCTTCAGTGGCAGGAGGCATGCCAGAGTCTTTAATAGTAACTTTATTAAGAGGTTGGAGATCATGAACTACTCTAAGTTTACCGTTACTCTTTAGAACACAGAAAACAGGACTATAATAGCTAGAAGTCAATTGTTTGTATAAAACGGTTTGGACTCTTTTGCGGACCAATTTGATGAATTTGTCAACTTTAGCAGCGGGGATTGGAATCTTCTTCTTTTGCCAGGGATCATGTTCAACTACAGGGATGATGTAAGGAAGACCATAGGATTCTTTCAAGAGTCCTCTCTCTTCTTCACAGAATGCAATAGATTTTTCCCTTAGAGACAAAATATTTTTGATCAAATTTAACTCATCAGGAAGAAGCCATCCATCTGGACCAAAGTTGACCACTTTCAGATGTTCTTCAGTGCCCGACCAGAGGGAATAAATGGGCCAGTGAGGGATTGGGATAGACCACAGTAGGGATTGTGGGATAGAGGAAGACGCATAAGAGGAGGATTGAGGTTGAGAGGCATTGGTTGGTTGACTGGCTGGACCTTCTTTGCAACTGGTTTGTACTTGGTGGCAAAGGAGAGGAATCCTTGCTTCCTCCAAGCATTGACCAGTGAGACCTGACTACAAAAACTGAGGCCATATTCCAACATCTTCCAAGTTTGATGTTCTGCTGCATCCTTGAAAGGTGCATTCTCCATAAAATAGGATCCAAAAGATAACACATTTCTCACATGTGTGGCACAGGGTAGAGTTTCAAAAACAACAGTAGTAGAAGCCCTTGGTGGTGCACAATTGGGAGAAATTACTTCTACCCCAAATTGCCTCCACCTAAGACCAAACTCCTTCAAACCAAAGCCACCATGTAAATAATCAAGATCAAGATCTAGTTTGGACTCATTGCGGAGATTCAAAACCGGAATAGAGCATGATTGATCAGGCTGAAAAGAAAAAGGAAATGAAGATACAACTGATTCAGACAGAGAAGGAATATTTTTGGATTTTTTGGATTTTTCATGTGTTTGATTTTTGATCTTATTTGGATGAGAACGAAAATGATGAGGAAAAAGAAAGATACGCCTCTGAGGTGGAAGTTGGTCCATGAGTTGAAGTCTGAGGCTGAGAAGAACAACAACTATCAGTAGGGCCAACTATTCTGCTAAAAAATGAGGATGAGAGGAATGAGAGTTTTGTTTCTGCTTTCCTTTCAGGACAGATTTGGGAGGATTACCAGGCAAGTCTCTTTCCCAACAACCAGAATCCAATGAACAAAGAGGAACTTCAATCTTTCTGCCATCAGCATCAGGGAGGAGAATTCTCTCCCCAACTTGATCAGAAAACATCAGGGTAGCACCAAAGTCCATTAAGAAAGGCCTTCCCAAGATCATGGGACCATCCAGACGAGTGATCCAGAAGTGACAGGTGCCAACAATATTTTGACCAATTTGAACAGGAATATCCTCAGCAATACTAACAGGGTCACAGGACTAATTCCGAATTTCATAAACTGCAGAGTTGAAACTGACCCTTGGACTAAGTTTAAGCTTGCAGGCCATGGAGTCCAGAATCAAGTTGAGCTGAGAACCCAAATCCACAAGGAGAGAAACCATTTTAGTTGAATCACCAAGATAACATGGAAGAAAACCAAGAGGACAGGAATACAGGTTGGTATCTGAAGAGGGATCTGTTCCACCAGAATCCTCCATCAGAGTACCAGAGGAGACCTTTAATTTGTCCGGACCAATCTCCACACGTTGACAAGAAACCCATTTCTTCATCCCTTCAGCCACAGATGGAGAGATCAAAAGTAGTTCATCCACAGATAGATCAGGGATTTTAAGATCAGAAATTTTCTTTAATACTCCTTTCAAAGCATTAGGGTAGTCCTTGGAGATGCCCCTTTCAAATCAAACTTTGGGCTGGGTGGAGGGAGGAAGATCAGGTGAAATAGGTGATGGAAGAGGATCTGAGGGTTGGAAAGTTTAAGGAGGGGGAAGATCAGAGTTGTCCTGCAACCTTTCCATAAGTGGTTCCCTTTCTACTTCCATGTCTTCCACATCAGAGGAAGGAGGCTCAGGTGAAGATCAACGTTTAACGGGTTTTTGCAGAATTGAGGATGGAACAGGAGGAGACTTATGAGGTTTTGGTTCCTCATGGCGTTTCCTAGCTGGATCAGATTGATATGTGCCAGGGAAGCTGGAAGTAGTGATAGCTGGAGGATACCAAGGTTGCAGAGTTCCACAGGATTATCAAAAATCCACAGAGACCAAGGATGCCTTCTTAGGAGTTGGTGGTTGGTATGAGGCCACCACATGACGGATTGGTCAAGACAAATTGAAAGGGATCAAAGAAACATTAGGAAGGAAAAAATTATTTTCCTTCTGCTCTACAAAATTCTCCTCCTTGTCCTTCTGGAGTTCAGGACATCTACCCGTACAATGGCCTTCCCTATGGCAATAATAACAGACTATAGTAGATTTAGGAAAACAATTAGCAGGTTTAGGAGTGGCTAAGGAGGATATTTTCTGATCTATTTTATTCTCAAATGCCTGAAGTAATTTAGTGATCTCATCTATAGTAGGTGTTTCCTGGTGGGTCTGAGGATTGGGTTTAGGTCTGCAATTGGCTTCCATATTATTCATGATTTTGTTAGATGCTTGAAAAGAGGGGGCAAGGACTGGTTCAGTGATTTTAGGTTTTTCAAAGTTGAGAGCTGTTTGACCTTTCATCACTGTATCCAAAGTATTCCTAAGAACAATGAAAGCAGTGAGCTTGAACCAATTGTCTCTTGTTGTGATCATGGATCCAGGTTTCACCAATTCATCCTTAATTCTTTCCTGCACTCCTGGAGAGAAAGACTTAAAAAATTGCACTCAGATTTTGTCCAACGTATCAATGTGATTTTTCCGGATAAGATAGGACTGGATAGGGTCCCAAGACTTTCTAAAAGTCTGATAGTCAGAGGCTGAGGAGATACCACCATTGGAGATCCATTGAGAAACCCGGGCATCCCAGTCTTGCAAATTAAATCTGGCTACATCTATTTTTCCCCAATAGGCCAACATAGCCTCCTTCAGGAGCCTCCAGTTTTGAGTTTTGAATCCCTAAAACAATTTGATAACCTCCATAACTTTTTCAGAAGAGATAAAAAATGGTAACTGATAAGCCATATCATATTCACTGGCACCATCCACTTCCGCAGCCATCTCATAGGAGTCCAGGAATCTTTTGACATTGGTCCCATTGAAGCCTAAATTTTTGTTCTGAGGTTTGATTTTGACCATCTTGGCCTGAACAGATAAAGGGCATCCAGCAGATTCCATGTTGAAGGGTTCCTAAGAGATCCAAACAAGCAGAGTTCCAAGGTGGCTCACAAGTGTTTCAAGAGTAGAGTTTCACAAAAAACAACAAGGATCTTGCCCAGATGGTGCACAATTGGGAGGACTTACTTCTGGACCAAGTTTCCTCCACGGATCAGATCTGAAAAAAAGAACAAACAGAAAAAGAAAGAAAAGAAAAAAAAATGGATTGGATTTTGGAGTTGATTCTTCAAGTTGGGACTGTAAATCCCAAGGTTTCTGGTTTGATCCCGGCCCGGGGGACCAAATGTAAGAATCCAAACGGTGCTAGGCCGTGGCAGTTCTGTGGAAAGGAAAGGTGTTGTTTAGGCTGCCCTCCTGAGTGTTACAAAAATATTTAAATGTAACCAAGATCAAGGTCCAGAGCCTGGTAAATGAGGAATGAAGGAGTAGAGGATAAAGATGATAATAGTTTGGTAGAAATGGAACAGCACTATCTGAGACAAGACTATGCAGGGAAAAACTTGAACAAAAGAAGTTAAATTCCTCTTAGAGTTCAAATAAAAAAAGCTGTTGTATGTAAACAACGTCCACAAGCTAATAACTCTGGTCATCAGCAGAAGATTGGGGATGATCAACTCAAACCCAAGAAACCTCCAGGTTCTCAATGAACCTGCCAAACTCTCTGCAATCAAGCGCTTGAAGGGTACCAGATAACTGAGGGTGGATTTACAAGACAAAGCACAATGTTTCAGAAGCTCCAAAGCAAACAGTAACTGATTTTGAAGCAAGGATAACCTCAAAACTTCTCAAGGGACTCAAGAATAGGCTGGCAGAATGCAACTCCAAAGAAAATAAAGGGAGGTATAATACTCCAGGTCTTCAGCTTAATAAGACCTCTTCAATCAATCGTGATTGGCTCCAGAAAGGTGATCAGGGATCAGGACCAGTATGGTCAGAGAAAGGGATCAAGGAGTGGTATAACACACTCAACAATTCCAAAAGACAGAATTTTTCTTCAACCAGCAAGGCTATTGGTTGGTGATAAGGATCAGGCCACAGAGGGGCAAAGACTCAGGGTCAAAATGGATCAGGGGCAATCAGAGATATACCCAGGATAAGGATCAGGGATTCAATTTCTATATAATGGGGGGGACACAAGCACACACCCCTAGGGATCAATTTCTATGATGCTGATGATCTCCTATGATATTTTGAAAAAGAAGGGGAGAGCCCCTCTTTTTATAGGCCAGAGGCCTGTAGACTATTTACAAGAGCAATTTACAAATAGAGCAGAATTTTATTTATTTATTTATTTTTTTATTAAGGATCAAGATCATGAGAAAAAAAAAGAAAAAAAGAAACAAACAAGCACTCGGAGAAAAAAAATACAAAGAGGGACGCCCCTGGGCATCCTGACGGGCCCGGGCAACTGCCAGGACCGCGGATGACCGTTGGAAGGTGTCCAACGGGCATCAAAAACGTAAGAGACCCGCGCGGGCAACGGACAAGCCGCGCGGGAGACTGGTGAGATAGAGTTTGAAAGAATCGATGGACGGACGCTTGAGATGGCCAAATGCGGTAGAGGGCGGTCGTAGCGGGAGGGTGATGGGGGTGGTGGGTGATGGAAGTAGGTAGTACCTATGAGCATTTCTCAAAGGATCCCTCGAAACTGTTCATCAGCAGGGATTTTGATTGCTTGATACTCAACAATGATGGTTGTTGGAGACAAGACTCAGAGGATGGGGTGATTGGGGGTGGTGGTCATTGTTGTTGTTGTTGTTGTTGCTGTTGTTGGCGTTGGTAGGAAGGTCAGATCTTCGTAGTTGATGGTCTTGAATTGATTCAAGTCCGACTTGCAGCTTAAAAATCCCGTCCCTTTATGGTCTTGATGGGACCAAGTTTGAGTAGCTTGTTGAGACGTTTTGCTTGTTCCTCAACCGTTCGTGTGGGGGGTACCTTTCCAATGATCACCTTGGCTCCAAATCAATTCCGGAGTATCTCTAAGAGTTTGCCCCAACAGTGTATCTGAAACCTGGAAAATGAAGAGAAGTGACCAAGGCAAAGGATTGAATGAAGTTTTGAAGGTGATGAAGATGGAGCTGGAGATGGTTTTTTTTTCTTTTTGATAATGATACCTCTGAAAGATGATAAGGAAAAAATCATAAAAAATTAAAATCTCCGCACTGGCCAGGGTGTCCAGGATGGGGCACCACATCATGCCAAGACCAAATGCTCCAGGCCTCACCTGCAACTATGAGCCATTGACTGATGGAGGCAACTATCCGCAAGCTACTGATACCTTTCCTCATGCTGTGAAACCAGCTCCTCAAGCTCTTGCCTGTCCTCAGGGTCATTCAACACAGTACCAAAACCTATCAGATGAATCCTCTAACTCCAAGGATGAAGGAGAGTCAGTCAGTGTCTTTTCCTCAGAAGAACCAATTGTGATAAGGATGAGATTTATTCCAATGACTAGAACCAGTAGACTATGATGAGAGGAGTCAGATAATGTCAAGATAAAGATGGAAATTAGAAAGAGATGAAGAAAGAGATGAAGACCAACAGTTTACGTCCAGAGACTGGTAGAGAAGATTGGTAAGACAGATAAGCCATAGAGACAGTTGGAGACAGGAAGACAGGCAAGAGACTGAAAGAAGGAGGATTGAAGATCAGATATATAATGTGAAGCTTGGCCCAAAAGACTAGAGATCTTACCAGGAAATTTATGGAATTGATGAGTTATTTGCTGTGAGAGAGTCATTTTATGGTGGACAGGAGTTGACAACATGGAAGAGAGATGAGATTTGATAAGAGAGTGAGGCAAGAAATAGAGATGAGATATCAGAAGAGAGTTGAGACAAGAAAATAATAAAAAGAAAAGAAAACAGAGAGAAGAGTCAAGAGAGCAGATAGAGTCTGAAGAACAGTAGAAAATTTAGAGTATCTAAACAGGGGTCCAGCGGATTGCGCCATGGTCCCGCATTTCAGTCAAAGCAATCTTCATCTTAACACCCCAGGTGACTGGAGAGCTCATTGTCCAAAGGGTCAGAGTTGGTAGAGAGGGTAAACACCCTAGTGCATAGGAGTTCTAGGGAGGTGATGCTTGAGGCCTTGGTTAGATAATTGGCAACCATAGCATTGGTCTGGATCAGCAAGAGCTTGAATAGGGATTCATTGAAGTATTCAAGTAATCCCTTATCCTTGATGTCAATATGTCTGGATTTAGAATGGGATCCAAATTGCTTGATTTTGTCATCCAGAACTTTATTGTCAATATATAGCGTGGGTTTGACATCAGTGAGACCATGCACCTCAGTAATGAGATGCGTGATCCACTTGAGTTCCAAGTAACTGTTGAGAATTCCATTGAGCTCTGACTCTGTGGAAGAGTACTTAATATTTCTTTGTCTTGAGGAATTCCATAGAATAGGACAACCGTAGTGAAAGATTATATATCCAGTTTGAGACTTACAAAATGTTGGATTGTCACCCCATGTGGCATTGCTAAAGCTTGAGATAACCTCCTGTTCTAAGTCACATCTGATAACCAGTTTTGAGGTTTTGGTAGTTTTGAGGTACTTCCAGGCCTTGCAAACTTCCCTCCAGTGAGTCATACCGGGTTTGGTGTTGAACCTGGCCAGGCTGGAGACGGAAAAGGCAATGTTGGGTTGAGTAAATTGCAAGATATGTTTGAGAAGACCAACTGCAGATTGGTAGTTAATGTTCAGCTGTGAGAATTCAGCATGGTTGGAATCCAAAGCTGGTTCAAGTTTTAGATTTTGAGTCAAGGGAGCCTTTCTATCCTTGCAAGAAGATACAAAAAGTTCTTTGAGGCCACGTTCTATGTGATTTTGCTGACTTAGAAAGATTTTGTCATCTTTAGCCTCCATCAACATTCCAAGAATCATGTTTGGAGAGTGACATGATGAGTTTTTGAAGCAATTTAAGAAGTGGGTTTTGAAGCTGTCAGTATTCCCCACGTGGATCATATCATCTACATGGAAGTAGAAAATTTCTTTGGTCAGGCAATTGATGTATAAGCACCAATTGCTGGTCAATTCATGATAGCCTTGAGATATAATCCATTGGGTTAATTTCTTGTACCAATTTTTCGGAGACTGTTTAAATCCATACAAAGATTTGTTGAGTTTCAAAAAGGGATATTTACAATTAGATCCTTCCGGAGCTCTTATGATGACAGTTTCTTGATGTGGGGCGTGGAGGAAAGCTCCCTTTACATCAAATGGAGTGAAATTCATTTCATTTTTTAGACCATACACCAGGGCTATTGGGAGCAATCCCAGTTTCCCAGTTGGAGCCTAAGTTTGATTATAATCAACGCCGAGCACCTGGTCAAAAATTTGGACACATAATTGTGCCTTATATATTGCTGGTTCGCCGTGACAATTCTCCTTAACTTTGAAGACCCAGTTAGCATTTAGAATGTTATCCGGTTAACCATAGTATTCTTCCCACACTCCTTGAGACTTGATCAATTCCAGTTTTTCCTAAGAAGCCTTTTTCCACTTAGGCCACTTGGAACATTTTTGTGCTGCTTGATAATATGGTGGTTCATAGTAATGATGAAAACCATACCGTTGGGGTTTTCTAGTTTCCAGTTTTGGCCTTGGATTCAGTTCAGGAAAATGCAGAGAAGGAGAAGAAAAGCGGGGATTTCAGAGGAGGAAGAAGGAGGAGATTTGGCTTCTTCTTTAGTAGAGTCCGAGTCTTAATGTTCACAGCTTATATCTCTTATCATTTATTGCTTGTCTTGCGAGGAGAATTCAGATTTGGTTAATTCAGTGCTGGGTTGAGAGAAGATTTTGAGACCGGAGGATTCAAGAAAAGGAAAATTGTCGGAGTGGGTCTTGAGAAACTGAACGTGTTTTGTTTCAATAATAGAGACAGATGAGCTGAGTATCAAGTAGGAGTGAAAAGGAGGATTAAAACCAACTAGAATTCCTTCCAATCGCTTCTTGTCAAATTTTCGACCTTTCTGAATTAGACTTGATAGATAAACCACAAGGGACCCTACGGGTTTCAAGTAGTTAGCGGGGAGCTTCTTGTTAAACATGAGCTCCCAAGGGGAAAGGTGATTACCTTCCCTGGGAATTTGATTAAGAATTAAACAGCAACTCCTTGTTACTATGTGCCAGTAGTTTTTGGAAAGCCTGGAGGAGGAGAAATTGGCTGTTGCAGATTCAAAAATGGTCCTGTTGGCTCTCTCTGCTTGACCATTATGTTGAGAATGGTAGGGTTCTGAAGTCATGAGTTTGATGTGTTTTGATCTTGCAAAATCCCTTAGAGTGGAGTTAGTAGATTCGGTCCCTTTGTCTGGGAAGATCTCATTAGGGTATTAATTCAACCTCTTGTATTCAGTTTCAAGGATGTTAATAAAAGTATTGGGAGCTTCATCTTTGGATGTTAAGGGAAATGCCCCCAGATAACCGGAGAATTTGTCCACAAGAGTTAGAATGTAGTGATGGCCTTCCTTTGTTTGAGGTGTTATTGGTCCAATCAGGTCAAGGTGGATTCTTTCCAGTGGTTTGAATGAAGGGGTAGAGACAGCAGAGAAAGGGTATCTTGCAATTTCCCTTTTTGCACAACTGTCAAATTGAAAATTATTAATTTCTTCTTTGGAGAAGCAACCATTTATGATAGGTTTGAGAGTAGAGAGAGAAGCATGGCTGCACATTTTATATATGTCTGATAGTGACTGAGTCTCATCTTGCCTCATCTTGCCTCATCTTATTAACCAAATGATTCTTGCCAGTATTTTGAGGTTTTTTGATGACAAACAGATTGTCGCGGATTAGACCCTTCAATACAGTCTGACTGTTTTGTGAGACTGAAAAATGGTCCTTTTTCTGAGAGAGTTTGCATCCTTTTTTTGCCAGGAGCCCCGGACTTATGAGATTGACCAAAATGTTGGGTACGCAGGCGCAGCCTTCATAAGTGACAACAGAGTCCTTCCATTCAAGTTTTGCTGTCCCTGTTCCTTGGATTTTGAGAGTCGCATGTAACTTTCCATTTTTGATTTCTTCAGGATCATCTTGTAGCTTGATGGAGTTGAAGAACTTGAGATTATTAAATATGTGAACATTAGCACCCAAGTCTAGAAGAAGATTTGGGTGATTTTTTGCATTGATCCAGAGAGTGAGTAGAGCATGGTAGTTGATTTCAGGGGCTTTCTTAAAATTATTTTCCACTCTTTTTTTTTTTCTAGCCACCATTCCATGGCAATATCAGGATGTAGATGGAAGCAAGATGATTCAGGATGGGGGGCGTTGGGATCATGATATCCTTCCTTACATTGGATCCTTGTCTTCTTATTGTCTCCGTCCATTTTTGTCTTAGTAGTCACTAAAGATACTACAGGAGTTGATTTTCCAACCTTGATTTGAGCCTTTTTTTTGTTGTTGTATTGAATGAGGTGATTGAATACCACCTCAACGGTCACAAGTCTCTCAACGTGCATGATTTTTTGCTTCAGATTTTCTAGTGGAAGCGGGAATTTGAATAAGATAAGGTAGGCCAAGATGTCTTTTGGTAGTTTGATTACAATGTTGGCCCTTTGATTGATAGATTTACGGATTTTGGTGACAAATCCCTTAACAGCATGCTCATTAAAATGAGAGTGAAGAAATTGATTGAAAACTCTTTCTCAATTAGCCGTTTTGGATGAAGCAAATCTGCAAGTGATTTCAGCCCAGAGTAATTTCAACAAGATGTTTGTTTTATTTACAACATTAGCATGTGTGGTTCTGTCCAATTTGGAGAGGATGATTTCTTGAATTTCCCTATCTTGTTTTGTTGATAGTGGACCCTTTTTCCTAGTTATGGCATCTTTGATGTCCTTGAGATCAAATAAAATGAGCATTTTATCTTTCCAGATTGAATAATTTTCTTCATTGAGAGGAGGTATTGCGTCGACTGAGGCTTTGCGAGCAACTTGATGAAAATAATTGGACGCTCCTGCTGGTTCACTCATTTTGAGTTTGGTGGAACAATTTGGCTTTTAACCGTGATAAGGATGAGATTTATTCCAATGACTAGAACCAGCAGACTATTATGAGAGGAGTCGGATCATTTCAAGATAAAGATGGAAATGAGAAAGAGAAGAAGAAAGAGATGAAGGCCAACAGTTTATGTCCGGAGACTGGTAGAGAAGAGTGGTAAGACATATAAGGTTTAGAGACAGTTGGAGACAGGAAGACAGGCAAGAGACTGAAACATGGAGGATTGAAGATCAGATACGTAATGTGAAGGTTGGCCCAAAGGACTAGAGATCTTACCAGGAAATCAATGGAATTGATGAGTTATTTGCGGTTAGAGAGTGGTTGTACGGTGGACAGGAGTTGAGGAAATGGAAGAGAGATGAGATTTTATAAGAGAGTGAGGAAAGAAATAGAGATGAGACATCGGAAGAGAGTTGAGACAAGAAAAGAATAAAAAGAAAAGAAAACAGAAAGAAGAGTTGAGAGAGCAGATAGAGTCTGAAGAACAGTAGAAAATTTAGAGTATCTACACGGCGGTCCAGCGGATTGCGCCATGGTCCCGCATGTCAGTCAAAGCAATCTTCACCTTAACAAATTGCTAACCCGCTGCCAATGGAATGGGATGATTCAATTTCCCATCAACCCCCTCCGCAAGATACAGCACAATTGGAACAGAACTTGAGAGAAAGCTCTTGCCTCAAACCTACACAGAGGTACGGCTTCTATCACTATTACAAGCCCAAGAAGTACAAGGATGCTCTCAACTGGAAAGAGCATCTTGATTTGATTGAGGCAATTGACACAGAGCTATATTCCATTGAAGATCTTCTTTTGTGGGAGGAATACAATGGACCCAAGCCCAAGAACGCTCTCAAGACAGCTTGGATATTCAAAATAAAACAAAACTCTCACAACAAGCCAGTTAAGTACAAGGCCCAACTGTGTTTGCAGGGATTCAATCAGATTGAGGTACTTGATTATTTGGACACATTTGTTTCAACCAGAAAGCCCTCCACCCTGCAACTTCTGCTCCTCTAAGCACTAAAATCAAAGCAGAAGATCCTTCAATTTGACGTCAAAAGCGCCTTTCTTCACTTGCCAATCAACAAGGAAGTTATCATCCGTACTCCCAAAGTTTCAAAAAGAGCCTCTCAATTGCTCAAGCTCAGAAAGTCCTTATAAGTCCTCAAGCAAGCGCCAAAGAATTGGTACAAGACTCTCATGGATGGTTCAAGGAAGTAGGTCTCAAAGAGTCCTTGTGTGACCCATGCCTCTGCTTGTTTCATGATGGTAAGTCCCATCTATTTTTCAACATGGACAACCTGATTCTGGTTGGAGGTGGTGACAACTTTGAGAGGAAGTTTCTAACTTGTTTCTTGGGATCCACGGCAAAAGACCCTGATACCATTCTGGGAATGAGGATAGAATTGATGGAAGACAAGATCCTCTTTAGCCAGCCAAAACACATACAACATGGCCTGAGAGAGCTTGGTCTGGAAGATGCAAGGACAAGCAAATCACCCTTGACTCAAAATGTTCAACTCAAACCTGCCACAGACAAAGAGTTCAATCAGTTCAGATCCCTGAATGTTAACTATCAATCTGCAATTGGCCTTCTCAATTGCATTGCGTGCTACTCGTGGCCCAAAATAAGCTTCACAGTATCAAGCCTCTCAAGATTCAATATCAAGCCCGGCCTACCTCACTGGAAAGTGGTGAAAAAGACCTGGAAATACTTGAAGGCAACTATGCATGTCAAACTCTGTCTAAGGGTGGAAAGAGCCAACTCCCTGATCTCAGCATACTCAGATGCCTCTTGGGCGGATGATCAGGATACCCAATGTTCTCAAACTGGCTACCTATGTGCTGTCTATGGGTGCCTGGTGTCATGGAACAGCTGTAAGCGGAAAAACATCACCTTCAGCTCCACTTATGCCAAACTGAACACCTTTGTTGACGCATTTCATGAGGATACTTGGATTAGGGCTCTGGCGTGTGAAATATTCTCAACCAAATCAACTGCTATCATCATTCACACTTACAACAGCAGCCTCTCTGACAAGATCAAAAAGTGTGGATCCAACTTGAAGACTTGTCATCTGTATCTGAAAACTAAAGGAATGAGGGAGGAGTTGAATTCAGGAAATATCAAGATCAAGCTCATTAGGTTGGAGGAAATGCCTGCCAATGCTCTTACCAAAAGCTCTTCTGTTGCTAGTCTCAAACTTCTTCAAAACTTCTTTTCTCCCCTCAGGCTTACATAGTTTCTTTTGTTGTGATTGTTCTCATCTGTTCTCTTCTCTTCTGCGCGTGTTTTCTTTCTTTTTTGTCTTTTTTGGAATTCTGAGTTGCAGTTCATGTCATTGCTCTTCATCTCTCCATCCATGGGACGTGTTGAGATTTCACCAACTCACAGTGAGGTATCATCAACATGGGATGGACTGTGTCACAATTCCTGTGTGAAGTCTCAACCAGAGGAATGAAAATCAGCCATCAACAAATTTACTTCATCTCAGACCCCTGCTTCCAATCTTAGTATTACTCCTGTTTCTTCTTCTTTTCAATGTCTTATCTCTTATTCTTCTTCTCAATTTCTTCTATCTTTCTTCATTTCTTGCTCAATCAACAATCAATTGTACTTGAACTCCGCTCAATCTTACTAAACCAAAGTCAATTCTATGCTCAAATCTCACTCAACCAAATGTGATGTCTTCCTGGTGAGATTCATCACAATCTTCTGTTCACTGCTTGCTCAGAGCTCTCATCCTTATTGGAACATTGACCTCAGAACCTTAACTCTCAAATCAACCTCAATACTTCAATAGAATTTCACCTCAACTCAACCATTCAACCTTAATTGTTAGGTTCAGATCCAACGTCCTGTTCAGTGAAGACTCAATCTCCTGTTTGTTCTTTTCACTGTGCTAGCTTTTGATTGTGTTCAGAGTTTTGTTATCTCTTTTTTTGAGATCTCTCAGCTCTCAGTCTTGTGTATGTTCTATAATCAATATCATCTCTTTATCATTGAATATTAATTTGTGCACAATTCCCCATAATGGTTGCACTTAAACTTCTCTAATTGTTCCACAAAATGTTTGATTGCTTGTAAAGACAACTTGTATCCCAATGGTAAAATTTCAGTTGGAAGAACTATTTCAATCTTTATTCAAGAGTTTTTAGCGCAGAACAAACCAATTTAATTTGATTGGAATCTTTTCCCTCTAGGTTTCTCCAAACATCCAACATTTTTCCTGACAAGTTTGCAAGTAATCTTTTGATATTAGCATGTGCCCCTTCAAACCAAGACATTGTTTTATTTCCAAATTCTGCATTTTTGCAAGACCAATCTGTTAAAAATATCTCTTTGATACAGAAGATATTATCATCCATTTACTGGAGTACATCCTCACGGTCTGCCAAAAAACACTTTAAACAAGTCATAATGTAAGCAACTGAAAACCAGGAAGATTAACAGTAGAGGCTGAAATTTGGCACTTACTCTAAGTGCTGCATGATTGAACTCTGCCTCCTCCTTGGTTTTTGAGGCCCCATACTTAGCCCATAGAGACATAAAGCTTTGCTAGCCTTCAACGTCATTATTGAAGCACACTTTACAGTTTGCCTGTATGCTTTAAGACAAGTGCAATTGACAGGACTGTCTTGTTGACTCAGGGAATATTTTCTCTAGAGCACAGATGAAAGATTTTTCACGGTCCCTCAGAAAGACTTTGGGAATTTTATAATCATGGCCAGAAATTAGCTTAGGCAAATGAGCAGTATTTAAAGCAAAAGAAATGCTGGATACCTTGTGTCAATAATTGCTGATGGGCTCTCACAATAGGGAAATACTTTGGATGATATTGGTGATGAATTTGATTGGATGATAAATGGATGATGGAAAACAGCAGGGAGAAGAGCTCCTTAAGTACAACAAATAGCTGTTCAAAACCCTGGCCGGTTGTCTATTGCAACCGGCCTGTTACCTCACATTCTGGCTGGTTGCCTCATGCAACCAGCCCCTGGCCATACAAATGGCCAGGAGGGACCCAGGACACACCTGGGTCTGGTCTCAGACACACTTGGGGGAGGGGGGGTGACCAGCGGACACGCTGTCCCCCGCCCCTCTTTCTCACAGATTCCTGGAGGGGGAGGTCAAATCCCCCTACCAGGGGCCGTGGGGTTCAATACCCCCAGGGCGTTGCTATGGTAGGTGGGCTGGGGGGTTGTCAGGTCCCCTCCATCCCATTGCTCCTCCCCCTTGGTAAAGGGGGGGGGGAGAGCACCCCTTTGATGGTGGGGGGGTGGTCAATTACCCTCCACCATGGGTTGCCTCAATGCAACCGGCCTAGCCACCCCTTTTGGTGGGGGGGTGATCAAGTCCCCCCCACCATGACCGGTTGCTCCTTGAAACAGGTTGCTGGCTGACTCCATCCAGCCAGCCCTCCCCCTCCTGCTTGCAATGGCAAGCAAGGGGAGGGGGAGGAGCCGGGGCCACCAGCCCTGCGGCCACCACCCGGCGCTGCAGCCGCGACCGGGGTGGGGGGGCTCCATTTTGGGTCCCCCTGCCCCCTACAACGGCCTCGCATGGGCTGTTGGGCCCAATAAATGGGCCAAAGGCAAAAACAGCGGCCCCAAGGGGGCCGCAACACAGGCAGCAGCCCCAACCGGGCTGCGACACAGGCGGCGGCCCCAATGGGCAGCCCCAAGCCCAAAAACTAAGTAAACCATACTTTGGCGGGCCAGCCCATCTGGACAAGTATGTCCAAAATAAACCTTGGCCCAATTATGCCCATACAAGCCCATCTGGCTGTATTTGCTCATATAGCTCACCGGGCCTGTTAGGGATTGTGTAGCAATAGGCCTGTTTCACGCGTTTTGAGGCCAGCTTACCCAAATCCGTGACATCCACACAGGCCCGTATGGTCCGTGTGAGTGTCCAATGGGCCAGAGAGGCCTATATGTGCATCCCATTTGGATTACACTTATACGTAGCACACGCGTAAGTGCATATGTATTTTAACAGGGAAGTCTCTCAGGATCAAAAGCTAACTCCTTTAGCACATTTAAAGGCCAAGTGTAGCATTCAAAATTTTCTCTTGTTATTAAAACAAGACCTTTTTCAAAATTTTTCTAGTTGGAAGTAATTCCTAAAATGCGCAATAGAAGAATTTTGTACTTATTGTTCTATTAAGTAAAATCCATCATATATATATGATGGAATTGCTTGAAAAGCTTTAAAACTCAGGGTGATCCAAGAATAGAACCTCCAAGTGACCCTCTTCACTGAATTTTTGCTTGATGAAAACAACCTGAATTACCAAGGTGTTCAAAGAGAACCTCCATAACACTTTTCCCCTTTATTTCTGCTAGCATTAGCTTAGGCTTAGTGTTATAGATTGTTTGGTCATCAACATATTTGTGTCACAACTTCCCCTGGCATTCAAAGGGCTGGAGGCACAGGCACTATTGCTCACAGAAATCAGGATAGAGATGAAGATGGTACGTAGAATAAGGACAATGATAAAGAGAAGAATCCAGGAGTAAGGCTCTGAAGGATTTTGGTAAGGGAATCCTGGAAGAGTAACACCAGAGGGGAAGGTGAGATGAGTAAGTTAGGCTGGCTGGCTTTCTTGTGCTGAGATTACACCTATTGGCTGCGGGACTAACCAACAACATGTAGTATACTAATTCCTTGGGTGAATTAGTCCAGGAAGGGGAGAAAGGCCAGTATATGTGAGAACTGAGAAGGCCTTGAGGAGCAATGACTGGTGCTGGGCTGGGATGCCCCATGGCATTACATTTTGGCCAGTTTGGCTGGAGGTTGTAGCTTATAGATTGATTAATGGGCCTGCCCAGAAAGATATGGCCTGTACTGAACTGGAGTATGGTTTTTCCAGCCAGGGGTATGTAATTTGTATTTAATGCATGTACTTCCCATGCCAGATAGAGCTGAAGGATAGATGAGGATTCACCAAGCCATAGAGAGGTGGAGGTTATTCTTGGGAGATTACCTGAGTGCTTCAGGGCATGCAGGAGGATACTTCAGGATTTAAAGCATCTGGGTCCAGCAATGGAAGGTAGATTGTACTTGACTGTGAATGGCTGAGGGCTGAGTATGTATGAGGAGACTGAGTCAGATTGTGGGTATGACAGTACCCCCCCAGAAGAGGAAGGAGTAGCTCCTGATAACCAAAAGAAGAGGTGAGAGTAGATTGAGATCTTCACCATGAATGAATTGTCCTCCCTTTGACCATATCCTTTACCATCACCACCTGATAGCTTTCCATCACTTTTATCCTACAATAGATCATTGAACCCCCCATTCATGATGGAGATTACCAATGGCTTTCACCCTGTCACCCAATACCTCCCCCCTTGCTCCAGATGTGCAAAGACTGACAAGATCTTCAACACCAGCATAACCCCCAAATCAGGGAAGTTTGATTAATGTCAAAGATACAATAGGACATGTTCTGGAGCCCATGAGGCAAAAAGGAAGGTGCTTGGAACTGTTTTTTGGGTGAGGGATGAAATTTGTACCCAACTTGAGGTGAAAGAGGCACCTGAAAACTAAAGTATGTCCCTAGGAGTGGACAGTAGGGTAGGTCCATCAGATGGTGAGTGATCCTTGATTTTCCAATTGCTGGAGGGTTTGTCTGACAGGTTTGGATTATTCTTTATATCTGTTCTCAGTGGAGGAATTGAAGGAGAAGATAAAAAGGTTGGGGAAGCGCCATTTGGATTTAAGGAGGAAGGGACAGTTGGCCTTGGATGGCATGTTGAAGAAGGAAGCAACAAGTTTGCAGTCAAAGGAAATTTGTTGGGGGACCTGCTTTTTGTCTTTGATAAGTTTGCTTGCGGACTCCAAGGGGGTAAGGGGCCAAAAAAACTTTTTTCAAAGCTAAAGCAAAGTGGTCAAAGCTAATTGAACCACTGTTGAAGTGGTCAAAGCAAGTTGAAGCATTGTCAAACCAGTCAAAGTTTGAAAATGTGGAATCAAATTGGTCAAAGGTCAAACCTATCAAAGTTTGACATGACTTGGTTCAAGGAGTCAAACCTTTTCAAAGGACTGTTGAGGCAGTTGTGGTCAGGTCAAAGCATGGTCAAAGTAGCAATGAAAAACTTAAAGAGGCGTTGAAGTGTCAAAGAGAGATTGAAGTTCAAACTTCAAAGGAAGTTTAAATTGCCAAGAAATTGCATGTCAAAGCTGGACCCATCAAAGTCAATGGTGGAGTTGCAGTGGAAAGAGGGGAAGGCAAAAATGGAGAGGAAGATTAGGATGCTCCTGGAGAGTCTGATGATGGGGAAGAGAGTGAACAAGAAAAATAAGATATGCATGAAGAAGAAGAAGAATGAGACAGGGAGAAAGGAAAGGGAAAGGAAGTGATAGAATTGGAAGATGACTCCCCTGGACCTCAGTCTTTTGGGGAGTTGGTTGAAAGATTGCTGGCTGAGGAAGGGTTACCAGGTTGATATAGGAAGGTGACCCAGAGATACATTTGGTTCTATTTTTGCTCTGGAGGGAAGGTGTTTGGCCCAATGGATGCTATTGAATATTATCCAATTGGTGACTTGAAGGATATTGAGAGGCTTCTTGGGATTTTTTCAAAGGATTCCAGAAGCAATGCCATTTTTGGGTGGATTTTAAATAGTGGAGAAGAAGTGGATAAGAAGAAGGAAAGGAAGGAATCAAAGAAGGAAGTATTGGCAGAACTACAAGAATTTTTATCTTTCTCTGGAGTTACTTATGAATTGGGAGCTACTTCTAAGGATAGAGAGGAATATGAAGGTAGGAAGATAAATTTGGCTAGTGTTTGGGTAGCTAAGATTACTGATTTAATTTATAAGATTGAGAAAGATTGGTAGATAAGAAATGTGTTTTTTTCTTTTACTTTTATGTGGATTGATGGAATAGAGATAGGATTGATTTGATTTAGTTTTGAAAGAGACAGAGTGAATTTGAGAATTCTGGAATGAGGATTTTTATGGAAGAGAGGATGATGATTATGAGGGTTTGGGTTTGGAAGGATAAAGGGAGTGGAATTTGTGGAGTAGGGCTGAGCGGTTGGTGAGGTAGGATGCTGGTTACCATGAGGTTCTCTCAGATTCTTCTAAAAAACCTTTCCATTTGACTAAGCAGAGGATTTTGCCATGGCTGATCTAGGAATCCAGGATTTGAGACACTTCCCATTCTTCTTGGCCATCAATTTCCACTGGTTCTGGAGGTGGTTGGTGGCTAGGAGAATTTGGGTACAAGGAGTAGGGTTTGAGGGGTGAGACATGGAAGACGGGGTGGATGGAAGACCATTGATCAGGGATTTGGAGTTTGAAAGCATTGGAACTTATACTTTCAATAATAAGAAAAGGAACCAAACAAGGCTCAGAGAGCTTCTTGGAAGGTCTAGTAGTGTGGATATTCTTTGAAGATAACCAAACTTTGTTCCAAGGAGTAATATCTTATGGAATATCCTTTCTATTAAAGTCAGCATAGTATTTATACTTATCCATAGACTCTTTTAATTATTTCTTTAGTTGAATCTGGTTCTTCTGAATCTGACCAAGTAGTAACTAGCAGGTTGGTTTTCCAAAACATTCAGGAAGTCAAAACTAGGGTGCCTTCCATAAAGGGTGAACAAAGGCAATTTTTGGGTAGAAGAATGGAGACTATTGTTGCAAGAAAATTCTGCCAATGGGAGCCAAGTATCCCAGTCTTCCTGGTGATAGCTGATGTACATTTGAAGTTACTGTTCCAGTAATTGATTGAATCTTTCAGTTTGAACATCTGTATCAGGGTGATAAGGTGTGGAGAGATTCCTTTGGATCTGTAATTTTTTTCAAAGTGTTTTCCAAAAAGAAGAAATAAATAAGCAGCCTTGGTCACTTATGATTTCAGCAGAAAATGCTTGGAAAATAAATGGACAATGAAAAGGTAAGAAATTTCTACTGCAGTCAGTGTACTGGTTGTTTTAAAAAAGAGGGTCATCATAGAGAGATGGTCCACAACAACAAGGATGAAATCAAATCCATTGGATAGGGGAAGTTGAGAAATGAAGTCCAAAGAGAGTGAAGTCCAGGGGCCGTCAGGGATTGGAAAATGTTTGAAAAGTCCTAGTTTCCTTTCATGCCTTGCTTTATTCCTGTTGCAAAGGTAGCAGGCTGAAACATAGTGAAGAAATGTTTAGAGTTGTATAAGCAGAAAACAAGGAACAGATAACAGACTGAGAGAACAAGAGAATAATTAGAATGAAAAAAGAGGCAAAGATTGTAACTGGAAACTTTGACAAGATTGAGGAAGGATAACAGGTCTCACCAGGCAGGCATGGCATGTGAGTCTTTGCAACTTGGTTTATGGATGAAAAGTCTGAGTTTGCTGAGCTTGAGTATTGAAGATTGATGGGTGAGGGTGAAATTTGAGTGATTGAGGAGAGAGGTTAAAAGTTGATGTTGGGTGGATTAAGTATTTGAGAATTGGTTTTTGGTGATGAAAGACCAGAAGTTGTTCCAGGATTGAGATGGCGGGGATGTTACTTCAGGTGTAGTTGTTTTGGGGGCATGCTTCAAGATTGCGGTCTTTTTTTTGGAAGTATGCCCCAAGTGCTGTGGCATTCTAACAATTCTAACACCTCTCCATGCCTTATGAGAATCACTTACAAAAGAAATATCAAACAAGACAAAAAAAAGAAATTTCAATATTAAAAAAAAGAAAACAATATCATTTGTTTTGAGGATAGCATTTCACAAGGCGGTCAAGGCTCTGGGAAGCGCAGGATTTAGTTAGTGCATCCGTGGGAATATTTTGAGAGCTAATAAGATTCTCACTGATGTTACCTTGGTTAAGTTCATCTTTCATTCCTTTTGTTTTAAGATCAAGGTGGTGATTATTTGAGTTTGATCCCAGTTTTTGGATTTTATCTTCAAGTCAGCTGTTGTCAATTGGGAGGTTAATGCAAGTAATTTTGAGCCCAAGGGTTTCCTTTGTTATTTCTTTGATACAATTTGCCTTGTGGAAGCCATCCACTGGGGCGTTTATCTCTACGTCAGTAGATGACCAGGAGATGTTTCTTTGTTTGCTACTGTTTCAAGATACCAAAATACCATACACCAAGCAAAGGTATCAACATTGAGACTTTTGAGTCATTGGATCATTGGCCCAGGATGTATTGGTAAAAAATTTGAGAGGAGCTCTAGTGGGGTTGAATCCTAGCTTTAGTTTGAGATCCCTAGTGCCCTTCAAGTACCTCCAATCTGGTTTGAGTTCATTCCAATGAGTGATGCCGGGTTTAGCAGAGAATCTGGACAGACTTGATACTGAAAAGCTTACATTGGGTGGAGTGTACCAGGCAATGTGGTTCAGAATCCCAATGGCTGAGCCATAGATGATATTTAGAGCCTTGAAATTTTCATTTTCCACATTGCTGGCTGGTTTGAGTTTCAGTCCCAGAGAAAGGGGTGGTTAGGACGGTTTAGCTTCAGACAGGCCAAGTTTGTCCAACCCAGAGTCAATTTGATTTGGTTGAATCAAAAAGACTGTGTTGTCCTGCAGGTCTATTTTCATACCAAGAATAGTTTGAGGTGTTTGGGAAGACAAGCCTGGAAATCTTTTGAGAAATTCCTTTTCAAAGTCAAGACCAGGTCCTACAAGTACTAAGTAATCCACATGGAAGAAAAGCTTCATTTTTTGATTATTGGAGATATACAGGCATGGGTTGAAGCTTGATTTTGATAATTCTACAGATTTGAAACATTCTGTTAAGGTTTTGTACCAATTCTTTGGAGGCTGTTTTAATCCATATAACAACCGATTGATTTTAAGGAACATGAAGGCGCGGTTAGATCCCTTGGGAGTTCAAATAATTACCTCCTCCTCAATAGGTGCGTGAAGGAAAGCACTTTCTACATCAAATTGCCTAATTGAAGATTTTTATTTGAGAGCAGACAGGACTAAAAGTTTAAGAGTTGAGGGTTTACCTGTGGGGGCAAAAGTTTCTGCGTAATCCAGCCCCTCAATTTGATTGAAGCCTTGGACACACATTCAAGCTTTATACTTGAATGGATCACTATGTAAATTATCCTTGATACAAAAAGCACAAATAGTATTCAAAAAGTTAATTGGAGGAGGAACATAATAGTTTTCCCAAACATTTAAATCTTCTATGGTAGAAAGCTCTGAATTTCTGGTGTTTTCCCATTTTTCTCTTTCTTTACATTTAATGGCTTGTTCTTATGTTTTTTCCTTGTAGTAATTATAGAATCCATATCTTTGAGGAGTTATAATCAAAGATTGGTCTTTTAGAGTAAAATTTTGAAGATTGGGGTGAGGATGCTGTAAGGTAATGCCTGGAGATCCATTGATTGGGACTGATTTGGATGAGCCTAGACTTTTGGACTTTTCTTTGTCCAACAGTTCATTAATATCCTGTCCAGAGGATGGGCTTTCCAAGTCTTCATCTCCCTGATCTCTATAATTTCTCCACTGGGTCAGCTTTTTTGTTCCGCTGGTTTCAAGATGAGCGGGAGTTGGGGCATTTTCTTGCATTGTTTTGTAGGAGGAAGGCTTGTTGATTTGATCTTCTTCTTCAGGATACAATGGCGGGCTCCAGTTAGAGTGATTAATCTTCAAAAATTGGACGTGATTTGTGGAAATTAGTGTGCCTTCTTTTTTAAAAATTTGATAGGAAGGCAAAATGGTATTAAAGCCCACCAATACTCCTTCTTCCCCTTTTTGATCAAATTTGAGAGATTTCTTCCTTTTGGTCACATGGTAAACGCATGGGTTCCCTAGCTGTTGAAAAAATGAAGGAGGGAGTGAGTAACAATGTAACTTTTCCCAGGAAGTAATATTGTTGTCTTCACCTCTAGGAATTTGATTTAACATAAGGCAACTGCCTTAATAATTTTTTCCCAAGTGTTTGGAGGTATTTTTCCATGTTTGATGATTGACCTAGCAGATTCCACTATTGTTCTATTTGATCTTTCTTCACGGCATTATTGTTCAGGATGATATGGTTATGAAATTATCTGACAAATATGGTTTTCACTTAGGTAGGAGGTCAGTTTTTGATTGATGAATTCTGTTCCTCCATCCAAGTCGACCTCCAAGGGGTAGTAACATCTCTTTTTGAATTATTTCTCAATCAGATCAACAAGGACATTGGATTTTTCATCCTTTGATGTCAAAGGAAAGGCTTCCAAGTAATGGGAGGAATTATTGGCCAGATTAAGTGCAAAACGTCAGCCTTGTTTTGCTTGCGGTTTGAGGGGTCCAATCAAATCAAGATGAATCCTATCAAAAACTTTGCTGACAGGGTTGGATGACTGGGTGAATGTGGATTTGGTGATTTTGCTTCTGATGCAATTGATGCATTGGAAATTGGCGCGTACAGCCCCAGTTATATGTTGAACAAACTGATTTAGACAAGTAAGAGAGGAATTTCCAAACTTTTGATGGATATTCATGAGTTCAGCCTTGGCCGTATTAAGAAAACACAATTCAGCTGAATTTTTTGAAAGATTTTGATTGAAGGCCGGAGTAGGGATGGAGTCAAGCTTGTTGAAAATTGATCTGCCAAAAATATTTGAGTTTTCATGAGTGACAGAGAAAGTATCTCTTCTAGCAGTGAGAATGCAGCCAGCTTGATTGAGAGCTCCAGCGCTGAGGACATTGGTAGTGACCTCAGGAACTTAAAAGCAATTGGAAAGTTGAAGGGTGAAATCTTTTCAATGGATTCAAACAGTTCCTCTCCTCTTTATATTAAAACTAGCGCCTTCTTTCCCAGTTTTTATTGAACTCTCCTTGCAGGGAGCCATATCCATGAAGTACCTGCTATCATTAATCATATGTACTGACGCTCCACTGTCCAAGAGATAGTTATTTTGAGGGTTTCCATGGTCAATCCAAAGAGAAACAAGGGCCAGGTAGTGTACAGTTAAAAACCTGTCTTTTGTTTGGGATTTCTTTTCTCTCCATTTGGCCTGCTCTTCCTTCCACCATTCTGGAGAAACCTCCAGATGCAGATGCCAGCAATTATCCGCAGAGTGAGATTTATCTTGAATGGTATTATAAAAGCCATTTGTACATTTTCTTCTTTCACTTGGTTGACTTTTGAGGGAAGGTTTAGAAATGCTTGACAAGAGCTACCTTGTTTCTTGAAGTGGAGTTTGTTTCCATTGAGTTTTGATCTTTTGCTTTTTTGTTGAGCTGATTTAAGTAATTAAAGAAAAATTACACTTTAAGTTCCTTATCAGTGTGCATAATTTGACGCTTGAAATCTGTTAGGAATGCCACTCATCCCCGCGCCCAATGGATGACTACTCCCTCTTCAACTACTATCTTTTGAAACCTATCCCTGGGGGTCTCTGGCGACTCTATATTTTTCCTCTCTCAACTCCCTGTCTACTCTTGGGCTTTCCTTTTCTTCTGGGACTCTCTTCTCCTCTTGATCTTCTCATTCTTTCCTTGTCTTCTATATTTCTTTTCCTCGTCTCAGTCTCTTTTCCTTGTCTCCCAAGATCTACTCAACTGCCAAGCTATCCGCTCATCAACTGGCCGACTCGGCCATCCAAACTCTCAATCTACCTTAAACTACTACTTTTTGTCATCCCTTGCCTGGTAAGATGATTTGCATCTCAACTGTGTGATCAGCCATCAACTTATGTTTCTGCCAAACCAGCTGATATCTCTTTCTTGTCTCAAATCCATTTCTTCCTGACTGCTCAACCTCCTATGTCCAGATTGCCTGTTGGTTGTCTCTTTCCTCTCTCATTCTTATTTCATTCTTATTATGATTCTGATTGTGAAATTCTAGTCTGCTGGTTCTTAGTTCTAAAATATATTCTATGGAATCCTATCAAAATCTTTCATTGATTTGGGAAATTTGAAGAGCAATAGATAAACAAGGATATTGTTTGGAAGGGTGATTCCAACATCAGAAATTCTCTTGAGACACACTTTTTCCTTGGTAATCAAATCATCAATTGGATCAACATGAAATCAAGGATACAGGAAATTTTTGAATACTCTAGCTTGATTAAAAGCTTGCAAGGAGGCATAATTCTTTTTGATTGCTTTCTAGAGAAGTTGAGGGGAATTTTTGTTGACCGGAGTCACTATGTTGTTGTGGGTTGAAGATTTGAGTTTTGAGATTATGAGAAGTTTAAGCTCATCATTGATACTTGGATATAGCTGAGAGATTTCTTTGTTTAGAGTATCTGCAAATCCCCTGACATCCAGTATAGCGTCCATTTTGTCTTTCCGAATTCCATAGTTTTTGTCACCAAGCATTGGAATTTTTTCCAGAGTGGTTTTGAGCATGGCTTGTCTGAAGTGATACATAGTGGCCAAAAAAAATATTGTTCCTTGGTTCCTGGTTGTAGATGAGGAGATACTTTTGGCTTTTAACTGTGAAGAAATGTTTAGAGTTGAATTAAAAGAAACCAAGGAACAGATAAAAAACTGAAAGAACAAGAGAATAATTAGAATGATAAAAGATGCAAAGATTGTAACTGGTAGCTTTGACAAGATTGAGGAAAGAAAATGGTGAGTCTCACCAGGCAGGCATGGCACGTGAGTTGTTCAAAATTGGTGTAAGGATGACAAGTCTGAGTTTTCTTAGCTTGATTATTGAAGATTGATGGGATAGGGTGCAATTTGAGTGAGTGAGGAGAGAGGGTAAAAGGTGATGTTGGGTGGATTGAGTTTTGGAGAATTGGCTTTTGGTGATGAAATACCAGAAGTTGTTCCAGGTTTGAGATTGCGGGGATGTTACTTGGAGTGTATTTTTTTGGGGGGTGTGCTTAAATATTCTGGTTGTTTTGTTGGAAGTATGCTGCAAGGGCTGTGGCATTCTAAAAATTCTAACACATAGTTTTTAACATCCTTTGACATTCAACTCTAGGATAAAGATTTCTTGATGAGTTCAAGAGTCGTCTTTTGGCCAGGGTGACCTGCAAAAGGAAAACCATGTGTTTTATAGAATATTTTTTTCTAATGTGGTTAGATTTTTCAGGTATGACCACTTTACCATGGTACAGGAGTAAGCCACTAATAGGATCTAGAGAATAATCAGTTACTTCTTCATCCTTATTCAGTCTTTTGATGATGCCTTGAAATAACTTAACAGCTTGTTGACCAGAATTCAATTCACACAGTTGATTGTAAAGTTCATTAGCAGAAAGAAAAAAGAGTTAAGAAGCTTTGACTTCATTTTGTTTCAGAAGCTGTTGAGACTTTCCAGGGTTCTTTTCATAATATGGTGTCCCCCCTGCTGGATACATTTTGTCCAGACGCAACAGGATATCTGGGATTGTTGAAAATTTTCCAGGCCTGTAAGTGATCACAAAATTGAATTCAGAAAGGAATTCCCCCCAACAAGCTTGTCTTCTAGTGAGGACCTTGGAAGACATAAAATACTTCAAAGAGGAATGATCTGTTAGAACTTGAAAGGGGTCAGTAACACTCAAGATGTAGGAGCACTATCTCTGGAGAGCAAAGACAATAGAAAAGGAGTTCTTTTTCATGTATCTCATATTTTAGTTCAGAACTGGACGTTTTTATGCTGTCAAAGGCAATAGGGTTGTTAGTTTTATCAGAAGTAACTTGGTTTAGGACTGCACCAAGGGCATATTAAATTGCATCATTTTCAACATAAGTTCTCAGGAGGTGATCAAAATGGCAAAGGACTGGAGCTTGGGTGAAATCCTGCTTGATTTTTTAAACTTTTTTCAAAGCTTCAGGAGTGAGGGTGAAAGGAGAGCTGTTTCCAGCAATAGAGGTGAGGTGGGAGACCTGTTTGAAGAATTTATTTATGAACCTGCTATAGAAGTTAGCAAATACAAGGAAAGACTGCAAGGCCTTTCTTTTTGCGGGGGTAGGCCTGAAAGGATGGTCTTGACTTTGTTGCTGTCCATGAAGATACCATCCCCCAAGATCACATAGCCAAGGTAGTCTACAGAACTTTCATGGGAGTTTCATTTGGAGGCCTTTGCATATAACTTATGCTTTCTGAGTCTGGTCAGTACTTCACACACATGAGGAATGTGTTCCTGTAAGGTTTTGGAAAAATCAGGATATCTTTGAGGTAAACCACCACATAAACTGTGAGGAGATCAGCAAAGATGTCATTGATAAGTTTTTGGAAAGAAGCTGGGGCATTGGCCAGTCCAAAAGACATTACCAGGTATTCATAGCTCCCAAACTGAGATCTAAATGCTATTAGGTGTTCATCTCCTTCCTTGATGCGCAATCTTACAAAAAATTAAGCTGAATTGTGTTTTCTTAGTAGCCAAGGCTGAACTGATGAATATTCATCAAAATTTTGGACAGGCCTCTCTTACTTGTCTCAATCAATTTTTTTAACATATACCTGGGGCTGTATGCGCCAATTTCCAATTCATCAATTGCGTCAGAAGCAAAATCACCAAATCCACATTCAACCAGTCATGCAACCCTGTCAGCAAAGTGTCTGATAGGATTCATCTTGATGTGATTGGACCCCTCAAACCACAAGCAAAACAAGGCTTCTGTTTTGCACTTAATCTGGTTGATGATGCCTCCCATTACTTGGAAGCCTTTCCTTTGACATCAAAGCATAAAACTGCCAATTTCCTCATTGATCTTATTGATAAAGAATTCAAAAAGAGAGCTTAATACCCCTTGGAGGTCAACTTGGATGGAGGAACAGAATTCATCAATCAAAAACTGACCTAATAATAGAGCTTTATCCATTGCAGAATATCCTTGTAACATGGTGGAAACCTAGCTCTCTTCAAGAATCTATCAACTGTCACTAGTACACAATTATGATTCTCTTTCCCTCCAGGTGATAGTCCAGATACAAATTCCATATTGATAGTGGACCACCTTTCCTTTGGTTCTTCTATGGATTGTAACAGTCCATATCTCTTTCCTGTGGTCTTGTTGGCCTTTTGGAATATCTCACAAGAATCACAGTATTCTGAAACAGTGTTTCTCCAACCTGGCCACCAAGCTATTTTCTTAATTCTGCCTGTTTTTCTTTCTTTAGAAAGATGTCCTGCTTAGAGGTTGTCATGGCATTCATTCATCAATAAATCTACATGTTCATCTTTTGTTAATACTACAGAAAAGCAGTGGTCTGACTTATGATACAACAAACCATACAAAAGCACCAATCTACCATCCAGTATTTTTTTTCTTCCATTCTTTGTCTAGCCCTTCAATCAAGTCTTTTCTATTAGTCTTTGATTGTAGAATTTCTACTATTAATGAAGCATTTTTATTATTAGAATAGGAGTCAAATACAGAATCCAAGAAGCTCTCTGCTAAATTTTTCATTGATATGGCCATGATAGGCAATGTATCCACAGTGTCCTCAGGCTCATAAGCGGGGTTATTGATTTCATTAGGTAGTGCCCAACGTGGCAAACCATCTGCATTCTTATGTATCAATCCTTCCCTGTGAACTATTGTCATGGAACCTCTCCATTCATGGATGGCAATTTGCCACCTCAGCATGTGCCTGTTGGGTGTCTTCAAGTTCAGCAATTATTTAAGCGCTGTAAATTCAGTAATAAATTCAAATTGACATCCATCTAAGTAATAATACAATTTTACAAAGGCCCACACTAGACACAGACATTCTAACTGAGAAGCACCATGTCTTTTTTCACTATCCTTAAGTTTTTTGGATATAAAAAAAATTGGTCTTTCAACTGACTTGTCATTAAATATTTGTACTTTTTGCAATGCAGTTCCAAGTCCTTCCATACATGCATCTAGGTTCTGGATGAAATAGTAAAGGTGCACTTGTCAGGTTTCTCTTAAGTAATTTTTTGGCCTGTAACCTTTCTTTAGTCATTTCAAATGAAACATTTGGACTGCATATCTTATAAAGACTAGAAGCTATCATCCCCAAAATCCCTAATTTGCATTCTGTAGTAGCCTGAAAAACCTAAAAAACTTTTCATCTCTTTAATATTACTAGTTATAGGTCTCAGAAATACAGAAGGTACCCTGGCTTTATCTATGCCTAGTGATAAACCACTCACAGTATGACCTAGAGCTTTCAATTCATTAAATCCAAATGAGCATTTAGTCAAAGATATTTTCATGTTCATCTTGATCAATCTTTCAAGTATTATAGACAACCTTAATTTATGTTCATCCCATGTTTCAGAAAATATATAATTTCATCTATATAGATTATCAACAAGTTCTGCATCAACTCTTCATGAAATTCCAAGTCCATCATCCTTTAAAGTGGGATAGAGTGTTTTTGATACCTAAAGGCATTCTCATGTACTCAAACACTCCCAGGTGGCATACTATCCTTAGGAAATTCCTTCTTTCTGGATTTAGTACATTCTGGTGAAAACCTTTGAGCAAATCCATACAAGAAATATACTTAGCTTGGTGCAATTTGCTGAAAGACTCAACAATCTTTGGAATGGGATATCTATCAGGGGTTGTGTATGAATTTAATGCCCTGAATTCTCCAACCATCCTTGATTTACCATTGTGCCAGGCTATAATAACGGGTGTACTGATATTCACATTTTCATTGGCACCTAACTTCCTGATTACTTTCAACTTTAGAAATTTATCTATATGTTCTTTCAGTGCTTCTTTGCTCCTAGGGCTAGTAGGGAAAGGATTTTTTCTCAAAGCTGGGGGATATGATTTATTTGTGGTCAAAGTTATCTTTACCTCATGTCCTACAATTGAACCAAAAGGCTAATTCACTGTTGCAAAAGCTTTTTGATGCTTAAATAGCAGAGAAACTAGATCATTCCTTTCCTCCCCTGTCAAGGAAGTGCTGATATTTGAATCTCTTATGAGCTCATTTTCAAAACTCTCTCTGTGAAAAATTATTCAAAAAATTCTCCACAGAATTATCAAAATCAAATTTTGCGCTTTTTCCAATTTCATGTTGGGTGACTCTATTAAGTGCTTCTCCCACTGTGGGAACAACTTTTCTAAGTACCTTTTGCCTACCACAGATTTACAAGCACCAGAATCTAGAAGCAATTTACAAGATTTACCACAGAATGACATCTGTACTAAGTCATTTGATGCATCAACAGAATTGATGCAAACTATAACTAGGTTATCATCTTCTGCTTCAGTATGGTCATTGTAAGACTCATACACAACTTCCCATTTTTCACCTTCCCTAGCTTCTATGTTGTTCACCTCTTTAGCTTTCTGGGGACAAGTTATGGAAGTTTGTCCTTCTTTGCCACAAGTATAACAGG
Source organism: Puccinia polysora (assembly GCA_025617555.3). Classification (NCBI taxonomy): domain Eukaryota; kingdom Fungi; phylum Basidiomycota; class Pucciniomycetes; order Pucciniales; family Pucciniaceae; genus Puccinia; species Puccinia polysora. Next base: position 32,698,553 of record CM062615.1, read on the forward strand.
AAAGTTCAGCATTCTGAGGCCTCTTTTTCAAAGGGATTTTACCCTTACTGGACTTTTCTATGGGAACATCCCTAGGAGCGTATGAATTCCTTCTACCCAGAGATGTGTCCTCCACTATATCTTCAAGTATGTTAATCAAGTTTGAGCAATCATCTGTAGTCTTAATACTTTTCTTTACTGCAAATGACACTTCAACCTCCATCAGGGATATTAAATTGAAATTAATACAATCCTGATCTAAGTATGGTTCACATGCTCTAAGTCTTTTCCTTTGCCTGGATATCCAAATTCCAGGTGATGTCACACCTGGAAAAAATTTGTCATTGTTGAAGGCAGACAAGCATTTTCTTTTCCAATTTAATTTACCAAACTTTGAATTTATCTCTCTTTTCCAAAAGTCCCAGCACTGTACACCTACAGCACTCCTTCTGTCCCTATACCAATCTGAGGATATGCCCTTAAATAGAATGCTTAATCTAATAGTAATCAAGGTATCAGGCAGTCCAGAATCCTCTTTCAGGGTGTCAATCCATGAAATAAATTCAGTATGATCACATTCACCCTCCCCAGAGAAATCAGTCCAATCATTTATGTTTGGCAATCCCTGTAATGTCTGCTTAAAAAACTCTCCTTTACCAGAATCCTGCACCAGATCATTGTCTTCTGCAACAGTCTTGCTTTTTCTTTTCACTTCTGGAGCTTTGCATTCTATAACCTGAATGTGGTTGTTTTGGGAAAAGGATAAAAATATGTCAACAAGATCCTCATGTTTTTGTCCTAATTGTTCATGTTCTTTATCAATTTTGGTACTCAATTTTTCTAGATTCCCTTCTGACATAACTTGAAATTTTAATATATCTTCTTTGACAGAACTCAAGTTTTTATCAAAATTATCTTCCAACACTTCTAATGAATGAACTAGTTGTAAAACCATTGAGGTCAATGATATGACATCCCTCTTGATACTGATAGATTCTCTGCATGATTGTTTAAAGGTGTTATCAATGTTTGTCAACTTTTCATTCAGATTACTCAAATCCCATGCTTGTGATTTCTTCAAGTCTAGTTCTATTGTTTTATTGGTCAAGTATTCTATCTCTTTCACAGAGCTGGACAAAATTGATTTCAACGTCAAACTATCTGAAACAATAGAGGAATAATTTTTATCTATGGCTGCAAAGCCTTCTATACAGTACTTGTTTGCATGGACTACTGCTTTTTTAATATTGAGTGTTTCATTGAAGACAATGTCTCAAAATTTTTCTAGAAAAATTTTAAATTCTAAGGACAACCTCAGCCACTCTTGGCTCTTTTGGCTCTCTCTTCTTCCAAGAACTGGAAGCCTCCTTGGAGAGACCGGGCCATCCTCATCTCTTCTCCATAAAGGGAGTGCTGGTCCTCTCTCCTCTTCCTCATCCTTTCTCCCTGACTAAAGGGAGGGGATGGTTCCCTGTTCATTAAAGGCTTCTGCAAGCCTGAAGCTATTGGTTATGGGGCCCTCTCCTCTGTTAAATTCCTCTTTGTATTTGGCTTGGGAACTACCGGTTTCTTGATCTGGGTTTGGTCCCAGCTCTCTGTCTCCTTAATCAACCTTTCCCTCCCCAACAGCTTGATGAGGGCCCTGTATGTTTCCAGGGCCTGATTCCCAGTGTTTTTTTCTGTTACCGCCTCCAGGTAGTTGATCCAGTTCTTGATGTGGCAGTTCAGATGATTTGCCATGTCTGGAGGTAGGTTGTTTTCTTTTCTGTTTGAATTTGCCGGGGGGGCACAAGCTCAACCCCCTTGATCCTAGTATTCATAATATTTAGTTAAATCAAAAGGGTCAAAAAGTCAACATATACAAAAGAATTCCGTTTTTTCAAAAAGCTAGGATGGATATGTGTTCTGCGCAATGTTCCACATCAACACTCACTTTTTTTTAACTATATCAGTTGTAGGTGATCTTGCCCTTTCCGTTGGTTTGGAGCTTCTGAGACTGACACCCCTGGGCTGGCTACGTGGGACTGAGCTTGGTTCTGAAACAAAACTCCTTGCTTGCCCTTGGTTTGCGGGGATGAAAGAATCAATAGATAGTTCTTTAGACACTTTGCACAAATGAAGATGCAAAGTTAGCTGATTGTTTCTTCTGTCACAACAATCTGGGCTAATGGCTTACTAGATCAATGATTGATCTTTGCACACTGGGGTAGGGATGGTATTCTTGGCCAATGAAACCAGGGTGTTTCCTTCTCTGCCTTGTCTTCTTCTGGCTTGAGCTTTTTCTCTGCTTAGTTTGCCAATCAATTGATATTTATTTTCTAGATATCAATCAATTGCAATTCAAAGCTTTCTGTTCAACAGTAAGTATAACGCTTACACCAATCTTCTTCAGCAGTTGAATGAGATCAGGCAGAAGCAATTAACTCCCTACGCTGAACCAATAGACCTACAGCTTGTGTCTCTGTTGCTTTAACCAGAGAATCCCGATGAGTTAGGTCTGAGTTCTGGATGATATAATAGTCCTTGAATCCAAATCTTCTACCATTCAACTATGTTTGTTGTGCCTGGACAAATGGCAAGAATTTTCAAAAATGTCAAGAAAAAAAACGGCTTTTTTTTATATACTTCTTCACAAAACAATGTCTTTTATCCTGATTAATTAAGCAAAAATATTTTCCAGGATATTCTAGATTAACGCCTGTGTCAGGAAATCTACCAAAATGCTCAAAAAATAAAGGTTTTAAAGCCTAAAGCTAAAAAAAAACAAAAAATTTCAAAAATTAATGTTTTTTCTTATTTGTTATTTTCTTATTAAAGAAGGATATAAATTAGTCAAAAAGTGGATAAAATACCACTAAAATGCGCAATCTGGGTGGAAAAAACACCCTTTAAGGTTCTAAAATTCAATGAGGCCTCCAATTGTCAGGGATTTATCCTCTACTGCTATACTTAGCCATGGGTAAACCTCCAAAAATAAGACAAAAATAATATCAAAGTCATTTTTTCACTCAAATAACTAAAAAAACAGCTAAAGGCTCACAAACTCGAACAATACCAAGGTATTATGATTAAAAAAGGAAAACCTTAAGCATTTATAAAAGGCAAGGGGCCTGGTTCCAAATAAATGAAGCTCAAAGGTGCTTTTCTTATAAATAAGCTCACACCCTTTATAGTAGTAAAACACATGGGTTACTACTCCAATTCAGACCTTCCACTCAAAATTGGAGTTTCCACTAAGATTATTAATTGATTATAATACTAAATTTTATAGCCCCAGTCAATCTCCTCTTGAGACTAAGTTTAATGGGCTTGTTGACTTTTGCCGTATTCTGTTAAAAATAAATAAAAATATATAACTGGTGAGAAAGGGGCTATAGGGTGAATAACCTCCTCTTTTAAGGTAAGAAGAGCCCTCAGGGGACTCAAGTAATCATCAGGGGAGAGCTAGCCTCTCCATTTTTTCGTCCTCAAGGGCTCAGAACCCCATCACATCCTGTCCAATGAGAAATAGGGTACTAGTACTCATTGGGGGGGATTTTCAATTTAAAGACTCCTATTTGGATACCCCAAAAGTTACATACTCTACAATAAGCCCAGGGCCATCTGAGTGGAAGCTCTAAAGGCTCAGGAGAGTTTATCAAAGTATAATCACACCCCCAAGGGGGATAATATTGAGATTATGTGATTGGTTTATACAGGGTGGAGAGTATAGCTTGAATTAATTACTACAGCTTGTCCCCAAATGAAGGGAACTTATTGGGAAGTTATTTATTAATAGTTGGGACGCATCTGAGTCCTCATAACTTAATTCAAAGTTATATTGGATCCCCATCTTGATAATATACATTATCAAAGTTTTAATTCCATAATAAATACTCATAAAAACATACTTATAAAATATTATAAAACATTATAAAAAATTCATTGTATAACTCTAAAACTCCTGATCATTGATCATTCTTGTATCAATTTTGGTTTGAACCAGTGACCTTGGTGTCAGATAATGGAAGGTGGGGTTAGTAATTAACCACTATAGCAGCAAGACCTATGAGTTGTGCAGACATTTGGACACATCTAATTGTCTCATGGCCAACACAGGAACTACTTCTCACAGAAATCAGGATAGAGATGAAGGGATAGATTGAAGATGAAGATGGTACGTAGTATAAGGAAAATGATGAATAGAAGAATCCATGAGTAAGGATCTGAAGGATGTTGTTAAGGGAATCCTGTAAGAGTAACACCAGAAGGACAGGTGAGATGAGTAAGGTAGGCTGGTTGGCTTTCCTGTGCTGATATGACCCCTATTGGATGGGGGGCTAACAAATAAGAAGTAGTATACTTATTCCTTGGGGGAATCAGTCCAGGAAGGGCAGAGAGGCCAGTATATGTGAGAACTGGGAGTCCTTGGGGAGGGATGACTGGTGCTGGGCTGGGATTCCCCATGGAATTACATGTTGGCCAGTTGGGCTGGAGGTTGTAGCTTGAAAAATTGAGTAATGGGCCTGCCCAGAAAGATATGGACTGTACTGAACTGGAGTATGGGTTTTCCAGCCAAGGGTATTTACTATGGATTTACTGTATGTACTTCCCATGCCAGATTGATTTGAAGGAGAGATGAGGATTCACCAAGCCATAGAGAGGTGGAGGGGATGCCTGGGAGATTACCTGAGGGCTGCAGGGCATGCAGGAGGATAATTCAGGATGTACAGCATATGGTTTGAGGGATGGAAGGTAGATTGTACTGGACTGTGAATGGTTGAGGGCTGAGTATGTCTGAGGAGACTGAGTCAAATTGTGTTTATGACAATTTGCCACCATCAATCATGCTCAATTTTCTTTTGAGTTGAAGTGTTTTGAGCCCATCATTCAAGACTTCTTTTAGATTTTCTAAGGCTAACCCAGAGATTCTACCAAGGTGAGGATACGCTGAGGGGTGTGGAGATGGTTCATGTTTATGTTGATCATTCTTGTAGGAGATATGCCACAAGGGTTCCCTCTTTGTGAAACTTTCACAAATTGAATACTTGAACCTTACCTTCCTTGTGTGTTTTTGCCTTGAATTTTTGGTGAGTAATTTCCCAGATTACAAACCATTTCTATCACAGCCTAAATCCACATATTGGTCACGCTTTGAGCTGAAAACGTTTAAAGCCTAACCATGCTTCATTGCCTATGTTTGACAATACATTTGTGCCTCTTCCCTAGTAGTAAAAGTGTGGAGAATAACAGAGGAGACTTGTGATAGGTTTCATCCTCTCACAGTTCTCAAGAATCCCGCGCGTACACATCCCTCTGTGAACACTCCAAAAGGAGGTCACGGTTGTGACGTGCACATCAGTAGCCGCACTGTTAGATGATTGTTGGAAGAGAATCCTCAGGGTCTCCTCTTTGGAGGTTCTTCAATCATTTTCAATTTCATTTTGTTTTCTATTTCTTTTCAAATTCTCCTTTGGTATCTGTTATATATATACATACAATCTAAAAACCCCTGTCTCTTCTCAAATCATTCAACCTCAAGCCAAGACTCTCTTCTCAAATCATTCAACCTCAAGCCAAGACTCAAGACAATAGACCACCGTGTTCAAACAGATCATTTGTCAATCATCAACACTCTGCCTCTCTAACTGGTGAGACCAATCCACATTCAAGATTGTTGGAATACAAATCAATCTCTGGACGTTCTCTCACTGTTTAGCCTCATCATGTTCTCTCCTAGTCTCCTCTCAACGTCATAGTGATTTAGTCCAGTCATCATCATCCTTGTGTTGGTATTTCTATTCAATTGTTCTATTATCTCATTTGATTATTGATTCTCATTGATTGATTATTCTGTTTAGTCTTGCTGGTTGAAATTTATAACCATCAATGTTAGTAATACGGTTAAAAGCCAAACGCTCACAACAGCCAGCAAGAACTAATACTATGGCGTCAAATTCGGGATTCTCTTTGGACTCTTTCCGTCAAGCCATGCTCAAGACGGCTCTGGAAACTACCCCACTCTTGACCGAAGAAAACTATGGCATTTGGAGAGACAAGATGATGGCCCTACTGAAACTAAGAGGAGTACTGGAGACTCTCGATTCACCCAACATCAATCTCTCAACCCAGGAAAGTGACAAAATTCAACTCCTTCTTATTTCCAAGGTTGATTCCATCACGCACAATAATGTGATTAGTGCAGCCAACATCAACTCGGCCAAAAATATCTGGCATGCGATCAAGGAACAATTTTCTTCCTCTCAGGCATCCAATAGAGCGAGAATATTCAATGACTTCCTTCACGTTGGTTTCAGAGAGGATGAAATCACTCAATTCGTAACAGACATCAAAACTTCCATCAAGAAGATGATTGATATAGGTATAGAGTTACCTGACGACATCCTTGCTTACCTAACGATGTTCAAGTTTCCACCAAATCTTCAAGACCTCAAACGCCAACTTATGAACTCAGATAAACAAATTTCCGTCAAGTTTGTCTGTAATCACCTCATCCATTATCATAACAAGATCAAAGCTGAAAATGCCAACAAGGCTCAGAGAGGTAATTCAGAAACTGCCCTAGCCTCCATGAAAACCAAAACGAAAAATGCTCTTTTGAACAGATGCATTGAAGGCTATCACAATCCGAAGCAAGATAGACATCATTCAGAATCCGATTGTTTCCATCTACATCCAGAAAAAGCACCCAAATGGTGGCGTGAGAATCAGAGCAGATGGAAGGAGAAGCAAAAGAAGTCTCAGGACGCCGCCCACTTCCATGCGTTTGTAACTTGGTGGATAGACTCAAAGGCTGAAGTAGAGAATAACATATTGCTCAATAGCGGAGAGACTTCACACATATTCAATGAAAAGCGATTCTTCACTGTACTGAAGCCATATACGGGAGAACATATAACAACTGGTAAAGCGGGCGCGAATCTACCTATTCTAGGATCAGAAACGGTCAAACTGGTGTGGAAGAAGCAAACTATCACGCTCTCTAATTGTCTATACGTTCCGGATATTGTAGTCAATCTAATCATTCCGGGGAAGCTTCTCAAACAAGGCTGCACGTTGAAGGCCCAATCTGGGAGTTTTGAATTAAAAAGAGGTGAAGATAGAATCTGTCAAGGCACAATTATGAACAGTTTGTTTGTATTGAATAAACCGCGGAAAATCGGCAACGACCAATGCTACTGGTCTCAACAAGATGATTCTCAATCTCTGAAAGATTTACATCTAACCTATGGGCACGCTTCCGTTGGCCGTCTGTCTAAAATCAGAGGCTCTCATCACAGTCTGGCAGACAGGGAAAAATTTGAATGTAAGGACTGTCTTCTGTGTAAGATCACAAAATCTCCTTTCAAATCTACCTCCACCTCAGCAACCAAACCTTTTGAACAAATACACCTAGACATCATAGGTCCTATTACGCCTGAATCCCATCAACATGAACGATATATCTTAACAATTGTAGATAACTATTCGGGTTACATCTCTGGCATCCCCTTAGCTCGAAAGGACGACACGACTTGAGTTCTCATGGAAGTGATAGAGAAACAAAAGAATATATGTGGCTATTACCCAGCAACGGTATGTTCTGATGGTGGTAGTGAGTTTGTAAACGAGAAGTTAGTTAAGTATCTCAATGAGAGATTTATCAATCGTCTGGTAGCTGAACCGTACCATCCTGAACATAATGGCAGAGCCAAAAGGGCTAATCATACAATAGTCAAAAGTGTGAGAACCACACTAAGCTCAGCAAAACTGCCTCGGAAGTATTGGTTGGAAGTGCTAAAAGCCTGTTGCCTGAGTCTCAATCAAATACCAAAGGAAGGTCTCGATCAGTCTCCCTGGGAACTCATTAAACAAAGCGAGTTACCTATCAACTATCTTCAACCCATAGGTATTACCACCATTGTGTTGAATCAGAAAAGAATGAAAGGATCAAAGTTCAACCCTAATGGTTTAGAAGGAAAACTGGTAGGTTATAATCCTGAGTTCCTCTCATACCGGATTCTCATGCCCAATGGACAGATCACTCAATCCAAACACGTTCGATTCCTGAAGCAGTCAGTAGACCAATTGGGAATCAACTCAACCTTAGACATTGACTTCAACATCCTCAACAATTCGAACTCTGCCAAGATGAATGAAAAGAATACTGATCGGATGAACTACAGAGATCCGCCTGCAGAGGTGGCTTCATCTGATGAAGAATCATCCAATCCCAACGCTGAATCAACTTCAGAGAGCGACTCGCCATTGGATCAAGGGAATCCATTGAAATCAACGATAGCGCAAGAACCCCAACTCCTGAACCGATTGTTGAACCTCCCAGAAGATCTCTTCGTGGCCGAGCGTCGATCAAACCTCCTCAGCAATACGGGTTCCACCATTACTTTGAACCTAAGACGTTTGATCAAGCCAGTAGGTGCGCTGACAGCTTCAAGTGGGGGGGCAATCAAGAAGGAAATAGATCAATGCGAACTACTTGAAGTCTGGGAAGATTACAAAGGGGACACCCCTCTGAATCCGCTGGACACAACCCGGATCTTCAAGATCAAAGACAATGCTCACAATGACGCAATTATTCACAAAGCCCGTATCTGTGTGAAAGGATTCAACCAAGTTCACGGACTTGATTTCGACAAAACATTTGCTCCAACTGGAAAGATTGCATCATTGAGGGCTATCTTTCTGTGTGCCTTGAAAAACAAGTTGAACATCCGGCAATATGATGTAAAGGCTGCATTTCTGCATGCGCCGTTAGAAGAAGAGGTTATCATCAGAACACCGCAGGGATGTCAATGTAAGAGTCAATACTTGAGATTGAAGAAAAGCTTATACGGCCTCAAACAATCTCCAAAGAATTGGTACGCCACTCTCACTGAATGGATCAAGTCGGTTGGTTTCAAGGAGTCGGACAGCGACCCCTGTTTATACAAAAGCGACAACAACAAATCCTTTCTTTTCTTTCATGTCGATGACTTGATCCTTGTGGGTGACGGCAACGACTTTGATGCAAAATTCAATACTCGATTCAAAAATTCTCAATCTCATGAGCCGGATACCATCCTAGGTATGAAATTCAAAAGAACTACAAACGGTATTCTGTTGAGTCAACCCAAGCATATCAGTCATGGCCTAGAAGAACTCGGCCTGCTCAAATCAAAACCATCCTCTGTACCATTAACCCGGCATCTCCAGCTCTGTGAAGCTTCAGATGAAGACTTTAAAAAATTTAAAGAACTTAACATAAATTACAGGTCGGCAATAGGACTCCTCAACTACATCGCCAGTAGGACTCGCCCTGATCTCAGTTATTCTGTCTCCAGCTTAGCTCAATTCCAGAATAAACCTGGGTTAACCCACTGGAAAGAACTTAGAAGAACGTGGCAATATCTCAATCACACCAAGGAGAAGAAACTCCTTCTAAATTATGATGATTCAAAGGGACCTATTGAATGTTTCAGCAATGCGTCATGGGGTGAAGATCCGACCAGTCGCAAGTCTCAGTTGGGCTATATTTGTTTCTCCTTTGGTTTGCCACTCACTTGGAACAGTTACAAACAACGGAACATCACCTATTCATCCACTGAAGCCAAACTAAATCCACTACTAGACTCATATCTTGAAGGTAAATGGCTCCGACATTTTTTGGGAGAAATCTTTCAAATGGAACTCCCGTCGTCAAAAAATTTCATAGATAATAAAGGATTAGATGAAAAATTGAAGAAATTTGGATCTAATGCGAAAACCAGACACATGGACCTCAAAACTAAGGGGCTTTGAGACGAACAGAATGAAGGACACCTAACCATTCACCTGACCAAAACTGAGAAGATTCTAGCTGATCCATTGACTAAGGCTGTCAGTCTAGACCAACTGCACAAATTCACCAATACGATCTTTGCAAATTGACCACCAGTTAAGGGGTGTGTGGAGAATCACAGAGGAGACTTGTGATAGGTTTCATCCTCTCACAGTTCTCAAGAATCCCGCGCGTACACATCCCTCTGTGAACACTCCAAAAGTAGGTCACGGTTGTGACGTGCACATCAGTAGCCGCACTGTTAGATGAGTGTTGGAAGAGAATCCTCAGAGTCTCCTCTTTGGAGGTTCTTCAATCATTTTCAATTTCATTTTTTTTTCTATTTCTTTTCAAATTCTCCTTTGGTATCTCTTATATATATACATACAATCTAAAAACCCCTGTCTCTTCTCAAATCATTCAACCTCAAGCCAAGACTCTCTTCTCAAATCATTCAACCTCAAGCCAAGACTCAAGACAATAGACCACTGTGTTCAAACAGATCATTTGTCAATCATCAACACTCTGCCTCTCTAACTGGTGAGACCAATCCACATTCAAGATTGTCGGAATACAAATCAATCTCTGAACGTTCTCTCACTGTTTAGCCTCATCATGTTCTCTCCTAGTCTCCTCTCAACGTCATAGTGATTTAGTCCATTCATCATCATCCTTGTGTTGGTATTTCTATTCAATTGTTCTATTATCTCATTTGATTATTGATTCTCATTGATTGATTATTCTGTTTAGTCTTGCTGGTTGAAATTTATAACCATCAATTTTAGTAATAAAAAGCTCTCACGGTGGGTGGTTGAAGTGGGTCTGTCATAGTTACATTGTTATATTGATGGCATGCACTCCATCAGTTTCCAGTTTCAATCAAATTAAATAAGTCAAATACCATTAACATTAAATGTTACTCACCACCAGAGGCCATGTCCATTTCTGAAACATTTTGTTCCTCAATTTTCACCCTTGATGAAGATGCAATTTGGGCTTCCAATGATTCATTACCTGCATCCTTTGTTTCTGCAGCTTTGTTGGTTGCACTAATGTAGCCCTGTAATGCGGCCATGTTCAAAGGAGGGATTGCAATTGTTCCCATAATTCAAAAAAAATGAAATGCTACTTCAGTTTTCAATCCAACATTCAATTGAACAATGGTTTGCTCACTTTCAAGTTGAGAAAGATTAATTTTGTGGTATGTTTATTTACATTTTCCTATAGTGTCACTTTAATTTCAATTTAATTTCACTTTATGATTGCTAGATGTTCCCCCACAGTCCCACATAGTCCGTGTTGATCCCAAATTTGGGTTGATCAAACCCAAATGTGGTCCAGCGGGACGCAAAAAGTTGGGCACAACCCCTGGGGGGGCTTATGGGGCTGTAAACCCCCTTGAAATGGCTCAAGTCCGCTGTGTACAGGGGTAAACGGCTCAAATACTCTGTGTAAGGGGGGTATACGTCTTCCCGGGGGTTGCACGTGTTTGAGACGGCCACTTGGGCGCCTGTAGACGTGTCCAAAACATGTGCACATGCATTTTGGACGCTTGTATGGGCCATCACGTGTCCATTGGGCTGTGTAGGGCCCAACACAATTCCCACACAACAGGAAGTCTTGAATTTATCATCAACCAAAGCATTATTGCGTTAAATACCAAAGGGGCGTGACTGTGTGGAAATTTCAAAATGTGTGAAATAAAGGGTTGGATGTGTGAGAAAAATAATGCCCTTTATTTGTTTATTTATTTATATTTTTTGTCACAACTCATATGGGTTTTGAATGGCTTTTCACGCCTGTTTTCCACCCCAGGGTCACAAATTTAACATTACCCTTTTTTATTTTTCCAAAATTGACATGTGTTTTTTTCTCCAAATTTGGGGTTCTTTTCCTTTGTCTCCAAATTTGGGGTTCTTTTCCACCAGAGACAAAATTTATATTTCTGGATATTTTATTCCATTTCCTTTTTAGTGATTAATTGATGTGTGAATTGATATTTTGACAGAATAGATTTCTCCAAATGGAACTCTCAAATACCCTTTGTGGAAGGCCAGGTTTTGGGCCTAAAAAGCAACCTAAATCATTAAATGAACCAAATTTTGTAGCAGACCTTGATTGAAAAAAATAATTTCATTCCAGGCACTTAGAGTACCAGGCTTCTTTAAAAATGAGGCCCAAAAATTTTCTGAGATGAAGAATGAGCAAAATCCATTGGAAAAGGAAGAATCAATTACAATAAATGAGTCAAAGATGCTAGTATGCCAGGTTAGTGTTTATGAAGTAGTCATAAAATAAATTAGAAATCATCTCAACTCATCATTGTGATTTTTCAATTGTCTTATTAAATTTTTTTTCATCAATCATTTTTTCAATGATGGGGATCATGGAGTTGAAGTATTGTATTTCATTTACAAAAAATATTTTCCAACTCTCCTTTTTATTTTGAAAATACCAAAAGCCCAGCACACTAGAAGCACATTGTATAAACTCAATGTCTATTTTTAATTTTGTCAGATTTTGAATCAACAGGGTCTGTAGGCATCCAAACAAAGAATCTATCCCATGTTCATTAATCCTGCTCTGGTTTATAACTCCGATATTTGCTTGGCCCACAACTGGTAAACTATCTTCTGGAAGGAAAAATATTTTCAAGAACCACCGCGAAAAATCTTCATGTTCATTTCGTATCATATCCCCGTTTAAATTCAATATTTCACTCATTTTGATGTGAAGATAATTAATCAATTGAAGCAGCCTCGTAAGTCTAGTATGAACCGTGCGTTCATTCAGAGGCAACTTGTCTTCTCGCATCAATCTGACGCAAATCAGATCTTTCTTTATCACCCTCTTATTACCTTTACATTCTACGATTTCAACTTGAAGTTTGTGAGATCTTTTCGAATCAGAAACAAACCCATGACCCCGCTTGGGATAATATTCGAAGACGGAATGAGTACGTTCCAAAATTTCTTGATCGATCAACCCAAGGGAATGCGGCCAATGGCGCAAGTTTCCTCTCGAATTCAGGTAGGACTGTAACTTTGAGAAAATTTCTTGTGGCATCAAAGTGGATAATGAAATGACCTGAAAACTATGCAGATTTTCGATCTTGTCAATTTTTGGTTTCAAAGACGCCCAGTCACCTTGTACCTTCTTGACCGTAAATGAAAAGCTCGTTAAACTACTCATGACTCGAAAAAATTCCGCTTCAGTTCTAAATTTTTCCAACCACACTCCATGACTTGAAATTTTCAACCAAGTACCAACTATGGTAAGTGACATCGGATAGTATTCATTCTCCCAATCACAGAGCGCTAAAAAATGCATTATCTTCAGTTGAATTGGTCGAAAGTCACTAGGCTTGTAAGGCGCGTGTTCCTGGGGCACTTCACCCAGGATGGCAAGTGACCGAGAGCTGCCAAAAACCTCCGCAAACAACCATTGGAATAGCTCCTCACATCGGGCGCGTTTGTCCTCTTCGGCGGTTTTCAAGTAGTCCAACAGAGTGCAGTAAATGTACAATGTCCACGTTACTAAAGAACTGAAAGCAAACTTGAGCAGGGATGGGCTCTTTAGCCTTCCAGTGGGGGATTCAACGATCCGAAATACGAGCCTTGCTCCATGGTTCCCTCTGGAATTCGAAGGATGAGCTGTCACCGGCAACTCTGCTGACCACCTGGTCATTTTTTTTTGTCGGGATGACGACGGCATCAGAGGAAGACTATCAAGTGCTGCCAAAAATGGGCCAAGGAAATGCTGAGTGGCATATGGTGGGACGATATACTTTCTAAACCTAGCAAAAGGCTCAAGTTTGAACCCGTCTGGCATATCTAGGCTGACTGGTACCATATGTTTTTCAAGCCAAGATTTGTGCTGATCAATGTGAGGCTCATTTCTTGCTTGGGAAGACTCAGGCCCGAAGAATTGGTTTGAAGGCGTAGGATTAGGCGAAGAAAGATCATTCGTGTTTGCATCTAAAAGTGCTGAAATCCGAAAATACGAAACGGGCATGGGTAAGAATGAGATAGTGTTAGGCTACATCAAGAGAAGATATCCCCTAACCTCTCGAAAGATCTTGCTAACCTCCGGATCGGCCCATGGGATCACTCAAAGATTGGCCAAAGTTATTGCTGGGGGAAGAGATTTCGGAAATACTCCTCTGAATTGGTCCCATAGTCTCGTCGACGGTTCCGGTGATACAGGTAGGTCGAGCAGGTTGAAACCGCCACCCAGAAAGTTTTTTTGCGTCCAAAGAGGGACTATTGTCATCCCACAACACCGGGAATGGATGTCTGCCCGGTATTTCTTCTAAGGGTCCCTTCGCTGTGACCGGGGTGGAAATCGGATAATCCGTCGGTAGATTCCGATGCAAATTATCCTCCCAGGACGGGTTGTGTGAATGTTGTGTAAATGAATCCGGATTATGGGACCAATTGGTTTCTTGAAGTCCCACGGGGTTTTGTTCAACATACTCGAAAAAATCGGCAAAAGTAGGAGAACTACAGGTCGCACTTGAGGAGGAAATAACCTGAGAGTTGGAAATAAGGTTGTCGGCCTGGCTGTAATCCAATCGTGTCTTCTTCGCTGTTGGGCCTAGTGGTGCAATCGTTTGTTGGTGAAGATTGGAGTTGACAAGTTCAGGATGACTGTGATGCCCGAAAGACAGATTCTCAGCTGTAAGTCTTCGTTCTGCGCAGAATGCAACCTCGAACTCAAGCACAGTATAATAAATGAGAAAGCCAAGGTAACGCTTGGGACAATTCGGCCACATCTCTGATGGCGTACCCTCACAGAAGCTGCTGGAATAAAGGCTTGTTATTAAATCAAAAATGATGAAGAAACCGTTTATAAGGGATGCCTTGCGATCAAGTTACATGTGTGTATGCAGATACACGTGGCGACTAAGCTCAAAGGCTGTGTCACGACGTCAGGATTCTAAAATAAAACCATCGTCATTAGTCTATTCTCATAGAGTACTACAGCCTCTGAATTCTTCGATTATTGAAGCATTAGTTTCTCCTGGTTTTCCCCATCCCAGAAGAGTCTGTTTCATTATTTCTCCTTGATACTTGGATACGTTTCATCTTTCCTTCTCTCTTTTTCATCCATTTCCTCCGGATTCCGTTCAACTTGTGGGTCTTTTTTGTTAGATTTTGAAGCGTAATAGACTACCAGCCTGTCCTTCCACTTAATCTCCTTTTCTCTCATGTGTTTCTGCTTCCGTATTGTCTTCTCACATACTTCATGTTCTTTTGTACAACTTTCTCATACTTGTCATTTTATTCTTTTCTCCTCTTGTCTGGTTGCTAGGACTCCATTTGCTAATTGTAACAAACCAGAACAACTATTTTGTCATCCGGACCCACGGACTCTGAAACATATCTCAGGTTTCAGAAAGAGTACGGCAAATTGTCAAGAATAGGTTGGATTCAGGCACAAAATTAATTTGAATTCAGGCACAATTAAGATCAGGAACAGTTCTAAGTATACGCAAACACCAAGGACAAGAATTGGCGCGATGCATTGTCTTTGTCACGCGTTTGTAAGACGCGCCTGCAATCAATATAAATGTCTAGCTTTGGTTGTAGCTTTGGACTCTTCATTTTCCCTCATGGGTTTATTTTTGTATCTTCCTATTCATTTAATATAAACGAACTTTACTTCAAATACGATCGCTTACCTAGGAACTATCTGGAATCCCAAACTATAGCTTCCTACTCGCGCTCTTAAAGCAGTAGGCGAGACTCTCACAATTATAAACCCATCAGATTTTGGAATTTGGCTCCCCTTTCCTTCCGTTTCTCATCTTGCAATTCTGCGAGGATGTCAAGAAGATCGGAGCCCTCAAATCCCCTCTCTTTTCCTACTATATCTTTCCAATCAAATAACGAAATCGAATCTACTGTTAACAATCTATCCCGACAACTATCCGCTCTTAATTTAGGCCCTGCCAGCCAAGAAGAAGTTAATAATTTATCCGGAGATGTACTCCAACTGAAGAATACCTTAAAACAAACAAAGGATGATATCAAGGATTTTCTCTTATTAAAGAACCTCCAAATCCAACTTATTAATGTCAATGTAGAATTTATATTCCCAAATTCAACTAAGAAAGACAGAATAAGAAACAAGTGCAGAAATCGAGAAAATGGAAATGGTACAATGGCTCTTACCTAAGAGCGAGGAAGTTAAGGATGATGAAGTTGGAGGATTAAGGAAAGAGAGTAGAGTAGAAGGAAAAGGAAGTTGGACCACGAGCTGGCTGTAAGTACGGCAACGATCAGGGAAGATAACCCTTGAGAAGGAGAGTGGGTTGCAGCGAGTGTCAGGTTGATGATCCCTGTTCGAGGTTGAAAGTAATTAAAGTAGAGCGTATATGAAATGGAGATTTGTATGCGCGAGGATTTAATTGGTTGAGAGTCAAGTTATTAATAAAAGTGTGCACAATTACGAAAGGATGAAGATTAAGGAGTCTAAGTCAGACAATGAATCAACTGAGGTGAAAATGAGTAAGAAGATGGATGATGAATCAGCGCCATGGGCGGCACACTCACACCGGCTTTATAACTGTGGAATTCTTCCTTGACAGATGATGAGAAGCCATTTGGTTCAGTGAGTGGAAGGTTTGAGAGCGTTCAGGGTACATATGTGAAAAATAAATGATTGGTTTGGAAACCAGAACCAGGCTGCATTACGATGAGGAGGAGACCAAGAAACAGAATGAGACACAACAGCTTAGAACAAGGAATCCAAAAGAAAACAATCCCAACGGAAGTCTAATGGAGATGAGTTGGGAACCAGCGTGACAAGGATGACCAAGATAGACCAAGAGAGCACCTTGGACAAACTGGTGAGAGTGGTTAGCCAAAGTCACAACCAAAGAGTTGTGATTAGTCCTTACTTAGTTTGAGCTGGCTGCAAGCAGTCTTGATGGGATGGTTGTTGTGGCGGGTGGTTGGTTGATGTTCAAGGATGATGCCTTGATGAGCTGAAGGCCGAGAGGTTGAGAGTTGAGAGGCTCCAGATCTGGAGTATTGACACTCTGCCTTGTACGTGGGCAGTCAAAAAGAAATCAAAATGAGAACAAATGAAAATGTAGAAACAACTTTGACAGGACACAAGTTCAACAGACAAGGGAGAGTAAAGGAGACAACAACCATAGGTTCAACATAGGTTCAACAATATGTGTTAGAGTATTGCAGAGCATCTTTTTTCTAACTCGGTGCCTGGTCTATGCCATATATAGATGTTAGTTCTAGCCCTCTTATGCACATGATCCAAGGAAGAGGTTGGCTGGCAATTATCAAGAAAATAGGTTCATAAATACATATCACAATCTATAAACATACTGGAATATTCCATACACATAATAGTATGTACTAGAACATTCCTCAACGACAACATGGAACCATGTAGATACACAACAACAAACGCGTAAACAGATATAAAAGGAAGACTATTGTTGTAAATAGACAAAAAATCCTTGGGGGAATATAACATATTTTTTTATACATTTAACGGTAGCACCCAAATAATAGGTTATGAGCCTGCTTTACCACGCGCATCACGCATTCACAATTAAGGGTCTCCACCGTATCTTCACACTTTAACATCATGCTGTCCAATTGCTGGCTTACTCCCCGCCTGAAGTAAGTGATTTACATTAACATCTGCACTGCCGAAATAGCGCAAGGACGAGTGCCACGCTTGTGAGCAGCCACATTGGATCTTTTCCCTCCTGGATCTAGGACCCAAAACCACTGGGCGTACCCGCCTTGGAACGAGATTCCGTTTGGACACCCAACCAATGACTCAATCTCCCGCTTCCGGCAGGATGTCCGATAAACCCCTGATCGCAGGACTGGATCTCAACCAAACATACACCGCGGCGGAGGTTCAAGATTTCCTTACCCAGGCCAAGCTGACTGGGACAGAGAAGTCATTCATTGCAGTAGCGGATGTGAAATTACAGTACCAGAAGATTGGCACTAACCTCAGCCCCCACCTCAAGCAAGATGGATCAAACTTCTCTGAGTGGACCAAAGCGTTATCCCTGGAGGTGGCATCCTTGTTTGACCACAGTTCATATTTTGAATGGCCAACCCCTGACACATCTAACGAGCGAGCTCTACTCACTGCGACCATCATCCAATTCAGTATACACCCGGACTTGGTGCCACTCATCCATGGAAGGCCCGGGAGAGAAGCCCACTTCATTCTCAAGGAACGCTTTGACCGCACTTCCTGGTCATACGTGATCACCAGACTGGACACATAGAACGGACAAATCGGAGCCTGACCAACATGGCAAGAGCGCTTCTTCATGATTCTGGCCTACCAGCGAATCTATGGGACTATGCTTTCCGGAAAGCTAGTTTCATTTTCAATCGCCTGATTCATGGCGACAGAGACAAAACACCGTGCGAGGCAGCCCTGGGTTTCAAGCTCAACATTGACATGCTGCGGGTGTTTAAATGCACTGCATATGTATTGGATCACACTCACCTGAAACAACTTGGCGCTTATGGGAAGAAGCTGCGCCACATTGGTAGCTGCCATGACTCCAAGGGATGGTTCTTTTGGGATGAGGATACTGGAAAGATAACCAAGGCGCTGTCCGCAAAATTGATCAAAAAGGACGCCAATAAGGATACACGGGGGTCCTTGGCAGCAATTGAGCTGTTGGTCCTTGGTGACTTTTGGCTAGGCAATGAACTTGACAAGCAGGATGCGTTCATAGCACAGATTGCCGCGGTAATTGCACACAATCCAGAAAATACATCTTACAACAAAGCGGTAAACTCGGATGAGGCCAAGGATTGGCGGGAGTTGATGGGAGAAGAGGTGGATGACCTGAAGAGGATGGGTGTGTTTGAGGAGGTTGATCTTCCCATCCCAAAGGAGAAGACGCTGGGGGTCAAGTGGGTATTAGTCAAGAAGAGAGACCAGAGTGGTGCTCTGCTGCGTAGGAAGAGTCAGTTAGTTGCGCAAGGCTTCCAACAGGTTCAAGGAATCAGTTACGAGGAAACGTTTGTGCCCACACCCACCTTTGCATTGCTCCGTGCTGCACTTGTAATGGCCGCAAAGCTTGGTTGGACCTTGGCAACTTTTGATGTGAAAACTGCCTTCCTACATTCGGACATTGACAAAGAGCTGTATATCAAGGATCCACCAGGGACAAAGGTGACGCCCGGTAAGATTCTTAGACTGAAGAAATCCTTTTACGGCACAAAGCAGGCTGGAAGGTGCTGGTGGCTACACCTCAAACTGGCACTAGAACGACTTGGCTTCAAATCAAATGCAGAAGACCAGAGCACATACTCTTGGGAAGACCCGGACGGCAAGGCATTTCTCCGGATCCACGTGGATGATGGACTCCTGACGGCGAGCTCGGAGGAACTTTTGTCTTGGTTGCAAAAGGAATTGAGTGATTGCCTGACTTTGAAGTGGGACAACAAGATCTCCTCCATTGTGGGGATCCAGATTGACAAGACGGAACGTGGCTTTGAACTTCATCAACCCGCCCTTATTTGCAAGCTAGGTACCATCAAGAAGACGTCCATGTCGCCAAACACCCCCTTACTCAACAAGGATCTGATCTCCAATCTGTCAGACTTAGAATCTTTGGGCATAGACACTGAATACCTCAGGCGGACTGGAATCTTGCTCTACCTCACTCAGGGATCGCGTCCAGACATCTACTTTGCAGTCCACTATCTCGCACGTTTTTCTCTTCAACCGGATGACACCCACTGGGCTGCCCTGCGCAGACTGATTGCATATGTCCTGTCCACAGCTGACTATGACCTCCAGCTTGAGCCAAATACCGTGGATGACGATTCCCCCGTAAAAACATTTGTAGATGCCAACTGGGGCGGGGAAGGTGCTCGGTCAAGGCATGGATTTATTGCAACCTTATGGGGAGCTCCAATTGCCTGGAACTCGCGGCGCCAGACCTGTGTTGCGCCATTGACATGTCAGGCGGAGTATGTGGCTCTATCCTTTGCTGCTATGAAATCCATATGGATTGGGAATCTTGTGAAACCGTTCACTCCTGGGGTTGTACCCCTCATCCTCTCAGACAACAAGGCAGCTGTAAAGATTGCGGGGAACAAGGAAAGCATGAACAGGACACAACATATCAATAGGGAATTCCATTTTGTGAATGAGCAGCTCCGGAAAGGCAAAGCAAAGCTCCAGTGGGTTGACGGCAAAAGGCAACTGGGCGACGCATTCACAAAAGCTCTTGGAACAAACAAGCTCCTGGCTTTTGAATCAAAGATCTTTGGACCACAATTCAAGAAGCCTCACAATCCTGTTCCAAACTAGCCGGGCTAAACCTACAATCGGCCCTTTCCCTTGTTCCTTCTTCTCTTTTTTTTGTATTGCTTACGACTTTTTTTTCCTCTCTCTTACATCTCTCGACTCTGTGCTTTGGTTTGTTGTTTTGGGGGGGAATATTGAGAAAATAGGTTCATAAATACATATCACAATCTATAAACATACTGGAATATTCCATACACATAATAGTATGTACTAGAACATTCCTCAACAACAACATGGAACCATGTAGATACACAACAACAAACGCGTAAACAGATATAAAAGGAAGACTATCTTTGTAAATAGACAAAGAATCCTTGGGGGAATATAACATATTTTTTTATACATTTAACGGTAGAACCCAAATAATAGCAATGAACTCTGATCAACTCATTTTGACCTGCCCCCTTCCTGAAGTGAGTGTCTGCTTCAGCGCCCAATAATGAGCCTATAAGTTTGAAAGCTTTGTCAATTGAGGTCTTTCCGACAGGTTTGGTTAAGAATTCTGCAATGTTTTCTCCCATTGGGACGAGGTGGATCTTTATCAAAAGGTTAGTGACTAGTTCCCTGACATAGTGCAAGCAAATGTCTATATGTTTGCTCCTGAAGCTGTTTTGGCTAGAACAATACATTGCCAAGGCAATCTCTCCCTTATTATCAATGAAAATGGTTTTTGGGATGAGAGGTGGTTGGCCTAGAACCTTGTGGCTGAGCATACAGAGCCAGGCTGCCTTCTTGGAGGCATCACTAAGAGCTTTGTATTTGGCTTCCTGTCACCCAACCACTGTTGGAATTCCGGCCTTGTGATATGTGTTGCCTAACACTTGAGTGCAATCATTCATCAAGCTTTAAATTTCATACTCTATTATTGCCTTGTAAGTGTTCAAGTCTAGTGTGCTCTTTATTCTATACTGGTTAGTTATAGGTCTAGTGGCATCTTTATCATTGTTCCTAGTGCACTATTTCTATTGTCTTGCTTATGAGTATTGCAGTCTAGTGATTTCTTTATGTTATACTGATTAGTTATAACTCTAGTGAATTCTTTATCTCAATCCATGTGGCTCAATAGTCCCTATCCTGCCTGAAGTGGTCCTTCAAGTTGTTTGGTCTCTAAATGGTCTGGTATTAAATATTCATGATACTTATTCATTATATTTCCTTTCAACCACTTGTCAGCCTCTGATGTACTTAGTCTATTTAAGTCTGAAGCCTGACAAGAGAAATTAAACCATCTGTTCTGTCTTACTTTGAACCGGAGGGCCCCTCTCTTGACTCCCTAGATCCGTTCCTCTTGATGTTACAATGACTTCATACTATCTTCTTCAACCATCTCACCGGGGCATCTAACTCAAACTTAAACAACCACCCCACACACTATAGGGCAATCTTAGATGATTGTGAGCGCAAAGGAAGAGACTGAGTGCAAGGGACAATGCAAGGTAGCCAGGCCAACTGCAAAGTGGAAACTTCTGTTTTGATGACTCAAGAAATAGCAAGGAGAGGTAGGTGTTCCAATGGAAGGAAACTGAAGCCAAGCCCAATGTCATGACTGGATTTAGCAAAATGAAAGAAAGTATGAAATTAACTAACTGAGGAGACAATCTTCAGGCAGGTAACACAGCCTTCATAAGGTAATCCAAAGGTGACAAGATACAACCTGATGGATGGAAAGCTACAGTTAAGAGGCAATGAGGCAATGAATGAAATGAACGGAATGGGAAATGAAAAAAGTAGACATTTTTCCAAGTTTGTAGCATAGGTGAAAGACAATAGAATATGAATTTACAAGGGTCTAATGGATGAGACAGGAAAGAATGAAATTTGAAGACAATGCAAATACAAAGGCTTATTTTATGCAGGGTAAGGGACTAGTCTATTTGCAAACTATACAGTTCATGTGGCTATCTAGGCATGAGTGCAAACTAGTGTGATTGCGTGACTGATAATGTAAGTCCAAGGGCTGATGATACACAGGGTAGAAGAGCAAAGCTTGAATGGATGGTTGACCAGTATAGAGCTCACTGCAAGATTTTCAAGTATATACTGAGTCAGTTGCCAAGATTGGAAGGTTGTTAGGCAAGCCAGAGGTGGTAATCTCAGGGCAACATTGATTTTGTGCTTTATTTGTGTCATGCTTAAGTACTGAGGTAGAGGGTACTGAGGAAAGGATATGCAAAAGTGATTAAGACAATAACCCTCAACCTTGAAGCATGACTCTTCTGTAGAGGAGAGGGACCTGGTAGCTTGCCTCAAAGAATTCCAAGAGATGATGTGCCTCCCCACCAAGGCCATTATACTGTTCAAAGCTCTGTAGTTAAGCCTGGAGCTGAGGAACACATGATGCTTGTTGTTTGTTGCTCCCTTGAGATTTCCTCCTGGATAAGTGAGACATGATGCAGGAAATGATCCTTCAATTTTGCATTTGACTACCTTCCTGTTGATGTTGTTTGATTGGGCAACCAGGACTTTGGATTTCCCTTGAGCTATGTTTATGCCAATGAGAAATGAAGCCTCCCCAAGATAATTTATGGAAAATTCTCTGGTCATTTCATCCTTGAAAACAAGAGGGTCATTGCTGTTTATTACCAGGTCATTGATGTGTACAAAGATCCATATGGGATTTTTGTTGAGTCTGAAGAATATGCAAGGATTTGATACTGTGGGTGAAGAACAAAGTTGTTCTAGGAATCCACTGAGTTGCTTGTACCACACAAGAAATCACTATTTAAGGCTTTAGATGGCTTTTCAGAGTTCCAGAAATTTACCAGATCCTTCAAAATAGCCTGGAGCAGACAAGGGGACAACCCATTCTGGAAGTGTGCAGATGACAAAAGCACTTCAAATGTCCAATTGATGTATTTGTATATTTATTCTTATGAAATGGGAGATGAGAAATTGAAGTGAAAATGCTTTTCTGCGGCGGCATAGCTTTCCTCAAAATTGAGTCCATGAGTCTTTGGGTGCAAATTGGTGCCTTTTTTTCAACAATTTGATTGTTGAAGCCAATCTTGGAGTGGTAAGCCCAGGTTGCTGGTATCAGATGGTGATCCCTTTGGATTTGATGCTCCATCAAAAACTCATGAAACCTCATGTTTTCAAGCTCAGCATTCTCAGTTTAAGTCCACTCTTTGTAAAAATTGAAGGAAACAGCTTTCCTGTGGTTGTGGGGATCTATTATCCTGGTTGCAAGTTGGGTAGCAAATTTGGAGCTTTTCAGGGAACTGAAGATGGAATCCTTGCATATGGAGCTGTGGATTAATTTCGGGTGCCAAGGCCCCTTTAATATGGGTTGTTGGTTTTTTGAAGTCACTGGGGCAGGGAGAGGACAGAGAAACAAGACACCATTGACTTCAGCTCAAAGAGTTTCCAGGGAAGAGTCATCATCATTGCTTGGAGTTTAAGGAGAGGGGGCCTCCTCAGAGCATCTGGATTTGATAAAGTACTCAAAGAATGGTGGAGCGGGCTGAGCATCAGATTCTGGGAGAGGAATGCATTTTTTATCATGGCTGGCCTGAGAGCCTTAGCAATTGGAAACAAAAGCTCATCAAACCTGAAATGTTTGTTTTCAAAGACTTTCCCATTTTCTAGTCAAAGGAGCCAAAAGCTACTAAAGTCATTTGCATAGCCAAGAAGCACCCCCTCCCAGCTCACCACATCAATTTTTTTTTGGAAGAGTGGCAGTTGGACAAGGGCCCATGCCATGCAGCCAAAAGGACAAAACATAGAGAGGTTTTTCTTACCACCAAACATGTCAGCTTGCTACTATGTACAGAGCAACCTGTCAGAGCAACACAAAACTATAAAAATAAGAATATATTTATTAACAAAAAAAGGAGTGAGAAATTCATAAATATTATGAAAGAAATTGATTGCTCACCCAAAATTAGGTAGGGTCACTCACTGACCCCACCCTTGAAATCCAAGTCCTTACATTTTTAAAATAATTAAAAAGAAAAGTACTAAAAATTACAACACCAGTATGGCACCTTTTGGCCATTCTAAAATTTCACACGTGTTGTCATGTATAGGGTTTACACCTAAAATTCACTCAGAATTGAGGTGTTGTGTATATTTTAGGAGTTACACGCGGAAATGTGTTATTTCACAATTCCCGCGCGCAGCCTTGCATAATTACATACCCCTATGTACTCGTAGTAGCAGTTTCCCGCGTACTAGAGACCAGCGCCCAGGTAAATTCTGCCAGGCAAGCAGCCAATCCTACCCCGCGCGCATCTGTACTGACTGATCCCCACATCTGGATCCTTTGTGACTAATCTGACAACCAGGTACCGCTCAAAAGAGATACAACCTAATTAGGGTTGCCTGGCATATGTAACAAGTTGAAATATGCATTAGTAATAATCTAAAAAGATCAAAACTTAATTAAACTTAATACAAATTAAGTTTAGTACATTTTTTAATAATAAATTAAAGATCAAGGATTACCACGTAAATCATTGACTCTGATCTTTGAAGACCACAAAACACTACAAGGAGTGTTCATAAAAATTATTAAAAAACTATCTACGTGATCAGCAGATGATGAAAATTCAGTAAACCTACACATCTGTTCACTTTAAAGCAATACTAATAGTAAAAATGAAGGATGAGTGCAGAATGATCAAATTAACGCCATAATAGATTAACAGATCCTGTGGCTAAAATAGTACAGAAATCCAGAAGATCTAAGGTCAGCTGATTAACAGCACCAATTGGACGTGCTAATCTTGCTCTGACTGGCTTGCCAGCCTCATCCCATGAGTAGAACTCTCTCTACGCGCCCTGAGAAGCTCAAAATCACCTCAAAAAGGTATTTATACAAACCTCTTTGGATCCATTATTCCATCATCAGTTTACAAGGAATTATTATTATCAATCAGACACCGTTTCATTTTTAGTCAAGTGCTTATGACAAATCTAAGCAAGTGATTTATGACCAAGTCTGTAGTATTATTATTTATTTCTTAAAACCAATCAACCCTTGAAGTTTAGCCAGGCAATCCACCCCATCTGCTCTGAAAACCTTCCTACTATTGCAGGATTTTTGTGATAAAGTGCTCAGAGTGAGTTTTTCCCTTCCTGTCTAGGCCAGCGTGCTGTTATGCCCTGCCATTAGTGGAATAAGCCCTTTCTAAGGCACGCATCTTCATTCCAAGGTTCTTAAACTTCCTAAGGAAGCCCCTTGAAGAGAGGTTGCTTTGTCTTTAAAGCCCCCAGTAGTATAATACTGTGGCCACTCTTTTATATACATATTGAAAACCTTTTATTACCAAACCATTTAAACCCTGCAACTTCTCTTATTATATTATTTATTTGAGCCTCTAAGCGTTTATTTTTAGAATTATTATTATTATTATTATTCCAGTATTTTTATCACTCTCTGTAGCTAAAGGACTGCAAGGTTCCTGGTATCAGAGAGCTGACAAAACATGAGTTTGATGGGAGGCTTGTTGGATCATCCCAAGGAAGGTAGAAAATTGTTGATGGCTGCCAGCATGATTGCGGCATCTCCCAAAAATTTGCTTGAGAGGTTTTCCTGTAATTGAATGCATTGAGTCATGTTGATTAATTTCTGGTTTGGCCTTTTGGCCAAACCTCTGTGCTGGGAAGCGTAGGGTGGCAAAACATTGTTCTGGATCCAACATTCTGTAAGGAATTGTTTGAGGGGTCCCCCCATCAATTCACCACCCCTGTCACTGATGACCTTTCTGATCCAATTCCCAGTCTGATTCTTGAAAAAGGACTTGAAATTCTTTATTAATTTGGTTTCTTTGCTTTTCTGCTTCAACATAGTAATCATGATTAAGCCTGGGGCCTGGTCAAATAGTTTGAGAAAATATCAAGCTCTGTTATTGGTGGAGGGTGATACAGGGCCACATATGTCAGCATGTAAAACTTCCTGCTTGACAGATGTTTTGTTGAAGTGACTATGAAAAGGGAGACAAGTTATCTTTCCTCTTATGCATGTAGGAAATGAGTGGATACCTTCCATGGCTAGCCCTAGAGCTTTGCCAATCTGTTTATGGCTAGCTTTGACCAGAAAGCTATGACATAGAGTGGAGATGTTGAGAGTGGTTGTCAATGCCAGGGATTTGGTTTGAGGCCTTTACTTGACTTCAATAATTCCATCTTTGATCAGGAAACATATTTTTAGTCTGTTTTTGGAAACCATCTCATGTCAATTGCCATTGGTTTGTATGAGGGCCTCAGAGTCCTGGATCTGTCCTAGAGAAATGGGGTTGCAAGTGATCTCTTGGAAAAAGAGGGTGTCTGGAAGTTCAATTTTTTTACTGGAAGATAAGGAGACTTGTACTGTTCCCATTCCTTTGGCTAAAAGCTTCCCATCTCCTTTCCCAGTGCCAATAGGAATGGCAAAGCTGGTGAAACCTAGAAAATAAGAGGCTTTTTTGAAAATTTGATGACTTCCGCCACTAGAAAGGATGAATGCATTTGAGGCAGTCTTGGTTGTTGTGAATGAAGAAAATAATGGTTGTGCAAAGCTGTTGCTGGAGAATTTATTGCTGGTTGAATTGGCTTGGGAATTTCTGTTTGGATGATCTGGAGCATGGTTATGATTGTTTTGAGGTTTCCTTGCCCTTATTGGCCTGACCTCTGGGTGGACTTCCCAGAATTGGTCTTTGGAACAAGAGGTAATTGCAGTTTTGTGCCTACTGTTATTGGCAAAAGGGGAAGGTTTTTCTCTGTTCTGTCCGTAGATGTGGAAGTTGGTAGCAGAGATTCCCTTTTCATGGAGGAAATCTTTGTCTTTGTATAACTCTTAGATTTTTCAAAGGGGCGCCTGGGGTGAAGATCTTGCCAAGTGATTGGGTCTGAGAGGGGTAGTTAGCCTTGGTTTCCAATCCTCTATTCTTGCAAGGATGGCGGCACAGGCAGCTTGCTTGCACTTTAAATACCCTATTGCTTCAAATTGCATAAGGAAACTCTCAATTTGGTCAAAAAACTGGGCAAAGGTCCTGTTGAATTTGATGGAGTTACATTGCCTCAGGACCCAATCAATGGCCCAAGGGGTTAGCTTGCTGTAATCATTGTTGATTCTTTCCCAGAGCTTGTGAGAGCTGGAGCTATTCTTGGAGTCACCAACAATGTTGTGGACCCTATTGCTGAGTCTGGAGAAGATGACCAAAGCAGCCATGCAAAGATGTTCCTTGGTCCTGGTGCTTGTAGGATTGGGAGATTATTTGGTGTTAATTTCCCAGAGTTTTTAGGCCTGAAGGAAACAGCCCATAATGAGTTTCCAGTTGGAAAATTGTTTGGTCCTTGGAGAAGAGGGATGATTTGAACATCTTCATTAATTCCCAACATTGCCTGTGCTCTTAGTTTATTTGGTGGGGTTTTTTAGTTGGTGGTTTTTGCTGAGTTTTTTTCCTGTCTGAACTTTGAATGTTAATCTGTAGAATTTATATTCCCAAATTAAACCAAGAAAGACAGAATAAGAAAAAAGTGCAGAAATCAAAAAAATGGAAATGGTACAATGGCTCTTAAATAAGAGCAAGGAAGTTAAGGATGAGGAATTTGGAGGATAATTGAAACAAAGTAGAGTAGAAGGAAAAGGAATTTGGACCACAAGCTGGATGCAAGTATGGAAATGATAAAGGAAGAAAACCCTTGAGAATGAGAGGGGATTCAGAAAGTTTCAGGTTGATGATCCCAGTTTCAGGTTGAAAGTAATGAAAGTAGAGCATATCTAAAATGAAGATTTGTATTGGAAAGGATTTAATTGTTTGATAGTCAAGTTATTAATGAAAGTGTGCACAATTGAGAAAGGATGAAGATTAAGGAGTCTAAGTCAGAAAATGAATCAACTGAGGTGAAAATCAGTAAGAAGATGGATGATGAATCAGAACCATGGGAAGAAAACTCAAAACAGCTTTATACCTGTGGAATTCTTCCGTGACAGATGATGAGAAGACATTTGGCCCAGTGACTGCAAGGCAGACTTTGCCATGTTTGGTTACATTTAAATGAGAATGCAGTAGCCTGAATGGCCAGAAGCTGAATGTTAGAGCTTATGAAAGCTTTGTAAGACTCCAAATGGTGCTAAGCTGCAGACAGTTCTGTGGAGGGGAAAGGCTCTGTTTAGGCTTCCCTCCTGAGGGTTACAAAAATATTCAAATGTAACCAGAATCAAGGTCCAGAACACTATAAATGAGTAATCAAGGGGGAGGGATTCATTTGATGGTAATCAGTATCAATGGAAAAAAATTATCTGAGGCAAGATGGTGAGGGAAAAGACTTGAAAAAAAAAGTTGATGTTTTTTTCAGAGTTCAATAGAACAAGGCAGTTGTGAGTAACAACTCCCAAAAGTTAATAGCTCTGGTTTTCAGCAGAATATTAGGAAAGATAAACTTAATCCCAACCAAACTTCAGGATCTCAATGAACCTGACCAACTCTCCCAAATCAAGGGCTTAAAGGGTACTAGAAAACCATAGGTGACTTTAAAAAACAAAGCAATTTGTTTTATGAAGCTTTAAAAGCAACCCAGTAACAAGTTTGAACAAGAATAACGCAACAATTCTCAAGGGACTCAAGATTAGCATGGCAAAATTCAAATTCAAAGAAATAAATTTTGTTTTAACACTCCAGGTTTCAATATTAAAGAAAACTCTCAGTCAAATGTGACAGGTGCCAGAATAATAATCAAAGAATGATCAAGACCAGTATGGTCAAAAAATGGATCAAAGAGTGGTGTAAAACACTCAAGAATTAAACCAAATGGATTCTTCTTCAACCAGAAAGGGTATAGGTTGGTTTTCAAGAAAATGCCAGAGAGGGACTAATCAAAATTTGAGTATGGAGGCTCAAAGATCAGGGGGAAATAATAGATATACCCCAGATCAAATGCTCAGATAAAGGGGAAAGGACCTGAAGAATGAAATGACTGTATTTCAAAATAAGACCAGCAGACTGCAAGGCAGAAATCAGAAACCAGAAATTGATAAAAGAGCGTAAAAATGTGATCTCATGTCTAGACAGAAATAAGGATAACTGATTGGTAGGTTGAGTTAATTGACGGACAAAGGAGGAGATGTTTGGTAGACAAGAAGTAAGAGTTGAGAACAGAGACAAGAATGTAATGAAGGAGAAGATTGATGGAAAGGAGCTGGGAGGAATATTGAAGGAATGAGATGGAGAAATGAGGATTGAAGGAATAAGCATGATAAAAGGAGCGGGAGCAGGGGAGAAAGGCAAGGATGATGATGAGGAGTTGAGGATGAATGTTGAAAGGAGATTGGGATTTGAGGATGGAGTGGGAGAGGAAGGGTGATCAAGGTGGAGCAGGCAGGGTGATGAAGATGGAGCGGGGTTGTGATGAAGATGGAGCGGGGATTGTGGAATTGAAGTAGCTGCACTGGGTTGTGCCTAGTTGGAGTTGTACTGAGTTGAGGGAGTACAGAGGTCAGTTATTTCAACACACCACCGTGTCTAGAAGGGAGATCAAAGGAGCTTGGAGGTCAAATTGAACATGGATGGTTTAATAGCTGGTTTGGTAAGTGAATTGGCAAGATTTTCTCCGGATGTGATCAGGGTGGTTAATTGATTTCCTTCATTTTTCTTCTCTTGCAGCCATTTGATGTGTATGTTGACATTTTTCAATGCATTGTGATGGGAGTCCAGATTGACCAAGTTGTTGAGGGCTTTATTGTCAATGTAAGCGCAGTGAGTCAACTTCAGATTGGGATTCAGATCAAGGATGAGATTTTCGAGCCAAATCTTCTCTTGAGTGGCGAGAACCAGGGACTTGAGCTCTCCTTTGGTTGAGGAGAGAGATATGGAGGACTGTAGCTTACTATGCCACGCAACAGGTCACCCGTAGAGCATGATGATGAAGCCAGTATGACTTCTTCTGCTGATTGGATCATCTCTACCATTGGAGTCGCTGTAGCTCTTGATGTTGTATTTGAAATTTGAAGACATCAGAAATAGGGCGAGCTCACAGGTGGTGTTGACATATCTCCAGAAGTGCTTGGCTTGCTTCCAATGGGACACCCCAGGTTGATTGTTGAAACAAGATAGGATGGAGACTGCGTAGGAAAGATTGGGTCTGGTGCGACTGGCAATGAAGTTCAATTAGCCTGTTGCTAAGCCAAAGTTGATGTTGAGTTGCAGGAAATTTTTGTGATTGTCTTCCAAGGCGGGGAATAGTTTCACATTAGGAGTCATGGGAGTGGTGATGGGTTTGGATTTGCTCAGGCCTAGCTCCTGAAGGGCCTTGGAAATATGTTTGGGTTGGTGAAGGAGAAGATCTTCACCATGTGTGAAAATATGATTTCCAAGGATTTTGGATAGCTTTCCTTCATGGGAGATGTTGAATTGGTCATTTAGTCTGGACCGGAAGGAATCACATTTGCCTGAAATCAGGAGATTGTCAACTTAGAAAAAGATGTACAGAGATTAGGAATGGTTGATGAACAGGCAGGGATCAGCAACAGATGACTTGAGTTTCTGGGAGTGGAGCCATTGTTTTGAGGTGTCGCGCCAGCTTTTGGAAGCTTGCTTGAGGCCATTAAGAGCCTTATTGAGTCAGAGGTATGGAAATTTACAGTCATAGCCATTGGGTTGCTCGATGTATGTTTCTTCCTCCAAAGGGGCATGCAAGAAGGCGGATTTGATGTCCATCTGAACAGTCTTCAGTTTGTGGTGAAATGAGTAGGCAAGAAGGGTGCGGAGAGTGGTTATGAGGCCAGTGGGTGCATAGGTTTTTCCGTAGTCAAGGAATTCCTGCTGTTTGAGCCCCTTGACGCACAGACAAGATTTGTAGATTATTCCATTTCCGCCGGGGTCGTCTTTCAGGCAATACACCCAGGTAGTGGAGAGAGCGGATTTACCAAGGGGCAAGGAGTGGCAGCCTTCCCATACGTTGTGGCTTTCAATTCGGTTGGTCTCCACCTTCATTGAGTCCAGCCAGTGTGGTTTATCAGGGGATTTAAGGACCTTGGGATAGTTTCTGGGAATGATGCAAGCCATGAATCCATAGCCACTTGGGGTTTTGAGATTGGTTCTATTGCGCAGGGTGTAGGGGGATGGATTGGTGAGTTGTTGCGCTATCTCTCCAACGTTGGATTCAGGAGAGGTGTGATTGGATGAGTGAGATGAAGGGGAGAGTGGATGGTTGTCTTGTATGGAGTGGGATGGTGGATGATTGTCTTGGACGGGTTTGGTCAAGTCAGAAGTGGGGAATTCTGGACTCTGATTAGATTGAGATTGTAAAGGGGAAGGATTTGCAAGGGTGGAAGAATTCAGGAGATCAGTGAGCGTTTCATTTAGGGATAGAAGAGGATCAAAGGGAGAGTCAGAGGGATGAGGAGAGGAGGAATAGAATAGGGTGTTTTCAAAGATTTTAACGTGTTTTGAGAGGATGACGTCACCAAATTTGGGACAGAAAACTCAATAAGATTGCAGGTCCAGACCAAATCCCACCAGAATTCCCTCCAGCCCTTTTTTGGCAAACTTGGAGAGATTCTGTCGTTGGTTGAGAACAATATTTTTTGAGCCAAGAGTTTTGATTAGGGACAGCTTGGGAGAAGAGGATTTCCAGAGTTTGAATGGGGAGGTTTTGTTGAGTTTGGAGGGAATGAGGTTTAGGATGAGACAGCAGCTGGAAATGATCTCATCCCACATGATGAGAAGGATCTTCATTTTGAGCATTACAGTCCTCGCGGCTTCAATAAAGGTGCAATTAGCGCGTTTGGCAACAGGGTTATGGTGAGGAGTGTAGGGTTCTGAGGTGGAGTGGAGGATGCCTTTTTTGGAGAAGAACAAAGTCAGTTGATTGTTGAGAAATTCTCCTCCATTATTTGAGTGAAATTGTTTTGGCTTTTTTTTAAATTGGGTGGAATGAAGTTGGATGAATTTAATTATCTTCCTGGCAGCATTGGATTTGAATTCAATGGGAAGGAAATTCTTGAAGCGGGAGAAGCTGTTGGTGAGAAAAAGAAAGAATCTGTTTCCAGATTTGGATGAAGGAGATATTGGGCCACAGAGGTTGGCGTGGATTTCGTCAAATTTTGCATTTCTTCTGGGAAAGGTTCCTTTGGAGGGAGTTTTGTGGATATTTCCTCAAGCACACAAGATGCAATCAAGATTGTCCCATTTTAACTTTGGGAAATCTCTAGCAATTAGCTTGACCGAGTCAGAGTGGGAGTGGCCAAATCTTTTATGGAGGGTGGAGAAGGGAGTGAAGGAGTGAGCAGTGGGAGTGATTGGATGGGTGGATTCTTTGATGAACATGAGATTGTCTTTGATGTAGCCTTCTAGGATGATCTTGGAGTTGAATTTGGTCACAAACTTGTTGGCCGCTGTGAGTTGCAGGGAACAGCCTCCGAGAATGAGTTGACCCAAGGAGATCAAGTTCACGGCTATGTTGGGAAAAAAGAGGGAATTCTTGAGGTTGAGTTCTGAGTGAGAGGTGATAAGGGTTGCAGTCCCTTGTCCCAAAGAAATTATTGAGGAGCCAAGCTTGCCGGTTTGGATGAAGGTATGATCCTCCTTGAGGTTGTCAAAGAATCAAGGATGGTTGAACATGCTCTGAGAGGCGCCTGAATCAAGAATTATTTGATTATGATCAAGATGATGTGAATGGGACATGGCAAAGGTGAAAACAAGTTGAGAGGAAGCAGTAGCATTGGTGCTAGAGGGATTGGCTTTAGCCGAGGGAGCAGAGGGTGTCAAGGGATTGGGTCTCAGGTGGGGAAATAACCAGAAACATTGCTCCTTAGGATGGTTGGCTTGTGGGTTGTGCCAGTTTGCCTTGCACCTCAGGAGATTTTGTTGCACAGTCATGGCGGAGGCTTGAGATCCTGAGGCAACTTTGTGCTTCACATGGTTGAGATGTTTTAGGACCAAGTCTCCATCTATCTTCCTTTCTCCTAGAGAGTGAGTTATCTTAGTTTTCAAATGTTCCAATTATGGAGGGAATTTGTACAGGAGGAGGTAGGCTACCATGTTGTTGTCCATCTTGATGCCGATTTTGGAGATTTGCATCAGGCACGCTTTAGCTTCAGTGATGAATATCTCAATGTTTCTGGGGTCCGATTGAAGTTGAAGAAGACCCTGGATTGATTGGCAGTCTAAGAGGAGGCAACGAATTCATTTATCAAGTTCGGTAGGTCAATGCTGTTGGAGAGATGGTGTCCTTTCACGCAATTCACGTAGGTCTTGTTATCCAGCTTGGCCAGGATATATCCAACTTTGAGAGAGAAGATTGTGAGGATTTTTGACTTCCATAGGGAGAAATTGCTTTCAGTGAGGTTAGGGATGGATTCCGTCAAGTTTTTCAGTAGAGAGGAATTAGAGTCTGCTGGTCCTGGGGTGTTCATTTTGTTGCCTGGTTGGTTGAGTTGGTGGGCTTTTGGCTTTTAACCGTGAAGAATGAAATGACTGTATTTTTAAATAAGACCAGCAGACTGCAAGGCAGAAATCAGAAACAAGAAATTGATAAAAGAGCGTAAAAATGTGATCTCACGTCTAGACCAAAAGAAGGATAACTTATTGGTAGGTTGAGGTACTTGACGGACGAAGGAGGAGATGTTTGGTAGATGAGAGGTAAGAGTTGAGAATGGAGACAAGAATGTAATGAAGGAGAAGATTGATGGAAAGGAGCTGGGAGGAATATTGAAGGAATGAGATGGAGAAATGAGCATTGAAGGAATAAGCGTGATCAGAGGAGCGGGAGCAGGGCAGAAAGGGAAGGATGATGATGAGGAGTTGAGGATGAATGTTGAAAGGAGATCAGAATTTGAGGATGGAGTGGGAGAGGAAGGGTGATCAAGGTTGAGCAGGCAGGGTGATGAAGATGGAACGAGATTGTGATGAAGATGGAGCGGGGATTGTGGAATTGAAGTAGCTGCACCGGGTTGTGCCTAGTTGAAGTCATACCGAGTTGAGGGAGTACAGAGATCAGTTATTTTAACAGGACCCACAGATTTATTGATCCATTATTGTGCTGATGTTGATAGGATCCCTGAAAAAGGCAGGGGAGAGCCCCTCCTTTAATGGGCAAGTGGCCCTCCAGCCTCCAGACTAATTACAAGCAACAAATACAAATGAGGGGGGAAAATATATATATATATATGTATTTTTGATGATAAATGCAAATAGAAAATTCAGACTTGAAAATGAATGGGATGAAATAAAAACTTAAAAAGAACAAAAAAAAATGGGAGGGGGAAGACAACACAGCAGGGAGCTGAAGAGACAACAGAAAAACTGCGCGGAAAACCATTGGATGATGCGCAAGATGATTGATGGCGGGAGGAGTTGAAAGTGGCTGCAAAAATTGATGGCTGTTGGCAAAATTAGTCGCAAGGATTGATACAATGGGGAAAGAAGTCTGAAAGTTGTCTGGCAACAGTGGCCTTGCGTGATAGATTTGGGATGATTTCCAAGCCCTAACAAGAGAAGGGGTTGGTGGGAACAGAAGGATGGGGTTGGAGATGAACGTCCGCAACGGTTTTCAGGGATTGGGAAATGGGAAAATTGATTGAGGGGCGCTTGCAAGCTGGCAAGCAACAGCAGATGATCAATGATGTTGGAAACATCAGTTTCCCAAAGTGAGGTTTGAAAGGAAAGCCACTTAAACCACAGCTAGCAATGAAGGAGGATTGAGGAAGGGAATCAAGTGATGGTGGTGAGAGGGTGGGATTGTTGATGACAGTTGGAACCAGCAACCAACCAAAAAAAGGAGGGGTCAGATGATTGATGGATTTCTGTTTGTCATTGCCAAAATATTTTTTGGTGGGGATGTTGATAGCCCAAAAGTTGATGAGTATGAAGGTGATTAATGGCAATGAGGAAAATTATTGCATGTGCTTGGCCAAAAGTCCAGGGCGCAAGAAATACAAGGAGGAACTGAACAGAGGATCTGGGGATTTGGAGAACCCGTGGGAGGTCTACCTAGATTTCTAGTACAATGAGAAGTTGGGAGAAGGGAAAGAGGAAGAGTACCCATAGCAATCAATTTTTTTGATGATAGCTGGATGAATGATTATATGTGGAAAATTATAAAAAATTTCCCTTTTTTGTGAGGTGTCCCCAATTGGTCACCACAGATTCCAGGGAATATCTGAGTTAGAGTATTGCAGAGTGTCTTTGTTCTTACTTGGTGCCTGGTATATGCAATTCATGGATGTTAGTTCTAGCCCCCTTATGCACATGATCAGAGGAAGAGTTTGGCTGGCAATGAACACTGATGGACTTTTTTTGACATTTAAATATCTAGTAGAAGGAAAAATAAACAGGATCACTCTTTCTATAAACAAAAAAACCCTTCCTCACAAATACTCAACTCTCAACTATTAGAATTTTCCAACAGAAACACCCAACCCATCAACCACAATGTCCCTGGAATCCCCCATGCAACCTTTTCTTGTACCCCAAAAGAGACTAGACAATTTATTTACCTAATTAAAGAAAATTTACACAAAATTGGACACCTTTCTCAATTGGAAGACTCCAAGAACCATTGGATTTCTGGTCATTACTGGAATCCAAGCGGGAGTTTGGGTTATCTTTGCGCTTCCTATGATTGGTGGATGGCCATTTTACAGGAAAATGCTAGATCTCAAGGATTAAGTTTGGGATTGGCCTCCGCAAGGGAGGCCTATGTCTTAGATATCCTTATTTCTTTGCGTTCCTTTTTATCCCGTCTAGAAGAAGTTTTTTGTAACAAACATGAATCCAAAAAGGCTAGGAGGCAACTCCATTGTTGCAAACAGAGCAACAAAATTATAGAAGAATTTAATGCCCTCTTTAATTCCTTAGTTTATTCTGCCAACTTGTTGGAAGATTCTAGGTGTGATATTTAAAAATGGGCTCTCCATCCAGAGATTCTCAAGATTGCTTTGGTCAGAGGAAACTGAAAGGATTCCACTTACCTTAGGGACAAGAAAGTTCTTCCTGTGTCAGAAGCAGAGGCTCAAAATAAAATTTATCTTATTAATCAAACAGTAACCTATCCTCAAGCTTGACCCAAGTCAAATAAACATCCTTGAAATTCCCCCCCAAGCCTTTAACCTCCCGCCCTGGTACAAGTCAATTTGGGATCAAGCCCAATGGACTTGGACATAATCAAAACCAAAAAATCCTTTGATTTATTAGAGTATTGGAGGATTTGTAAAGCTATTTTTTTGTTTCATTGTTGCAGGAATAGATTTGACAACATTCACCTTTGGGTGGGCATGTGTCCTATCTGCAGGGAGAGAGATCTGGAGATGAAAGGGAGAATCTCTCTTTTCAATATAATCTCCCAACAGAAGAGAGTTTCTGTATCAAATATTGATATCAAACCTATCCAACCCCCACTTGTGGAGGAGTCTCATATTACTCTACCTTGCCTTTGCCCGCAGAAAGAGGAAGAGGAGGATCACCTTGCTCCAGAACAGTCTGGTAAACATTCAATAAATTTCCCTAGCAATTTTCCAATCCTGCAAGGATCCATATCTTCATCCCAGGGGACTTCTTTTGAGGCCTCAATCCTTTTTGAAACCAATGCTTTGTCTTCTTTCTTGGATTCTGCCTTTGCATCCATTCTAGGACTAAAACTAACTCCAGTTCAGCATCCCATTCAGTTCAGAGGGTTTGATGACCCTTTACCTGCCTACAGGAACATCAGGTTTTTTGGAATGCTTTTGTATTTTTACCAGGGCTTGACCCCCCCAAGAATCATTATCCTGTCACTTTGTTAGTTTTATCATTATCATCTGCAAATATCATAATAGGCATGCTGTGGGTCAGCAACAACAGACTTTATGTGGGGGAAATCCTAGCAGTTTATTGTTTCCTGTTCCATTCAAATCATTAGCTATTGACTGTAGCATCTTAACTTTTGAAATACAAGACTTCCATCATTATTTTACAGATTTTCATTTGGAAGGTCTGCCTCCACATAGGGCTGGGTACAACTGCCATATTCATCTTAAATAAAAAAATGCACACCTTTTCTGAATATGTATTCTTTAATTCAAGCGGAGACTGATAAATTGAGGGCTTATGTCATGGAAAGCCTTTCCGCGGGGTTCATCATTGAGTCTTCCTCATTGGCAAGGGCACATATACCTTTTTTTAAAATTGAGGGGAAGGGCGACCGCCCCTGTGTTGACTTTTGCATCTTGAACAACATGAATTTCAAAGATTCTTACCCCATACCCATAATTTCTCATTTTTTAAACAATCTTCCTGGCTGTAAATAACTCTTCAAAGTCAATCTCAAGTCAGTTTTTAACCTCTTATGAGTGGCCCCAGATCACCAATGGAAGACCACTTTTGGCACGCCTTGGGGCCTATCTGAATATTGTGTCATGATTTTTGGGTTGGCAAACACCCTGGATATTATTCAATTTTTTATCTAGTATTTTTTGAAGGAAATACTTGAATTCTGTTGTTTTGTCTATATTGATTTTAGTTTAATTTTTTCTAAATCCAGGGAGCAACATGGACTGATCTTCTGCAAGTACTGGGAAAACTTCAAGAAAACTCACTGACCAATTCTTTAAACAAGTGTGAATTCTTTCAATCTAGCATTAAATTTTTGGGGTTCATCATAAATATGGAAGGACTCAAGATGCATCCTGGAAAGCTGAAGACAATCACCTAGTGGCCTTTGCCAAATATTTCACAAAGCCTGAGGAAGTTTTTAGGTTTTACCTACTTTTACTGGCACTTCATTTATTGTTTTTTGTCAATGAAAAGGCCTTTGAATGACCTCACCAGGGAGGGGAAGCTTATCCCTTCTGCTTTTCAGTTGGGCCCCCAAGGAAGCTTTCAACCGCATCAAGCCAGATTTTACCAAATCATCCTTGCTTTTACATTTTGATTTTAATAAACCAAGGGTAGTTCATGTGGACAGCTTGAGTTTATCTTTGGCGGGTATTCTTATCCAGCCTGGCTCTGATGGCGCTCTAAGGCCCATTATTTTCTTTTCTCATAAGCTTACCAATTGAAATTGGTCATGGCTGATTTAAAATTTGGAATTATTTGCAATCTTCTCTGCGTTTCAGCAGTGGCATTTCTCATTGGTAGGAACTTCTGAGCCTTTGAAGGTCTTTTCTGACCACTCTCACCTTTTATATTATAAGACTTCCAAGATTTTGTTGCCTAACAAAGGCTGTTGGGCATCTTTCTTAGGGAATTTAATTTATTTTATCCATCTTATTCCAGAGAATTTGAACCCTGCTTATGCTCCTAGCCGATTTCTGGACTACTTGGATGGGGATCCTCCCTTATGCTTGGATTCTGTTTTGCAACAATTAGCGGCAGAAGAGGGTCTGGAGTTTTGTGATTTTTTTCTTTGTGATCTTTAAAGTGAGTCCCTTTCTGTAGATGATTTATATTTTCAAAATCCTTGTAAGAAGGTGCTAGACTACTTTGCCCTATCATAACCCAAGATTATCAAATATGAAAGGGAGTTTCTTTGGTTTGAGGATGATTTTTATTGGCATCTGGGACAGGTCTATGTTCCAAGTTGTTGAGGCTGTTGGATTAAAGAGTTTTTCCATGACCAATTCACTTGGGGACAACCTGGCATTGCTCATACCCTGTCTAGTATTACTCATTCCTTTTCTTGGCAGGCATATTTAGATAAATTATAAAGTATATTTCATCTTTTGATTCTTGCCAATGGGTGAAGGCTTGCCAGCATTCCCCCAAAGGTTTACTGGTCTTTTTGGTTATTCCCCAAAGTCCTTGAAATTTCATAGGTATTGATTTTATAACCAAACATCCTCTGTTGGGGGGTTATGATTCATTATGGTGGTAATTGACCTTTTGTCAAATATAACACATTTTGTGCCTTGTAAGGAAAGTGTGACAGCCCCCAACCTGACTGATTTGTTTAGGTGGAATTTTTTTCTGTTTGCAAGGATTACCAAAAAAGATTATCTTAGAGAAAGCATCAGTTTTTTTGACTGAATTCTGGGCTTCTTTGTTGTGTTCTATGGAGATCCAGAGGGGATTTTCTACTGCTTATCACCCGCAGACCAACAGTGACACAGAAGGCATGAATCAGGTCATTGAAGCTTATCTACATCATTTTTGTTCCTATTATCAGGAAAATTTGGATAGATGGTTGGATTTTGAGGAGGCCCTTTGAGAAATCTGGATTTTTCCTCTCTATGTGTTTCCCCCTTTTTCTTTTCTAGGGTTTATCACCCAAATTTGGCTTTGTTTAAAGATAAGAAAGATGTGAAGGGCATAGATGAAATCCTTTCTTAATTAAAGATTATTCAGCAGATAGCCATGGAGTGTCTGGTTCAGGCCCAAGCGGGGCATGCCATTTATCAAAACAAGGATCAGTGGGAAGGTTCCACCCACTAGGAGGGGGAATTGGTCCTAATTCAACAGAATTTTATACAATCACAACATCTCAAATCAAAGCTGGATTATTTTTTTATTGGTACTTTTAAGGTTTTGGGTATGGTGGGGCAGAATGCATTGAGGGCAGATGTCTTTCCCAAATACCCTTGCTTGCACTGAGTCTTTAATATTTTTTTAGTTGTCTAGTATCAAAATCTAGGGAAGTTTTGTTGGCCTTCTGTGAATTAGGGAATCAAGGACCTCTACCATTCAAGTGGGCAGGTGGTTGATTTGTCCAAACTTGGTAGCATCTTGGATACTAGGGTTCAGGGCGGCTGCCACATGTATTTACTGTGATGTCTTTACTTGAATCCGGGTGAGGAAACTTGGGTCTGGGGGGATGATATTGCTTTGATTTTTCATGGATATTTATGCACCTTTTGGACTCACTTGGATCAAATTTATGGCCCGGTATGGGCTGTTGGAAGCAGAGGAGGTAGGTGGCACATATTTTCTAACAAACCAGACCAAATATTTTGTCATTGGGACCCACAGAATCTGAAACATCTCTGAGGTTTCAGGAATATTATGGCAAATTATCAAGAATAGGTTGGATTCAGGCAATAAAATAAATTTAGATTCATGCACTATTTAGATCAGGAACAGTTCTAAGGATACTCAAAAACCAAGTACAAGAATTGGTGTGATGCATTGTCTTTCTGAAATGTATATAACTAGATCTGCCTGCAACTAATATAAATTTTTAGCCTTGGTTTTGACTTTGGAATCTTTATTTTCCTTCATTGGTTTATTTTTTTATTTTACTATAAATTTAATATAAACAAAATTTACTTCAAATACAATCCCTTACATAGAAACTATCTGGAATCCCAAACTATAGCTTCATAATTGTGCTCTTAAAGAGCAGGCAAGACTCTCACACCAATCCTACTTCATGTATCATTTTATCTTCTTCCTTGTTTTGGCTCAACATAATCAATCATCTCTAGCTTCAATTCTGGTCCCACTTGCTATTTTATATGACTCATCACCCCATTTGAACTCAAATTATCTGTTAGAGTTCCTAATTAGACCTGAAAACCATTTTTGCAGCTTAGTTGTCCATTTTACAGCTGGAACAAGCCCAAAGAGGGTTCAACCCCTGGAAATGGAAACACCATCTCTTCACAGATTAACAGTCAAAGAGCCACCACGCAAGGCCTGTGAAGCCCAAGACTGACCACAAATGGTATACAGGTCATGGGGGCATGTTTGAGTTACTAATGTGCACACTGTTTTCATAGCTTAGTGGCCTAGAGAAAGCCCAACTCAGGTTTGACTCCTGGCAATGGCAATCCCATCTTTTGAAATTATCCTCCTCTGCCTTTTGTCAAAGAAAAATTCCACATGCTTTGGCACGCCTCCCAAACAAGAAACCTGAAACCAGAGCAAGGGCAAAAACAGGAGTTTGCCAACCCTTCCTATTAGGAGAACTGTAGATTGAAACATCCACTTTTCAACAACCAACAAAGGAAGAAAGTATTCAAAGGGAAAAAAGTAACTCACAATACAACAAATGGAAAATCCACTAACAAGATGTGAGAAACCAAGCATAAAAGAACGTCTTGTGATTTCCTGTTATAAATAAGCCTCATCCAAGCTATAAGAAAGGAAAAATCCACAAGTAATGAATGACTGATCTCCCTTCATCCCCTAGGAAAATTCAACCAGGATTGGGGATAAGTTAAGAAGGATCAGTAGAGCGTTCAAGGGAAAAAAAGGGAGATCTGAAACTCTAGAATGAAAATATTTTATTGCTATTTAAGGAGAACCTCTTGGGCTCTAGGTTGCACCTGTCCTCTCCCCCCATCCTGAATCCATTTTCTCTTTTCCATCATCCATTATTGTGAAAAAATCGAAAACAATACCATTCAATTGGAAAAAAAATATATCAGGCTACTCAAAAAAAATATTGCACATTGAATTTTTTCTAAACCTGGAGCTCAGCGCATCCAAGGAGTCAGACTTTCAAATGATTGACAGTCAAGATCTGCGCCAACATCATGAGCACCACCAATTGAGTTTTGAAAGAAACAGTTACCCATATGCTGACAAAAGATGACCATCTTTCCCCGCTATAAAGAGCTCTTACAAATAAAAGTCACTGAACCTGGTTCTGCACTCACCAACAAGTTCAAAAAACAGCTGAGTGAGACAGCATGGATTCTCATAAAAAAATTAAGCAAAGGAGTCTACATCAAAATATTCAACAACACCAATTGCAACAACTCTTACAAAATTCAGAAAATAATAGAGACCACATATGCAAAGGCAACACAATACACCACAAGCAGGATCCTCACCAGATGGTCTTCAAAAACCTCCAACAACAATCTCAAAGCATACTTGGATGATTTTGAGAGATTCTTCCTTCAGTCAAACTAAATTGGGTTCCAAAAGAAGGAAGAAGCTCTTTGTGGATTGATCATGGAAGAGATTCCAAGAAAAGTTGTGGTATAATAGATCCATTGTTGCTTGAATCCCACACAACCTCCTTTTTTGAGTTCCTGATTGAACATCTAAGAACCCTCTGCAAAAATATCCTTGTTCAAAATTCTGTCAAGGAACACAGAGCAGCCAGTGTGTTCCATTCCCAAGATAAATGGAAACAATGGCCCCCTATGGGATGTAAAGGAGGGAAGCACAAACCTCAATTCCCACACTCAGAATTTCAATGTTGTGAATTGCACCCAAAACTGAGGCCTATCTTGAAAACACCCCTGGGCCGGGCTAATTATGCCTCCAAATACCAAAAGAAGACAGATCCATACCAATCAACCTCCAACTCCAGCCACAAAGGCATGGCCTGTACCACTCAGGCACTTCTGACCAAAGGACAAAAGCAGCACCCAAATTTGATACTTGAATCCAGGGCCAGCCACCACATGGTCAATCTTAAGGAATACCTGATTGATCAAGTGAACTGCAAAATAGCAATATC
Organism: Puccinia polysora; assembly: GCA_025617555.3. Classification (NCBI taxonomy): domain Eukaryota; kingdom Fungi; phylum Basidiomycota; class Pucciniomycetes; order Pucciniales; family Pucciniaceae; genus Puccinia; species Puccinia polysora. The sequence continues at coordinate 32,740,965 of CM062615.1, forward strand.
AACTGAAAAAAACAAGGCCTCAATGATTGATAACCACACTGGGAATATTATTATCACAGGAGATAAGGGAGAAAATTCAGCTTTACACAACTCCCTGTTTGTTCCATTGTTATCTCAGAACCTCATATACATGGTATGCATCATGAAGGAGGGAGGATCATTGCTCACTTGGCTGAGGTGGCATCACTAAATTTTCAAAGCCACAATTTCCCAATAAACATATCCTCAGGAATACTCTTATTTTACCAATCCATCTCAATTCTTGCAGCTCATGGAACAGCCTTTAACGCGTCTGCTGCCAAGGCTTCAAAAGTTATTCATCAAAGGCTGGATCATTCCAGCACCAGAAAAATAGACAAAGGGCTGGATATTGCTATTTTTCCCATATAACTATGCCCCATGTGTATGAAGGGAAAGATTTCAAAGCTACCATTCAAGGGCTCCTTTTCTAGAACCACAAATCCCCTCCATGTGGTACATGCTGATATATGTGGACCAATCATCAAATCATCAGAAAAATTGGCTTGTTTCTTCTTCAGGTTAGTCAATCAGCACAGTGGTTTCATACACATAATTATTTTAAATAAAGAAAAGAAACACATTCAGAGCATTTGAAACATAAAAAATGCTCATGGAGAACCAGAAGGGGTTCCAAATTCAGACAGTGATATCTGGAAGAGGAATTGAGTTTTTCAAAAGCAAAATGAAAGATCTCTTCAGAAGGGAAGGAATTCTTCATATATGGAGAATAGAACAATGGGTTTTCCAAGCGGGAAAACAAGACAATCCTTAGCATGACTACATGCCTGATTATTGGATTCAATATGGAATTGAAATGGTGGGGAGAAGCAACAATGATGGCCATGGTTCTGGAAAAATTTTCTTCTATTTTTAGGAAAGAGCCAAATATAAAACTATTGCCACTTGAACTTCTCCTCAATTAAAATCCCAATTACAAGTTCTTTTGCACCTTTGGATGAAAGGCATCATCTGGTATCCCAGAACCCTGATAAGTTCAAGATGAAAAGTGTTGAAATTTAATTGCCTACAAAGACCAATGGACTAAAGACAACATGGAAAGATGCCAAATGAGTGTGACTGGGAAAGAAAAGAAAGCAGGAATCAAAGTCTTACCCAAGGCATCTTCTTTTGAGTTGAGATGGAAGCTGGTAGTAAGAACAAAAGGAAGAAAGAAAAGAAAAGAAATAAAAACAATGGAGGAGGAAGGACCTATGGTTGACGCAAGGGAAAGTTTGGGGAGAATGAAAAGGAGAGTTTGATGACAGAAGCTTCACATCTGATAAACTTAAAGGTTATGGAATAGAGCTTGAGAAAGATTGAATTTGAGTCAAAGCTTTGAGATTGGTGAAATTGAATGACGGGCAGCTGATATCAATCAAGGAGGATAGCAAGTTGAGGGGAAGAGTGTAGTTAAGATGGATATGGAAGTGGATCTGAGAGAGCTGTTGAGAGTAGTCATTGAGGAGAGGATGGCAGAATTGAGAGGAAGAGTGTGGTTAGGATGGAAGCAGGAGGTGGAAGCAAAGGTGGAGCCAAGGGAGAAGTTGGGAGTAGATGTCAAGGAGGGGATGTGGAAAAAATGGAGAATCAGATGGAATCAAACGGGAGTCAAGGTGATACTTGAAAGCTGAGGGGTGGTCAAAGTTGAAGCTTCAGATTTGGAATCTTCACACTGGGAGCCAAGTTGAGAGGTTGCGGCAGCAGCTTGGGAGATGAGAAATCATGACAACACACCGCCGTGATCAGATGTGAGGGGACATGATTGTGGAAGTGAGGTGTGCAATGGATGATCCAAGGGCTGCCTTTGTGAGGGAGTCAGCCAGCATTTGATTTGAGGGGATGAGATGGGTGATTAGTGAGTGATTTTCCCTTTGCTCTTGTAGCCATTTGATTTGAGTATCAACATGTTTGAGCGCGCCATGATGAGACTCCTGATTCACCAAATCCTTTAAGGCCTTGTTGTCAATGAATGTTTCAGCTTGCTACTATTGCAGAGAAAGCTGCAAAAGGAAAAGAAATAACATAAAGATAATAATAATAAAATTAACCTAAGAAGAAGTAGGAAAACAAGAAATATTATTACAGAAATGGATTCTCCACCCAAAATAGGTAGGTCACTCACTGACCCCACCCTTGAAATACAACTCCTTATATTTTTAAATAATTAAGGAAAGAAAAACCAAAATGATACAGCACCACCATTGAACTTTTTGGCCATTCAAATATTTCACACGTATTTTCACATATGGGTTTAACACCTCAAATTCAGTCAGAGTTGAGGTGTTGTGTATATTTTAGGAGTTATGGACGGAAATGTGTTTTGTCACAATTTCCGCAAGCAGCCGCAGCAGCCAATGCACCCGCGTGCGGCTGAGATACAGTCCGGTCACTCTGTAAAGGTTGTTTACGCAGCCCCTGGCCTCTGAAAAGTATGCAGCCGCGGGACTAGGAGTTGACAAAGTGACAGGCGGCCTGAAAAGCTTAGGTACCGCGTAAACATGCTACAACCCACAGGGGAACATTCTACATATTTAATAAATGTTCCCGTGGATATTAGATAGTCTAAAAGTACATAATATTATATAAAAATACTTAAAAAACCCTTATATATATTTTTTATTAAATATAATTCAAAGTACCAAGAATGTCGAAAATAAGACAATGACAACTTCTAAAAATATATTAAAATACTTCAATATATTATTATGAGAATTTCTAGAAATCATTATTTTTGTGAAATACTAAGAACACTAATGATGTAAAAATATTACATGAATTCCCATGACTTATATTTTTAATTAATTATTTTAGTAAATCAACTAAAACTTGAAAATAAGGATTAAAATCAATATCATGAATTTACTCCAATTATTTAATACATAATGAGAACTCACCTGACATAAGAATGTCCGTAGAAATGTCTATTAAAATAATTATCAAATTAATGGGAACATTAACCAAGGATAATTAATTGAATAATACATAAATAGGACAGATTAGTGTTATTCACACGTCCTAATATCAATTATAAAGTAGAATAATTCCCATACCCTGAGGAATTAGATACTACCCGTGCTACAGCACCAAGAACACGTGACAGGCTACCACGGGTTACCCTGATAGCCTTAGTGTCCGTCCCTTTGAGCCCCTGTACCCCTCAGAAGGATAATATTGGGACTCCAAAAGGTATAAATAAAGATCTCTCTCTAGGATATTGATGGCCAGAGACCCAGTTATATTTATATACAGACACCATTCCAAAGTAATCAAGTACTTATAAGAGATACATAAGTGATCTATGGCTCAGTCTGATTAATAATATACGTCCTCAACCTCTTTATATCAATTTAAACTGCTGAACAACCTTATAACCCCAGGATAGAGGTTTAACCCATCAGTGCACGTCCCAAAAAGATACGCTAAGGATTTAATAATATACCAGTGAGTCTTATTATCCTTTCTCTGTCGTGGCAGCTTGGTTAAAAGGTCCTGCCACTCCACCATGTATTTTATATACATATTATCTTTGGGTAAAATATCCTTCAAACTAAAGGGCACAAAGTAACCAGGACTACGTGTTTTCATACTGAAATCCCTGAAGAGAGGTGTTAAAGATCCCCAATATAATTTTGGCCCCTCTATAAAAATATTTAATAATCAATTCATTCATATTGATTTATAAAAAGAAACCATAACCAAACCAATTAACTTTGCAATAAGCTTGATCCGAATATTTTACAGATTTTTGCTGCATTTATTAAATAATATATTTATTATTTATTCTATCACCTCTGGTAGCTAAAGGATAGCAAGGGTCTTGGCATCCAGAAGGCTGACAGAATGAGAAGTAGGTTTAGTTTTGAGATGGATTAATTTCAAGAAGAAGCTGGGAGAGCCAGAGCTTTTCCTGTGTGGCCAGAACAAGGGCCTTGAGTTAATCCTTGGTGGAAAACAACAAGACTGTAGTTTGAAGCTTGCTGTCTGAGTAGACTGCGCAGCCGTAGAGTAGGACTAGATATCCTGTATGGATTCTCTGGGAATTGGGATTGTTTCCACTGTCCAAGTTTCTATAAAATTCTATGTTGTATTGGAAGGAGGGATTTTGGATTCAAAGAGGAAGTTCTTTGGAAGTGTTGAGGTAGCGCCAGGCGTGCTTGGATTTGACCCAGTGTTGAATTCTGGGTTTATTGTTGAACCAGGAGAGGTTGGAGACAGTGTCAGAGAGGTCAGGTTTTGTTTGACTGGCAATAAAGTTGAGAAAGCCCGTGGAGGATTGAAAGTTAATTTTGAGGTCAAGGAAGGTTTTGTTTTCATTGTTGGATGTGGAACTGAGCTTGACATGTGGAGTGAACGGAGTGCTGATTGGTTTGCAGTTAGTGAGTCCCAGATCCATCAGAGCAGTATCAATGTGACTGGATTGCAGAATTCCAAGGCCATCTTTGGTCTCCACTAGTTGATTTCCAAGAATCTTGATGAGAGGCCCATCTTGCAAAATTTTGAACTTGGCCTTGAGTTTATTTTGGAACTCATTCAAGTTTCAAAAAATTAGTAGGTCATCAACGTACACAAATACATATAGCTGTCTGGTTGTGCTTATGTAGAGACAAGGGTTGGTGCTGGAGGTTGTGAATCCATTTTCAATGAGCCAGTTCCTAAGGGTATTGTACCAACTCTTGGGCGCTTGTTTCAGTCCATAAAGCTCTTTTTTGAGTTTGAGGTAGGGGAATGGTGCTTTTTAGCCTAAGGGAGTCTTGATGAAGATTTCTTCATCCAGCAGGCCCTGAAGAAAGGCGGAATTTATGCCCATTTGCCATAAGGTGAGATTGTGGAAGAGTGTGTAGATGAGGAGTCCTTGAAGCGTGGTGATTGAACCTGTGGGGGCGTAGGTTTGAATCTAATTGAAGAATTCAATTTTCTTGAACCCTTGAACACATAATTGCAACTTGAATGAGATACCAGTTTTTTTAGGGCCTTCTTTAATTTTGTAGACCCAAAAAGTGGTTAAGTTGGTCTTGCCTTGGGTGGTGAGTGGCATCCTTCCCACACTTTCATCAATTATATGCCATCTAGTTTGGATTTCATGTAGTCAATCCAGTTGAGCTTTTATTCACAGTGGGTTGCTTTGTGGTAGCTTTTGGGAACAGAGCAACCCATGAAATCATACTGATAAGGCTTTTGAAGAGTGCTTTGGTCTTTTAGCTTTGGTTGAGAGGAAGTGAAAAGTTTTTTGGCAAATTCATTGTTTTCATCCAAGCTGGAATTAGAGGTATGTGAGGGCAAGTCAGAATGCAACAAGAAAGGAGAGTTTGTGGGGACAGTTTCTTTGTGTGGAGTGTTTTGAGTGGGAGTTTGGTTGGATGAATGAGAGAGGAAGTTTTCATTGGAGTTGGAAGAGGAGATGGGAGATGATTTGGAATTTAGGGTATCAATGAGAAGAGTTCCATCAGTAAGGAGCTGTTCAAAAGGAGATTTGCGGGTAGAAGATTCATTGGAAGGCAAGAGAGCAAGGGGAAGTTTTTCAAAGAATTTTACATGTTTGGAACAAACAATATTCCTAGAGGCAGAAAATTAGATTCAATAAGAGTTGAGGTCTAATTTGAATCTATTGAGAATACCTTCTAGGCCCTTTTCTTCCACCTTTCCAGAAGGTGAGGCTTGATTTAGAACAATTTCCTTGGCGTCCAGGACGCAAATGAGATGAAGCTTTGGATGAATTCTGGAAAAGAGTTCATAGGGAGATAATTTCAATTTGAGAGAAGGGAGAAGATTGAGGACCATGCAGGAACTGGTCAGAATTTCATCCCACAAGAACATAGGGATGTTCATGTCAATCATTGCAGTTTAAGCGGCTTTGAGAACGGTTTGATTTCCTCTTTCCGCCACCAGGTTGTGTTGGGGAGTGTAGGGTTTAGATGTAGTGTGTTTGATGCCATTTTTTGCAAAGAAGCTTGAGAGTTGTTGATTGAAAAATTCTTGACCATTGTCAGAGTGGAATGTCTTCAGCATTTGCCACTTCTGATTTGCGTTTAATATGACAAATATTATTATTTCATTGGGCATGTTGGACTTGATTTGAATTGGAAAACACTTTTTGAATTTTGAATATTTTTTGTTGAGTAGGAGGGAGTAGCAACATATGGAGAGGGAAGGAGAATTGATGAGACCACAAACATCTGCATGAATCTGTTTGAACAAATTTTTACTTGGAGGTAGGTGGCCTAGGAAGGGTTGAAAATTGATTGTTCCCTTTGCGCAGGAGACGCAGTCAACCTTATCCCACTTGAGATTGGGAAATTCCTTGGAGAGAAGGCGGGTTTTTTCAAGATGAGGATGGCAGAAATGTTTGTGGATGGTGGATAAAGAGATGAAGGAGAAGGAGAAGGCTGGAAGATTGAAGCCTTGGTTGATAAAGAAAAGGTTGTCCTTGATGACGCCAGACATGATTTGTTTGTCTTTGAAGAGAATGGCGAATTGATTAGGGGTGAGAAGAATCAATGAGCAGCCCTTTTGGATGATCTGGCCTAGAGAAAATAAGTTTATGGCCAGGTTGGGGACATAAAGGGAGTTCTGGAGGTAAAGAGAAGCCAAGGTTGTTGTCAAGAGTGCGGTTACCTTAACAAGAGAGGAGATAGGAGCCTTGGGGTTGCCAGTTTGTATTTCTGTTTCATTGGTTTGAACATGTGGGAAGAAGTTGGGATTGTTGAACATACAGTTTGATGCTCCAGAGTTGAGCAACACTCAGTGAAAATTAAGAATGGGTGACAAAACCATGGCAAACATGTAAGCCAGGTGAACAGATGGCATTTTTGGAGGTTTAGCAGAGGCTTCAGGCAAGGGTGTGGAGTAATTTGGTTGTAGATGCGGATGGAGCCACCAGAATTTAATTCTTTTGTGATTTGCCTGAGGATTGAGCCAGGTTGCTCTGCACTTGATAGCTTCCTTCTTGCTGACCAACGCTGAGGCGTAAGATCCCACCACAACCTCATTTTTGATTTGATTAAGATGTTTTAAGACTAGATTGGCATCAATCCTGGATTCTCCCAGTGTGAGTGATAGTCATTTTTAGGTTTTCAAGCTGAGGGGGAAACTTATATAACAGAAGATAGGCCACTATTTTGTCATCCATTTTAATCCCAATCTCCAAAATTTGAAGTAGGCAGAATCTAGCGTTGGTGATGAATTTCTCAACTCTCTTGGGGTCAAATTGGAGGTTGACCAACCGACCAATTCAGAAAGATTGGTCAGCGGTGATTGTGGTGGGAAAGGCCTTGGCCGGAGCAACCGCCCCAGACAAGGATGGAGGTGAGATTGGTCATGGGGATGACCAATTGGGTCAGGTGAGGCGGATTGTTCCCGTGACCAATCTCACGCAGGGGATCAGAGATGATGGGTTTTCAAAAAAAGGATTGGAGGCAGGATGGGGGGCTGGTCATGAGGTCACCAACAACCAAAAGCGTTTCTCGCAGTTGTTGGTCAATGGCGGCAAGGATGGGAAGCAAGATTGGGATGTTTTGGGGAGCTCAATGGCTGATGAGACTGGGGGTTGATGGAAAATGAGATTGGAGGTTGATGGCCAATTGGGGGTGCCTGTGCCAGATAGAAGCCCGCGAGCCAAGCTGGTCTTCATCCGCATGTTTGCCAAAAGGGTGGGTAGTAGTGCAAAGCAAGGGCAAATTGAACATAGGACCGGGCGCTAGGCACCCAAGAGATGATCCTAGACGACTAGGAGAGTGGGAGATGGAAGTTTGGGAACTGTATATGGGGATCATTCTGCATCAAAAAGTTTTTTTTTTCTTTTTTTTTTGGATCTAAATGGAGGCTATAGAAAAGTTCATAAAAAATTTTAATTTTTCCGTAATGGTCCAGAGGTGACCCAGATTGGGCACCCCATCACAGACAGGCACATTGGGCCAAATATCTCTCCAAGTTCAACTTTAAAATCACATACCGTCCTGGGAAACAAGCAGTAGTCCCTGATTCTTTGTCATGTTGGGAAGAGGTTTACCCAGGAGGGGGGAGCACCTTTGCCAACAACAACCCAGAAAATGTTATGACACTTTTCTCAACCCAGTCTGCCAAACTCAGTTCAATCATCACTCACCTTTGAGATCTAGCTTTCAAAATAAAACAAGCTCAACTCAACGGCCTGAAGTGTAGAAAACTTTGCAAGAATGTGAATTTAGTAGATAGTGATTATAGTATTGACAAAAATGATTATTTAGTTTATAGAAATTGTATATTAGTACCAGAAAATCCTTGCATTAAGTTAGATATCTTTGAGTCAAGGCATGATTCTCCGCTTGCTGGTCATTATGGCAAGGATAAAACTACCAATTGATTGCACAAGACTTCTATGGGCCTGGTATGACCAATGAAGTAAAAGAATATGTTAAAGTGTGCTACAATTGAAATCCAAACAAGTCCTTGAAAAAAGGTAAGTATGGGCTGCTTCAGCCACTTCCAATTTGGCCAATTCCTTGGAACTTGCTTTCTATGGATTTCATTTTTCATTTACCTATTTCCAGTGGTTATGATGCTATTTTATTAGAAGTATATTTCTTCTCAAAGATGGCTTTATTTCATTGCAGTAATGTGACGGCCTCTTCCAAAGACTTAGCTAATTAATTTATAGATTATGTTTTCTTGAAGCATGGTGTCCCTGATAACATAATTAGTGATTGTGGATCTTTGTTCATCTCTAGCTTCTGGACCTTGTTGTGTCAATATTTGAAGATCACTTGCAATCTATCAACGGCTTAACACCAAGAAATGGATGGGAAAAACAAGCAAGTCAATCAGATCCTCAAACAGTATCTTTGAATGTACCTCTCCTACCAAGAGGAAGACTGGTCAAAATGGATCCCATTAGCCAAATTTTCCTAAAACAACTCCACTCCTCCACCAAAAAGTTGCCCTTCCAGAGTCTTTATGGTAGGAATCCAACCTTCTCTTCCCTTAACGTAGCACCTTTTCAACCTGCTACCAATTACCTTAACCACATCTAATCCCTTCAATCGCAACTTCAAACCAACCTTGAAGCAGCAAACCAGTGCTACAAGGAACAAGAAGATTGACTTTGCACTTTGGCCCCAACGTTTGCAGTAGGAGATTGGGTATGGCTTGATGCTCGCAATATTTGCAGTACTTGCCCAAATTGTAAACTCTCTGAAGGAAAGCTTGGCCCCTTAAAAGTAAAATCAATTGTCTCCCCTAACGCCTTTAAACTCACCTTACCTGAAAAATGAAAGGTATCCACCCTGTCTTTCACGTGTCTCTCCTAGAACCAGCTCAAGTCCTATACCAGGGCAAAACTCATCCCCCTCCTGAACCGTTCAGAGTCCACAATCAGTTAGAGTGGTAAGTAAGACGTATCCTGTATTCCAGGTTATGCAAAGCAAAGCTTCAATACCTTGTTGAATGGACTGGCTTCCAGTCCAACAAAGATTGCGCGTTGTGGGAACAAGCCCATCACCTTTGCAACTCTCCCAATTTGGTTTGAGACTTCCATACAAGTTACCCTTGAAAATCTTGCAAATCATAGCTACAATTCCATTCCATTTCTTCCATCCCAATCCACATTTTCATCCCATTCCTTCCCATTAATCTCATCCCATTTCCTTATTTCATTTCCTTTCCCTTTCTCAGAACCATCCCCTTTTTCTTTTCAAAATTTTTATTGCTTCACATTTTATTTCAAAATCACAATCCTATTTTCCTTTTTTTAAAAAAAATGAAAATATATATATATATATATATAATCAAATAATAAAAATAGTATATATAATTACAAAATACATTTCTACAAATTATCCTTTATTTCTCTTTCCACTTCCTCCAAATTGTCATTCAATTCTTCTACCATTGACCTAAACTCTTCCAAATCTTTGTTGTCAGCCAAAGAAGACAATCTTTTTAAGATCATCACTTTCGTCACCAGATGTCTTTGGAAGATTTCTGGTGAAACTGAAGAGATTGTTCTTATGATTCCAGAACTAAAAACCAGTCTGACAACACAATGACAATGTATAAATAAGAGAAAGTCACAACAATTAAACTTTGAGTGAAAAAGAGCATGAGAATGGTAGAGAGAATCAACCAATGAAATTGAAGAAATGAATCATACCACCCAGAGATGAAGAAGTAGTGTTGAGATGACTGAGATTAGAAAACTGGATGAATGAAGAGAGGTAGCTAGGACAGATGAGCAGACAGATGAAAGCGAGTGAGGGTGAAAGCCTTGAACAAGCAAGCAAGTAGAATTGTCGTAGTGGTCTTGAGTGGACTTGATAGATGACAATTAGAGAGGCGGAAGATTAATCATTTTAGCGGTCTTGAGTGGACTTGATAGATGGAGATTAGAGCGGCGGAAGATGAGTTTTAGATGATAAGGTAAAAGAGGAGCGGAGGTGAGGTGAGGAGAAAGGAGCCTCAAAGGAGAGAAGAAAGAGAGGGGGAAAGTGTGTGTCATCCATGTGACATGGGAGTGATATTGAACAGATCAAGCTCCCCCAGGTGACAGTGCGCATGAGTTTTCAACACCCCTTGTTGTCTGATGAGAATTGAGCCAAAAAACTGTTAAAATGCGGATGCACTCAGGTAATGTGCATAGGAGTGTGTAATACAAATGGGATGCAAAAATGGTCCTCCACGGCCCATTGTACATCACGTGGGCTACGTGGGCCTACGTGGGTGTTATTGGTTTTGGGCATTTAGGCGCCAAAACACGTTTTTATGGTCTTTTGGGACACGGGCCCTCACGGGCCCGCCAGGGTGGATGGGTCACCCAAGCTAGATGAGCTTATTTGGGCATAAGAGGGCCCAAGCTTTATTATGGACATACTTGGTCAGACAGGCTGGCCCGCCAAAATGTAATTCTCATGATTTGGGCTTGGGGCGGCCCATTGGGGCCGCCGCTCCTGTTGCGGCCCGCTTGGGGCTACTGCCCGCGTCGCGGCCCGTTTGGGGCCGCCTGTGTTCCTCAGTGCGGCCCACGCGGGGCTATCGCGCGGCAGAGGGATCCCGCGCGGGCCCGGTTGGTTGCGCTAGGCGACCAGCGCCACGGAGCCGGGGCTTGCAGCCCCTACTTTCTCCCCCTCCCCTTGCTTGCCATCGCGAGGGGGATGGGGACAAGCTGGCTGGGTTGAACCAGCCAGCAACCAACCGCAACAGCCCAGTTGGTCAGGGCAGGGGGGACCTGACCACCCCCTTGCCCAAGGAGGTGGCGGCGCTGGCCGCAAGCTGAGCAACTGGCAGGTTGGGGGGAGTTCATCACCCCTCCACCATTGAGCAGTTGAAGGGACCAATTAGGGGCGCTCTCCCCCCCCCTTTACCAAGGGGGAGGAGCAATGGGCCTGGGAGGACCTGATCCCCTCCCAGGCCAACTTACTTGACGACGCCCTGGGGGTATCAACCCCCAGGGCGCCTGGTGAGGGGATTTGACTGCCCCCACCAGGGATTTGAAAGAAAGAGGGGGGGGACAGCATGTCCGCTGGTCACCCCCCCCCCCATGTGAGTCTGAGACCGGACCCAGGTGTGCCCTGGGTCCCACCTGGCCCATTTGAGGGGCCAGGGGCTGGCTGCATGAGGCAACCAGCCTGTAAACAAGGCAATAAAGGTCATCATGGATGGTTGTAAAGGACAACCAGCCAAGGGGATTGAACAGTTAAGGGGCTGGTTCAGCCCTATTGAGGTTGAAACACCAGAAATAACCAGAATAGGCTGGTTTTAAGGGTACAGGGACTGATGCCATGTGGGCTGATGTAGTCCAAACCAAGTAAAAAGGCCAGTAGAGCCTGTAGAGCTCTTTTGGGGCGGAAAATTTGCCTTTTGGCTTGTTGTATCATGGGCTCACAAGAGGCCAATCCTTTGTACTTAAGGAGCCCTTCTCCCTGCTGTTTTCCATCCATTCATTCATCATTCCAATCAAATTCATCCAAGATATTTCCCCATTGTGAGAGCCCCATTAGACAATATTGACACCCAGTGTCTAGAATTCCTTTTGCTTTAAATACTTCTCATTTTCCTAAGCTAATTGCTGGCCATCATTCTAACAAAAACACCTTTTTGCAGGATTCTTAAGGGAGAGGAAGGTTGAGGATTTGCTGAGAGCGTCCGCCACCATTTCAGTAGTAGGTATGATTTTGACAGAGATTTGGTTTTTAAAGTATAGGTTTTGAAGGAATTTCATTTTTATTTTGATGTGTTTTGTTTTTGAGTTCAAACCAAAGTGTTTGAGCTTATTGAGAAGGCCTTTCTTGTTGATGTGGAAAGTGGTAGTACTGATGGATGAGTTCCAAAGTTCTGAGATCATGGTGGTCAGCCAGAGATTTTCCTGCACCCTGTCTGAGAGAGCTGATAGTTCCAATTTTGTTGAGGACATAGTAATGTTGCGCTGTTTTTTGCTGCCCCACAATACCAGACAATTTAGCCAGAAGGCAATATTGCTGCTTTGAGATATATGGGTGACGGGATCATCTGCCTATGTGTAATTGGTGTAAAATTGCACAGTGTGAAGGTTTGAGTTGGGGTGGAGAGCCAAAGAAATGTCCTTGGTTCCCTTAAGGTATTTCCAAAAGTGAGACACCTCTTTCCAGTGTTTAATGCCGGGTTTTTGGTTATATCAAGACAGAATAGATACAGCCACGGACAAGTCAGGACGAGTTCGGCAAGCCAAATAATTCAGCATACTGTTGAAAGATTGGTAGTTGATTGCTAACTTGGAGAACTCGTCTTGTTCTTGTAGAGACGCCGGGGTTAGATGGATGTGAGTCAGAGGAGTGTTCACAGGTTTGCAGTTAGTCAAATACAGGAGCTGAAGTCCTTTATTGATGAGAGAGTGTTGACTAAGAAAAATGGAGGGTTTGTCAACAGAAACATCCATTCCAAGCAAGGTGTCAGGATTGTGAGCTGAAGACTTGGGGAATTGTTGAAGAAAGTATTTCTCAAAGACCTTGGTTTGTCCCGCAACTATCAAATCATTGAAATGAAAAAAATGAAGGAGTTGAAGTCTTTATGGACAAAGACACAGGAGTCGGTGGTAGATTGATGGTATTCAAGATTGTTGAACCACATGGTAAGTGTTTCTACCAATTTGCAGGAGCTTGTTTTAAGCCGTAGAGAGATTTTTTCAGCTTGAGGAAGGGTTCCTTTTGATGAGATTCTTTTGGAGTCTTGATAAATATATCTTCTTCAAGGGAAGCAAAAAGAAAGGCACTTTTTACATTGAACTGTCGGATAGGAAGATTTTTGTTGAGACACAGGATCAGCAAGAGGAGGAGAGATGGGAACTTGCCCGTAGGGGCAAAGGTGTCACCATATTCTAGGTTGGGTATCTGAGAGAAGCCTTGGACGCAAAGTCTTGGTTTAACTTTGTCGGCAGATGAGAGAGTAGCTGGTTTGAGTCGAGTTGCCCAGGTGGTGTGCAGATAATGATTGGGAGTATCAAAGTGATCCCAAATGTCATGAGCCTCAATGTTTTCCAATTTGGAACTCTTGGCCTTAGTAACCAGCAGGGGATCAAGAGACTCAGAGTGATAGGAATATTTGGTGGGTTTGATATTAGCAGTTTGCTGTTGAAGCACTCTGGCCGGGATGTAAACATTAGAAGACGGTTCCAAGATCAGATCCTGATTAGTGGTACTAACAAGAATGTCCTCCTCCGTGTTCAGGGGAACAGGAGTCGAGTTGGTAGGAATGATAAGTTTGTCTTTGTCTTTGTCTTCAAGAGATTTGAGATTGGAATTGATTGAGTTCTCTAGTTTATCAAGGAACCACTTGTCAGAGGTTGACTTTGTTTTTATGTCCTTTGGTTTGTAGCTCAGAAACTGTACGTGTTTTGTGTCTACTATCTTGTTGGACATGTTGAGGATACAATGTCACTGTAGTGCTGGGGAGTAGCCAATTAGTTTTCCAAGTCCACCTGGGGCATGTAATTTGGATCCGGCTTCAGTGGAAGTCAGGAGATAGGAGACCGGATTTCCAATGGGTTTGAAATAAGACAGAGGAAGAGAGTGATTTTTGAATATTTCATAGGGGGCTTTTTGGCTCTTGTGTGTAGGGATTTGATTTAAATTGAGAGTAACTCCTGACAGTACTTTGTTCCACAGATTCCTGGGCAGGTTTGAGTTGAGCAGGATGGTCCTAAGCGATTCTAGAATGGATCTTTTGAATCGTTCAGCAAGTCCGTTCTGCTGAGGAGTATATGGATCTGAAAAGGTCTGATTGATCAGGTTCTTCTTGCAGAACAGTTCCATGCAGGAGTTTTTTAATTCCTTTCCTTGGTCCAAGTGCATGATGAGAGGGCGATAACCAAAGTTTTTAGACTCCAAACTTAGGAGCTTGACTAGGGTAGGTCCTATTGAATCTTTTGTGGATATGGGAATAGCTTGACAGTATCGGGAGAAGGAATCCACTATAGTGAGATTGAACCTGTGACCATCTCTGGAAGCAGGAAACGGACAAATGTTATCTAAATGTAGCTTGGAGAATGTTTTATCAGCAGTAGAATTTCTTGTCTTGAAGGATGACTTAGTGATCTTTGATAGCGCGCAGGATTGGCAGTCTGAGGTTTTCTTAACAGGAAAGCTTAACTTGTGCCTCAACCAATGATAACTGACATGACCCAAGGACTTATGAAGATACTTGGCAGAGGACAGATAAGACTCATGAGAAGATAGCAAGAATTTAAAGCAGGGAATGTCATTCTAATAAAAACCTTTCATTGCAAGCGCATTGTTGAGATACAAAGAGATAGAGTCAAGATTGAAATAAACCAAGAAATCATCCAGTATGAGTTTACGGAGCAACAAGAGATTAACGGTAAGGTTTGGAATGTAGAGAAACCTATTGAGATTGAGAGTACCGCCGTTTTACATCAGTCTGAGAGAGCCTTCTCCTTTTATTTACAGGGATCTGAGTCCAGAGCTTGTATTAATCATTCCTCCTTTTTTTGTTCCGTCTAGATTTGCAAGAGTGAGGAGTCAGGAGTCATGTGATTGGAACAGCCAAAATCAAGGATGAAAAGCAGGGAGTCAGAATGGAAGCATGAGGGAGTGCTAACATAGGTTTGGGCCCGGGATTTGTTCTTAGATTGGAGATGAGGATAAAGCATCCAGCATTTTTGCTCCAAATGGTTGGCCAGGGGATTGTTTTTCTTTGTCTTACACTTTCCCAATGGATCTGTGAATAAGGAGGTGACTGGACCGGACAAGGAACCACCTTTCTCAGCAGAGGAATTGAAACGCTGTTCATTCAAGTGAATTTGCAAGTGATCAAGCACCACGTCTGGAGTGATCTCAGAGGAGCCCTTTGAGTGTGTAACTTGCTGCTTAATCACCTTGAAAGAGTTGGGTAGTTTTCTGAGTACCATGTATGCCAGAACACCCTGAGGCAAGAGTATTCCAATCTCCTGCATTTGGTGAACTCTGGTTTTAATATCCAGTATGAATGATTGGATGTTGCTTTCATTGAAGACAATATTTTCAAATAAGCTGTATATTCTGGCTCAATTAGCTGGTAGAGATGAAAAAAAGTGGTTGAGTATGTCTTTCCAGAGAGTCTTGGCGTTTTCTTCATTGGAAGAATTGACAATCGTGGTGTGAGTCAAGGGAGACAGTTTAGATATAAGAATTTAGACCAGAATTGTGTTGTCTTTTGAGTCAAGATTGGGTCCGTCCAAGGACATTGTGTCCTTGAGATTAGCTAGGTTGAGCAGAGTGTTCATTTGTGTTCTCCAGGTCGTAAAGTTGTCATCTGTTAGCAGAGGAATAGCCTTGATTGTTGTTTTTAGGATCGTGGGATTCATGTCGTCCATCTCAGAGGTAGTGACGGCTGGTTTTAGTTGGATAGGATTGGCGTGTTTCAACTGTAAATCATGGTGAAACTGAATAGATTGTTCTTATGATTCCAGAACTAAAAACAAGTCTGAAAACATAATGACAATGTATAAATAAGAGACAGTCACAACAATTAAACTGTGAGTGAGAAAGAGCATGAGAATGGTAGAGAGAATCAACCAATGAAATTGAAGAAATGAATCATACCGCCCAGAGACAAAGAAGCAGTGTTGAGATGACTGAGATTAGAACACTGGATGAATGAAGAGAGGTAGCTAGGACGGATGAGCGGACAGATGAAAGCGAGTGAGGGTGAAAGCCTTGAACAAGAAAGCGAGTAGAATCGTCGTAGTGGTCTTGAGTGGACTTGATAGATGACAATTAGAGCGGAGGAAGATTAATTGTTGTAGTGGTCTTGAGTGGATATGATAGATGAAGATTAGAGTGGCGGAAGATAAGTGTTGGATGATAAGGTAAAAGAGGCGCGGAGGTGAGGTGAGGAGAAAGGAGCAGTCAAAGGAGAGAAGAAAGAGAGTGGGAAAGTGTGTGTCATCCATGTGACATGGGAGTGATATTGAACAGATCAAGCTCCCCCAGGTGACAGTGCGCATGATTTTTCAACAATTTCCTTTCACTTTGCAGTCCAAACTCTCTTCAGACAGGTATTCCATCCACCTTCCTCCATGAGTTCCTTGTGAGCTCTCTTTCTTGGGCCCCTAGAGGAACCTTCCCCCACATTGCCAGTCAATTGCCTTGCATCATATTTGATTGGCCTTGTGACTCACACTTGGTTCCCCTCATTTTGGCCTTCCACCTCATCTCTTTCCATTCCATCCCATTCCTCCACCTCCCATTCCATTCCACTACTTCCTTCTATTCAATTTCCTTCCTCCTCATTCTCCTCCCTTTGCTCTGGTTCAAACTTCCTTTCAGCCATTCCTTCTCCCCTTGCCTCTTGGATTGTCTGGGTTTCCTTGGACTGCACCTCACTTTGCACTTCCAACCCAATTGACCCAGTAGATGGTGGTAGTGGCAGAGGTGTATTGGTGGTATATTGTTGGAATTGTGGCAGTAATACATCAACAAAGATGATATTAGCTCCATTTCTCCTGCTTTTATTTGTTTTTCTTATTATTAGTCTCTAAGCCTCAACTTACCAGGGTTCCAAATACCCAAGAACTCAATCTCTGGAACTGCGGGTATATGTTGGTTGACTAACAGCGTGGAACTTCAACTTTGCACCTCCCTTCCGGACGCTGCTGGGACATCTACAACCAGCTTGCTACTTATAGGGAATGTGCAAGAAACCTTGCGCGAACAGCATTGTTTGCACTTGTCTTGGATACCTTGCGTGGCTTTACTAGGGAAGCATTTCTCATTTTGTCAAATGAAGTTTTTGCAACAGCGGGATGACAATGACAACATAATTAATTATGAATCTATTTTAAAGCAAAGAAGTAATGTTAATGGGTATACAGTATTTTCAACGACTTTGGAATCAATGGGAAAATTGTCTGAACGCTTGTGGGAGCTTGCATTGTGGTGACCAAATCTGGACACCCTGGACCAGATGGGGAAAAATTCAAAATTTTTGATGGTTCTTTTATTTAGGTTTATTCAAAAAAAAAAAATCAGAATTTCTTTTCCAGTATCACCTCTCCAATTTCCTCATCCTGTCAAACATCCCTTTGTCCCATTTGTCTAGGACAGGCCTTCCAAGACCTCACCATCTAGACACTGCGTTTGATTCCTTCTCTTGTTGTTCTCTCCCCCTTCCTTTTGGCCAAACGCGCGGGCCTAGACCCGCTTGGCCCTAGAAATCCCATTCCATCCATTGTTCCTCCTCCCTCATCACCATGTTTGCTCTATTGATCTCTTACATTCCTCAACATCACCGGATGATCTCCTCAAAATCCTCATCAAGGTATCAGCCCCCAGTTCTTACTCCTACGTTCAACCAGCTCCACCAGCAGTCTCATCAACGTTCTCACCCTCCAATGGGTTGTTGTCCGTTGTTGTAAATTCTTATCCCTCGGTTGATGTACCAAATCCTTAATTGGCATTGATCAAGTCTTCTCACAATAGGCTTATTTCAACATCATATCAATCCTCTCACTGATCTATTTCCCCCCTGGATGAAAAGAAGAAACATCGTTGAAGGAATCCCGTCAACAAACCTAGCTACAATCGGCAAACCTATCCTCCCACCATCATCAATCCGTCAATTGTCATCAATCGGTCAAGCGTCATCCAATCATTCAACTCAACACCAAACTCACTCCCTCCTCCCCCTCCGCCAACTGCTCCAAGCGACTCCAATCACTCAGCCACTGATCCATCAATAATTACCACTCCCCCCTCCATCTTTGGGTGAGGGTGGGAAAACGTTGTCTACCGCCCGCAGACACCCGCGGGTGGCCTGATCTGTTTTTCCTTTCCCACCCCTTCCGCTTTTGGCCAAGGGGTGGGTGTGATTCTGGTATTGTCGCACGCGTCCGTCCATGGACAGACGCAGGATAGGTTAAGGGATGAAATAGATCCACCCCGGTCAGGCAGGCCGGATTTCCACCGGCCTACGTGATCAAATTCTTCTGATCACCTAAAATCTGAAAATCAAAAAAAAAATTCCTTTTCCGCTCCATTTGAAGTATCCTTTGTACATAGTCTAACAGGGCCTTCTGCCCATATAAGGAGGGGCTCTCCCCTGCCTTTTGGAGGAGACCACATCCCACAATAGAGGAGCATCCTGGAACCCACGAGAACCATAGTATAATCATTGGTTTTACCTTGCAATACATCATCCGTGGGGTCTTAATTCCCCTTTATCTGAGAAAAAAATTTCGGTATATCTATGATTGCCCCTTGATCTTTGAGCCTCCATACTCATACCCTTGATCCTTGATCCTTATCACCAACCAATAGCTTTGCTGGTTGAAGAAGAATTTGACTAATTGAATTCTTGAGTGTGTTACACCACTCCTGATCCCTTTATCCAACAATACTGGTCCTTATCATTCTTTGATTATATTTCTGGAACCAGTCACGTTTGACTGAAGAGGGTTTATTAAGCTAAAAACCTGGAGTGTTAAACCTCCCTTCATCACTTTTGAAGTTGAATTCCGCCATGCTACTCTTGAGTCCCTTGAGAATTGTTGGGTTTTTCTTGTTTGAATCAGTTATTGTTTTGCTCCTAGAGCTTCTTCAAACAATTAACTTTTTCTTGTGCAGCCACCCACAGTTATCTGGTACCCTTCAAGCGCTTGATTGCCAAGATTTGGGCAGGTTCATTGAGAACCTGGAGGTTGTTTGGGATTGAGTTGATCTTTCCTAAGCTTCTGCTGACAACCAGAGCTATTAGCTTGTGGGCGTTGTTACTTACAATTGCCTTTTCTTGTTGAAATCTGAACAAATCTTGACTTCTTTTATTCAAGTTTTCCCTGGCACCATCTTGCCTCAGATAGTGTTATTTCCCAGCTACCGACAACTATAATCTTTATCCTCTTACATTTGGTCCCCCATTTACCAGGTTCTGGACTTTGATCTTGGTTACATTTAAATATTTTTGTAACACTCAGGAGGGCAGCCTAAATAGCACCTTTCCCCTCCACAGAACTGCCACAGCCTAGTACCGTTTGGAGTCTTAAATTTGGTTCCCCGGGCTGGGATCAAACCAGCAACCTTTGGATTTACAGTCCCACCATCAATCATCAACTTTGTTATCCAATCTCTTCCTTTTTTTTCTGTCATCATCTAGATCCGTCGAGGAAACTTGCTCTAGAAGTAAGTCCTCCCAATTGTGCACCACCTGGGCAAGATAATTGTTGTTTTTTGAGAAACACTACTCTTGCCACATTTGTGAGCCACTTTGGAAATCCATTCCTTGGATCTTTTAGGAAACCTTGTCAAAATGGAATCCACCAGCAACTCTTCTACTTGTCCTAAGATGGTTAAGATCAAGCCCCAGAACAACAAATTAGGATTCAATGGGAAAAACGTGGAAAGATTCTTGGACTCTTACAAGATGGCTGCTTTAGTGGAAGGGGCTAGCGAATTCAATATGGCCTACCATTTACGGTTTTTTATCTCCTCTGATGAAGTTATGGGAATCATCAAGTCGTTTGAAGGTTTCAAACGGCATAACTGGACCCTGCTGCGGGGAGCAATGTTGGCTTATTGGGGAAAAATAGATGCAGCGCAATTTACTTTGCAGGATCTAGATAACCTTGTCTCTCAGTGGGTCTCCAATGGTGGTGTGGCTTCAGCTTCCGATTATCAGGCTTTTAGGAAATCTTGGGATCCCATCCAATCCTACCTTCTCCAAAACAATCACATTGACACAGTGGAAAAAATTCAAGTTTGATTTTTCCAATATTTTTCTCTTGGAGTTCAGGAAAGAATCAAGAAGAACTGGTTGAGTCTGGATCCATTATCACTACCAGGGATAATTGATTCAAGCTCCCTGGTTTACTTATCCTCAAGGGAGTGGTGGATAAAGTCATGAAAGGTCAAACAGCCCTCACTTTTGAAAAGTCTAAAACCGCTGAACCAGTCCATTCCCCCTCTTTCAAAGAGTCAAATGAGATCATGAATAAAATGGAATCCAATTGCAGGCTCAAGAACCCTCATCCTAACAAAGAAACCGCTACGATGGACAAGATTAATAAACTGCTCAAAGCCTTTGAAAACAAAATGAATCAAAAGATTTCCCCTCTTGCTGTTCCTAAACATTCTAGTGCTGTTCCTAAAAATACTATAGTCTGCTATTATTGCCACAGGGAAGGCCATGGAACCGGTTGATGTCTCAAACTCCAGAAGGACAAAGACAAGAAATTAGTGGAGGAAAAAGGGAATAATTTTTTTCTTCCTAAAGGTGCCCTGATCCCCTTTGATTCATCTTGCCCCATTTGTCATGTCTTGGCCTCTTACCAGCCACCTCCTCCTATGTGTCACGCCTTGCACTTAGGAATTATTGTCTTCATCACTTTGACATGTCCTCTCCTCAGTACCATCTACCTCAGTCTAAAAGCGTGACACAAATAAAGCACAACATCAATGGTGCAATCCGCTACTTCCTCTGGCTTGCTTTGAACTTCCAATCTTGGCGACCAACTCAGTATATACTTGCAAACTTTGCGGTTAACTCCATACTGGTTGGCCATCCATTACAAGATCCAATCTCCTTCCCTGGCCCATAAACAGCCTTGGACTTCCATCTTTGGTCACGCCCTGTTGGTTAGTTCGCATCTACATCTAACTAAGCCATCATTACTTTACAGTTTGCAATTGGACTAGTCCCTACCCTGCATAAACTATTACTTCTCACTTGTATTACCTTCAACGTCATTTGCTCCTGTCCCAATTCATCATAAATTTGTACGCTCAGATTCTATTGTCTCTCACTTACGCCATCCCCTCCAATATGATTGTACTATTGCTTTATTTCCTATACCGTTCCTGTCACTCATTGCCTCACGGCCTTCAACTGTAGTTAGCTCACCACCAGGCTGTATTTAGTCACTTTGGATTACCTTATAAGGGCTACCCCCTTGCCTGATGATTGTCTCCTCAGTTAGTTAATTTCATACATTCTTGCATTTTGCTACAACCTAGTTATCACATTGGACTCAGGTAGAGTTTCCCTCCTCGGAACACACTCCATTCCCTTGCTGTTTGTTCAGTGGCATCACTAAGTTTGCACTTTGCAACTGAGCCTTGCTATTTGCACTTGCCCTTGCACTCAGCATTCTTCCGCGCTCACAATCATCTAAGAATTGCCCTATAGTATGTGGGGTGGTTGTGTGACAGTAAATTAACTAACTCAACTCATCCATTGTAGCTGGCCAACCTATAGTAGACTTCTTCTTCTCAATGTCATGTACTTGCTCAAACGGGAACACTTCCCTTGCCCCTTACAATGATGATATCTATTGGGTAGGGAGAACCAGCGCTCCTTGGGCCCAAAAACCCTTAGATCTTGTTACTCCTTCTAAATTGCCATCTGTTGAACCCCTTGATGATCCTTGGACTCCTCCACGGGATGTTCCAACGGAACCTCTTGCGGAATTTGCAGATTCCGACCATTCTTCCAATGAAACCTTGACTCGTGGTTCACCAGGGGTTTGCACTAATGCTCCCAAGCCCGATGCTTTGACCCTGCTTTTGACATTGATCCAGGCCCTCACTCATGGTGCCCCGCAATCTAGTCTGAGTACTCCTAGCTTTTGCACCCTGGGCATGAAGCAACCCAATCACTTTACGGGAGAACACTCTCATAAGCTTAGATCCTACCAAAAGTCTTGTAAAATCATCTTTTCAAACGACTCCAACAATTTCCCTTCCAATAGGCATAAAGTTATGTATGCTTTGTCCTTCTTAGGAGGTAGAGCCTAGCAGTGGTTCAAACCGTACCTCAAACTTTTGTCCAGCGACAGTCCCACGTGTATTCTCAACAACTGGGACAGGTTTGAGAAACAACTGTTCACCCTGTTTGGCAACCCCAATGAAGTTCAAAACGCCAAATACAAACTTAATAGTCTAGTTATGAAGGAAAATAGTAGAGCTTCCGTTTATATTTCACACTTTTAAACCTTGCAGTATTGAATCCAGTGGAACAAGGCCGCTCTTCTATTCCATTTCTGAAAGGGTCTACCGGCATGTTTAATCAAACAGCTTGCAGTTGGGGGGCATAAGACAACCTTGCTCCAGCAGCTAATTGATTGAGTGATTGAGCTTGATAATGGCTATCACGACAAGAATTTCTATTGGCAAAACAACCATGGACCGTCCACCTTGGCTCCAAGGGTGGACAACTCCTTGAAGCAAAACGCAAGGAACCCAAAACCATCCAAACTAACCCCAACTTTGAACTCCAACTCAAAAGGGAAAACCGTCACCAAAACTCCAAAGTTCTTGGACAAAGAAACCAGGATGCTATTGAACAAGGAATGGCTAGGGAGGGAGAAGAATGGACTGTGTATGTATTGTGGAGGAAAACATAATGTCAACAGTTGTGCAAAGCGGTTAGCGCGTGAAGTGGCTAAGCAGTCAAAAAATTAGCTTGTAGTTTTTCTGATACTTGCAAGGAAAGCTACACATTATCTACATTACCGCGAGGAAATATTTGCACTTGCAAGTCACTAGGTGCTCCTAGTTCAAGATTTATCCTATTCCATTCCAGAAATTCCCCTTATCAAGGCTTACTTGACTGCGGCGCTAATGTTTCCTTCATCGGTGAATCTTTTTCCACTTCCAAAAATCATACGCTTTCCAAGATAGATAAATTTCCTATCTATTTAGTAAGTAGTGCGACTGAACCATCTTATTGGGTCTCCCAAAAGGCAAAATGGACCTTTGCATTCTCCAATTTCCCCAGCTTTGAATGGGATTTGTTTGTCTTGGCTATACCTGGAATGGATGATACCATTCTAGGCCATGATTTCCTAGTTTACTGGAATCCGGATGTGAATTGGCAAGAAGGAGTAATTAACCTTGAAACCTTGCACCCCCAGAATGCTAATCTTTCCGTAAAACAGGAATTAAAAAGCCTACCTGACACTGTCATTGAGTTGGATGAAACTTTTCCGCCAGGAGATTTGCAATATCCTGACCTCCATTCCCAAGTTCCCTCTTCAGATTTAGGAGTCATTGCTTACCTATCCAGCTTACCTCTTTCCTGTTCCTTCAAAGAGAAACAGACACCAAAAAAACAGGGTATCTTGAGCTCCCCAATCCTCTTGAACCATGCAAGCACCTCAAATCCGGTGCTCAAAGATGACAAGATTGAAGATTTAGAAATCATTTGAGAGTCTTTACCTTCAGTTTATCATGACTTTGCTGACATCTTATCAGCTGCAAGAGCAGATAAACTGCCTCCATACCGTTCTTACAATTACAAGATCAAACTCACTGGCCCACTTCCGGCACCAGGACCAGTCTACTCTCTCTTGACGCAAGAATCAATTCACTGCAAGACTACATTGCGGAAAATGTAGCAAAAGGATTTCTTCAACCAAGCAATTCGAATACCAGTTCACCTGTCCTATTTGTTCCAAAAAAGGACGGTGGACTTTGCCTTTGTGTTGACTACAGGAAACTGAACCAGGTAACCTGGAAGAATGCCTATCCAGTACCTCCTATGTCACATCTCCTCACCCTCTTCCATGGAGCTGCTTATTTCTCAAAGTTAGACCTTCGAGGTGCCTATAACCTAATTTGTATTATGAAAGGTCATGAGTATTTGAAAACCCGGTTTGGCAGTTATGAGTATAATGTCATGCCTTTTGGCCTCTGTAACGCTCCTTCCACTTTTAAAAATTTTGTCAATGACATTTTTTCCGACCTCGTAGGTAAATACCTCGTGGTATATCTAGATGATATACTAGTCTACTCGAGGAACCTTGAAGATCACATTGCACATGTGCGAGAGGTGCTGCAGCGACTTTGCAAGAATGACCTGTTTGCAAAAGCCTCTAAGTGTGAATTGCATTCCTCTTCCCTTTGGTTTCTAGGTTTTGTAGTCTTTCAGCAAGGACTATTGATGGACCCAGCCAAGTGCGAACGCATATTGGACTGGCCCCCACCTTCTTCCGTTAAATCCCTTCAAGTTTTACTTGGTTTCAGTAATTTTTATAGGAGGTTCATTGAGGGTTACGCCAAAAAAACCCTGAATCTTACCAACCTTCTTCAAAAAGGCACTCCTTTTGTTTCTATCAAAAAAGCTGCTTTGGGGTTCAAAGCTATGAAGAAAGCGTTCACCACTGCTCCAATAATCACTCACTTCAACAAGCTGGCTCACACTATTGTCAAAACAGACGCAAGCAACTATGCGATTGCAGGAGTAATCTTGCAGTTCTCTTCCTCCACTTCTCTCTTTCACCCCATAGCTTTTGAGCATTGCAAGTTGCTCACTGCGGAGCTTAACTATGAGATTCATGAAAAGGAACTTCTTGAAATTTTTTATTGATTAAAGAAATGGAGTTCATACCTTTTGAGCCTTAGAGAATCCTTTGAGGTTTTAACTGATCATAATTCTTTAAAGTATTTCATGAGCTCAAAAGTCCTCACACGTAGACAGGCAAAATGGGCCAAATAAGTCTCCAAGTTCCACTTTGCAATCACGTACCGCCCTGGGAAACAAGAGGTAGTCCCTGATGCTTTATCATGTTGGGACAACGTTTACCCAGGGGGGGGGAGCACCTTTGCCAAAAACAACCCTGAAAACGTTAGGACACTCTTCTCAACCCAATCTGCCCAACTCAGTTTGATCATCGCTCACTTACAAGATTTGGATTCCAAACTCTGACAAGCCCAAAGCAACAACCCCAAGTGAATCAAACTTTGCAAGAGTGCAAAATTATTAGATAGTAGTTACAGTATTGATGATAATGACTTCTTAGTCTATGATAATCGTATAGTAGTACCAGATGATTCTTGCATTAAGTTAGATATCTTCAATTCACGGCACAATTCTCTGCTTGCTGGTCATCATGGGCAGGATAAAACCTACCAATTGATTGCACGAGACTTCTACTGGCCTTTTATGACCAAACAAGTAAAAGACTATGTTAGCGCGTGCTATGATTGCAATTGTAACAATTCCTCAAAACACCAGAAGTATGGGCTGCTCCAGCCACTTCCAATTCCCCCTCATCCTTGGAACTTGTTTTCTATGGATTTCATCTCTCAATTACCTTCTTCTAGTGGATATGATGCTATTCTAGTAGTAGTAGATTGCTTCTCAAAGATGGCTTTATTTCTGCGCAGTAATGTGATGGCCTCTTCAGAAGACTTAGCTAACTTGTTCATAGAATATGTATTTTTGAAACATGGTCTCCCTGATAATATATTTAGTGATCGTGGATCTCTGTTTGTCTTGAGCTACTGAACCTTGCTATGCAAACATTTGAAGATCACTTGCAATTTATCAATGGCGTACCACCCGGAAACGACCGGGCAAACCAAGAGAGTTAATCAGATTCTTGAACAATATCTTTGAATGTATGTTGCCTATCAACAAGACAACTGGTCGCAATGGCTCCCACTAGCCGAGTTTGCCTACAAAAACTCCACTCATTCCTCCACCAAACAGTTGCCCTTCCAAACTCTTTATGGTAGAAACCCAACTTTCTCTTCCCTTCACGTAGCACCTTCTCAACCTGCTACCAATTACCTTGAACAAATTCAATCTCTTCAATTGCAACTTTGAACCAACCTTGAAGAAGCAAACCAGCGCTATAAGGAGCAAGCAGACCAATTTCAAACTATGGCTCCAACCTTTGCAGTAGGAGATCAAGTGTGGCTCAATGCTTGCAATATTTGGAGTACTCTCCCAAACCGCAAACTCTCCAAAGGAAAGCTTGGCCCCTTTAAAGTAGAATCAGTCAGCTCCCCTCATGCCTTTAAACTTACTTTACCTGCAAAATGGAAAGGTATCCACCCGGTCTTTCATGTGTCTCTCCCAGAGCCAGCTCAAGTCCTATACCCGGGCAAGACTCATCCCCCTCCCAAACCGGTCACTGTCCTTGATCATCAAGAGTGGGAAGTAAGCCGTATTCTGGATTCCAGGTTACGCAAAGGAAAACTTGAATACCTTGTTGAATGGTCTGGCTTCCAGTCTGACAAAGATTGCACCTTGTGGGAACCAGCCCATCACCTTTGCAACTCTCCCAATCTGATTTGAGATTTCCATGCAAGATACCCTTGCAAACCTTGAAAATCATGATTCCATCCCATCCAATCCCATTTCATTCAAAATTCCATCCCATCCAATCCCATTCCATTCCACATTCCATCTCATCAAATCCCATTCCATTCCACATTCCATCTCATCCAACCCAATTCCATTCCACATCACCATTCCATCAATCAACCCCTTCATCTCACCGTGTTATTCCTTCTTCTCATTCCCCTCTCATTCCTACCAAATAAAATTCCATTCCTTATATACAAAAAAAAAACTTTTTTAATTAAATAATAATAATAATAATAAAATATATATATATTTATAATAATAGTTACAAAGTTTCCTTCACTTCTTTCTCTGCATCTTCCCAATTAGCAGTCAACTCCGCAACCATGGATCAAAAGGTATACAGGTCTTCATCATTTATCAGTGAGGACATCCTTTGAAGAACCAGCACCTCCGTTACAATGTGCTTCTCAACTATCTCCTTGCACTTTGCAATTTGAGCTTGGTTTGGCCAAGCATTCCATCCACCTTCCTCCACGAGTTCCTAGTATGCTCTTTTCCTTTTTCCTCCCGACAAACCTTCCCCAAAATTTCTCGTCAGTTGCCTTGCATCAGTCTTGATTGGCCCTACAACTCACAAAGGATTTGCTTTGCCTTTGCCCTCCATTCCTTCTGTTCCATCCATTCCATCCCTTCCATCCCCTCCATTCCCTTCTCCCAATTCTTCCGTTACAGCCTCTTCTTGCTCCGTTCCCTCTCTTCCTCCACTTCCGTCTCCATCTTCTCCATTTCCCAATTCTCTTTTTGCTTTGTTCCTTCCTTCCTCCCTTGCTTCCTCAGCTATGACCCCAACCGGTTCCGCACCAGGCACTTCATCTTGCACCTGGGCATTCATCTGGGCCCCCGGAAATTCAGTCGGCGGACCCCAATAAGGTGGTGGTGGCGGTGGTGTGTTTGTGGTATTTCTCCGGAAACGGGGCAACACTAGCAAGACAAGTGAAATTTAGTTACTACCTTTATTATCACTAGTCATTCCAAATTAGTACTCACCAGGAACTCAAGTGCCCAAGAATTCAATCTCCGGAAACGGTGGTGTCTTTTAATTAACCCTTGGCGTGGACCTATGACTCCGCATCTCCCTTGATGACTCCGTGGGAGCATTGAAAGTCAACTTGCTATTTATAGGGAAGTTACAGGCGACCTTGCAAAGGCAACATTGCTTGCACTTGCCTCAAAGACCTCTGACGGCAGTACTAGGGTTACATCGCTTGTTTTGACAAATACAGTTTTTGCAAGGGCGGGAAAACAATGACGAAATTTTATATAACTTATAAATCTAACAAGTAATGAATTAAAGGGTATAAAGTATTATTAACAACTTGAAATCAATGGGAAAATTAACATGAATGCTTGCAGGAGCTTGCGTCTTTATACCCGGGCAACTGTCACACCTCGCACTTAGGAATTATTGTCTTCATCACTTCAACATGTCCTCTCCTCAGTACCATCTACCTCAGTCTATAAGCGTGACAAAAATAAAGCACAACATCAATGGTGCAATGCGCTAATTCCTCTGGCTTGCGTTGACCTTCCAATCTTGGCGACCAACTCAGTATATACTTGCAAACTTCGCGGTTAACTCCATACCGGTAAGCCATCCATTACAAGTTCCAATCTCCTTCCCTGGCCCATCAACAGCCTTGGACTTCCATCTTTGGTCACACACTGTTCTTTAGTTCGCATCTACGTCTAACGAAGCCATCATTACTGTACAGTTTGCAATTGGACTAGTCCTTACCCTGCATACACTATTACTTCTCACTTGTATTACCTTCAACGTCATTTGCTCCTGTCCCAATTCATCATACATTTGTATGCTCAGATTCTATTGTCTTGCACTTACGCCATGGCCTCGGATATGATTTTACTATTGCTTTATTTCATATCCCGTTCCTGTCACTCCTTGCCTCACAGCCTTCAAATGTAGTTAGATCACCACCAGGTTGTATCTAGTCACTTTGGATTACCTTATAAGGGCTACCCCCTTGCCTGATGATTGACTTCTGTGGATTTCCAATCTTCTTGTGGTGCTCTTCAACCCTGGTATCCCCCAGCTATTTCCTCATCTTCTCCGGTTGGTACTTACCAATCTGATCCAGAAAGGAAGCAACATGAGGAGCCCAAACCTCATAAAGCTCCTTCCCTGCCAACCTCAATCCTCCAAAAACCCTCCAGACAACAATCCTCACCTGAGCCCTCTTCTGAGGTAGAAGAAATGGAGGTGGAGAAAGAACCACTCATGGAAAGGTCTCAAGATCACCCTGATCCCCCTTCCTCATCTATTAAAACTCCTCTATTGCCTGATCCTGTTCCTGCTTCACCCAACCTTCCTGCCCCCACCCAGCCCAAAGTTTGGTTCAAGAGGGGAATTTCCAAAGATCACCCCAATGCTGTGGAAGGGTTTTTGAAGAAAATTTCTGATCTTAAAATTCCTGATCTATCTGTGGCTGAACTTCTATCAATCCCTTCATCTGTTGCTGAAGGAATGAAGAAATGGGTTTCTTGTTGCCGTGTGGAAATTTGCACTGAGGAACTCAAGGTCTCCTCTGGAACTTTGATAGAGGACTCTGGTGGAACAGATCCCTCTTCTGAGTCCAGTCTTTACTCATGTCCTCTTGGTTTTCTTCCCTGCCATCTTGGTGAATCAGCTCAAACAGTCTTGCTCCTTGTCAACTCTGGCTCTCAGCTCAACTTGATCCCGGATTCTATGGCCTGCAAACTGAAACTCAGCCCAAGGGTCAGTTTCACCTCTTCATTTTATGGAATAGGGAATCAGTCTTGCAAATTGGTTGGAATTGTTGAAGACGTTCCAGTCCAGATTGGCCAAAACATTGTTGAAACTTGTAATTTCTGGATCACACGCTTGGATGGACCTATGATCTTGGGTCAACCTTTCCTAATCAATCTTGGAGCAACTCTGATGTTTTTGAATAAAGTTGGGGAGAGAATCCTCCTCCACAATTCATATGGTAGAAAAATTGAGGTTCCTCTTTCTTCTTTGGATTCTGGTTGCCGGGAAAGAGATTTTCCCCTTCATTTTCCTAAACAGAAGGATAATTCCAGTTCTTTGCATTATTTATGGGGGTAATTGATCCTACTAATAGTTGTAGTACTTTTCAGCCTCAAACTCCAACTCAAGGGTCAACCCTCAGCCCTGAGGCCTATTTCTCCTTCTTTTCAACGGTTTCCTCTGATCTCAAAAATATCAAAAATTGAAAACAAAACAAAATGGAAAAATCCAAAAATATTTCTTCTTCATCTGTTGTTTCTTCTTTTCCCTGTACTCTTATTCCTAATCAACCTTCTTTCAGTTCCAATTTGAATCTCCGCAATAAGGCTAAACTAGATCCCAATCTCAATCCTATTTTTGGTGGCTTTTGTGTGGAAGAATATGGGCTTCAGTGGAGGAAAATTGGGGTAGAAGTAAGTCCTCCCAATTTTGCACCACCAGAGTATCCTACTACCATCATTTTTGAAGCCCTACCTTGTGCCACACATGTGAGCAATGCATTATCCCCTGGGACTTCTTTTATGGAAAAGACACCTTTTGAAAACGTTGCCAAACATCAAACTTGGTCTCAATCCCTGTAGTCAGATCTCTCTGGTCAACTCTTGGAAAAAAGAAAAACCGCTCTCTTTCGCCTCCAAATATAAACCAGTTGCCAGGAAAATCCAACCAGTCAACCAGCCAATGCCTCTCAACCTCAATCCTCCTCTTAGACTTCCTCCTCTATCCCGCAATCCTTACTGTGGTTCACCTCAATCTCTTGCTGGTCCATTCATCCCCTCTGGCCGTGTCACTGAAGAAGGTCTGAGAGTAGTCAACTTTGGACCAGATGGATGGCTTCTACCTGATGAGTTGTATTTGATCAAAAATGTCTTGGCTCTTAGGTAAAAAGCTATTGCTTTATGTGAAGAAGAAAGAGGTCTCTTGAAAGAGTCCTATGGTCTGCCTTATATCATATCTGTAGTAGAACATGATCCCTGGCAAAAGAGGAAGATCCTGATCCCTGCTGCCAAAGTCAACAATTTCATCAAGTTGTTTGGGGAAAGAGTCCGAACTGGTTTATATGAACAGTCAACTTCTAGCTATTCCATTCCTGTTTTCTGTGTCCTTAAAAGTAACTGTAAACTTAGAATAGTTCATTATCTCCAGCTTCTAAATAAGGTTACTATTAAAGACTCTGGTATTCCCCCTGCTACTGAAGAGTTTGTTGAATCCTTCTCCGGGAGATCTTGCTATGGTCTAGGTGACATTATGAGTGGCTATGACAATTGGTCCTTACATCTGATTTCTTGCCCTCTCACCACATTCAATACTCCTCTCCGTCACTTCCAGCTTACTTGACTGCTTCAAGGCGCCACCAACTCAGTTTTGGTCTATCAGGCTCAGATGGTTTGGATGCTCCAGGATGAAATCCCCAATCATGCTGGTATCTTCATTGACGACGGCATAATTAAAGGACAACTTTCTGACTATAACAATGAGCTCTTACCCTGGCATTCAGGAATCCATTGATTTATCTGGGAATATGCAACCACTTTGGAAAGGGTCCTGTTCCAAATTGAAGAATCTGGCCTCACTGTCTCCGGATCCAAATTGGCTGCTTGTTTCCCTGCCCTGAAAATTGTTGGTCATGTGGTCTGCAAGGAAGGAAGAAGGATGGCTCCATCAAAAATCAACAAAATCCTCTCTTGGCCTACTCCCATAAACCCAACTGAAGTCAGGGGTTTTCTAGGTGTTGTCACTTATGTTCAAATCTTTATCCCATCTCTATCCAAAATCTGTGCTCCTCTACGTTGCCTGACCAGAAAAGATGCTGAGTGGATCTGGACCCAAGAGTGTGAAAATTCTTTTCAGCGGCTTAAAATGATTGTTGGCAAGGACATAGTCTTGAGGAAGATTTTTTACAGACCGGGAGCTGGCAAGATCAAATTGGCTGTTGATTCCAGTTATCAATCTGTTGGGGTCTGTCCTCACCCAGGAAGATGAAAATGTTTGGGACCGTCCTGATCTCTATGAATCCCTCTTATTTTCAGATGTAGAATCCAGGTACTCCCAACCAAAACTGGAACTCTGTGGCGTGGCTCGAATGTTGAAGAAACTCCAAACTGTCCTCTGGGGTCAACACTTCGAGTTACAAGTTGACGCCCAATCCATCATTGGAATTATCAATGCCCCCAGCCTCCCAAATGCTCCTATGACCCGTTGGCTGGCCTTTATCCAGCTTTTCTTGTTTGATATTGTTCATAGGCCTGGCAAATCCTTCACCATTCCCAATGGTTTATCTCAAAGCCCCCTTGGAGATGAAAAATTGGATGTTGGAGCAGACTTTGACAAGGAGGAGCCTTTAATTTGTCCAGTCTTCACCTTTTCCTCCGAAAATTACTCTGGCTTCCAACAAGGTTTCTGGCTAAAATTAGAGCAGTACCTTTCCACTCTCCAAAGGCCTCCTGATCTCCCCGCTAAAGATTTTAGATCTCTCAAGAGGAAGTCTTCCAACTTCTTTGTCCAGGGTACTAGGCTTATGAAAAGGGGCAATCCTTGTGCTCTAATTGTTGTCACAATCCCCTCCAGGAAAGATTCAATCATTGAAAGTCTCCATGAAGGTCTTGGGCATTGTGAGAAAGCCAAGACCTATTGGCGTATATCCAAACAATTCTGGTGGCCATCTTTGAAGAAATCAGTCTCTCAATGGTCCAAGAGTTGCAAAGTATGTCAGAAACCTGATCTTAGGCGCACGGCTGAAATTTTTTATCCCACTGGGGAGTCCACTGTCTTTGGAAGGATTTCTATGGATGTGGTTCACATTAAGGCTGGTGGAGCCAAGTACCTCATTGTGGCTAGAGATGATTTTTCTGGATGGGTTGAAGAAAAATTCCTTAAGAACCTCAGCTCTGAATTGGTAGCAGCTTTTCTTTATGAGAATTGGACAACGCGTTATGTCTTGGCTCAATTTTATTCAACCAATGGTGGCTCTGAGTTTGGTGGCAAACTGGCCAAAATGATCAGATCACTTACTGGTCAAGATAGGGTGACCACTCCTTATTATCCCAAAGGAAAAGTCATGGTGGAAAGAGGCCATGCCCCTTTGAAGTCTGCCCTTGTCAAGTTGGCTGGTGAAAGTGGAAGGAATCATTGCAAATTTCTTCCCCTGGTCCTCTTCTCCAATTAAATCTCAACTAAATAAACCACTGGCTACTCACCTTACAAAATTATCTTTTGAAAAAGGTCTTTCCTTCCTCTTGATCTGGAAATGGAATCTTTCTTAGGTATGTCTTGGGAAAAGGTTTCTTTCAACACTGATCTATTGGTTGCAAGATCCAGGCAACTGGAGAGAAGTGAAGATGTTTGTGACAAAGCTTATCAGAAAATGATGGAGTTAAGGGGAAAATCAGTCCAGTATTGGGACAATAAGCATTCTAATCAAGTCAGGGACCCCTTGAATCCTGGTGATCTAGTTTTAGCCTACAAGCAATCCTTGGAAACTCAGTAGGGAAAGCTTTTTTCCAATTGCTGGAATGTTCCTTATCAAGTGGTCCGTCAATTCAGAGGTGTATCATATCTTCTGGAGGAACTGGATGGTACTCAGATGGCCAGAAGGTTCTCTGCTGATCAGGTCAAGAAATTTCATTGTTGCAGAGGCAACTTTGATCAGAAGTAAGTCCTCCCAATGGTGCACCGCAAGGGTCATCTGCTGCTTTTTTGTGGTGAAACTCTACTGTAGGCCACATACATGAGCACCTGGGACACCTTCTTCATTTTATTGCAGTCAAATCTAGAAGACCTTCTTTGGATGGATCAAGATATCCTTTTGAATCACCCTCAAGATCAAATGGCCATTTCTTGTGTTCAATCATCTTTCATTTCTTTTCTTATGACATCAAGCTCAGATGCAGACTAGGGAAAGTCTGTAAGTTGGGGAGAGATGTGGTGACCAAATCTGGACACCCTGGACCAGATGCAGAAAAATTCAAAATTTTTTACGGTTCTTTTATTTAGGTTTATTCAAAAAAAAAAAAATTGGAATTTTGTTTTCAGTATCACCTCTCCAATTTCCTCATCCTTTCAAAAATCCCTTTGTCCCATTTGTCTAGGACAGGCCTTTCAAGACCTCACCATCTAGACACTGCGTTTGATTCCTTCTCTTGTTGTTCTCTCCCCCTTCCTTTTGGCCAAACGCGCAGGCCTAGACCCGCTTGGCCCGAGACATCCCATTCCATCCATTGTTCCCCCTCCCTCATCACCATGATTGCTCTAATGATCTCTTACCTTCCTCAAAATCACCGGATGATCTCCTCAAAATACTCATCAAGGTATCAGCCCCCAGTTCTTACTCCTAGGTTCAACCAGCTCCACCAGCAGTCTCATCAACGTTCTCACCCTCCAATGGGGTGTTGTCTTTTGTTGTAAATTCTTATCCCTAGGTCAATGTACCAAATCCTTACTCGGCATTGATCAAGTCTTCTCACAATAGGCTTGTTTCAACATCATATCAATCCTCTCACTGATCTATTTCCCCCCAGATGAAAAGAAGAAACATTTTCAAAGGAATCCCGTCAACAAACATGGCTACAATTGGCAACCCTATCCTCCCACAATCATTGATCCGTCAATTTTCATTGATTGGTCAAGCGTCATGCAATCATTCACCTCAAGACCAAACTCACTCCCTCCTCCCCCTCCGCCAACCGCTCCAAGCGAATCCAATTGCTCAGCCACCGATCCATCAATAATTCCAACTCCCCCATCCATCTTTGGGTGAGGGTGGGAAAATTTTGTCTACCGCCCGCGGACACCTGCGGGTGGCCTGATCTGTTTTTCCTTTCCCACCCCTTCCACCTTTGGCCAAGGGGTGGGTGTGATTCTGGTATTGTTGCACACGTCCGTCCACGGACGGACGCTGGATAGGTGAAGGGATTAAATAGATCCCACCCTGGTCAGGCAGGCCAGATTTCCACAAGCCTGCATGATCAAATTCTTCTGATCACCTAAAATCTGAAAATCAAAAAAATAATGTCTTTTTCTGCTCCATTTGTAGTATCCCTTGTACATAGTCTAACAGGGCATCCTGCCCATATAAGGAGGTGCTCTCCCCTGCCTTTTGGAGGAGACCACATCCACCATAGAGGAGCATCCTGGAACCCACAAGAACCATAGTATCATCATTGGTTTTACCTTGCAATACATCATCCGTGGGGTCTTAATTCCCCTTTATCTGAGAAAAAAATTTGGGTATATCTATGATTGCCCCTTGATCTTTGAGCCTCCATACTCATACCCTTGATCCTTGATCCTTATCACCAACCAATAGCTTTGCTGGTTGAAGAAGAATTTGACTAATTGAATTCTTGAGTGTGTTACACCTCTCCTGATCCCTTTATCCAACAATACTGGTCCTTATCATTTTTTGATTATCTTTCTGGAACCAGTCACGTTTGACTGAAGAGGGTTTATTAAGCTCAAAACCTGGAGTGTTAAACCTCCCTTCATCACTTTTGAAGTTGAATTCCGCCACGCTACTCTTGAGTCCCTTGAGAAGTGTTGGGTTTTTCTTGTTTGAATCAGTTTTTTTTTGCTCCTAGAGCTTCTTCAAACAATTAGCTTTGTCTTGTGCAGCCACCCAAAGTTATCTGGTATCCTTCAAGCGCTTGATTGCTTAGAGCTGGGCAGGTTCATTGAGAACCTGGAGGTTTTTTGGGATTGAGTTGATCTTTCCTAAGCTTCTGCTGACAACCAGAGCTATTACCTTGTGGGCGTTGTTACTTACAATTGCCTTTTCTTGTTGAACCCTGAAAAAAACTTGAATTCTTCTATTCATGTTTTCCATGGCACCATCTTGCCTCAGATAGTGTTTCTCCCAGCTACCAACCACTATAATCTTTATCCTCTTACATTTGGTCCCCCGTTTACCAGGTTCTGGACTTTGATCTTGGTTACATTTAAATATTTTTGCAACACTCAGGAGGGCAGCCTAAACAGCACCTTTCCCCTCCACAGAACTGCCATGGCGTAGCACTGTTTGGAGTCTTACAGTGTCTTTATACCTGGGCAACTATCACGCTTTGAGTATAAGCATTATTGTCCTCCCACTTTGACATACCCTTTTCCTCAGTACCATCTAACTCAGTCCGTAGGCGTGACAAACTAGAAGCACAACATCAATGGTGCCTTCCTCTTATCAACTCTGCCTTGCATTACAACCTTCTATTATTGGCGACTGACTCAGCAGCTACTTGAAAACCTTGCAGTCAACTATACCTTGGTCAACCATCCATTTGGGCTCCGCCTTTTCACCCTGGGGATCAATAACCCTTGGGTTCCCATTTTGGGTCACATGCTCTGGCTAGTTTGCACTCACGCTAGTCAAGCCACCCCAACTGTATAGTTCAAAAATGGACTAGTACCATACCCTGCATAAACTACACCTTCATATTTTCATTACTTCCGACATCATTCCCTCATTTCTCAACCGTTACACTCTAATAAATTTGTCTCCTATTGTCTTGCACTTATTCTAAGATCTTGGAAACCTTCATACTTTTGATTCATTTTATTTTCATGCCATTCATTGCCTCATTGCTCAAAACTGTGGTTGACCATCCATCAGGTTGTATCTAGTAATTTTGGATTACCTTATAAAGGCTACTCTGCTTGCCTGGGGTTTTTTTCCTCAGTTATTTAATTTCATATGTTCTTGCATTTTCTAAATCCAGTCATCACATTGGGATTGGGTTTGGTTTCCTTCCATTGGAACATTCATCCCTCTTGCTGTGTTTTAAGTTACTCCGCAATAAGTTTGCACTTTGCAGTTAGCCCTTGCTACCTTGCACTTGTCCTTGTACTCAGCTTTCCTTTTGTGCTCACAATCATCTAAGATTTCCCTATAGTACGTGGGGTGGTTGTGTGACAGTTGTGTAGGGCCCTACACAGCTCAAATGAGCTGTGGGGCCCTTGGACAACTACAAAGGGCCGTTTCAAACATGTGCAACCCAGGGGGGATGTGTAGGAGCCATTTCCCCCCCCCCCCAAAAACGGAAATTTCAAGACATGTACCCCCGTACACAGCCCAAAAAACGTTGTTTTGGGGTGCACAACCTTCCGGAAGTCCTTGTAGAATTTTGGGCACCCCCCTGGACCACACTTGGGTTCCGTCAACCCAAATTTGGGATCAACACATACTTTGTGGGACTAAATTTCCACACCTAGGGATTCCAAATTGAATTTAGAGTGAAACCAAAGTAACTTTAAAGTGAAAAAAAATTGAAAGTAAAGTGAAAATTGAAATCATATAAAAGTCTGAAAACAATTCTTTCTCAACTCAAAAGTGAGAAAACTTTGTTTGTTCAATTGAAAGTTGGATTTAATACTGAAGTATACCATTGGATTTTTGTGCATGCAAACAGTGACAATCCCTCCTCCTTCTGACATGGCTGAATCAAAGGTCTACATTGATAGTGCCATCAACAAAGCTTTGGAAAAAGAAAAAAAGGATTTAGGTAATGAACCATTGGAAGCCCCAAATGCATCACCATCAAGGGTGACAATTGAGGAAAAAAAAGTTTCAAAGTTGGATTTGGCGTCTGGTTTTGAGTAACATTTTATGTTCCTGAGGCCTTTGACAAAGCTTTGGAAAAAGAAAAAAAGGATTTAGGTAATGAACCATTGGAAGCCCCAAATGCATCACCATCAAGGGTGACAATTGAGGAAAAAAAAGTTTCAAAGTTGGATTTGGCGTCTGGTTTTGAGTAAAATTTTATGTTCCTGAGGCCTTTGCTGCATTTGATTTGATTGAAACTAATGGGTGAATGTAACTATGAAACTACAAAACCTAACCATTGAATTGGTGCCAGATCCACTTTACCCACCTCCTGTGAGAGCTTTTCCTACTAAAGAAGAGGAAAAAAACTAATTTCAAACATGGGATATGAAGAATGTTTATGCTCTGACAGTTTTTAACTTGAAGAAAGATACATATGTGGATTTGGCCTGTGATTGCCATGGTTCCTATTCAGGAAAACTTCTTACCAAACATTCTAGACAAAGTCACACAAGCAGAGTTGGGTGCAAGTTCTTAATCCATCCAACCCCTTGTGGAAAATCTCCTCTAAAGAAACCCAACATAACCATAAACCATCTGAAAATCCCTCTGTGAATCCTCAAATGAGGAGAATCTCTGGGAAAGCATTGGATCTACTTAAGGAAGGCATGAAGGATGGGCTCAATACGTTACAAATTAAGAGAGAATTAAGCAAGATTGATTGGGGGGATTATCTTGATGATCAAACAATCTATAACACTAAGCAGAAGGTAACCCTTGCAGAACTAAAGGGGAAAATTGTCATGGAGGTACTCTATGAACAGCTTGAAGAAAAAAAAGTGTCAAAGTTCAGTGGGAGGGCTGATTGGAGGCCCTGTACTTGGCACATCCTGAGGCATTAAAGCTTTCAAAAAAATTCCATCATATTGCTATTTTGGATTGTACTTATAAGACAAATAAGTAGAAAACCCTGCTATTGCATGTTGTAGGAATGAAAGCCACTTGGAAAAACTTTCACAAAAGCTCTTGTTTTTATAACAAAACAAAAGTTTGATTTCTACAGTTGGTCTGTAAATGCATTAAAGTAGTCGGCTTATGATCCTGAGAGACTTCCAAAAGTCTTTTTGAAGGACCATGAAAAAGCTCTGATTTGTGCTATTGAATCTAGTTTACCTGAGTCATCAAGACAATGTTTCACTTGGAACTTTCCTAAAAACATACAAGAAAACTGTAAAGCCCACTTTTCAAATGACGCTGAAGGATGAAAAAGATTTATGACCCTGTGGGAAAAGTATGGGGCCTCAAAGAACAAGGAGGAGGCGGAGGTCAATGATTCAGAACTCAAAGTAGGTCAAAATCACTGCTTCTTGTTCTTCCTAGTTTTGGGTTCTGACCTTTTGACATGTAAATTGTTTCTTGAAAGACTATGAGGATTTACTCAAGTATATGGAAAATAAAATTTTCCCTATCAAAGAGACGTTTCTAACAGCCTGGACTTGTATAAACCCAGATTTTGGAAATAGAACAACGTCCCGGGTTGAAGGGGCCCATGCAACTGTCAAACGATTCCTTGAAAACTCTTTGGGAAACCTATTGGATGTTTGGAAAAGCCTTGACAAAACATGTCTGAATCAAATTAAATTGGCTCATGCATCACTTTATAACTCTCAAATTAAATTGGCTCATGCATCACTTTAAAACTCTCAAATTAAGTTGAGGACAGTTCATCCACCTGAACTGTTACCATTGGGTTACAAATTGTCTTTAGAGCCAATTAATCTTATTAGGGACCAATTTGGGAAATTTGAACATGATCATGATGGCAAAGCGGGCACCAGTTCATATTCCAAGACTATGGGTTTGCCCTGGTCCCACCAAATAGGGGAAAATCTAGCATTCAGAGGATCTGTGGTACCAAAGATGTTCATCATCATTGGAGTTTGGACTATGACCCTTTCAGTTCTAGTTCTTCAAGTTGGCTTAAGTTGGATTGCTCAACTTTGATTGTTCAAATCACTATGTGATTAATGCTTTTTGATCAATGAATCCTAAATCACTAATGGTTGATCACTGTGAATTTTTCAAGTGAAATTTTGATGAAATGCTAAGAATTCCTCAGTTATGTGAAAAGGTGAATGCAATGATCTTGGAATCTCCAGATTGTGAGCAAAGCGGATTATTGAAGGATATCATTCAGAAGATTAAAAAATATTGATCAAAGCCAAGACTTGAACCTAAAGTCTTATGATCAAGTAGGGTCAGGCCAAAATTGACAGATACGCGGCAAGAACAATCTTGGTTTGAGAATTTTTCAAAAAAAACTAAAGGGGGAAAAAAGGACTAGAAGGGCCCCAAATTATTTTGGGATGTTCATCTTTTTGGTTCAATGAACTTAGTTACTAACTAATGATTAATTTTCATTCAAAGATGGAAGAATCTGAATCTGATTTCCATAGTTCAGAGGAAGAGACTGAAAGTGAATTGGGATCACTTAATTTGGAATCAGAATCCTCTTCAGAGGAAAAGAACGTGCAGAAAAGCTCAACCAGAAGCTCATCTTTGGTGAGTATTCA
Organism: Puccinia polysora; assembly: GCA_025617555.3. NCBI lineage: Eukaryota > Fungi > Basidiomycota > Pucciniomycetes > Pucciniales > Pucciniaceae > Puccinia > Puccinia polysora. The sequence goes on from CM062615.1 coordinate 32,780,680, forward strand.
TTTAATTGATTTGATCAAAGAAATGAATACTAAGTTAGTTTTCATGATAGCAACCAAATGTGAAATACCGCAATCAAATACCCAAGAAATTCCATGAGTTCTTGGTTGAGGTTTGGGATCCAATTGGTAATGGGAAGTGCGGATTTAGATTCATTGCTAAATTTCTTGGTTATGAAGAACATGGCTGTTTTAAAGTTAGGAAGGAAATGATTGAAACATTAGAGAAACCTAAAGCATGCTACATTAAGATGCTTGGTGATGCAAAGGAGGTTGAAAAGATTAAACAAAGACTTTATGTTGAAGTTATCAATGAAAAGATTCCCTCCTCAAAATGGCTGGCTGAATTAGACCGGGTCAAACCATAGCAGACACATATTCCAGACCTATATGTTTCATTTCATTGGAGTCATGTGATACTTATACTCCAATGAAAAATGGTGTTTCTGATTAATCACATCCAATGTTCATTTCCTTTTTAAAAAATAACCACTGGGTTCTATTGGTAATTGAGGGAGAAATAATTCCAATTGCACCTATTGTATCAAAACCACATTCCTTGATTTTGAAATAAGCCTCTTGTTGGGTTGATCATTTCAAAGATCAACTGCAAATGTATTCTAGATTATAGAGATTTTAGAATTTGACTTCATTTCATCATTGGGTTTCATATAAATTTTAATTCTAATGCAGCAAAAGAGTCCTATTGATACAAAGGGTTATCACATTTTGAACATCATTATGTTGAGTTTTTTGAGTTAACATCATCATATTGAGCTTTTTGAATGAGAGTTTAATGGTAATTCAGTTCAACTTGTTTTGGGCTGATTCCATCACAAGCTTAACATATTTTAAGCTTGGGATGGGACCAGCTTAACAAAAGTTGAACTTTTTTTTGTGTTTTTAATTTAGGGTTTTTTAAAAGACTTGTATTTTTTTGGCAATTTTACTTTAGGGATGGTCAAATGAATTGTTGTATTTTTTGCCTGGCAAAAAGAATGATATTTTTTTGGCTCTCTTACTTTAGAGCTGGTAAAAATACTTATTTAATTTGTGGGCCCTTTTACTTTAGGGCTAGTCAAGTTGAACTTACTTTACGGCTTGTAAATTTACTTTTATTTTTGTTGGTGCTTTTACTTTAGGGCTTTTCATATTACTTGTCTTTTTTTGGTGTTTTTACTTTAGGGCTTGTCAAGTTACTTGTCTTTTTTTTGGTGTTTTTAGTTTAGGGCTGGTCCAGTTTCTTTTGTTTTTTTGGGTCTTTTTACTTTTGGGATATTCCATTGGATAGTCCCAGTTTTTTTTCTTTTCTATTTATTTATTTATTTATTTATTTTTTTAACCAAAAAAATAACGTTTTTCAATTTCTTTGTTTTTTTGGTTGATTCCTTTTTTTTGGAAGGTTTATTTGATTCATGGGCTATTTTAGTGCCCTTTCATTCCTTTTTTTTTGGCTCACGGCAGTCCGGTGGCGTTTGGGATGCGAGACAACTACATTTAAGCCGTGTACAACTCCACACAGCTTGAATGTAGTTGTTTGGAACCCAAAATGCCAGCAGACCACGCTGGGTTGGCCGCGCAACTCTTTGAGCCGTGGGTGGTTGTACACGGCTCAATGAGCCATGAATTTAACATTTCCCATTACCACCATATCCCCGAATTCATTAGCAGGAACTAACTTATCCTTCAAGACATTCCTTCAAAAGCTAAAATTGCTGATTGACTCACAAAAATTCTCTCACCCAGAGAAATGGGAACCATCATGACCTTGATAGATGCATCAGTCATGCAAGACGCACCTATCAGGGGGGATTTCAAAGCAAAAAGCCAGGTTATTTGGCGCGTCTTGCAACCAAGCAGCCTGAAACCAGATAAAAGCAACAAAAAAATTTTTCAAACCCTTAGTATTTGGAGAACTGTATATGGACACATCCACTTGCCAAAGACCCAGCAAGGAAGAAACTATTCAAAGGGAAAAAGGTAACTCAAAATCCCATGAATGGAAAAGCCACAAAAAAGATGTGAGTAACCAAGGAGGATAGAACCTCTTGTGACCTCCTGATAAAAATAAACCTCATCTTAGCAAGAAGGCAGCAACAATGCAGAAGTTATATATCACTGATGTCTCTTCATCCCCTAGGAAAATTTAACCAGGATTAGGGATGAGTACAGGAGGATAAGTAGAGCATCCAAAGAAAAAAAATGGGGAGAGCTGAAAAAATTTCCTGAAACACTTGTACTACTATTTAAGGAGGACCACTTGGCCTCTAAGTTTTACCTCTCCTCTCAAACCATCCTGAATCCATTGTCCATTATCTAACATCCTTATTTTGACAACATTGAAAACCATACCATTCAATGGTGTCAGAAAGTACATCAGGCTACTCAAAAAAAATATCTTGCACATCTGATTGTTTCTAAACTTGAAGCTTGAGGAATCCAAGTATTCAGAATTCCAACCCATTTCTGTGAGGTCATGAGTGGGCCACACATAATTAAATACCCTTGCAATCTCTCCCATCACCTCAAGGTCCTTAGCAGGCGGGGGCTAGCCCATACCAAACATACTGGAGGTTGGTTTTCCGCCTACCCTTAAGGCAAAAATTTTATTTTGGGAAAACCCTGTGGTTTTTGCGGGCAGGGGCGTATTCATGAGATGGGGATTTGGGCTTCTTTGTGCATACCCAAATGGAGTGGGAGGAAGAGTTTCAAGGCATTTTTTGAAAAATAAAGAGAGAGAAATCTGACTGAATGGTTTCAGATATTTGGGGAGGGAATTGGTGTTCTCAATTCAAGGGAATTGGTTTTCTGCAATCTTCAAAATGGATTGCACCAAGACTTAAAATATGCCAAATTTTGGGTTGATGTTATTGTTGGGATTATTCAATAGGCCAATTGATGAGGGGTGAAGGGGTGCACAGATTAGCTTGCCAGTATGGTGTATAAAGCCCATCTGCACAACTGGCCAAGTTAGACTTGAGTTTGTGCCAAGGGTGCTTGATTGGGTTGGAATTTCAGGGGTTAAAACTTGGTGACCAACAAATCTCCCCTTGACACCAATTAAATCTGGTTGCACCAAAATGACATGCCTCCCTACCAGAAAATTTCAACCATTGATTTTTTTTAAAAAATCTCTTTCATTTGGCCAGTCAAAGAATGAATCTTTGATCAGTGCCAAAATAAACTTGGCCTGGTGTCAGAGTTATTGCGCCAGGCATCAAGGTAACTTTGATTGGTGCTAAGGTGAATCTTATTTGCACCATGAAAAATTGACAAAAATCTTGAATAACTTTAGGTTCCCCCCCAAATGGGCTTTAAAAATGATACACCTTGAAAATAGAAAAGATAAATGGATTAAAATTTACATATCAGGGCACATAGGGCTCCTTTTTCCTCTGTTATGTGATCTTTTTTTTTTGATGGTGATACTATCAACCGCCTTACAGGACTTTCACAGCCACCTGTAGTTACCTAAATGGAACTTTTATGAAATGAAACTAACAATAGAAAATCCAATAATGAGAATAAAATATGAAATCTATGGAACTCCGATGATCTCTCTGAATAAAATGACATAATAAAAAAAAATGAAGCTCTCTTTTCAACCAAAAAAATCAAATTTTCATTGGAAATGACTCCCATGCGCCTCAGATCTAGCTTCAAAACATGCTCCAGCACCTAGAAGGAAATCTAACCATTCACTGGTACACAGCTAGCCTTAGCATCCATCCGCTTTGGCACCTATAAACCTCAGAAGGACAGGCAGGGACCCCAAAAAGGTATAAATAAGGATAATCTCTTCATGTTTTTTAGACCCCAGAACCAGTTAAATATACATGCAGACACTGTGCCAAAGAGATCAATTACTTAAAAAAGATAAGGAAGAAGAATATGGCTTTGGTATGATATTTTCTCCCTGTCCCAAAACCGTTATAACCAAATTTATGGTGCCAAAAGTCCTCTAAATCCAGAAACAGGCTTGAAAAATTCCAGTATAAATAATTACATGTAACTAAGAACAATAGCAAAAAAACAATGGGAAATTTATCTCCTCTCTTAACTGGCTTTTTTTCTACAAGGATCTGCAAATCCATTGTGTATTTTCTATGTATATTATCTTTGGGAAATTGATGATTTCAATAAAACTATTAAATGTTCTGAATTAACCAGGTGCATAGATTACAAGGCTAATTCCCTGAAGAGTAGGTGTTAAATTTCCCCTGTGTACTACTGTGGCCGCTCTTTTTAATTATTTTTCAATTTATTTATGATTAATTTAAAGTAATAACCAAAGCAATTCACCTTGAATTAGATTTATCCTTATTTTATGGATCATTACTGCATAATTTTGAAAAATATATCTATATTTTAATCTATCACCTGTGGTAGGAAAAAGACAGCAAGGACCTTGGCATCCAGGAGTCTAGAACTTTCAAAAAGCAAAAAAAAAGAAATCATTAGCAAAACCACTTAGAAATAATCAATAAAATAGGAATCATCAATCAAAAAGCCTTCATCAAAAAGAAATTCAAACAATGGAACAATCTAAAAAGCTAACTTAATGTACTGTGAGGGTTATAGTCCAACCTCTACTGAGTATGAGCATCCTCAGGCACAATGGATCCTCTCAATGCTAGTGTTTCACCTATGATGTTAGAACAGGGGAAGCCCATTGTCTTGGAATATGACTTTGTGCACACCTTGCCATCATTTCTTTGCTTTAACTTATTTAATTGTTAATCAAAGATTTTTATTGCCTCAATTGAAAATTTGTTACCCAAAGCTAAAATTTCTTTTTGAATAACAGTTCCTAAATTTATTCAAGATTTTTTAAGCAAAGCACGCTCTGATTTTATTTGACCATCAATGTTTCCTCCCGGGGTTTCCACACATCCATAATTTTTCCCAAAGAGCCCACTAGTGATTGTTTGAAGGTAGCATGGGTCCCTTCTAAGAATTTTTATTTATTTTCAAAGTCAGGGTTTAAACCATTCAAACCAGTACAAACATAAATTCAGTGTTTACACAAGTCAAAAGATTTACAGGAAATTTTTGTTTTCATATACTCAAGCACATCCTCACTGTCTTTCAAGAAAGACTTTATACAAGTTTCATCATAACCAATACCTGAAAAGACAAAAATAAAAAGCAATCAATTGGCCTACTCTCAGGTCTAAATCATTTAATTCTACCTCCCCCTTGGTTTTAGAGGCCCCATACTTTCCCCACAGAGACATAAAACTTTTAAGGCCTTCATTCTCATTACTGAAGAAAAATTTGAAATTTCCTTGAATATTTTTAGACAAGTTCCAAGAGCACAACATTCTGGAAGACTCAGGGAATCTATTTCAAATTGAAAAAATAAAATATTTTTCATGGTCCTTCACAAAGACTTTGGGAAGCCTCTCTGGATCATAAGAAAAATCCTTTAGTGCATTCAATGATCAACTGTAGGACTCAAAGTTTTCTTTTTTTATGAAAAAAAAGCCTTTGTAAAGTTTCTCCTGTTGGATGTCATTCCTACACCATGCAATGGAGGGATGTTGTACCTATCTGTATTATAAGTACAATAAAACCAATGCAATATGATGGAATGTTTTATAAAATTTTTTATACTCAGATTTATCCAAGTGAAGGGCCTCTGATTGACCCTCTCTAGTAAATTTTGACCCTGAGAACCACTGCATTTGTTGGAGAATTTCACATAGAAAATCCATAAAAGCTTTACCATTGAGTTCAGCTTCTTTTACCTTGCGCTTGGTGTTATAGATTTTTCTGTTGTCAACACTTTCTCCCCCATCAACTTTCTTAATTTCCTTTGGAGTGAAATTGTATTGAGTGTATTTTTCATGCCTTAATTAAGATTATCTAAGGCTAAATCAGAGATTCTCCTCATTTGAGGATGCACTGAGGGGCTTTCAGATTTTTGATGATTTTTTTAGTCATTTCTAATTGACAGGGGCCATTTTGGATCTTCTACTGTCCAAATTTCACATATCATGAATTGATACGCAAAATCCCTTGTGTGATTGTTACTGTGCCTTCTGGTGAGCAATGGCGCTTTGTATAATGGATAAATGTCACAGGTTAGGTCAAAATATTGATCCCTTTTTCAATTAAATATTTTGAATGCATGGCCATTCATGGCTTCCCATTTTTAAAAATATTTATTGGCTTCTTTCCTACTTTGAAAGGATCACGCAGGAGGAGGTTCAAGGGGATCTGTAAAATCATAGTGACATAGTTACCACTGCCACAGTTACATGAGTTCCCATTGAAACAAAAAAATCAAATGGCAAATTAAATTTGAAGCACCACCATCATTCAACTCCAGTTTTGGAACATCCTTTGTTCAATTTTAAAATTATAATAAGATGCAATTGGGCCTTCCCATGTTTCATTTACAAAATCACTACCAAAATCTCCAGATTATGCTATAGATTTTTCAACAAGACATCAATTAAGTCCATCAATTCAGCCAATTTGAAACCAGGGGGGCTTGGGCTTGCTAGCGTTCCTGTAAAACAAAAAATTTTGAAGACACTTGAGTATTCAATGCAATGGTCAATTTAAAACCCCCAAATTCTACCATGTTTTGTGTTGAGAAAAATAAAATTATCTGATCAGCAAATTGAAGAGGTTTTAATAAGGAGCAAGGTGATTTGGAGAAGTGAGGGAAATGGTAGGCTACTGATACACCAATTGAGGGGAGATCATAAGTCTCAAAAGATCCAAGGGAGAAGGGATAATACTTGTAAATTCAAGTGAAACTGATTGCATGAGGATGAAGGTTCAGTCCTGTTAAGTTGTTTGGTAGTCAGATGATTTTAATTGATGGTCCCAGGGAATCGTCACATGACCAGAAAACAAAAAATAGGTAAATATTTAGATGATTGTGAGATAAAAAGGGAAGAGGCTGAGCGCAAGGGATAAAATCTAATATAGCACGGCTAAAATCAAAGTTTAAAATGGATTCTTGATGAGTAAACAAACAGCAAGCGGCTTGAAGTGTTCCAATGGTGTTAGACTTTGAGTTTTAATATATGTGACTTTCACTGGAGTTCAGAGTATCATTGATTGTATTGATTTGATTTTTTTATTGTTAACCTTAAAGTTATAAATCTAAAAGTAAAATATAACAAGGCTGTGCTGTAGTATTGTGATCATCAGACTGTTTGGTCATGGCTATCAGACTCTTTCTTCATAGCATTTCACTTAACATGAGACTTCAACTGCTAATGCTAATATTGCCTAATTCATTATGTACTCAACCACTTTTCAGCCTGTTGTGTTTTTATTCTATATAAACACCAGTGCTTTCAAGTGGAATTCATGATCTATTCCTACATAATATCAACTGCAGTGTCCTTTTCCTCCTCACCTCAGGTCCATTACGCTTGACGTTAAAAGCCCCTTTCAATCATTTCTCAATACTTCATCTATTTGAGCTTAAGCTCCTTTCATCTTTTACACAGTTCAAAGCCTATGCTTGACCAGATTCAATGGTCTCTCATTCAACTTGTACACCTTCAATAGCCTCATCCTGAGATTCAAATCTTTTGGAAAGGGGGTGAGATGAGGATGAGCGTTGTAATTGAAAAGTAAGCTCATCCCATCCATTCACCTTGACACTAGGGGTCAGCATCTCAAAAATTATCCAATCGCCACCCTCAAGATCATCACGCCAACCTTTTGTAGACAATGGATGGCCAAGATAGAACAAAGCTAGGGTTGAATCAAGTGGCAACAAAGGCAAAAAGCAAGCCAAAAACAGCAAAATCAACCTACAATCAACAAGGTTGAACTGGAGTTTAACATACCTCAATCTGTTGCTGGTCTTGTTGGATTGGAGGCGTTGGATTGAATAAGCTGATCAACTCATTTGAGACTAGAAAGCCACTAGATCCTATCAATTACCTCAATTGCATCCTAACTCAGGCTTTTCAGCATGATGGAAAGCAAGCAGGTACAGAGACTCTGAGAAAGAAGTTGATAGCAGTCACCAATGGTCAAAAAAAAAATTACCAAACCTTGAGGGAAAATGTTTAAATTATTTCAATTGAACTATCAAGATGAGCTCCAACCAGTAACCAAATAAAATCACTGGATTTGATGAGTGCACCAACTGGTTAATCAATTGGTTCCAGACTTGTCTGAAACCAATCATTGATGATCCTATTGTTATTGTCATTGTGCTCTTATCTATCTACCGGTACACATTATGTGGCAGACTGTATGTTCAATCCTCATCCAATCAACAATCATCAAGAGAAAATAAAAAGCGGGCACCACTCTCATTTCCCAAGAAACCAGCTCTCTTGATATCTTGATTTGAACTGGTGTTGGGAGAATTGCTTTTGCAAACCCAACCTGATTACCAGCACCCCTGATATCTTGCTTTCAACTTGTCTTAGGAGGATTGGTCTTACAACCTGATCACCATTGATCTCAAAATTTTGCTATCAGATTTTCTTGTGAGGATTTCTCTTGAAAACCCAACCTTATCACCAGCACCCCTGATATCTTGCTTTTGACTCATCTTGGGAGCATTGTTCTCACAACCTGATCACCATTGATCTCAACATCTTGCTATCAGCTCACCCTGGGAGGATTGGGCTTGCAAAATCTACCTGATCACCAGAACCCCTGATAGCTTGCTTTTGACTCATCTTGGGAGGATTGGTCTCATGACCTGATCACAATTGATCTTTACATCTTGCTATCAGCTTGTCCTGGGATGATTTTTCTGTAGTTTTCAAGCTGCGTTCATATTAAATCTACAACAACACTTTATTTCTTCATCAATCATCCATCAATATATCACTAATTTCATTACTAAAATCAAAAAACCAACAAACGCAATCATGTTTATGAATTCTAAACAATAAAATCCAGCCTTGAAAAAATTCAACACATCTAACATGTCAATCACTTTTGAAATGAAGTATTTTCCAGCAAATGGCAGAAATCATTGGGATAGCAGTTAGAATCAAATATGCCCCAGGAATTTTACAAGTAATTAAGCTCATCTTATAAAACAGTCACTAACCTGTATGTAGAATAATTCTAAAAGTTAGAGGAACATAATTTTGATTGAAGAAAAACATTTTGATTCCTTTTTAGGAAAGTAACTTCCTCCGCTGAAAGTCAAGCGGGTGTGTTAGAATTTGAGTTTTCACATATGTGACTTTCCCTGGAGTTTAGAGTATCATTGATTGTATTTATTTGATATTTTTATTGTTAAAGTTAAATTACTAAAACAACAAGTAAAATATAGCTAGGCTGTGCTGTAGAATTGTGATTATCAGACTAATTAGTCATGGCTATCAGGCTCTTTAGTCATAGCCTTTCACTTACCATGTCACTTAAACTGCTTATGCTAACTTTTCCTTATTCATTTTGTACTCAAAAACTTGCAGACTATTGTGTACTTAGTCTACCAGTGCTCTCAGGTGGAAGTCATCATCTGTTCCAAAATAACATCAACTGGGTTTTCCTTTTCCTCCTCATCTCAGGTCCATTATGCTTGAGCTTACAAGCCCCTTTCAAGCATTTTATAATCCTTTAATTTATTTGAGCTTAAGCTCTTTTAATATTTTAAAAATGGAAGGAAACCAAGGCAAAGCCGCATGTGATGACTTGTCTTAGAAGAATGCAAGATTTTAAAAAATTAAGTAACTGAGAGCACAATCTTCAGGCAGGCGGCTTAGACTTTATGAGGCAATAAAATGGTGTCTAGATACAACCTGATGGGTTGACATCTACAGCTGGAGGCCAATGATGCAATGAAAAACAGGAATGGAATGGGACAATGAAATAAAAATTAAATTTGTTTCCAAGATAATAGCATAGGTGCAAGAAAATAGAATATGAGAGTAAAAGCTGAAATTGGTGAGACATGGAAGGAATCAAATGGGAAGAAAATGCAAATGAATGGATTTTGTTTATGCAGGGAAGGGAGCTATTCCTTTGGTTAACATTTACAGTTGATATAGCAATCTAGGCATTGGTGCCAGCCAGTTGTTGTGTGACCAAGAATAGAATTCCAATAGCTAATGATAACCAGGGTGGAAGAGAAAATCTCAAATGGATGGTTGACCGTATTAGAGTTAACTGCAAAGATTTGCCAGTATATACTGAGTTTCCAAGATGGGAGGGTTTTTAGGCAAGGGTGATGTTAAATTCACGGCTACATGGCTACACCTGAGCTGTGCAGACCCCACAGAATTTGAGGGTGGTCGGGTTGTACTCCACACAGCAAAAGACCAGCGTGTGGTGGCCACAGGACTACATTTGAGCTGTGTAGAGCCCCACACGGCTAAAATACAGTCGTTTTGCCATGCCACATGGCCAGTCCGACCACATTTGAGCTGTTTTGTGCTCTATACACCTCAAATGCATTTGTGTAGCCGTTCCACACATCTAAAAGTCTGGCGGGAAAAAAATAAGAAAAATTAAAAATAAATAAAGGGTATAAAATGAACCAAAATAAACTAAATAAAAATAAAAATAAAAACAGAAATCAACCAAAAGATCAAAAAAATTGATTTTTTGGTTAAAAAAAACAAAAAAATAAGAAATAAAATAAAAATAAGCAAAAATAAAAGCAATAAACACTGAGGACAACCAACCATTTTTCTTCAGATTCAAGTAAAAAATTCAAGTTCATCTTGACTAACCCTAAAGTTAAAGGGCCAAGAAATCCAAGAAAATTAATCTATAAGTAATCAAGTTGATCTTTGAGGTGATCAACCCAAAAAGATTCTATTTTAGAAATCGTGGAACATGGTTTGGAAACTATGGGAGGTATTAGAATCACTTCTACCTGAATTTAAATCTGGACCCAATGGTTGTTGTTAACTAAGAAAATTAAAATAGGATCTGATTTTTCTTTTAACACAATTTTCATAGGAGTAAAAGAAAAACATGAATACAATGAAGTCTTCCATGAGTATCAGCAATTATTTAAACCATTTCAAGCTTTGAAACCCATTTTGAAGCAGGAATGTTTTCATTGATTTCATTGACATCAAGTCTTTGTTCTATCTTTTCAAAATCTTTCCTGCCGCCAATTATATTATAATTGCACCCCTTATGCTTCCTCACTTTTTCAATCTTTTCTTTCTGGACTTTAAACCATCCATCCTCATCATACTTAAGTGATTTAACATGAATCTAAAACCAAAATTGCCATTTCCAACTGGGTCCCAAACCTCACCCAAGAGCTTATGTAAGCTCTCAGGTATATGATTGAGGTGATTTGCTTCTTAAAATCAAAAATTAGTCAGAGAAAATTCTAATCTTCTTAAAGGAATCACCACTCACAAAAGATGAGCTTCTGTTTGACTCCTCCATTGCGTCTGCTTCATCCTTTGAAAATTAATTTTATTCCAACAGAACTTAACCCAATGATCTTTCAGTCTCTTCCACTTGACTATGAAACTCAGATGAAGAGCCTTACTTGGAATACAAAAATTTCTCAATCAGTTCATTAAACCAAAAAAACAAACCTTTCAGAAAAGAAAATACTTAAAATCATTTGTCTTTTCTTCTTTGGTGCTCTTCTACTTATCTTTGCCTGCTTAAGTTACTTTTCAATATTTTCAAATCAAGAATGATCTCACCGGGTATCTGTCAATCCCAGACAGCCTCTGCTTTATCCCAAGACTTTAGGTTCAAGTCTTGAATTTGATTGATGATTGGCCATCCCCTTCATCAATTGCTTCAATGGCCTGCAATAATCTTTATCAAGATGATTCAAGATCATTTCCTTGAGCTTCTCATGTACCTGAAAATTGTTGAGCAGTTCATCAACATCCAACTTTAAAAATTCAAAAGGATCAAATATTGTTCAAGTAGGAATCATCATTTTATTCAAGTAGTAATCATCATTAAAAAAGCATTTATCACTTGCACTTAGGCTTTGACCTTGGAAACAATTGTACTGTTATTTATTTTTTCCCATTCTGTTCCTTTCATTCATTGCATCATCCCTCCCTAGCTGTATCTAGTCACCATTGGATTACCTTACAAAGGCTATGTTGCCTGCCAGAAATGTTCTCCTCAGTTCGTTTATTTCATACATTCTTGCATTTTTCCATATCTGGTAATCACATTGGGATTGGCTTCAGTTTGCTTACATTCAAACAATTCAGCCCTCTTGCTTTTGGGTGAGCTCCCAAATCAGAATTTGCATTTCACATTTATCCTTGCTATGTTGCTTTCATACTGACACATAACTGTTTCTAACCCTTGGGCCTAATCTAATTTCCAAACAAAATTTAACCTCAGGGCTTAGTAGCCTTATATCAATGTATCTCCATTAAATATACATCCTTGGGATATTCATGTAGTACATATCTACATATAGTCTAACCTCACAAATATGCAGATAGACTCCATAGGCTTGCACATACTTAATTTCCCCAGTACGCATATCCTCTAACCTTATTAATGTTGATTTTTCATTCAACTAAAAGAATAAATTTCAGAAATAAAATTGAAAATGAAAATAAAAATCAAGAATAACATGGATGCAACGCGAATTCACCTAGAAGCAAGACTTGGCAGATAGCCAGCAACAGTAAAGTAAAATATATATGAATAGACAACTCAATCCCTCCTTCAAAATTCCTATAGTTCCTTGCTACGTTGTATGAGATGTGTCAGTAAGGAAGAGCATGAACAGGACAAGAAAGAAATAAAGGAAAACTGTACCAAATGAGATATGAGGAACAATATTGTTCCAATTTGAATTGTAGATGATAGGATTTTGATGTCAGTATTTGATCTTGAGTCTTTGACTGAGGTAGCTATGCTCCTTCAGAAGGCTGGTGAGGAAACAACTTGTGATCTTGTTGGGAACAGTTGATAAAGTCGTGCAGTCTTCTGGATTTGAATTATCTTCACCCTTAGGTTAAAAATGAGTGCGCGCATGAATGGTTTAAACTTGATTAAGCCTGATAATTCAACACTCCCCCATAATTACGTTCTTCAGAGGCGAAATTCACAATTATATCCAGGGCCTTCAAAGATCTGATTAAGATTGGATTGCCAACAGGTTTTGTAAGAAAGTCCGCAAGCATGTGTTCAGTTTTGACGTAGGTTAAGCAAATGTGTTTGAGCTTGATCTCTTGTCTAATAAAATGATATTTAATCAAATGTGCTTGGTTCTAAAGTTGGAATGATTTGCGGTGTTTTGAGCCAGATTTATTGCGCTCTGATTGTCTTCAAAAATTTTGGTTGGATTTTTGAACGTGATATTAAGAGCTTGTTTAAGGAAGATTGTCAGCCACATAATTTCTTTGACCAAGTCAGACAGAGCTTGATATTCAGCTTGTGCAGAAGAGCAGGCAACAGTTGACTGTTTCTTTGATTTCAAAGAAATTAAGTTTCCGTTCCATTTCACAATGTAGCCCAAAATTGACCTTCTAGAGTTTTCCCAACTACCCCAATCCGCGTCAGAATAGCCAATCAGTGATTGTGATTCTTCATTTTTGTAGATCGTAAGGGAGTGATTAAGAGTTCCCTTGAGTTACTGTAAAACGTGTAGGCATGCATTCCAGTGTTTGATTCCTGGCTTATTTAGGAATTGGGATAAGGCTCCTACTGCAAATGAAAGGTCAGGTCTTTTCGTGAAGCTCAGATAATTTAGTGCGCCAATGACTTCTCAATAATTCACGTCTAAATGGTTGAATTCACAAATTTCATTGTTGGTGGCAGCTGTGAGTTTCAATTTAGGTTTCATGGGCGTTTTGAGGGGCGGTAAATAATCAATTTTTGCTCTTTCTAAAAGATGCTTGAAATAATGGCACTGAGACAATTTGACTGAGGATTTGGATTGATTGACTTCCATTCCTAGAAGGAGTTTTGCTTGACCTAGGTCCTTAACATCAAATCTTGTCTTCATTTCTTCAATAAAAATTTCAGGTTTGAGACTTAATAATGCAATTTTTTCCATGTGTATTTAGAGATAAGTTCCCTTCCTCCACAGAAGGCAAGGTTCTGCATTGCATTTTCTGAAGCCTATAGAGAAAAGATATTTTGTTAAGTTTTCATGCCAAGCCAAAGGAGCTTGCTTCATACCATAAAGTGCCTTATCCAACTTGAGTATTTCTCCTGGAAAATCAGTTCCTTCAGGGGAGAAAATTGAGACATCTTCATTGAGCGGAGCATTTAAAAATGCCAATTTGATGTCAATTTGATGATATTTCAAATTGTGCATTAATGCAAAAAAAATCATCATTCTTAGTGAAGATAGCTTTCCAGTGGGAGCGTAGGAACTTTAATAATTGACTCCTTCCTTTTGATTGAAACCTTGAACACAGAGTCTAGCCTTTTGTTCCAGAACATTACCTGAGGCTTCTTGATTAGTTTGAATGACCCAGGTGCACTTCAAGGGCTTAGAAATTGGTGAGTTCTTTCTTTGCAACCAGACTTTGTATTTGATTAAACCATTGAGTTCTTTCTTTATTGCTCTCTTCCAATCCTCTTTGTATATGCTGTTCATAGCTTCTTGATAGGTTGTAGGATCTCTTTTTTTTTCTCTGATCTCACTCAGCAAGGCTATAGGCATGCCTCTTTGATTGTAATTGAGAATGTTACTAGTTGAGAATTTGGCGCTAATTAATGTGGACAGATTTTTTGATGGTTGATTTACGATGTCTGGAGATATCTCAACATTTGGCTCTGGATCGACAGAAGTAGATTGATTAGCTTGAGACTTCTTGGGCTCTTTGTTCAGTGAAAAGGTATCAACCACTGTTTCTGGCTTTATCCCCGGAAAACTGGTCTCAACAAATGTAAAGTTTCAACTAGCAATAATTTTTTGAGTTTCTAAATTCACTAGTTTATAGGTTGAGAAATTGTTCAGAAACCCAATGAGGATACATTTCTCACCAGTAGGGTTGAGCTTGTAATTGTGTCTTTGACTTGGAATCAAGAAATAAGCTTTGCATCCAAATGGTCTGATGATTTTGAATTTGGGCATATGTTGAAACTATCTGAAGTAGGGGATTTCAAAATTTTGAGTTCTTGGAGTCAAGATGTTGCTCAAGTCGCAAGCGGTTTGTATGGCTTCAGCCCAGTAGCAGTGGGACAGCTTAGATTGATTGAGCATACATCTTGCCTTTACTAGAAGTATCTGATTTGATCCCTTGGCAAGACCATTATTTTCTGGCGTGTAGGCTGGGGAAAAAGAATGTGAAACTCCTTGGTCTGAGGTCCAAGCTTGAAATTCAGAGTTTTTGAACTCACCACCATTATTGGATACAATAGCTTTGATTTTGAGTCCGTTTTGTTTCTCTGCCCATCTTTGGAACTGTCTCAGGTTGTGGAGAGTGTCAGAATTAGAGCTCAGGAATTTCACTACTTTGTAGCCAGAAAATTGGTCTATTATATTAAGGACATAAATAGATCCTCTCAAATATTTAACAGGAAAAGGTCGCATTAAGTCAATGTGGATGGCCTCCAATCTTTCTGACACTGGTGTGAAGTGACCTTGGAATGGCTTCTTCTTCATTTTACTCTTGAGAAAGATTTCAAATTTTCTTGTACTGAATTTAAGGAAGATCCTCTTTAGAAATCTCTCACTTGGATGTCCCAATCTATTGTGCCAGTTTGGTTGCGCTTTAGTGGAATATGAGTAAATGGGAGCTTTCATTGCTTTGATAGAGGCATTGTCAAGTACAAGTAAATGATTGATATTCAGGGCAGAAATAGAGAACACCCCATCTATTGTAATCTGTATCTTATTGTTTTTTTATTCATAGTCATATTTTCATTGAAGAGTTGTTCCCCAGATATTAAGGTTTGGCTAAGGTTGGGTACACAGAGGACATTCTTTAAGAGAAGTTGCTCTCCGCCTGTGGTGACAAGGTAGGAGGATCCAATGAGGAAAGCTTTTAACCCACTTTCCTTGTTTCCAGTGTTGACAGGAATGTTGACTTTCTTTGTATTGAAAAGAAGTTCGGAATCGCTCACCATATGGTGTGACGGGCTGGTGTTGAGTACTGGTGCTTTGGAGAGAAGATAAGTGGAGCTGAAACAGGCTTTGGCTGTGACTTCTGACGATTCTGATGCATCATTGATTAATTCTGCTTGGTTAGCTTGGGCTCTATTGCTGTCTTTTGTATTAGCCAATTCAGGGTGCAATTGGTGGCATAGATCTTGTAGATGCCAAGCGTTTGTATTATGCTGACCATTTTCGCATTTGCAGTCAGAGTCCGGCTTAAATTTTCTTGTTGGTTTCACCTTTTGCTTTCTTTTCTTTTCAATATTTTTAAACAAGGCCGTTGCTTCTTCCTTCTCAATCTTGTCTTGACTGTATGAATTTTTAGAATCTTTCCTTGAATTTTCCAAGTACACCATTTCTTGGAGTTTTGCCAGTGTAGCGTCAGGATGAGCAACCAGGTGTTCATTCATAATAATTGTGTCAACTACATTCCCGAGATCCTTTGAGAGTTTAGCAAGTATTGAGTAGCAAAGTACATCTTTGGGAACCCCAAGTTTTACAATGGCTATCTCATTGAGCATTTTGGTGCATTCTGAGATGTATTCCTTTATATTTCCATTGAACTTTTACCTCATGAAATTCAGCCAAACTCAAACCTTGTTGTTGACCGATTGTGAGGCATAACGTGCCCCAATCTTGGTCCATATGGGATGAGGATTTTCCTCATTTTCAGGCGTGATGATTGAATCGAAGGCATTTTCTCCTAGATAATTCATTAGGGTGTTGATTGCTTCATTCCTCTTTTTAGTTGTGTTTGTAAGTGCTGCGCCGGTAAGATCTGAGATATCTGGAGGTTGAAAGATTCACACTTTGAGTATTCCTTTTGCTTAAAGTTGGGCCTTCATTCTCATTGACCATTGTGGGAAGTTTTGATTGTTAAATTTTGGGATATTACAACTTGAAGATTTGTCTTTGGCCATCTCTACCATCTTGCTTTCTTAATTTGATTTGTTGCAATTGGTTAGCCCTTTGACTGTTAATCTGTTGATTTTTCATTCAACTAAAAGAATAAATTTCAGAAATAAAATTGAAAACAAAAATAAAAATCATGAATAACACAGATGCAACAAGAGTTCACCTGAAAGAAAGACTTGGCAGATAGCCAGCAACAGTAAATTAAAATTTATATGAATAGACAACTCAATCCGTCCTTCAAAAGTCCTATAGCTCCTTCCAAAGTTTTATGAGATGTTTCAGTAAGGAAGAGCATGAACAGGACAAGAAAGAAATAAAGGAAACCTGTACCAGATGAGATATAAGGAACCGTATTGTTCCAGTTTGACTTGTAGATGATAAGATTTTGATGTTGGTATTTGATCTTGAGTCTTTGAATGAGGTAGATATGCTTTTTCAGAAGGCTGGTGAGGAAACAACTTGTGATCTTGTTGGGAACACTTGATAAAGTCGTGCAGTCTGCTGGATTTGAATTATCTTAACTCTTAGGTTAAAAATGAGTGCGCGCATGAATGGTTTAAACTTGATTAAGCCTGATCATTCAACAATCAACTCTTTCTAACCCATACTCTCTCATGGTTTATCCTTTGGGAATGCTCAGGTACATCCTTTTGCAGATTTTATCCCATACTCTCTACTTAGTAAATATTTTCATGCCCTCCATGTACACTTCAAATCCCTCACTTTACTCTCCCAAATTATACAGCTCAGACCTGTACACTTGCCACAATCTAGAATCAGCATATCCCAATCTAGTAGCATACCTCATCTGCCCTTTATGTCACTTGGGCTTCTCCATTTTCATTAAATATGTAGTCTGAGCCCCAATAAAATGTACCTCTGTTGTATTTCCAGCCCTTGTATATTTAAACTGGCCTGCTCTTTCTCCTTCCTGATTTTTTGCCCCCAAGAAAGAATTCTTACTAAGAATTCATCCCAGCAATTGTCATCAGCAACTTATCTTCAATCCATCCCTACTCTGCTCCTTTTAGGATCCTCCACTAAACATGACCCCAAGCCTACTGAGAGTAGAGTCCCCAGTGTGCCAAGCACTGCTTGAATGTCAGCAGCCCTTATGACACTTGCACTTAATTATTGCACTCAGTTCTTTTTTTTGCTAAACATCATCTAAGATTGCCTCACAGTACATGGTTTTGTTATTTGACAGCAAATGAACTAACTCAATCCTCTATCTTGGTTTTCCAAGCTATATGAGATTTCTTTCCAAATTGAACATACTTGCTTGACCAGGAACACTTCCCTCACCCCTTACAATAATGATATTCATTGGGTAGGGAGATTAAGCGCTTCAAGGGCCCAAAAACCCCTTGGCACATATCCTTCTTCTAAATCTCCTTTGGTTGAACCCCTCAACAACCCCCTTGCTCCTAAAAAGGAAGCTATGGTGGATCCTCTCAAGGAAATTCCTCACAATATCCCAATAACCTTTGCTCCAATAGACATAAATCATGTGTGGGTCTTCCTTCTTAGGGGGAAGAGCCTGGAAGTGGTTCAAACAATACCTCAAAATATGGTCTAATTCTAGTCCCACTTATATCCTTAAGAACTGGGATAGTTTTGAGCAGGAACTGTTCATCCTGTTTGGCAACCCCAACAAAGTGATAAAGGCCAAATACCAACTTATTAGTCTACACCAGGGCCACATTGGGGTCTCTGGCTCATCAGCAACATGAATTCACTTTTGTGGCCACTTTTATCCCCAATAAATATCAAAAATTTCACCATGAAATCACAATAATTGATTCATCTTTTCACAATTTTGTACACAATATTTCTTGTGGGTTTCAGCTTTCTGTAAGATGAAATTTCAGAAGATTTCACTGCTGCTGAAAATTGAAATCAACTTTATTTCACCCTTTTGGAAATCAGAAGTCACCTTTTTTTCCCAAATCACCAAATAATAATCCTGCCATTTCCACCAAGATAAAACAAGAACCATTCCTTGAAAAAATCAATCTTGTGAAAAATTTTGATTTTTTTCCAGGGAAATTGATTCGTAAAGCAAGTTTTTTTGTTGGAAAAATAAAAATGATTATAAACCTTTTTCAATTTTTGCCATTTTCACTTTTCAAATCTTGAAAATGAAAATTTCACCAAGCTCCAAATTTACTACAAGCATGTGGCATTTTTTTGCAGGAAAAGATTGCAGTCCATCAAGAGTCTATGTGAAAGATTTGAGGAAACGTACTAATAAAATAAAAACCCTGCCTGTGTCAAATGAAATTGGTGCTAAATTTATCCCAAAAAATATATAAATAAACAGAGAACAAAATGAAGCAGTTTATAGCAAAATGCCTAGGATTTTTTGTTCAGAGACAATTGTTGAACTCTTCCTATCATTTCACTAAAAATAAACTTAACCATTCTTTTAAAAAAGTTTTCACCAGTGGCACTATGACTTCAAAAGGGAATCAGTTAAAATCACCTCAAAGTTCACTTTTTTTTGGTGCTGCAACTGGGGCACAGGCCCCACTTTACTTGTGGATAAAAAAGTGTTATCACACATTGTCCAAGGTTTCCCTCTTCAGGCTAATCTTTAAATTTAGCTAACCCATCTCTTGGCTGGAAACATAGCTTTTGTACCTGGTCAAAACTCCTTAATTAAGCGCATGAATTTCATAGAATTCCTTCCCTTGGCTTATTATGTACCAAATGAAGGGAGTTTGAATGAAAAAACAGTTTTTTTCAATGCTCAGATCTTCCTCACATAATTTTACAAGGGAACCACATCAAATAAACACACATTTCAATGAAATATTTTGAAAGTTTTTTTTACAGAAAACCCTTTTTTTTAATTCTTGAAAGCTTTATTACATGTAAAAAACATGGATATCTCTGCCAGGAAATGCAGAATTTGAATTGATTTCTTGCTAAATTTTTCACATGGAGGATTGAAACAAACCCAAGGTGGCACTTGTAATCATTAATGGGAAGAAGAGTCATAATGGGATAAACCAAGACAGCAAGGCTGAGACCTTCAGAGGAAAAGCAAGGCAAATCTCCAATGCAGTTGATAGAAACAACTGATTTCAACAAAATCCTCAAACACTGTCAATGCATGTGGCGTTCAATTTTACTTTCTAAGATAAATCTTATTCTTTGTCATTCTTCCATCCTAGATGGGGTTATTGTTTTACATTTACTTCAGATCAATCAATTTTCTGCATGGAAGTGTCACAAGGGCTTCTGAATGCAAGCAGTACTTGGAAACAAGGGGAATATACTCTCAGTAGGCTTGGGGGCAAGGATACTGGAAGATGCTACAAGGATCAGAGTAGGATTGAATTGGAGTTAAAGTGCTGAATGACACTTTCTGGGATGAATTCCTATTAAGAAGTAGTAAACTGATTTATTGGGTGACAATCAGGTAGAGGAAGAGAAGGGCTGCTTAAAAAGAAAGGAGGCTTGACTACAACAGAGGTACTGATGCTTGGGGCGCAGGCTACATATGTGATGAAAAGGGAGCAGTCAAGGTAACAGAGAGGGCTGATCAGGTATGCTACTACATTGGGGTTAGGCTGCTTACTACATTGGGGCTAGGCTACAGGTCTGGCTTTCTGAGTTGTGAATGTACAGGGAGTGGATTTACAGTGTGCATGGAGGTCATCTCACTATGTATTAAGTATAGAGAGTATGTGATACAATCTGCAAGAGGATGTACATAAGGATTCCCAAAGGATAAACCATAATGAATTATGGGATAGACAGAGTGAAGAAGGTTAGAGAATATGCAGAACCTGAGATATTAAGTATGTGCAAGCCTAAGGAGTGTATATGTATAATGCATGAGGTTAGACTAAATGTAGATATGTAAGGCATGAAGATCCTGAGGATATGTAAGTGAAGGAGATATACTGGAAAATTCTACAGAGCCCTGAGATTGAAGTTCCTGAGGCAAGTAGATTAGACTGAGGTTAGAATGAGTTTAGGTGTCAGTATGACAGGAAGGTGCTAATGTGTTTAACCCAAAACAATCATCTATTTTAAATAGCTTTCTCCTCCAGATTTTATTGTACTCTTTTTCAATACTTACCTGAGGAGCTGCCTTAGTTGCCTTTATTTTGAATGCATCATTTGATACACACAGTTTTATTTAGTTGGCTTTCTGCACTAAAATATGCATCATCCTGAGGGGGATGTCTTTTTGGGAAGATTCTCTTTACTCATAATCTCAAAACAAAACCCTTCTATTTCTTTAACTAAAACTAATCCAATTTGAAGCTATGCGCAAAGCCTAAAAGCTTGTATTTTCAGTCAAAGCCTTAAACAATCATGTGTAAAAACTCAAAATGCCCCACTGGAACATATTTATGCCATTTACTGCCTGCATTAATTTTGTATTGAATCCTTGTGGACTTAAAATAAGATGTAGGAAAAAATTCCCATTGAGAATGGCGCAGCCAAAGCCCAAAGAAGCAAATAATATCAACAAGAAAGGCCTACAAATTGCATGGTTTCCTCAATGGACTCATTTGGGAATGTGAACAAATTTCTCCAGCATGCAAATGTCAACTAATATTGAGCAGAGCGACTCCCCAACAATCTTTTTTTAAAAAAAATTTAGACTTAAAAAGAACCATCTAAGTGATAAAAGAAACTTTTTTCTTATGAAAATAGTAAAGTTAATTTACAGACTTATCATAGTGTGTATTTCATCCACATGAATGGTGGGCAGAGGAGGGAATTCACTCCATTTCCAGTGCAGTGATGTGCCCTCCCATATAGTAGGCTAGGAATGAAAATTTGGGCTGAAATAATCCAAGTTTGGTACAAGTGACATGAGCCCCACCACCAAGATTAAATTACACAACATAAGTATATGAAAACAATTAAACACCAATTAACTCAATTTTTTGAAAACCACACTGAATTTTGAAAACACCTCACCAACTTTTGAGCATTCCTCACTCAATTTGGAATACACCTCAACCTGCCACACCTCCACTTAAGGGGAATTAAACACTCCTCACCCTGCAAACCCTCACCAAATTGAATTTGAACAATTTTTACCCAATTTATAAAACTACCCACCCTTCCAATCCTGGAAAAAGTGAATTTGGTGAATTTTTACCCAATTCTCAACACTCCTCAACCCTTCTAAACTCTACTCAAGGTTGATTTCAACACTGCTGACCTAATTTTGAACACACCTTACAATTTTTAAATCCCACTGAAGTTGACCTCAACACTCCTTTCTGTGCTAAACCCTCACCAAAGTTAGTTTCAACACAACCAACCATGCTAAAATGCATGCATCTGAAAAGGAGGATTTTGGTTAAAATTGGCCTAAAGCATCAAATGTGCAGAAAAACTTTAGTGTTTGGATGCGTGCATTCAAACAGGAGGATTTTTTTGCAACTTTGATTAAAGAATGGAATTTGAACCAGAATATGAGCGTTTGGATGCATGCATCAAAACAGGAGGATTTTGGTGCAACTTGGATTAAAGCATGGAAGTTTCAACAAAATTTTAGTGTTTGGATGCATGCATCCCAAAAAGTGGTTTTGAGTGCATCTTTTATTAAAGAATTCAAGTTGCATGAAAGGGTAGGTGTTTGGATGAATGCATCAAAACACTTCCATTTTTGTAAAACTACAGGAGCTTAGGGTTGAAGCATCAAATTTGCACAAAGAATTTAGTTTTCAAAATCTTCCTTGTGCTCCCAACATCCAAAAATCCTACATTGAGAGTTCCCCATTTATGGCAAAGAAGATAGGCCTTGGTCTACCCAGTTCAGGTCCCAGTATCCCATTTCCTAAAATTACTTGCAACACAAGATAAATAAGTTGATAATCTTCAGAGGCAACCTCTCAACCCACCTTGGATGGGTCAGAGCCATTGAAACTTCTGCAAAAAATCCATATATTTTATTTACTGCCTCCTAGGGAAAGGCTTCAAGTATGAGAAAAAAGCTTCCCAATGTGCTCCTTATCTCCCAATCATTGGGTCCTCAGCCTAAGCTCTCATTCTCAATCACAAGTCCTGCCAACATGGATTCATCATATACCACTCAACCCATCCTGGAATCTCTCAAAGGAAGCCCCTACAAGCTCAAGGATGATGATTAGGGTGACCTACCAGATAAACTAATCTCATTGGAATCCAAAACTGAAAATAAAAAGAAATCATCCTCATTGACCTTGGAACTTGGGATCAAATGGTCATGATCCAAACTCAATGAATCTAAACCTGATCAGGAAAAAATCATAGCCTGTCCATTGGAAGCATGGCTTCAAAAAAGGATTCTTGAGCTTTAAATCTTGACTAGCCTCACCTCCCGGTCTAAAATTACTTCCCATCCCATCTGACAGAGAATCTCGTTGTTTGATTCACATCAGGTCCTCTTCTCCTCACTTCACTCATCAACTCAAGCACCATTACTCCCCCCCTCCCAATTTGCCATCCCTGCCACCACCCTCAATCTTGGCCCCTCTCAAGCACCCAGATGTCCCATGGTCAACTCCAATCCTTGTAAATATGAAAAATTGAAATCAGTCTGTCCTGCTCCAAAGAGGGCTAGGACAAATCAGTACTATTGGAAACCAACCAGGAATGAGTAAGCCAATGAACTCTTTCAGTCAAAACTTGAATCTCCTCCATTCTAGCACACAAAAGATTCTTTCCCAAACAAAATGTTGTGACTTCCAGTCTTAACGGTCATCAGGCCAGTAAAATGGAAGGGTTCATGGAGAATTCAAAACACTCAACTGAGCATCAATCTACAACCTATTCCTGCAAAATCTGTGGCCTATAAAAGGCAGTGCATCACTCTGCCTTGCTTTTGCATCTTATCTCATCTGAAATTGATCTGGAAAGCAAAATTAAAAGCTCTTGAAACTATACTTACCTCTTAAACTAAACCATCATAAACAACTCAATAAAGCCTTAGGCCATTATCCAAAGCCAGAAAGATTAGAACCAAATTCACACAGGGTTCAGGATCAGACCCCCACTTCTTGTCACTGCACTGGATCTCAACTATCTTTCTTCCTTTTCTCATAGTTGTTTCCTGCATCTTTTTTCAACTTTCAATCCTTGTCTTCTCATTCATATCTTTTTGTCTCAAACTCCCTTTGTTGTCAACCATTCTTTTTTTAAACATTTATTAATAACAACATCATTCATTTTTCCTGAATTCTAAAATCCCTGACCAATGGCTGTGCTGATCCACTCTCCCTCCAACCCTCTCCAATCCCTTCTATCAAATCCCACAACAAACTCCAGCAAATTGTCCATGAGGGCTCCTTCCAACACAAAAGTCAATTCTGGAATATCAAACCTCTAGATCCATTCAACTTACTCCACTCTCCATCCAATCCTCTACACATCCTTGTAATTTGAATGCAACCAGTGGTCTTTTAATCTGGTGCCAGGCAGATCCCTCAAGCCTTTCCCCGCCATCATCAATTCCCAGTGAACTGGCCTACCCTCCTTCCACCTCATTCCCTCAAAATTGTGGCCAAATTCAACTTGTCTTCAACTTCTATATTCAACATTCCCCCCTCTTGCCCCTCTCAATCCTTTCAAGCCTCACCATCTCATCCATACCAATTCAGAAAATGCTTGCTCTACCTCTGATCTTCCTTGAAACTTGATTTCTTTTCAACCTCACTTGGGATCTCATTACCTATTCAATATCTCCACCTCTGTCAGAGTATTGTCTCTATTGCTGTAACAAGCTGTGACAAATACCTGCAAAATAACACAATAGCAAGTGTTATATGTCAGTTTTATCTTAATTTCAATGCTTATATCAGTACAACTCAACTAATACTATGGTATTAGGAGCAAAATAGCCACACCTTAAACCTTTATAAAAGGTAAGGGGCCTGGCTTTATATAAATAAAGCTCAAAGGAGATTTGCTTACACCTGGAAGCTCACACCCTTTATAGTAGCCAGAGAGGGCTAAAACTCCAAAAGGGACCTTGAACTCGAATTTGAAGTTGTCTTATTGATTGTTGGATTGATGTGATATTAAATTAAAAGGCCCCAGTCAATCTTCTTGATTAAGTTTTAATGGGCTTGTTAACTATGCAATATCTGGTTCAAAAATACAATGAGGAAAAGGACTTATAGGGGCAAGACCCTCCTCTTTTATATTAACATGAGTCCTCAGGGGACTCAGGGGACCATCAGTGGAGTAGACCACTGTCCTAGATTTCGTATCCAGTGGCTCAGAGCCCCTTGTAATATTCCCCAATGAGTAGCAAGGATTACATACTCATTGGGGGTGATTTTCAATGTAAAGTTTAATCTAATCACCCCAACAGGTATAATATAGACTGTAGATAATCCCAATAACTTATTTAGCAGCCAATTGGACGCTCTCAGGGCTTCAGAATGAGTATAAATCATCATGTAACTCTAAAACAGATCTCTCTTGGCATGTGTTTAAAGATTAAGACCATACTCTTAACCATACTATGGCTTATATTAGTATGTACATTCTTGGCAGATGATCTCACAGAGTTTATATTCCCCAATTGAGTTGAATGGCCTCTGTGTGTAAGCTTTTGCAGCCTGTATGGGTTCCTGAAAGTTATCCACAGGCTGGAAGGAGAGAAAAACAGAACATTAATAATAATTTACCCCTGTATGGGTTATGGTAAATGGAATTTATGAAAGAATATTATTTCCACAGAGGGAAATCTTTATGGACATTCATTGTGCATCCAAATGGAAGCATCCCGGTGATTCCAACTCACATTTAATTTATAAGATCTTCCATAACTTATAATATAATTTATCAAAGTTTTATGTGATAAAATCTGGGTTAAAAACATACTATAAAATAATATTATAAAATATTCATAAAAATAAAAAATGCTTGATAACATCAGAATAGTGACACAATGGAGGCTTGAACACAAGACCTGGGTTTTCTGTAGGCAGAGCACTGATTCATTACTTAACCACTGTACTAAGTAGACATATGAGTTGTGCAGACAATTGGACATCTATATATGTCTCATGGCTGACAACCTCAACCTTGCCCATCTCCACCTTTTTTGCAACTCTGTCACTTCCTCTCATCCATCACATACTCCGCCTTTGGAAACCTTTCTTTCTTCAAAATTCATCCCTTGATCTTGCCTCTCCTGTCCAATTGATGACCAACTCCCTACACCACATCCATTCATCATTGCTCTACTCCTCAAAAAAAAACTCCAGCCATCAATTGATCCTCTCATTAACCATTGAAATCTACTAAAATAATGCAACTAAACTGGGATGTTCCATCCATTTTTCCAGTCCTGTCACCCTTACCATCCTCTTATTTCTCTATCAACTACACCCAAATAAGCTCTATCTCCTCCATCAAGTTTCCAAACAAAGTCAATCACCATTGCTCCATCTCCTTAAACATTGCATCCTACTCCACAACAATGAACTCCAGCCATTACCATTAAAAAAACTAAAATCAAATTCAAAAATCTATCTATATTTCTTCTCATCTATCATAGAACAGGCTGGTGTGTTGGAATCCTTCCCTATTTTTTGTTCAATACTATCTCTTTATATCTTTTTATTTTCCAACCTCTCTCATCACTGCAACCAGATTCAATATTATTCAACAATATCACCCACTGTTATTGTGCCTTGCTGATTCAATCCTATGAAATATGATTTGGAAATATAAAAACTCATATATTTTATAATTTTAGATTTTACATCATTAATATTCTTTCAGATTGAAATTTGTAAGTGGTATAAAATTAGTATGTTTTGAATAAAAATCCTTTGAAAATTTGAAGCTTGAAAATTAGTTTCTATCCATATAATTTTCCTGAAGGATAAACTAAAATTTATTTGGAGATAATTGTTCAGTAATGCGCTTCAGTAATGCAACCAGATGTGAAACACAGGTTAAACAATAGAAAAAAACCAATGAAATTTGTAATTTAGACTTGGTAATTATACGTAAAAGTGATATTAAATAACCTGTAAAAACAACTTTTTTTATTAAGACTGAAATTAATCAGAATGTTGCTGTCATTTCATTGTGGAAAACATTGATCACTAAATTTGGAGCTGGGATATCAAAATATAAAATATTTAATTGGAAATCTTTATTTCATAGGGAATTTCAAGTGATTCCTGGTTAAATCAATGTGAAAATCCATGTGAATTCATGTTTTTCCCTTTGGGAATTAAAGGTGAAATTCATTTTCCACATGGTGAATACAATGTGAATTTTTTTGATTTAAACTGAGGTAAAATCAATAATACGCATTGGTGAAGAAAATTTTCCTGTAAAGGGATTCAATTGGCCAGAAAATGGGACTGTATGGTGACATGAAGTCACTGGTAAGCCAGAGACACCATTTTTGCCCTGGTGCTAGTTATGAAAGAGAATAGTAGGGTTTCTGTTTATATCTTCCATTTTTTAATCTGAATTCTTGCATCCAATGGAACAAGGCAGTGGTTTTATTTCAATTTTTAAAGGTTTTAACTGCATTCCTGATTGAAAAGCTTGGAGTTGGGGGACAAAGGACAACCTCCCTTCAGCATCTAATTGACCAGTGTGGTGTCAGTTTATAGACATTGATTTTCAACTGGTTGGCCATTAAACTCATGCTCAGAAATCAGCATGAGTAAGATCAGCATTAGGATTGGGGAACAAGAAATGGCTATGGGGGGTGCTTTGGTTTGTTACAGTAAGCGTGGGGGGCTCCAAGTAGGTGGCTGAGGACATCATGAGAATAAAAAACCATGGAGACGCGACTACAAAAGCAGAATGGGATTTGGGTGGCTGTGGGAAGGCGCAACAGGTGGTCACGGTAAGCATGGGGGGCTCTGAGTAGGGCGCAGAGGGCATCATGAGAAGGAAAAACCACACCAATTGCAATTGCCGGTGGCTACACACAGCTGCAGGGGTTTCAAATTAGAATGTGGCCCGCGCCATGAGAAGGAAAAACAGGACAAAAATAGCAGTGCAAGCTTTTTGGACGGGAGGATAGGGTTGGGTTAGGCTTTCTGTTTCTCAGGGTTCTTTATGGTTGTTTTTGGGTTTTAGTTGTGCTTGTACTTAGTTTAAGGTGTGGGGGAGGGGTACAAAACTAATTTCCCAATGTTGGCCTAGGGAAGGGGGGGATATGCCAACAAGGACCATGGTTTTGGAAGGAAGGGATATTCCAACAAGGACCATGGTTTTGGAAGGAAGGGATTCATATATATATACCCTTCTCTTTTAAAAATGGGGGCATCCCACTCCTTACAGATGCTAGAACCAATAACTTCCAAACCTAAAGGGACAACTTGAAGAGCCTTGGACTCTTTTTTCCACACCTGGTGATCAAGCTTGATAATGGTTATCAAAAAAAGAACTGCTCTTGGAGAAAAAAACATGGATCTTAAACCTTGGCTCCAAAGGCAGAGGAATCTTTGGAGAAACATTTGAAGAATAAGAAACACTCCAAACCAAATCAAACTTTGAACTCCAACCCAAATCAGAAAGACTGATGAGAAAAGAACCTGAATTTCTTTGAAGAAATAAAGAACCAAGACCAGACTACAACTCAAGATTCAGAGAGGACTCGTAGACGAGAAAGATGTAGGATAGAAAACACACCAAGCAGTGCATGATGATAGAAGGTGAGAGCTGTCAAGTGGATGGAAAGAAGTTAAGAGTCCGGAGAGGACTTAGAAAGATAGAGAGTAGTGACCAGATGAGCCAAAGAGTTTGCTATGACGCTGTGAGTGTTTAAGCAACAGCAGTGAGCTATATAGCAGATCAAAAGACAGAGATACTTTATACTATTTTTCACCAAATATGAGAAGAACTCAGGCTGAAGAAGATCCTTGTACTTGCAGGTTGCTTATGAACCTTGAGATGTAGTGAGTTCTTGAAGAGAGCGCTGGTGATGTGATGAGTTCGTGCCGAGAGCGTTGAGTTTGGTGTGTTGAGTTAAGTTTGAGGTGGGGGGAAGTAGAGAGGGAGATTGAGGAGGAACAGAACAAAATGAAACTGAAGAATAGAAAGAAAAAAGAAATAGTAAAAGGAAATAGTGAGAGTTTTGAGAGTGAGGAGGAAGGGTCAAAGTCAGAGAATGAGGTGTTGAAGTAGGTGAGAAGTAGGTCAGAGTGGGCTTAGAGGTGCGCCCAAGAGACAGGTAGATGTTAGAGCACGTAGTGATGAGAGAGCACGCCTTGCAGTTGATTGGGATGTTCAGCAGTAGATTGGGATAATTCCAACACGCCTGGATATTTGGTGATGAAAGAGAATCAGAAGAGCTTATGGGAGTGCAAAGCAGACCGTTAGGAGATTAGACAGAGAACAATAACTGCAGGACTTGGATAGTGGATCGGCTATCATGTCGAACAAATTGATCAGTTTGAAGAAAATGGTTTTGTCTTTGTGTTGTTGGCGGACAAATTTCATTTTTATATCTAAATGCTTGGTTTTTGCGTTGGATCCAAAGCGCTTTACTTTATCTATCAGCCCTTTGTTGTCGACATAGAATATAGATGGAGAGGGTGCACAGTCGCGCAGTTTGTTGAACAGATGAAGTAGCCATTGATTTTCTTGTATGGCATTGGTTAGGGCGTTCATTTCGGATTTGGTGGAGGACATAGATATGATCTTTTGCTTCTTGCTGTTCCACAAAATCGGGCATCCTTTCCACAGGCAGATGGATCCGCTCTGAGAGGTCCGGTTGTGTAGGTGGCTGCCCCATGTAGCATTGGTATAGAATTCAAGTCGGTCGGGCGCTTCAGATCTAGGGGTTAGAGTGAGGGACAGGTGGGAGGTCCCCTTGAGGTACTTCCAGCAGTGGATCACCTCCTTCCAGTGACTTAGGCTGGGTTGATGGTTGAACCGGGATAAAGTAGACACTTCCATGGCCAGATTGGGTTGGGTCCAGCACAACAGGTAGTTCAACATACCAGTAAAGGTCCGGTAGTTGATGCCAAGTTTGGAGAACCGTTCAGCTTCTTCTTCACTGGCAGGAGTTAGTTGAACATTTGGAGTAAGGGGCGTTAGGACAGGAGAGCAATTCTCCAGGTGGAGAAGCTGCAGCCCCTTCTCTATCAGTTTGCGCTGGTTCAGTTGGCAGGAGACTTCATTGGAGACAACGTCCATGCCTAGAAGGGTGTCAGTTGGGTGGGCAGATGAGTCAGGAAAACGGGACAGGAATTTTTCCTTGAAGGTATCAATGTTGCCGGCGACTACTAGATCATCTACATGAAAAAATAGAAGGGAGGTTTTATTTTGGTTGAGAAAGATGCAGGCATCTGACTCGGACTGATGGTAGCCAATTTTGTTCAGCCATTTTGTGAGAGTCTCATGCCAGTTGTAGGGCGCCTGACGAAGGCCGTACAGCGAATTTTTTAGCTTCAGAAAGTTGGAGGATTGGTGTGATTTGGGTGGTGTCTTGATGTAGATGTCTTCCTGAAGGGGAGCGTATAAGAAAGCACTCTTCACATCAAACTGTCTGATTGTCAAATTTTTTTTCAAGAGCAGTGACAAGAAGGACAAGCAAGGAGGTGAATTTGCCGGTGGGGGCAAAAGTTTTGTCAAAGTCAACGCCGGAAGTTTGTAGGAACCCTTGGATGCAAATCTAGCCTTGGTTTTTGCCGCGGCAGACTTGGTAGCAGGTTTGTTGCGCACAGCCCAGGTGGTGCGGAGAAACCTCTTGGGAGTTTTGGGATAGTCTTCCCAAACTTAATGATCTTCTATGTTGTCCAATTTGGCAAGTTTGGCCAATCAAACCTTTTCAGAGTCCGATCTCAGTTCGGTGTGGTAGGAGTATTTTGCTGGCTTGATGTTTGGAGTCCTTTCTTGTAGGATTCTAGTGGACGGAAGGAGGTGAATTTCTGGAGCAGCTGGAGGCTCAGGATTGTCAACATGAGAGGTTGAGTCAACATTGACTTCTGGATCAGAGCCCTCATAGGGTGCTGATGTATTGGAAGTATTGGGCGTGGTCAAAGGTGCAGCATTTTCAACCGGCAAAGGCACAGAAATGTTGGGCAGAGGGGGAGCAGGGTCAGGCGAGCGGGAGAATTCCAGAAAAGTGACATTTTTGGTGTCCACAATCTTGCCGTTAGCAGTCATCACGCGGTAGGATCAAAGATCAGGATTATAGCCTAGCAGACAACCACTTGAGCCAGGAGGCGCTAGCTTGGAGCCAGGGAACTTTGGTAGAGACAGGTACGTCAGCGGGTTCCCAATGGGTTAGAAGTAAGACAGCGGCAGAGAATGATTTCTAAACAGTTCGTAAGGATATTTGTGGAACTTGAAGGAGGGGATCTGGTTCAGCGTGAGAGTTGAAGATGGCAACAGTTTGTGCCACAGGTGCAATGAGAAACCTGAATTGTGGATGATTGTCCGCAAGGACTCGAGAATGGTTTGATTGTAGCGCTCAGCCAATCCGTTCTGTTGCGGAGTGTAGGGGTCAGAGACAGTGTGTCTTATGTGCTGGGAGCGGCAGAAGTCCTGGAGATTCTTGTTAAAAAACTCAGTTCCTCGATCTGAGTGAAGAACTCTGGGGTAATAGCAGAAACGCTTGGCTTCCAGTTTGATGCAATTGATCAGTTGGAGGGTTATTTCTTCCTTGTTCTTCATGGGGAGAGCTGCGCAGTATCAAGAGTGTGAGTCAACAATTGTAACAAAGTATTTGTGGCCTGCTGAGGAGGAGGGAAGCGGTCCCACAGTGTATAGGTGCAGTTACTCAAATACTCTGGAGGTCCGGGCATGCACGTCCTGAAATGAGGCACAAGTGATCTTTGTCAAGGCACAGGACTCGCATTCCTGATCTTTCTTGATGGGCAGGTTCAGTTTATGACAAATCCTGTGGTAGCTCACATGACCAAGGGCCTTGTGCAGAAACTCAGCTGACAAGAGATGCGAGGAGTAGGGCAAAGACATCTCAAGGTTGAGATACAGGACATGGTTGAGGTAGAACCCTTGACATAAGGGAGTAGAATTGCACAGGAGGAAAAAGTGATCAGAGTGGAAGGAGACATGAAGGTTGTCCAGTAGTAGACAATTTAAGGACAATAGATTGCACAAGAGTTCAGGGACATAGAGG
This sequence comes from Puccinia polysora, assembly GCA_025617555.3. Lineage (NCBI taxonomy): Eukaryota > Fungi > Basidiomycota > Pucciniomycetes > Pucciniales > Pucciniaceae > Puccinia > Puccinia polysora. The sequence continues at coordinate 32,812,695 of CM062615.1, forward strand.
ACTTCATCCAGAGTGATTGATTCCGGGCCAGCTCCCAAGTTCACCCTTCACTTTCCCAGAATCCTGAGGGTACCGGATCCGCAGCTTGTATTGATGAAACCTATTGGTTCTTTGTCTAGCAATTCAAAGAAGCTTTTGTCAGAGATCATGTGGTGTGACGACCCGGAGTCAATCACAAAGAGGAGGGAGGAGGGATCTGAGGTATTGGACATGAAGCTAAAAGGTTCATCCGTGTCAGGCTTGGTTGGTCGAGGGAGAAGATGTGGATATAGCATCCAGCATTTATTCTTGGGGTGGTTGGCCAGCGTATTGTGCTTGCGTGGCTTGCATTTTCCGGATGCTTCCGTGAATAAGGAGAGCGATGAACTGCCAGGATCTGGTTGCGAAGACATCTTCTGTTTTTTCAGATGAATGCGCAAATGATCCAGGACAGCGTCAGGGGATATTTTGGACTCAACAGCTGAGTGAGTAATTGATTGCTGTATGCTTTTAAGGTCAGGCGTCAAAGGTAGCCTGTCCAGAATTATGTAGGTCAAAATATCTGTGGGCAGTTTGATGCCAATTTTTTGGAGTCGGGTGATACCTGATTTAATCTCGGTGATGAAAAGCTGGATGTTGGACTCGTCAAAAGTTATGGACGTGAAGCTCTTAAAGACCCTTGCGCGATTAGCTGGTTTGGAAAAGATGAAGTGTTTGAGCAGAGCTTTCCAAATGGCCTGCGCGCTCTCTTCATTTTCAGAGGTGATGATGTTGGAATGAACAGCAGGAGACAGCTTCGAGATGATGATTGTAGTGAGCGTTGAGTTGTCCTTGGGAGGAAGGTCATCATTGAGTAGCATAACATCCTTGATCTTGGCCAAGTTGAACAAAGCGTGCATACAAGTTTGCCAGATGGAGAAGTTATCCTCGGTTAGTAGAGGTATGGCCTCTAAAGACGTCTTGAGGATAGTCTGGTTGATGGATCCCATCTGGGCGTTGTCTGGTTTGAGGTTTTGAAATGGTTGTCCAATTTTGACTGTTAATTGTGATGAGACGAGAACCTGAATTTCTTTGATATAAAGAACCAAGACCAGACTAAACCTCAAGAGTCAGATAGGAATTGTAGACGAGAAAGATGTAGCATAGAAAACACACCAAGCATTGCACAATGATAGAAGGTGAGAGCCGTCAAGTGGATGGAAAGCAGTTAAGAGTCCAGAGAGGACTTAGACAGATAGAGAGTATTGACCAGATGAGCCAAAGAGTTTGCTATGACGCTTTGAGTGTTTAAGCAACAGCAGTGAGCTATATAGCAGATCAAAAGACAGAGATACTTTATACTCTTTCTCACCAAATATGAGAAGAACTCAGGCTGAAGAAGATCCTTGTACTTGCAGGTTGCTTATGGACCTTGAGATGTAGTGAGTTCTTGAAGAGAGTGTTGGTGATGTGATGAGTTCTTTCCGAGAGCGTCGAGTTTGGTTTGTTGAGTTAAGTTTGAGGTGGGTGGAAGTAGAGAGGGAGATTGAGGAGGAACAGAACAAAAGGAAACTGAAAAGGAAACTGAAGAATAGAAAGAAAAAAGAAATAGTAAAAGGAAATAGTGAGAGTTTTTAGAGTGAGGAGGAAGGGTCAAAGTCAGAGAATGAGGTGTTGAAGTAGGTGAGAAGTAAGTCAGAGCGGGCTTAGAGGTGCGCCCAAGAGACAGGTAGATGTTATAGCGCGTAGTGATGAGAGAGCGCGCCTTGCAGTTGATTGGGACGTTCAGCAGTAGATTGGGATAATTCCAACAAAGACCTTGCCAAAAATCCAAATTTCCCAGATAAGGAAGCTGGTATTATCAAGAACAAGGTGTCACACACCCACCCTGCTGAGTTTAAACCTTCAAACATGATGTATCATCACAGTACATAGGCTGTGCAGTTGAACCTAGACCAGTAATACCAAAAAACCCTGGCAGCCACAAGCATCTGTAGCCTAGTTGGTTAAGGCAGAACTCTAGTAAGTGTCTCAGTCTATCTGAGGTCATGGGTTTGACTCCCACCAGACACATCTTCATTTTCACAGTCTCAACAGGTTATGAGCCCAGAACCTACCTAAGCCTATACTTGCTTACTCAAGAGACTTGAATAAGATGTGAGTTCTTTCCGTAACACCATCATCCCCTGCAAGCCTACCCTACAAGAACAGGTTCAATCCCCACACCAATCACACTTTCACCTGTTTATTAATGTACATATTTCTACATCACATAGAAAGGGGGGGTGTTGAGGTTAAACCTGCTAACATGATGTATCACCATTAAGATAAAAATAGGAAGGTGAAAATATTACCAGTACCTCAGACAAATTTTTTAGTTGTAAATCTTCCCTCCATGCTATTGGAGTGTGGTCTTCAGACATCATACTCCCTCATTCTAAATTGTCACTCAAACTTAAAATTAAATTTGTAGTACTTCAGAATGGAGTATGTGACTACTTCATTTTAGGAAATGATTCTTTTTTTTATTAAATATATGTGTTCCAGAGTAAGGGTAGTAACTTTACTGTAGGAGGAGATTGGAACAAGAAGTTCCAAATATGCAACCTCAATGCACCAACATCTGATTCCACCTATGAGAAACACTTGTAGACCTTTAACCAAAAATAATTCTCTCAAGCATTTTTGAACTCTCTTCTCAATGAAGACCAAAAAAGGGGCACCCTCTTTAAAAAGACAAATTCTTTCTGCACCAAATACCACCTCATTGGTAATTTCAAAGGACATTACATGATTCTAACCTTGAAAAATAAACCTCCACACTCTCCTAATCTCAGAGGACTTGCCAAAAACTCCATTACAAATTCTAGAGCTGCTTTAGAACCTTGCATCCAAGAATTTATTGGGTAACAGTTCTTAAGGAAAGTAGTACCCAATGAAAAAGTAGATATTACTACACCAGTAATCATTGCTTGGCATAATGATAAGTATAGAATTGTTTGGGACTTTAGAATTCTTAAAAACTACACCCAAGCTGATTAGTACCCTATCCCAAGGATTGACCATGATTTAAAACACATCTCCAAGGCTAAGTGCATCACTACTATGGATATGCTGAAAGTCTTTCAACAGATATCCATCCGCCCAGATAACCAGAAATTTATGAGAATCTTATACCATTTGAGAATCTATTAGTACTTAAGGATACCTTTTGTTATCAAGAAATCCCCTTCTCAATTCCAGAAGATGATGAAAACAGTCTTAGGATTATTCATCAGACAAGTTTGGATGATGGTATACATTGGTGATGTTATCATCTATTCTGATGACTGTGATAAACATATAGATAAATTAAGGCTATTCCTTAATGTTAAGATTGTTAAAATTCTCTCACTCTCTTCACGCTCTTTCTTCCCACGCGCATCCCCCTTCACCCAGAACAGGTATCCCCATATATATTTCTTTTCCTCGTGCTCTCTTGTTCCCTTCTGGATGATGATACTGCTCCAGATTTGATCTCTTCTTTTTCATTTTTCCTCCCTGATCTTTTCTCCCTTCTTTTTTTCTTTCTGGTTTCTCCTCTCAACCAACCTACTCCTCAAAATACACCAACCCAACCGCCAATTCACTCTCACCTCAGCTACCGCCCCACTTACAAGTCCCTGACTTGTAAGACTCAGACCCTCCAAAGTCTCTCCACAGGATCCTCTCTAATCTGCTCTTCCTATTCATTCTGTCCATCTCTCCAAGATCATTTCCTGTGTCCTCTCCATCCAACCTCTGTTATCCATCTCCTTTTCTATTCTAAAAACGCCGCCTATCTCAACACTCATTAGGCCCAAGCTGTAGGATTTCTTCTCATCTTATTTCTCCTCTAAAACTACTCTCTATCTAGATCTTCTGTTTCTCATATTCCCTTATTTCCTTCACACCTCATGCTGGTTTTGAGTCATCAAGAAATAGAGGACTATTTTATCACGGTTAAAAGCCAAAAACTCTACAATCAAATCTAACCAAATCAACTATGACCAAACCAGCTGGAGCAGCCAATTACTTTAATCAGGTGGCTTTGAAATCTTTGTTCAATGCAATCCCTCCTTTGAACAAAGAGAACTAATCAATATGGCAAGACAAGATGTTAATGCTGTTTGATCTGAAGGACATCAAGGAAGCCATAACCCGAAATTCTGGACCTCTATCCTCCAAACAGGACCAAGAAATTTGAGCTATAATTCTATCAAAAATTGACAGTACAACTCATGCAAACATGGTCAACTCCTCCAACATATCCTTGTCAAAACTCCTATGGGCTGAAATCAGGCAAAGATTTGCATCTTCTGAGACAGCAAAGAGGGCAAGGGTGTTCAACCATTTTATACATTCAACCTTCCACAAGCATGCAATTGAGGGATTCATCACCAAAATAAAAAAGTCAATCACAAGGATGACAGATGTAGGAATTGAGTTACCCAAAGACATACTTGCGTACCTTCTGCTTTTCAAGTTTCCACCAATCCTTGAAAATATCAAGCATCAAATCATCCACGTCAAAAAGAACCTGATAGTGGACCTTGTATTTAATCATCTCACTCAACATAACAAAGAGAGGAAGGCTCAATCAAATTCAGCCAAACCAGCGGCAGACGTCTCCCTTGTGTCAACCATACAAAAACCATAAGGAAGAAAAGAGATCAAAGATGAGATGTTGGGAAGGCTATCATGACCCTAAAGCCCCCCACTCAGAATCCTCCTGTTTCCACCTTCATCCTCCAATTGCTCCGGAGTGGTGGATTGAAAAACAAAACAAATGGAAAAATAAGACAAAGAGGAATCCTACTATAAATTACCACGCCTTACTCACTCTCTTGTTCAACGCGGACAACAATTCAAACCTCTCTGTGGATTTGGGAGCAAATGTTCACATATTCAAAAACCACAAATATTTTACATCCATCAACCTACAGGAAGAATCCAAGGAGATCAAAACAGGCAAACTAGAGGCAAACCTCAAAATATGTGGTACTGGAACAGTCAAATTAGAGTGAAAAGATTCAACAATTACTCTTGAGGAGTGCGCATATGTACCCCACATTTTTGTTAATCTCATCAGTCCTGGTCCTCTTGCCCAGAAAGGCTGCTGCCTCAATCAAATTCAAGATAAATTCTCTATCACGCGCGGAGGTCAACCAGTACTTAAAGGCTTAATTTGCAACAATCTATTTGTCATTGAAAAACCACAATCAGTTGGACAAAATCAATCTGTACATCTCTAAACTATTCCCTCAGAGAAATTCTCTTCTGACCACCCTTCACTACTTGATATCCATAAGATGTATGGACATGCCTCCATCTCCACCCTCAAGCCAATTATCAAGGACCTCTTCACCAATGAAGAACTCCTAAGATTTCAATGTGACAGTTGCCTGAAGAGTAAGATCACTCAATCTCCATTTTCCTGTGTATCTACTCCCTCAAATAAGCCTCCGGACAGAATCCACCTCAATCTTGTTGGACCAATTTCACCTCAATCCAAAGCCGGCCATCATTACATCCTCACCCTGGTGGATAATCACTCATGTTACTTAGCGGCTTTTGCCCTCACCTCTAAAGATGAGACTGCTCAAACAATTATAAGCATACTTGACATTGAATACAAAAGACTGAACTACTACCCGTCTGAAATCTTCTCCAATAAAGGTACCAAATTCATCAACTACACCCTCAAAGAATTTGCAAAGACCAACCCAATCAAACTACTAAGGTCAGAACCCTACCATTCCCAACATAATGGTTGAGCTGAGAGGGCCAACAGAACAATCATCAAATCCCCTTGCGCCACATTCTCATCCACTCGGCTGCCTAACCATTACTGGCATATAGTGACACAAAGCTGCTGCTTCATGCTCAATCAGATTCCCCAAGAGGGTAATCACCTATCTCCCTGGGAAGTCATGTTTGGTAAGAGTCTCCCCGCTAATTACTTGAAACCTGTAGGTACCTCTGTTGTATACCTTGCCAATTGCACTCAAAAAGGTTAAAAGTTTGATGAAAAAGGGCTTGAAGGTATTTTGATTGGATTCAACCCAACTTTCCACTCATACCTCGTCCTCAGCCCACTCGGTGGGGTTGTCAAAACCAAACATGTGAGATTCCTCAAAGTTCAATCAACTACATTCCCCCTCCTTGAATTGTCCGGTATTGACTGATTTTCACAACCTGCTCTGGACGCCTATGAAATGGATTTCTCCACAAACAACAAACAACACTCAATCCAGGAACCTTCCCCTGAATGCCTGGAGTCAGAATCTGATACAGAAGATGCCAGTTCCCTGGAACACTCTCTCAACCCTTCTCCTCCCAATTCTCCCAACTCTCTGCCTCATTTAGTTCCGGAATCCAGAACTCAAAGATCTAATCTGAGACCACAAAGCAAAATTAGAAAACTGTAGCAATATGGCTTTCATCATTATTACAAACCTTCATCCTATAAAGCCGCTCAAAAATGCCCCAAATGGCCCAAGTGGAAGAAAGCCTCAGAAGATGAGTTGAGTTCCATCAAATCTCAAAATGTTTGGGAAGAGTACTATGATACACTGAATAACGTCTCGAACACAACCTGGGTATTCAAAGTGGAAGAAAACTGTCATGGGGAGCCCGTGAAATATAAGGCCTGACTATGCATGCAAGGATTTGACCAGATTCAGGTTGTAGATTTTGACAAAAGCTGGGCCCCAACTGGAAAAATAGGGTCCCTCCGCCTTGCACTACTCTATGGCCTCAAAAATAAGCTGAATTTCACCCAATTCAATGTGAAAGGGGCTTTCCTTCACGCGCCTCTGGGCAAAACAGTCAAAATTCAAACTCCCAAAGGATTTCAAGAAAATATCCCTACCTCAAACTGAAGAAATTCCTCTATGGTCTCCGCCAGTCCCCTAAGAACTGTTACAAAAACCTCACCAGCTGGATCAAATCTCAAGGATTCCATGAATCCACTAGCAACCAATGCTTATACTTCAACTCAGGAGTGATTGAAGTCATCTATTTTCACGTGGAGAACTTCATCCTAGTTGGGAAGTCCAATAAATTTGCCAAAAACTTCCTAAATAACTTTCCGAACTCCTCCTGCCATTCGCCCAACACAATAATTGGTATGCTGATGGAAATCAATGGAGATAAGATTCTTCTCAGCCAACAAAATCATATTGATTGAGGATTAGAAGAACTTGGCCTGTCCGACTGCAAAGACACAAACACACCTCTAAATCAGAACTTCCACCTTGAGCCCGCATTGGATGAAGATCATGCTGAATTTGCTCCACTCAATATAAACTATTGATCTGCAATTGGGCTTCTAAATAATCTCTCTCAATAAACTGAGCCAGATATTTCCTTTGCCTTCTCAAGCCTGGCTAGGTTCAACACTAAGCCTGGACTGAATCATTGGAGAGAAGTGCGCAAAGTCTAGAAATACTTGCAGACCACTAGAGACTTCAAGTTCACCCTCAAATTCAACCCCTGATAGGAAATTCTCTCCGGATACAGCAATTCTACTTGGGGCGACAACCCTACATCCCGTAAGTCACAAACAGGTTACATGATTTGTCACTACGGTAGTCCAATTGTCTGGAATTCATCAAGGCAGAGAAACGTCACATATTCCTTGACTGAGTCCAAAATTAATGCTCTAATTGACTGCTATCTCAAAATCAAATGGGTTACTCACCTCATTGGAGAAATCTATCTCTCTCCCAAATGCAAACCAACAATATACATTGACAATAAGGGGCTGGAAGACAAAATAAAGAAATTTGGGTCTCACTTTAAGTCATGACACATAGATATCAAAACAAAAGGCCTACGCGAAGACTTTTCTCTCTCTAAATACAATCTGATTCTCATTCCGACCGACACCATGATTGTGGATCCCCTCACAAAAGCATCCTCTCTCCTCTCCATCAAAATCCTCCAACAAAAATTATTCTCCTGAACCTTGCCGTGGGCCATCCTCTCCTCCTCTTACCAGTCACCAGGGGTGTTAAGATTGTTAAGATTCTCGCACTCTCTGCACGCTCTTACTTCCTGCGGGCATCCCCCTTTACCCGGAACGGGTATCCCCATTAGAATTTCTTTTCCTTGTCCTCTCTTGTTCCCTTCTGGATGATGATACTTCTCCGGATTTGATCTCTTATTTTTCATTTTTCTTCTCTTGTCTTTTCTCCCTTCTTTTTTTCTTTCTGGTTTCTCCTCTCAACCAAACTACTCCTCAATATACACCAACCCAACCGCCAATTCACTCTCACCTCAGCTACCGCCCCACTTACAAGTCCATGACTGGTAAGACTCAGACCCTCCAAAGTCTCTCCACAGGATCCTCTCTAATCTTCTCTTCCTATTCATTCTTTCCATCTCTCCAAGATCATTTCCAGTGTCCTCTCCATCTGACCTCTTTTATCCATCTCCTTTTCTATTCTAAAAACGCTGCCTATCTCAACACTCATTAGACCCAAGCTGTAGGATTTCTTCTCATCTTATTTCTCCTCTCAAACTAATCTCTATCTAGATTGTGTGTCTCATATTTTGTTATTTATTTCACAGCTTATGCTGGCTTTGAGTCATCAATAAATATAGGACTATTTTATCACTTAAACCATCTGTTCTGTTGGATTAAAAGTTTCAATGAAAAAGTCTAACTTTGGGTACAGAGAACTCAAAGCTTTAGGGCGTATTGTCTCTGTAATAACCCTACCTGCTGATAAAAGCAAGATAGCAGCTGTTATGAAGAGACCCATTGCCCGGAGGAAATTGTTTTTCAGTGTTTTCAGTTACTATAGAAATTTAATACATAATTTTGCTTTTCTCCCCAGTTTTTATAAGAAGTTTTCAACCACAACAATTTGTTTGAGATGAATCATGAAAGGCTGAAAAAATTATGAGGAACTCAAAATAGGTATGAATACCGCTCCAGTATTGATCCAACCTGATTACTCTAAACCTTTCAAACTGTAAATAGATCCCAGTATGGAAGTAATAGGAGCTTCCTTAAAACAAGAAGTCATAGAATATTATAAACCAGTAGTGAAACCTATACTCTTCATATCCAGAAAATTCAAGGATACTGAAATAGGGTATGGTTCAGGCCAAATGGAGTGTCTTGATCTAGTTTTGGATCTGGAGAAACTCTATGATGACTTAGAAGATACCAACTTTGCGGTGATTACTGATTTTGATGCTTTCAGGAATCTAATGAATATGAAGACTCCTAGCAGCCACGTGTGAAGGTGGCAGATAGCAATACAACATTATGGAGGCCAAAAGACCATAGTTCAGCAAGCTTGAGCAAATAATCAGAATGCTGATATCTTAGGCAGAAATTCTCTACCCAATGATCCCAGAAATCCCGCTTATGATCCAGAGGACACTGAAATATTTCCTATACTGAAAATTAACATGTTTAAGCCTGAATTTCCCAGTTCAGGAATCAATATTTGTGAAATGGATGAATCCCTGTTCAATTCAATAAAAGAGGCTTACAGCTCTCACATGAAAACTCTAACCACCATTATGGAAAGCACTTCAACTCCATCTGAAATTTTCATCATTATAGATGATCCCCTTCTAAAAACCTTAAAAGCTGGAAGTTTCACAATATGGGATGGTCTACAATACTACAGAACTTCAATAGTACAGCTTCATAGTCCTTGTTAAAATAGGGATGCACTCGTGTAATGTCCATATGAGTGTGTAATCCAAATGGGATGCACAAAAGGGCCTCCAGGGACCATTGGACATCATTTGGGCCACGTGGTACTATGTGGATGTTATTGGTTTTGGGCATTTGGGCACCAAAACACTTTTTCCAAGTCAATTGGAACACGGGCCTTGACGGGCCCATCAGGTTGGATGGGCCACCTTATCCAGATGGGCTTATCTGGGAATTTATGGGCCCAGGGATTATTATGGAAATACTTGGCCAGATGGGCTGGCCCACCAAAGTATGTTTTTTGGGGTCATCAGGCCTTGGAAGCCCATTTTTCAGCTTGCTAGTTGACAAGAGAAATCTTTCAAAGCAGAAGAAAAACAGAAAATAAATAATAAAATCAGAAGGAGTGCAAAATCCATATTGAATTCTCCACCCAAAAATAGGTAGGGTCACTCACTGAACCCACCCCTGAATTCCAACTCCTTACATTTTTTAATAATCTTAGAAGAAAAGACCAATAAAACACAGCACCACGATAGCACCTTTTGGCTATTCTGATATTTCACACATAGTGCCATGTATAGGATTCAAACCTAAAATAAAGGCAGAATTGAAGTGTTGTGTATTTTTTAGGAGTTACAGGAAGATTAGTGTTGTGTCACAATGCCCGCGCGCAGCCCCACATTCATAAAGCAAGGGTACACATTCCTGAAACTCAGTACGCAGGTGCATGTCAAGAAACCTGCATGCAAGTGACCGCTGGACGCAGATGATGTATTCCTGCACGCAGCTGTCAAACCTGCACGGGTCAACATGGATTTCTGCATGCAGCTGTCAAGCCTGCACACTTCAAACATCAACTGTACTAATTCCAACAGCAAGGTACCGCAGGCACATGCTAAAACTTTCATGCATACATCATGCATATGTAAAAAGCTGACTGACAGATGGGGAGATGTTGAAACCTAAGAAGATTGAATAAAAAATGTGAAAATCAAAACATTAAGCAAATAAATTTTGAGAAACAATTATGAAGGTTGTCACGTAAATGGGATTGCCAAATCTTTGTGAACCACAAAACAAATCAAGAAATCTACCAAAAAAATATTGAAAATTACCAACAGTGCAGAAGATGGCTTAGAATCTACAAATACCCACATTTACCCATGCCACTCTGAAGAAAGTAATACAAAATAAGGAAATGTGTCTGAACCATGAAAATAACAAATTAACAATTAAATGCCTTCTGACAATTATTTCTCATTGAAATATGACACAGTCAACGCTAGCCAGCTGAAAGAACCAAGACTACATGTCAAAGTAGCCCTAGCTAGCCTACCAGCCTCCGAAAACAATCACAATGCTCTCTACATTGTGGAAACAAGAGAGGTGATACCCCTCAACGTTGTCCTCAAGTTCCAGAAGTTATTGGTCTAAGCGTCTGTAAGGAGATTGGATGTGATGAATTTAAGAGTAGAGAGAGTGATGATAAGATAAATTCCTCCCTTCCAATCCTTCCCCTACCATTTCCTGGTGGTCTGTTGATGATGATATATGATGATCTATATATTGGTACTCTGATAATAAGATGATATGAGATAATGCCCTCCAATGATCTGTATATTGAGATCATCCAATCCGTAGTTGAGAGTGAGGTGTTTTCAAGTCCTCCCTCTCAACCCTAACCTAGGCACAACCACAAGCAACAAGGTAGATGAAATATGACCCCAAGTACAGAACCCTAGCTCCACCCTAACCCTACCCCGCACCGCCCGCCCTCTCCAAAACCCTCCCCTTTGATATCACGTACGTCCAGTTTGTCCTTCTCATGGCCTGGCCCTCCACCGCGCCCTACTTGGAGCCCCCTTTGGTTTATCCGTCCGCGCGCATCCGTGGATCCCGCTATTCTGTGAGTCGGCCTGCGCTTATGCCCGCGCAAACCTTTGCTGCGCCCTACTTGGAGTTCCCCGGGTTTATCCGTCCGCGCGTTTCCATGGATCCCGCAATCTTTGAGTCGGCCCACGCTTATGCCTGCGCAACTCTCCCCGGCGCGTATAACCCCTGATTTCCCCTCCCTTGCCTTCCGGACTAGCCACCGGCAAGCTTGGTTGGGCCGGCTCCATCAATTGGTCCGTGTTTCCTGGGCAGGTTGTAGCCCGCAACGCAGCTCCCGATCCAAGGTTATCAATAAAACACCACATCCCCCCCAAGTTGAGTTCTGTCTCCAGAGGTCCTTCCATCACTACCTCAACCCTACCGCCCTACCGGACCATTCCCCCCCTTCTCCCAGTCCACCCCAGCTACTAGCCTGATCCGCGACTCCCATTCACCACTCCGCCGCGCCCGCGTCCTGGTGAGAATCAGAGTGAGATTGAGATCCGCGGCTGCCTGGTGAGAATGAGATATGGGCCCAAATCCTGAGAAAACAAAGTTTTGCGGAAGGTACCTGGACCGCCCCAGCCAAACTGCCACACAGTTCCCGTAGAAGAAAACTGGTAAAGAGAAGACAGAGGAATGAAAAGAACAGACGCGAGAAGGTAAGGAATCAGAATAGAAAATAATTATCTAGAGCGGGATTCATCCCACAAGATCGAGAGAGGCAAAGAAGAGTAGAAACTATCCCCGGAGCCCCCCCGGGGGGTTTCCTCTCAGAGCAGGAGCACACGTAATGGCATGCGAGACTATTGAGATCTCAACACCCCTTGTGACTGGTAGGACAACAAAGGATGAAGATGATAAGAGAGGTGATTAACTAATAACCAACAAAAATGAACTTTTGGAGAAGTTGAAGTAAACTGCGGCTGGAGGCCTTTGTCAAAGAGTTGGCAACCATTTTGTCCGTGGGGATGAGAGATAAGTTGTATTCAGATTGGTTGTAGTCTTCCCTCAGACCCTTTGTCTTTATGTCAATATGGCGCAATTTAGAGTGCAACCCAAATCGTTTGATCTTATCGTCTTATCCTTTGTTATCAATGAAAACAGTGGGTTTGACTATTGGAGATTGATAGATTTCACCTATCAAGTGAGTAATCCACTTGAGTTCAAGGAAGTAGTTGAGAAGAGCATTCAGCTCAGATTCTGTTGATGAGTAGGTAACATTTCTTTGTCTTGAAGAGTTCCAGACTATAGGACTACCATAGTGAAAAATGATAAAACCTGTTTGAGACTTTCTCGAGGACGGATCATCTCCCCACTTCGCGTCACTGTAGCTAGAGATCATCTCTTCTTTGGATTTGTACCTAAGGCTAAGCTTGAGGTCCTTAGTAGTCTTGAGATATTTCCAGACTTTACAAGCTTCTCTCCAATGGGAGATGCCAGGCTTAGCGTTAAATCTAGCAATATTTGAGACAGCATACACAATATTGGGGCGGGTATATTGAGCAAGATGATTGAGGAGTCCTGTAAATGAACAAAAGTTAATATTGAGTTTTGTAAACTCTTTGTGATCTTCATAAGAGGCCGGTTCAAGGTGGAGATTTTGAGTGAGTGGGGAGTGAGTGTCTTTACAATCTGAGAGGCCGAACTCCTCTAGACCACGCTCGATGTGGTTAGGTTGACTGAGCAGAATTTGATCATTGTCTACTTCCATCAGCATTCCAAGGATTGTATTTGGAAGGTGACAAGAAGAGTTTTTGAACCTCTCCAGAAAATTAACTTTGAATTTTTTGTTCCTACCCACATGAATAAGATGATCTACATGAAAGTAGAGAATCTCTTTCAAGAAAATATTGATATATAGACAGGGTTTGCTGCTCAATTCTTGAAATCCTTAAGCTTTAATCCAAAAGGTCAGTGTTTTGTACCAATTCTTTGGAGATTGCTTGAGACCATATAACGATTTTTTTAATTTTAGATAGGGAGACTTCCTGAGCAAACCTTCAGGCGTCCAAATAATAACAGTTTTGTGGAGAGGAGTCTGGAGAAAAGCGCCCTTAACATCAACTTGAGTAAAGGTAATTTTTTCCTTCAAGCCGTATAGAAGAGCAATTCATAGAGAGCCAAGATTGCCAGTGGGTGCCCAAGTCTTGTTGTAATCAACACCTAGAACCTGATCAAACCCTTGTACACATAATCTTGCTTTGTATTTCACCGGTTTGCCATGGCAATTTTCCTTCACTTTGAAGACCCATGTGGTGTTTAGAATGTTTTCAGGAGTCCCATAATACTTTTCCCACACTTCTTGTGATTCAATAGATTCCAATTCTTCTCTCAAAGCCTTCTCCCACTTAGGCCATTCTGGGCATTTCCGAGCAGCCTTATAGGATGGAGGTTTGTAATAGTGATGAAAACCATAACGTTGGGGTTTTTGAGTCTCACGTTTTGGTCGTTGATAGGCTTCAGGACTAGCAGGAGCAGGAGATGGAATCCAAGAGGGTTCTGGTTGAAGATTGGAAGAATCTGAATTAAGAGAGATGGAATCTCCTTGAGGTGAGTCCAATTCAGAGGATTTGCAATAGGGATCTCTAGCCGTGAACTGTTTTTCAGGAGAGGAAAAATTGGACTTGTTGGATTCTTGAGAAGATTGAGAGAAGATATTGGTTCCAATAGGCTCCAGAAGGGGAAAATTGCTTGTATGGGTCTTGAGGAACGTGACGTGCTTTGTTTCAAAAATAGAACCTGATGAGTTAAGGACAAGATATGAGTGAAAAGTTGGATTGAACCCAAATAGTATCCCTTCATGTCCCTTTTCATCAAACTTGTGGCCTTTTTTTATGCGATTGGCCAGGTAGATCAGAGGAGAACCTACGGGTCTCAAATAGTTAGCAGGAAGCTTCTTACCAAACATCAGCTCCCAAGGAGAGAGAGGATTACCTTCTCTTGGTAACTGGTTAAGCATGAAGCAACAGCTTCTCGTGATGATATGCCAATAATTTTAATGCACTTGAGAGGAAATAAATGTGGATCGAGCTGATTTGACAATAGTTCAATTTTCTCTTTTGGCAAGGTCGTTGTGTTGGGAGTGGTAGGGTTCAGAGGTAATCAACTTGATGTGCTTAGTTTTGGCGAATTCCTTGAGGGTGGCATTAGTGAACTCGGAGCCTTTGTTGGAGTAAATCTAGGATGGATAGTACTTGAGTCTCTTGAATTCAATCTCCAGTACGTTTATGATTGTTTCGGCGGTCTCATCCTTGGAGTGTAAAGGAAAAGCAGAGAGATATCCAGAATAATTGTCTACTAGGGTTAACATGTATTGATGGCAGGATTTGGATTGGGGAGAGATAGGTCCAACTAGGTCAAGATGAATTCTTTCAAGTGGGAGATTGGATTGAGTAAAAACAGCGGGAAAGGATGAGCGTGTAATCTTGCTTTGTGCACAAGCTTTGCATTGTAATTGAGTTAACTCTGCACTGGTAAAGAGATCTTTTAAGATTGGTTGAAGAGAGGAGACCAAGGCATGACCGTATGTCTTGTGGATATCCATCAGCAATAGGTGCGAAGGATGTGGATCAGGAGAGGATAGAACGATGTGATTGATTGCATTGTTAGATCCAATGGACTGCGGTTTCTTGACTACGAAGAGATTGTCGCAAATTAATCCGTTTAGAATAATTGACCCATTCTTGGTAATGGAGAATTCATCATGATTTTGAGTTAGGCAGCAACCTTTCTTGGCTAGAAGACCGGGGCTAATGAGGTTGACTACAATATCAGGGACAAAGACACAGTCTTCTAAGGTGATAATAGAGTTTTTCCATTCCAATCTTACCGTACCACTCCCTACTATCTTAAGACTGGCTTTGAGTTTTCCTGTCTTTATTACTTCATTTTCTTCTTGGAGTTGAAGGTTGGTGAAGTATTTGCAATCATTGAACACGTGGATGTTGGCACCAGAATCAAGTAGGAGGTTGGGAGTGTTATCGGCATTGATCCATAGAGTCAGAAGTGCGTGGTAATTGATGGTCAGTTGAGATTTCTTGTTTTTATTTCTCCATTCATTCTGCTGTTCTATCCACCAGCTGGGCGCAATTTGAGGATTTAAATGAAAACAAGAGGATTCAGCATGTGGAGCGTTAGGGTCATGATACCCCTCCTTGAATTGCATCTTTATTTTCTTGTCATCTCGATTGCTTTGTTGTCTTGTAGTTAATAGAGAGAGAGTAGATGTGGTTTTAGGAGCTTTTTTCTGGGCCTTTTGTTTGTTATTGTATTGAATTAGATGGTTGTAGACAACATCAATCGTTATTAGCTTCTCCACGAGCATGATCTGGTGTTTGAGATTCTCTAGACTAGGGGGAAATTTGAATAGAACTAGATAGGCGAGGAAGTCATTGGTTAGTTCTATTCCTATGTTGTACATCCTTGTTAGAGCCTTCTTTGTATCCGTTACAAAATCCTTCGATAGCGTGGTCGTTGAAGGTGATGTGAAGGAAGTGGTTGAAAATTATAACACAATAGGAGGTTTCAGAAGACGCAAACCAACAAGTTATCTTGGCCCAGAGAAGTTTAGAAGAGTTGAAATTTGCAGAGTTAACCACATTGGCATGCTTAGTACTGTCCAGTTTTGAGAGAAGAACGGCCCTAATATCTTGATCCTGCTTCATAGACATTTGGCCAGTATTATTCGTGATAGCATCCTTGATGTCCTTGAGGTTTAAAAGCATGAGCATTTTATCCCTCCATATGGAATAGTTTTCTTCATTGAGGAGAGGAATGGCATTGACCGCGGCTTTCAGAGCGACTTGATGAAAGTAGTTGGTGGCTCCTGTTGGTTTGGTCATCTTGAGATTTTTGGTTGTTCAGGGGTTGATTTGGCTTTTAACCTTGATAAGAATTGAGGTAGATACTAGAGGACTAAACCAACAGACTGCATTTTAGGGTTAGAAATATATCTCAAGAGAATAGAAACATGGCCGTCAAGAAAAAAAATAAAGAAAAGAGGAAAAAGGAATAGATACCAACAGCTCGGTAAGACTTGATAGATGAATAAGTTGATAAGGACGTGAAGGACAGGTTGAGTGTGGATGAACAGACTATAGGATTGCAGATCTGATGAAGTATCATTAGACTCTCTCAGTTGATGAGTGATTGATATCAGGTTGTCTTACCAGGCAGAGATTGAGAAGTGGGCAGTAATTGCATGTACAAGGAAAGGTTCAACAAGGAGATGTATGTTGATTTGAAGAGATTTGACAAGGAGAGGCATGATGGGCGTGCAGATGATAGAAGAATGAAAAAGAAAAGATAGAATGAAAAGAACAGACGCAAGAAGGTAAGGAATCAGAATAGAAAATAATTATCTAGAGCGGGATTCATCCCACAAGATCGAGAGAGGCAAAGAAGAGTATAAACTATCCCCGGAGCCCCCCGGGGGGGTTTCCTCTCAGAGCGGGAGCACACGGAATGGCATGTGAGACTATTGAGATCTCAACAGCTTGCGCCGTGCCTGCCTCCAATCCTGCGCTAGCTTCCCCCCCAACTTGGCTGCTGTCCTCAGCTGAAAGTCTCAACCAATCCCACAAAGCTTGCATCCACCGGCCAATTCTCCAAACTTCCATCCCAAAGCCCCTTCTGCCGCTACACCGTTCTGCACCTGACGCCCCACCACAAGTGTCTCTTGCACCAACGCCAAAACCTCTGCTAGCCATTATGGCAACGGGCCTGTCCTCCCTCAATCCATCCTGCACTCCCCGCGCTCTTCATCCTTCCATTCCAAGTTCATCCTCCTGGCCACCACCATGTCCTTCTGTCCCGCACGCATTCTCCCCGCTGTCAAAGAGGCCCAGCCCCAGTTACAATCCTCTGACGCTTTGCCCATTCCCACTCCCGCCACTCCTTCCCTCTCCGCAAGACCCATAAGCTGTTCATTGGTTCCCAAACCACATGGAGTATCTGCTTGCCTTTCCTTTTTCCTTGCTTGCTTCCTATCAGCAGGCTGAGCCAGTTCTGCCAAGACCCGCCTCCCCAACACGCACTCCGCCTCTGCCAAGGAAACCGGTCCTGCTTTTGAATCTGTTTTCCAACCCTCGCTTCCCAGCTGCCAAAAATTGTTGTTGTCCCCATACGTGGGAACACAGGGCGCAGACGCGCTAGGACGCTGAATACTCTCCAGATAGGCCTCAAGGCCCCTTACCACCTCTGCAAGTTTGTTGGTCAAAGGGATGGTCGCCGGTGATGAGGCAAGAACACACACTGCCCTCTAATAAAGCTCCGGGTAATCCAATTCTGCTTTTAACCAGACCCCACCGCTCATGCCTGCTTTGTAGTCCAATTCTGCGGACTGCTTGAAATTGCCTTCCCAAAAACAAGATTTGCGCCTCCCCCATCTTGCCAACATTTCCCCCTTCAGTGTTGGCCAATCCAGGTTCCAGTATCCTCTCATCTCTTCTACGTCCCAATGCTCTTCAGCGTCCTCAACGAACGGGACAACATGGCGTGCCTTCTCAAAATCTGATGCGCCTTCAGAGTCTGCAATTGTTTCATACTTTGAGATGAATTTCTCCACATCCGTGGTGTTTTATTGAATATGAGGGTAATCCTTTGGGCTGGTGAGGAGGGGGTGGGAGAAGGATTAAGAAAGAGGGTCAACTGCTGCTAGCATCTGTAAGTATCTTTGAGAGACTTTAACAAAAGATTGTTCCCCGCCAGACCCCCAGATGTGGAAACAAGAGAGGTGATACCCCTCAAATGTTTCCTCAAGTTCCGGAAGTTATTGGTTTAATTGTCTGTAAGGAGATTGTATGCAATGAGTTTAAGAGTAGAGAGAGTACATATAACATAAATTCCTCCTTTCCAATCCTTCCCCTACCATTCCCTGGCGGTCTGGTGATGATGATATATGATGATCTATATATCAGTCATCTGATAATAAGATTATATGAGATAATGCCCTCTGATGATCTGTATATTGAGATC
Organism: Puccinia polysora; assembly: GCA_025617555.3. NCBI lineage: Eukaryota > Fungi > Basidiomycota > Pucciniomycetes > Pucciniales > Pucciniaceae > Puccinia > Puccinia polysora. Next base: position 32,831,206 of record CM062615.1, read on the forward strand.
ATCCAATGCGGAGTTGAGAGTGAGGTGTTTTTAAGTCCTCCCTCTCAACTCTAACCTAGTCACAACCACAAGCAACAAGATAGATAAAATATGACCCCAAGTACAGAACCCTAGCTCCACCCTAACCCTACCCCATACCGCCCGCCCTCTCCAAAACCCTCCCCTTTGATATCACGTACGTCCAGTTCATCCTTCTCATGGCGCAGCCCTCCGCTGCGCCCTACTTGGAGCCCCCCGGGTTTATCCGTCCGCGTGCGTCCGCAGATCCTGCACTCCATGAGTCAGCCTGCGCTTATGCCCGCGCAAACCTCCGCCACGCCGTACTTGGAGCCCCCCAGGTTTATCCATCCGCCCGCGTCCGCAGATCCCGCAATCCATGAGTTTGCCCGCGCTTATGCCTGTGCAAACCTCCTGGCCGCGTATAAACCCTGATTTCCCCGCCCTTTCCTTCTGGAATAGCCACCTTCAAGCTTGGTTGGGCCCGCTCCATCATTTGGTCCGCGTTTCCTGGGAGGGTTGCAGCCCGTCATTCAGCTCCCATTCCAAGGTTATAAATACCACACCCCAACGTTTTCTGAGAAGGTCTTATTACCCTAGAAAGGTATATAAACAGCCCATTTTAGATTGCTTAAACCCTAGTAATTTTTAAGTAATCAATCCAGACCCCTTGCCATCCTTGATCAAGTTTTTTATCAAGATAAACAAGTGATTTATGGCCTCAATCTGATTTTATAATTATTAATTATAAACCCATTGTTAATTCCATTGAAAAATATCAGAAATATCCCCAACAATTTTCCTGAGACCCGTTCAACCATGAATTTCTGCAAGTTTCTTGCAGTGTCTGCTTAAAATTATTAATTTATCTCCTCCTTGACTCCAGGCATAAGTTCTGTGATTCAGCCAGTCCACCCAATCCCCTTGAGTAAACCCCTTTTGAGTAATCACTTAGGACCTCACTGTCCCAGAATCTTTGAATGGTTCAAAAGAACCCCTTGAAGAATGGTTGTTATCCAGTAAAGATCCCATGTTTGCATGAACTGTGGCCCCTCTTGAAAAATATATTTAAATGAGTTTAATCCAACTAAACCACTCAAACTTTTCACTTGCTTCTAAATCAACCATTTGAGAATTTTATGTAATTTTCTTGGAATTATTATTATTCCAACACCAATATCTCTTGCTGTAGCTAAAGGAAGGCAAAGTTCCTGGTATCAGTAAGCTGAAACCATTGGGGCCGCCACCCGTGTTGCAGCCCCCTTGGGGCTGCTTTTTTCTCACCCGGGGACACATTGTGGGGCCCAAAGGACCAGGCGGGGACATTTTAGGTGGAAGGGGACTCTATCTGGAGTCTCCCCACCTGCTGTGTGCAAGGTGGCCTCCCCGGTTGTGCTAGGCGGCTGGTTGCGGTCGCCGGGGTGGGTCAAGTCTGTGGGGGCTGACGGCCCCTGCCTCCCTCCCTCCCCTTGCTTGCTTGCGAGGGCAAGGGAGGATGGCTATTTCCTCCACTACCAGACCAGCCAGCCGGTTGCAACAAAGTCAACCAGCAAGTTGGGAGGTGACTTGATCACCCTCCCACCTCAAGACCAATTAAGATGGGGCCATCTCCTTCCTGTTACCAAGGGGGAAGGCAAGCAATGGGGCTTGGTGGGCTTGACCACCACCCAGCCCACCTTTTTTTTGACAACCCCTGGGGGTATTGAACCCCAGGGCCCCTGGAGGAGGATTTGATCACCTCCCCAGCGGGTTTGAGCAAAGGAGGGGGGGCGCATGCCTGGTGGTTAACCCCCCCCCTCATGAGTTCTTGGCTGGACCCAGAGTGATTCTGGATCCAATTTGGCCATTTTGAGGGCCAGGGGCCTGGTTGCAGGAGGCAAACAGGCCTGTGAGTGTATAGAAAGTGCCAGAAGAAAGATGTAACCAGGTAACAGGGCTGGTTTTAATACAAAACCAGCCAGGATCCGAACAGCAAGGGGATGGTTCAGCCCTTTGAGGGTGGAAACACCAACTTTGACCGGTACAGGCTGGTTGAAAGGGTTCAGAACCAATGCCAATTAAGCTGAGTAAGTCCAAACCAAGTAACAGGGCTTGTAGAGCCTGTAAAGCCCATTTGGGGCGGAATTTTTTCCTTTTGCTTGTCATCAAATGAGTTCCAAATGGGCACCATTCTTTTGACGTGAGGAGCTCTTCTCCATGCTGTTTTCTATCCATTCATTTATCAATTCATTCACATTCAAAAGTGTGCCATTACCTCTGCCTCATTTATTGATGAACATAAGATATTATTGTCTCAGCATTTCTTTTTCTTGAAATACTGCCTTTGGATAAGCTTGTACGCCAACAATTCTCACAGTCCAGACTAAGGAAGAACAAATTACAAATTTCCTTGCTGAAGGTCATGAAAACTGCTGACCTGGTCATTTTTATACTGAAAGGACCCTGGATAAATTCAAAAAAACTGCTTTGTTGATTCATGTGAGAAATCTTACTATCAAGTATTTTTCTAGTTGTGAAATTTCCAAAAATCTAATGGGACTACTGGAAAAAGGTTGTGCCTCCTTCAAAGAATTGCTGAGACCAGGAAAAGATGGGAAGTTATCAACATGTACTTTTTAACCCATTTACCCCCTGGAGGAGCCTATTCCTACAACTGAGTCCTGGTCATAATAGATGGGTTTTCCAAGAAAGAAAATTTTCTATTGAACCATAAGGAAGACAGTGCTATGGAAGTAGAATTTCTATTCTGGAATAGACTCATTTCTGATGTAGGAGTCATCAAGATCATCATCAGTGATAGAGACGTCAATTCTATCTCTGAGTTCTGGAGAAATCTCCATGATATTTTACAAACTACCTTAGCTTTCTCCAAAGCTTATCACCCCCAGACATATGGATTATCTGAGAAATGATTCATAATATACAAGATATTCTCAGAAGATTCAGTTTCTTCTTTCTAGAATAAACAAATGCTGATGGTTACTTCCACAATTGGTTTAGCCTTTTAAATGCACTTGAAATGGCTTAGAACAGGAGCAAACACACTACTAATAAGAAAGCACCCTATGTACTGGAAAGAGGATGGATTAATAATTTAGCCAAGGATAACCTCAACCAGGAGTTAACCAATATTAATCCAAAATCACTTGATTTCAAGAACATGATAGATTTAGCCAACAAAAATTCTTCCAATTGAGTTCAGGATGCTGTTTAATATAACCAAAAGAGGTTGGATAAAACTCATAAAGAACTTGATTTAAAAATTGGTGATCAAGTCTTAGTTTCTACCATCAATGGTATCAACCCAGCTGGAAATAGAAAGCTGAGAACTAACCTTTTTGTAACTTTCACCATCAAAAAGCTCCATTGTAAGAATTCTGTAAAAGTAATCCTTAGGGATGAACTTTCTAGGAATCACCCAGTCTTACCAAAAAGTCTTATCAAAAACTATCATCCTGAAGAAGGAGAACATACTCCTTTATCAAAAATACAAGTTGCAGATGATCCTGAAAAATAAAAAGGGAAATTTAGCAAAATCCTTAAAGATAAAAAAGAAAGGATCAAAGGGAAAGATGTTAGACTTTACATAGTCAGATTCAAAGGAGAATCAGCTGATAAGGCTGAATGGTTGCCTGAAAAGAACATCCCAGATGGACCCATACACCTGAGAAATTACAGGGCCAACAAAAGACATTACACCCAATTTTATTTCAGATATAGACATAGCTTGGAGTGGGGGAATATCATCTTGCAACTATTTACAGAGAAAATTTTCAAAGTAACAAAAATAAAACAAATAAGAAAATTTTAATCTAAAAAACAGAAGGAGCAGGAAACTCATAAATATTAGTACATAAATGGATTATCCACCCAACATTAGGTAGGGTCACTAACACAACCCACCCTTGAATCATAACTTCTTCATATTTGAAATAAGGGAGATTATAAATTCACAACTCCAAGCCATGTGGGTGTTGTGTAGGGCCCTACACCGCCCAATGGACGCTTGGGGTCCCATACATGCTTCAAAGACACGCTTGCGGTCCAGAAAACACATCTAGACGCAACCAAGGGGCTGTCTCACTCACGCGCAGCCCCCCTAGGGGCTGTATACACTCTGTACATGGTGTATTTGAGCAGTGTACCCCCGTACACAGTGGTTTTGAGCCGTTTACAGGGTTCATGTCAAACCTTTTGGGTCCCCCTGGACTAAATTTGGGTTCCACCAACCCAAATGTTTGATCAATGCTTACTATGTGGGACTGTTGATCTACATCTAGCCATAATAATGTGACACTAAACAGAAATTAAGGTGAAATTAAAGTGACACTATAGGAAACTGCAAATAAAACATCCCACAAAATTTATCTTTCTCAACTTGAAAGTGACAAAACTTGGTAGTTTTAATTGATATTTGGATTGAATACTGAATTAGCATTGCATTTATTTGCTTTATGGTAACAGTGGCAATCCCTCCTTTTAACATGGCCCCATTCAAGGACTACATTAGTTCAATAAAAAAGCTGTGGAAAAGAAGGATTTGGGTAATGAATCATTGGAAGCCCCAGTTTCATCCTCATCAAGGGTGGAAATTCAGGAACAAAAAGTTTCAAAAATGGACATGAAATCTGGTGGTGAGTAACATTCTATGTTACTGGTCTTTGATGTATTTAATTTAAACAATACTGATCGAGTGAATGCCATAAATATGAATATTAAAATATGAAAGATACACTTTCCCCACCTCCTGTGAGAGCTTTTCCTATTAGGGAAGAGGCACATACTAAGGAAGAGGCAAAAATATATTGTCAAACATGGGCAATGAAGCATGGTTACCCTTCAACTCAAAGCGTGATAAATATGTGGATTTAGCCTGTGATTTATATTTTTTGTATTCCGGGCAATTGCTCACCAAAATTTCAAGGCAAACTCACACAAGTAAGGTTGGGTGAAAGTTTTTAATCCATGCTAGTCACAAAAAGGCGGATCCCTTGTGGAAAATCTCCTAAAAGAATGATCAACATAACCATAAACCATCTCCACACCCCTCAGTGCATCCTCACCTAAGGAGAATTTCTGGGGTACCATTAGAAAATATAAAATAAGGCATGAATGATGGGACCAATACAATTCAACTCAAAATAAAATTGAGAAAGATTTATGGTGGAAAATAAGTTGATGAAAAAACAATCTATAACACTAAGCGTAAGGTAGCTCTTGAAGAACTGAAGGGAAAAAGTGTTATGGAGCTCCTCTTTGAACAACTTGGTAGTTTAGGTTGGGTTCATCAAGAAAAATTCAGTGGAGAGGCTCACTTGAAGATCTTATTCTTGGCTCACCCAAAGTCATTAAAGCTTTGAAAGAAATTCAATCATATATCTATGATGGATTGTAATTATAAGAAAAATAAGTAAAAAATTCCACTATTGCACATTGTAGGAATTACTTACCACCAGAAACATTTCCCAAAATGTCTTGTTTTTTTAGAAAGACAAACGCTTGAGTTCTACAGTTCTTCTGTAAATGGGCTAAAGGAGTTAGCTTATGAGCCTTAGAGACTTCCCAAAGTCTTTGTGATGGACCATGAAAAAGCTTTGATCTGTGCACTAGAACAAATATTCCATGAGTCAACCAGACAGTGCTGTCAATGGAACTTGTCTAAAAACATACACAAAAAATGTAAAGTGTGATTTCATAATGAAATTGAAGGGTGGCAAAGCTTTATGTTGCTGTGGGGTAAGTATGGGGCCTCAAAAATCAAGAAGGAGGCAGAGTTCAATGTTATGGAACTTATATTAAGTGCTAAATCACTGCCTCTACTGTAAATCTTCCTAGTTTTGGGTTCCTTACATTATGACTTGTATAAACTGTTTTTTGGAAGACTCTGAGGATGTACTCAAGTATATGTATCATAATATCTTCTGTATCAAAGAGACTTTTTTGAAGGTTTGGACTTGCAAAAACCCAGACTTTGGAAATAAAACAATGTCTTGGGTTGAAGGAGCCCATGCTGCTCTACAAAAATTCCTTGCAAACTTGTTGGGAAACATGTTGTATATTTGGAAAAATCTAGAGGGCACAGTTTCCAATAAAATTAAAAAAGTTCAGGCTTCCCCTTAAAAATCTCAAGTAATTATTGGAATAGTTCTTCCTAATGAACTTTTATCATTCGGATACAAGGTCTCTTTAAAAGCAATCAAACTTGTTGGGGATCAATTAGAGAGGTGAAAGCGGAACCATGGTGGGGAATTGTGCACCAATTCATACTCAACAACTATAGGTTTGCCCTTTTTCCACCAAATAGGGGACTTACTAGTTTCAAGAGGCTCCATTTTTCCTGAATGTTCATCCTCAGTGGAGATTGGATTATTAACCTTGCAGTTTTAGTTATGTAGGTTGGTTTAAGTTGGATTTTTTAAGTCACTTTGTGATTAATGCTTTTTGATTAAAGGTTTTTTATAAATGCTTTTTGAAAAATTCTTTTTGAATGATGATTCCTAATTAACTAAAATTTTGATTTCTACTTGACTAATATTTGATCCTTTTGAATTTTTAAACTTCAATGCTGATGAACCGCTCAACAATTCTAAGTTACATGAGAAGCTCAGTTCAATGATCTTGAATCATCCTGATCAAGATTACTGCGGGCTGTTGAAGCACTTGATGGAGGATATGGCCAATTATTGATCAAAGCCAGGACTTGAACCTAAATTCTTGCAATCAAGGAGAGTCAATCAAAATTTGACATATACTCAGCAATATCCCTGTTGATTTGAACATGTTGAAAAGGAACTTAAGCGGGAAAAGAGAAGTAGAAGACACAAATGAAGAAAAGACAAATGATTGTAAGTATTTTCTTTGATGAAAGTTTGATTTTTTGTTTAATGAACTGATTGAGAATTGCTTATAGTTCAAGTTAGGCTCTTCACATTAATTTCTAAGTTCATAAGGAGAGACTGAAATTTCATTGGGTTTGGTGCCATTAGAATCCAATCCCTTTTCAAAGCATAAATCAGATGCACTGGAGGAGTCTCACAGAAGCTCATCTGTGGTGATTGATGATCCCTTTAATGAGATTAGAGTTTTTGCTGTCTAATTTTTGATTTTAGGAAGTCAACTACCTCAATCAAATACCTGAAGATAGAACAAATACTAGATTTCAATGAAATCAATGAAAATATTCCCTCTTTGAAATGGCTTTCAAAGCTTAACATGGGTCAAATAATAGCTGATAATTATTGAAGAAAAATACGTTTCATTTAATTGCAATCATGTTTTTCTTTTACTCCTATGACAATGGGTGTAAAAGAACAATCATATCGTACGTTAATTTTCTTTGTTAACAATGAAAATTAGTTCCAGCTTGTACTTAAGTGAGATGTGATTCCAATCCGACCCATAGTTTCAAAACCATGTTCCATGATTTCTAAAAAATCAGCTTGCTGGGTTGATCACCTCAAAGATCAACTTGGTTTGTATTCTAACTTATAGATTAATTTCATCATTTTGGTTGGTTGTAACATTCTGATATTGTAAACATTTAATATAAAGGGTTATCATATTTTGAACATCATTATGTTGATTGTTTTGAGCTAACATAATTATGATGAGCGTTTTGAATGAGATTTTAATGGTAAATCAGTTCAACTTGTGATGAGATCAGCTTAACACAACTTGAACTTGTTTTTTTTTGGTGTTTTTAATTTTGGGCTGGTCAAAAGATTTGAATATTTTTTGGCAACTTTAATTTAGGGCTGGTCAAAGGACTTCTTTTATTTTTTGGATGGTCAAAAGACTGTTATTTTTTTGGCAGTTTTACTTTAGGGCTGGGCAAAAGACTTCTTGCATTTTTTGGCCCTTTTACTTTAGGGCTAGTCAAGTTGAACTTGAATTTTTTTAAGTGAATCTGAAGAAAACGGGTCAGTTTTCTTCATTTTTGATCATTTTTATTTTTATTTTATTTATCTGTTTTTACTTATTTTATTTTATTTCTTGTTTTTTTGTTTTTTTAACCAAAAACTCAACTTTTCTTGATCTTTTGGTTGATTTCTGTTTTTTTTGTATATTTATTTAGTTTTTTGGTTTTATATTATACCCTTTATTTTTTATTTTTTTTTGGCCACCAGAATTTTAGCCTTGTGTCACAGCTACATCACTTAATTTGAGCCTTGTAGACGCCCATGCTGCTTGAATGTGGTTGTACCAGCCGTATGGCACAGCAAAAAAACTTCATTTTAGCCGTGTGCGGCTCTGCACGGCTTGAATTTAGTCGTGTGGCCACCACACGTAGGCCTGGAGGCATGTGGAGTACAGCTCAACCACACTCAAATTGTGTGGGGTCTGCACGGCTCAGGTGTAGCCATGTAGCAGTTCCACAAGGCTTAAATGAGCCATGAATTTAACATCATCCTTTAAATAATTATATAAAAATTGACCAAATAGTCACAGAACCAGTATGGCACTTTTTTCCAACTTAATATTTCACACATGTTGTCACGTATAGGTTTTACACCTAACATTCACTCAAAACTGAGGTGTTTTGTATATTTTAGAAGTTACACGCAGAAAGGTGTTATTTCAAAATTACGGCGCGCAGTTCCGCATCCATACACAAAACCTCTGCCCCTGTAGCATCAGATTCCTGCGTACAGAATTCCTGCGGGCAGCTAATATTGCCACGCATGCAGCAGATCCTACCCTTGGGCACCCAATTGGGCTGATCCCTGAATCAGGATGCATAGTGACAAATCTGACAATAGGTACCGCTCCCAAGAGCTAAAACCTAGTAGGATACACCTGTTTTATGTAATTTTGTCACATATGCATGAAAAATGGTTTAAAAACATTAAAACCTTAATAAAATCATTAAATAATTATTTTTTGGTATTTTAAATTAAAAATCAAATATCAAGGATTACCACAACTCAGACAGATACTAATGTTTGAAGACCACAAAACACAAAAAGGAGTAGCTTTGAAAAATATTAGAAATTACCTACATCATAAAAAGATGATGGGCAAAAAATAAATATCCAGATCTGACCAATGTAGTTCAAGGATAATAGTACAAATCAAGGATAAGTGAAGAATGATCAAAATGAGGTAATTAACATAATAACAGACCCTGTAGCTAAAATAGTACAAAAATTCAGTAGATGCTGATTTACAGCACCACGTGGACGTGAAAAACCTCCCTTTGTTAGCCTTCTAGCCTCAGAAAATGAGAAGAAACCTCTCTACGTGCCCTGAGAAGCTCTTTATCACCCCAAGAAGGTATTTATACAGACCTCTTTGGATATATTGTTCCTCATCAGTTTTATGAGGAATTTATGATTATCAATCAGATACCTTGTCATTGATAATAAAGTGATTATAAAGAAATAAGCAAGTGAGTTATAAATTATTCTGTATTATTATCATTATTTCCCAAAAGCGATCAACCTGATTCATTAAATTATTGTCAAGAAATCAACCCCAACTTTTCTGAAACCCTTTACCTGAATCTTTGCAGGCTTTCTGTGTAATTATTGATCAGAGTAAGTTTTTTACTTCCTGCGTAGGCCTGTGTGCTGTTTTTCCCAGCCATATTAGTGGATATGTCCTTAGATGGCACCCATCATCATTCCAAGGTTCTTAAACTTCCCACGGAGGCCCTATGAAGAGAGGTTGTTTGTCTGTAAAGATCAACAGTATTAAAATACTTTGTCCCCTTGTTTTAGAAAATATTGAGAAATTTTTTAACCAAACCAAGCAAACCTTGCACCAGCCCTTAAAATCTTTATTATTTGAGATTTTTAATTTTTAATCTTTGGAATATTATTTTTCCAGTATTTTGATAAATATCTGAAGCTAAAGGACTGCAAGGTTGTTGGTTTCAGAAATCTGGAAGCTTTCCTTTCAGGGTGTATTATTTTCCAATGGCAACCAATAGAGTGCATTCAAGCATGACCATCCAGGTCTGGAATTTTGAGCCATCCAGTGCACGCTTTGGGACCCAGCCCATTGCTGTCTCCAGGTGTGCCTTCATGGCAAGCATATTGGTGGCTTGTAAGGCTTTTGATGACATGATGTGTGTTTGGCTGGCTGTGGAGGTTTTAGTGTTCAAGCAAGAAACTGGGTTTGTGGAGCCTCCGTGGCAGTGTTTTCTGCCTCTGTCTTCCACCTGAGGTTGGTATTTTCAATTTTTCTAACACGGTATCAAGCTTTTCTGGTCCCATTTTTCTGGAATATTTTGCTACTGATGCTAACTGTCTAGGTTTTTGACTGTCCATGGGACTCGCAGCACAAAGTTTTGCAATATTGTGATCATGGGGGTCATATTTTGCTCTAAGGGCTCATAACTTGTTAGGTGCAGGTGGATTATGTGGGTTGACAAGATAAAGTTAGATTTCTTATTATTCATATTGGGATAATACAATGGTTATCATCTTGTCTTTTTACATTGTTTTGGATAATTATATATAATATAAAGAAACGTGAGGAAGGAAAATATATGTATAAGTAGCAAAAAGATGACTTACCTGGGGTAAAAAGATAAAGCTAGATTTTTTATTATCTGCATTGGAATGAAACAATGGTGATCATCTTGTTGCCCTGGGTTTTCATTTTTGTGATCAATGGAAGGAAAATTCTGGAAGTAGAAGATGAAGGAAGGAAGGGGAAAAAATGAGTGGATTTTCATATTCTTCTGTTGTATGCATATTCATTCTTCTGTGAGTCTTGAAAGGGATATGAGAGGGGAGAATGGATGAAAAAACCGGAATGGGAAGGAAGAAGCAATGGGGATTACATTTACTGTCTATATGATGTAAATCCCACCAAAGTTCCCATAAATCCCACTCAAGGTCCCACTTAGCAAGCTCCAGAACTTTTTCTAACATTTTCAATTGGCGTTGGAGTTGTGGAGCTGGCTTTTAAGCAAGGGTCTGTTTTTTCCACAGCTGGGGACCCCACTTGGTATATATACCTATTAAGCAAGGTTAAAAAGTACAATTGCAGATTCCCTCTGGTACCTTTTGCATACTCAAAGTGAGAAATGCAGGTGCATGTGTTGACTAAAAAAAAAGAATGGTACACCTGCTTTAAACCCAGTAGGGAATATTCACCTGTTTTTTTGAAGGTGTTTTGAAGCCCGGTGGCATAGACCAAACTTGTCCTATAGCCATCAGAATCACTTTTATAGTAAAAAACAGCTTAAACCATCAAATTAAGCTCAGAGAGGGATTCTACCTGAAAAATAACCTATATTCACTCAGCCAAAGTTGCCCTCTATTGCTCATGGATTAGAAGATACAGCCCAAGAAAACTTCAAATGTGGCAAACTCATACCCAGCCAGGTGTCACAGCTCTTTGGAGGGCATAAAGACATAACTTGGAAACCCTCAAGTACATACCAGTGAAAGCTTACTCTCAGCACCAGGACCATACACCAACCCTGTCAACTCAATCAGAATACAGAAAAACAGATACATGAGGCAGTGTGACTATTTCAGCTCCTTTCACCTCAACTAGAATACAGAAATACAGATACATGAGGCAGTGTGACTAGTTCAGCTCCTGTAACCTCACCCAGAATGCATTAAAATGAACATACAGAGGCTGTGCAGAAGTATGCAGGAACAGTATAGGCAGGAGAAAGTGGAACCATTCCCAACCAAAAACAAACAAACAAGCAAAGATACATACAAAAAGCTGTGAAGGAGTACACAGGAAAAGTATAGGCAGGAGAAAATGGAACAAGTCTCAACCAGAACCAAAAAAAAACTACCAGAACCAAAAAATCCCAGCACCACACAGCAATTTATGTAGTCAGAAGGATGTGATACCAAACAACCTACCAGTACAAGTTCACCTTAGGGTTATCTAGCAATTTATGCAGGAAGCAAATAAAATTTAGTAGCAAAATAAAAACCAGTGCAAGCTCAACACAGGATTCCAAGCAATTTATTCAGGTAGCCAAAACCATTCAGCCCCAGAAAAACCACAAGTACTGCACAGGAATATATTTTATCTGAAATAAACAGCAGTGTATGCAGGGCTTTGAATGCATGAAACCCTTGGAAAAGCTTTTTCCAGCAGAAATGCCTCATTCAACTGTAAAAGCTCTTTCCAACCAGCAGAAGTTGTTAAATCCTCCTCCTAATCCTCATCCCAAGCGTCCTAAGATGGCCATGACATCCTCTTCCAGCCCCCGCACTGCGAGCTTGCAGTCGGTGCAGATACCGCTCTCTCTCCAGCTCGTGGCCCCTGGCCTCACTCATCAACTATTCCGGGGACTCAACCGTGGCCTTTCCTTTTTCCTTTCTCTCAACAGTTTGACCTTCTCTCCAATTTCATTTCTGATTCTCTTCTGTTCATTTCCCTCTTTCATCTCCCTTGTCCTCACCTTTCTTTCCTTCTTATCATTCTCAATCCTCTCACGTCTCAATCCACCTCATCAACTTCACAACAATCCCCAACTTTTCTTGTTGATTCAACACCAACATCCCAGCTGCAAACTCTCAACGTTCCTTCTTCAACTCAAATCTCCATTGTCAATCTAGATTCCTTCAACATTCATTGTCAACTGTCTGGTATGATTTCCGCTGTCCTTTTTCTATCTGCTGTTTTCTTCAATTCTTTATTCTCTTGTCTCTCAACTGAATCCTGTTGTTTCTCAGACTGCATCACGTCCCTCTTAGTCTTGAATTCTTTCTTTCAATGAAATTCAGATTAAAAGAAATGTCTCATGTAACTTTATCTCACTGTTCCTCACCAGAGAAGGTAGAACCCTCAGAGGCAGCCTGGAGCAAGCCTGGGGGCAGGAAGCTTCTATTTCAGGAGGGCCTCTCTTCCCTATCCAAGTTGTATCATCAAGGCCACCTTGCCCATCATCATCCCCCCAGGCACTAAGCCTGGAGTGGTCACCCTTTAAAAAATTATTAAACCCTTATACACAATATCAACCATTACCAACAATGATCAAACCTTATATTTAAAAAAAACCACCTGTAACATGAAAGGATTATCCATTAGTAAGCAATAAAGCAAGAAAAGTACATAAAGGATTTTTCCCTTAGTCAGCTTCTATCCTCCAAGTCACCCACCTCTTCTGCCACTTCTTCCTAATCAAGCTTTAAAATATTTATCCAAGGTCTGATAGAGACTACTATTGTAGCAACTCTATTTGAAAATAAGCCAAGAATATATTTTATTTCATTGTTGTGAAACTTACTATAGTACTCAGAGGGGCAGGAAATTCAAAACAACCCTTATTATTTTTGTATATTATAAATATTTTTAGTAATAAGTTACCCCTCAAATGACTGCCACCAAGCAATTTACTAAACAAAACCCAATCCCACAGGAGTCTCTACACAGGCAAAGTAGACATTTTTACACGCGGGGGGATATCTCTGAGATCTCACAAATCTCATCTATCTCTCCCAAAATTCAACCTGCCAGAGCACCTAAGTTGTTTCAAAGTCTACCAAATATGTAAGCCCTCTGATACCAGGAACTTTGAAGTTGTTTAGCTACAGAGAGTGAAAAAATAATCAAATAATAATAATAAAAATAATCAAAAGATAAAACTTAAAAAGCTCAAATAATCAATATTTTTAAGATCTGGTGCAAGGAATAATTTCTTTGGTTAAAAGGGTTTTCAATTTGTTATAACAATAGAGGCCACAGTATTATACTAGCAGAGATCTTTACAGACAGAAAAACTCTATTCAAAGGTACTACTTAGGCATTTTAAGAACCTTGAATGATAATGGTTTCCTTATAAGGAATTATCCATTTATATGGCCACTCAAAACAGCACAATGACCAAGTCAGGAAGGGAAAAACTCATTCTGAGTCAAATCCACAGAAAATCCTGCAATGATTTAGGTAAAGGGTTTCAGGGCTGATGGGGTTGATTTCCAGACTAAATGTTAGTGAATCAGGTTGACTGGTTTTGGGAAGTAATAATATTACTGCAGACTAAGTCATAGATAAATTGCTTATATATTTAAAAGATATTGATTAACAATGAAACGGCGCCTGATTGATGAGAATAAACTTCTGGTAAAACTGATGGGGAATAATGGATCCAAATACGTCTGGTTAAAATACCTTTTGGGTGATGATGAGCTTCTCAGGGCACATAGAGAGGGTTCTGCCCATGAGCTGAGGCTTGTAAGCCATTGAGGGAACGCCTAGCACGTCCACTCAGTTCTGTCAATAATTTTTCCTCAGATCTGCTGGATTTCTGTAATATTTTGGCCACAGGATCTATTAATCTATTAATGGCGTAATTCTGATCATTAAGCAATTATCCTTCATTTCTAATACAAATATTGGTTTGAAGTAGACCAATGTGGATATTAATTTATTTTCAATCATCCAATGAGCACTTAGGTAATTTTTAGTAATTTTTACAGCCACTCCTTGAAGTGTTTTGTGGTCTTCAAGATTAGGATCTGTCTGTTTTTTGGTAAACTTCAATATTTGATTTATTGTTTGAAAGGGTGATGTTAAATTAACGGCTCCAGTTGTGTGGGAGCCATGTACAGGGCTCCAGCTGTGTGGAAGCTGTGTACAGGGCTCCATTCGTGTGGGAGACGTGTAGGGCCCCACAAGGCGTGTGGGAGTGGTGTAAGGCACCACAAGGCCTGTGGGAGTTGTGTAGGGCTCCTCAACGCGTAGGGGCCCATACACTACTCAATATAATTTATTATTTATTATTTATTATTTATTATTTATTATTTATTATTTATTATTTATTATTTATTATTTATTATTTATTATTTATTATTTATTATTTATTATTTATTATTTATTATTTATTATTTATTATTTATTATTTATTATTTATTATTTATTATTTATTATTTATTATTTATTATTTATTATTTATTATTTATTATTTATTATTTATTATTTATTATTTATTATTTATTATTTATTATTTATTATTTATTATTTATTATTTATTATTTATTATTTATTATTTATTATTTATTATTTATTATTTATTATTTATTATTTATTATTTATTATTTATTATTTATTATTTATTATTTATTATTTATTATTTATTATTTATTATTTATTATTTATTATTTATTATTTATTATTTATTATTTATTATTTATTATTTATTATTTATTATTTATTATTTATTATTTATTATTTATTATTTATTATTTATTATTTATTATTTATTATTTATTATTTATTATTTATTATTTATTATTTATTATTTATTATTTATTATTTATTATTTATTATTTATTATTTATTATTTATTATTTATTATTTATTATTTATTATTTATTATTTATTATTTATTATTTATTATTTATTATTTATTATTTATTATTTATTATTTATTATTTATTGTATATTATTTATTATATATTATTTATTATATAATATTCATTATATATTAGGGGGTATCAAAGTTAACCAAACCCGCCATTTTTTTATGGCAGGTATCAACCCAAATCCGCCATTTCAAAACCGCCATTAAAAATCAAAAAAACCCACTTATTTCAGATCAGACGTGTTAACGTTAACCTGAAATAAGTGGGTTTTTTCAAATAAAGTATTGAAATGCTTCCACCACCTGTTGGCTTCATACACCCCTGTCTTCCCACCTCCTTCTACCTCCTACCTCATTGGAAACTTTTTTAGCCCCAGCCTCATCATAAAATTTATTGACCACTCTCATCACTTTATTGCTCTCATCACTTGATCAATCTCATCCACTTCATCGCTCTAAAAACTTCATCACTCTCATCACTTAACCGCTCTCATCACTTGATCACTCTAATCCACTTTATCGCTCTCAAAACTTCACCACTCTCATCACTTTATTGCTCTCATCACTTGCGTAGCCCTTACTCTTTCAAATGGCCCCTCAGCGAACCTCCCCCCGCAAGTCCAACACACCCAAGAGAACATCACCAAGGAACTCCACAACAAACAATCCTCCCCCATCAGCTTCCAAGGGCTCAAGTAAGCTCAAGAGAGCTGATCACATCATCCTGGTAAACTGGCTGAAAATTCCCTCCAACTACAATGCCTGCTTTGGATCCAACAATGAAAAATGTGTTGGCCAACCTCAATCCTCTAAGGTCAATAGTTATCTCCTGATGGCCAATGAACTCAAGAAAAAAACAAAAGGTAGGCTGGATCTGTTATCCAAACAGATGAGGGAGCGGTTCAAAAACTATCAAGCCAAGTACAAAAAGGCCCACTCCATGTTTATCTCCACTGGCTTTGGTATCACCAACTTGGACAAAGCCAAAGGAATCAACTCAGTGGTTGATAAGTTGGACTCCATTTGTCCTTTTTATATTCAAATGGATGAAATCTTTGGAAAGAAGGCCAACATCACCCCCCTAGCTGCTTTTGATGCCCAACAATCCAATTTTGTTGATGCCAAGGACTTGGCTGGGGATGCTCAGCCTACCAACGGGGACCTTGATCAAACCTTGGCCTTGGAGTGGCCCCCATCTGATGACAAGGAGGATATTCAAACACAATTGGCTCCAATCACTTCTACTTTGGTATTGATTGATCAGTCAATCCCGACCTTGGACCCCTCACTTCCTTCTTTTGATTGCTCTCTTCCTGGGGCAGAACAACTGGAGAACTTGCCCAATGAGGAGGATGTTATTCCTGGATCACCGTTGCCATCAACATCTGCTCAAGTGAGGAACTAAATTGTTTTTGATTCTGTCTGGTTGCTCCTGACTGATTTACATTGTAAAAAAACAGGCTGTTCCATTTTTGATTGGCCAAAAACTCAAGCCAATGGGGCCTCCCACATTGCCTTCAAATACTAGTGAGGACTTTCAGACTCAAACCTCCTCTGCCAAGGGTAAGAAAAAGGCCTCCCATTCCATCAATGTCAACCCCAAAATTCATCAAAAGAGGAGAAACACTTCCAGTTTTTCGGGCTTTGAAGAAATCATGGAGAAGCAAGATTCATGTAAGTTGATTGATTCAATATCCTTGCTTTCAAAATCATGCTCATTGCCATTCCCCTCCAAAAAACAGTGAAATCACAAATTGAATCAGATAAACTTCAGTTTGAAAAGCAAAAGTGGGATTGTCAACTGGTCATGGATGGTCAAAAGCAGCAAGCCAAGACTTTGGCTAATCAACAAAAATTGGATGCTGAGTGGAGGTTGAAACAAGCTGAGCTAGAGTTTCAAAAAGAGGAAAAGGAGAAGGATGGGCAGCAAGTGAAACTGGAAAAGGATAGGGAACAACGGGCAAACAAAAAAAAGGATAAGGTATCAGTAGCTTTGGCTTGCATTGGCAGTGGTAGAACGTTAGAAGAAATACAGCAGATTACTCAAATGCTGGGCTTGTAAATATATTTGCATGGATGAAAGAAAAACAAATTATTTTTTACTACAACAACGTTTGAGAGCATTCTTAACCCCACCAATATACAGATCTTTTTTGTTTTTATTGATATTTTTTTCTCTAGAGTAAATTTGGCCATTTTTCATGTCCCTACAAGTGCTCTGAGTTTTTTCATTAATTTGGAGTGACATGGCCATTCTGGTATGTGTTTCTGTGTCCACAGCTGGAAAGGTACCGTGCTTGTGCTTGTTAGCCGCCCAAACTATTTTGACTATACCTTTTTGCTTGAAATCAATTCCAAAGCCAAGGTCAGGAAAAACAAATTGACCGTCCAAAACTTGATATTCATGCGTATCTTCAATAAGTCAACCATTTGATTTTTTGGTTGGGACCACAAGTAAAAAGGAATAGCCAGAGATGTTGCCTTTGTCAATATGAGGAGAATTGTAAAAAGAATCCAAGGTGAAAGTGAGGTGTGGGTAGCAATCAAAAGGTGTAGGCTTGGAACCAAATTTTAACAAAGAGAAAGAGGGGATGTTGCTGTCCTTCATGGTATCACAGTTTGATTCAAAGGCAAGTTTGGCCAAATGGCAAAACATTTGTCCTAAAATTTGGGATACTTTTTCGGCCTTCAGGTTGAGGACAGCGTACTCTTGAGGAGAAGATCTAATGGATGATTTCTTCACATAATGTCCAAATAACTCAAAAGGGTTCATGGATTTTTGCGAACCAATCTCCCACATTTTTCCACCCCAAGATCTTGAGGGACCAACCGGGTTGACAAATTTTTTCAAACAGTGAAGGAATGTTGTCACAAAGTTGATATCTTTCTTATCTTTCTCAGATAGTCAATCCAAAGGCACAAATTCAATGATGGCAACCAGAGCATGGTGATCAGATTGGTCAAGAACAATAACTTCCATGGTGGAAGAAGTGGAAATCCCCAATTGTCTGTTTTGCTTGCTTAAATTCTTCCTGGGTGGGTTTTTGAGGGTTCTTTTTCTTTTCAGCCGTGATAGCAGGGTACAGATCCAAAGGGCATAGCTTTCATCTAGACCAGGCAAACTTTTCCTTGATCCAGTTGTCAGTCACTTCCAAAGAAATTTCCAAATCCCTCATTTGAGCCCTCCTTTTTCTACAATTCCTCTGCTTGCCACCTCTCTTTATGTTTTTCATACCATCTCCTTCCATCTTTCTCACTCCCAAGCACTTGCTGCACCCAAGGTGAGGATCAAGGTGAAATTTTAATGGTTGTATAACATTTTGAGTTTGGTAGGCAGTGAAGGAATCAATATCAAAAAAGGGGTTGGACAAACAAAAAGACCGGTCAAACAAATAAAAAAAAATGTCAGCAACGTTCTCATTATTGGCGACAAACGGTGGGATTAAAAAAATAAAAAAGAGATGAAAATCAAAACCTGGCAGAGCTAGAAAACCTAAAAAAAAAAAAAAAAAAAAAAAAACAAAGAAAAAACAAAGGGAAAGTCAGTTCCCTGTACCCTCCAAAAACTCTGCATTGATTGGCCCAAACAATTGGCCAATCAATCGCGAATCAATTGCTCAATCAATTTGCAATCAATTGCTTGATCAATTGCAAATCAATTGGGCAATTGATTGCCCAATTGATTCGCAATCCTGCTCTGAATATATCTTGCTCCTGATCCTTTGTCTGTCTTTGTTGGCATGATGGTTGGATTCTTTCATGATGCGTGGATCCAATCTCCAATCGATTCTAAACTGATCCCCAATTTGATCACCTTACCGGCTTCCATCTTAGGATTTGATCCATTCATTTTGATCGTCCCTTCAATCGTCTCTCCCAATCTATAGATTGATTTGACGACCAATAGTTGGGCAACCAATCTGCCATCCTTATTGATGTCAAACAATACTAAATGTTGGTTGGAGGGTTTGAATGATGAGTTGACGGCTACTGTCTCATGAACAATAAAAAGACAAACAAGTTGCGTACCTCTAGGTGCAGACCTACTGATGAGCTCTACAGTTGTCATACAACCATCCTGTAATTCTTTGATAGGATTGTTGGGCTCTTTCATCATAGGACCTCCTCCACAAACTTGTCCGATAATTGAACCTCCCAACAGTTCGTAACCGTACTTTTCCAATCTTGCTAAACCCTTGGCATAACTGGTAGATGATCCATCTAGGGTTGAGTTTGGCTTTTGAGCTTTTGGAGTTAATTGATCGGCAGTAGATTGGGAAAATATCCTTCTAGCCTTTGCTGTATCTCTGGACAATATAATGGGCTTCAATAGGTCATAGAAAGGTTTTGAATCATTCACTAACGCAATTGATCCAAGGTAGTGCAAGAGGAATTGAAGAGAGAAATATGTAAGAAGGGAGGGGCAGCGGAGCCAAGGATTAGTGGATCATCACCAAACACATTGAGCAGACATAGCTGGGTAACAAAGCTAGAAGGGAGACAATATACCAACGGTTGACGTGATTAAATATTCTGATTGGGATTCTGAAAACTTGAATCTTATGCTCTCAATGACAATGACCGGAGGAACTAGTCAAAAAACTAGTCCTGAGGGGATCCGCTGATAGTGCTTGATTGGAGGGCTTGGTTTGATGTTGATCGATGGGTGGGGGAGAATCCAAGAATACATTTGTTCCAACGATCAACTTGTAGTTAAACTTGATGAATTTACCTCTGTGGGTGGGCGGCAGGTTGATGGGAAGATCCATCAAAAAGGAGTCTTTTTTTTTTCAGGTCAGGTATTTTCGAAGCCATCAATTGTAGCAAAGCGCAAAAAAAAGGGGGGGAGAGAGTGGGGGAAGAAGGAAGAAAATGAAGAGTTACTGTTTGATGATATGGCACAAAGAGAGTGGATTATATATATTGAGATCAAGAATTTTGTGTAGTTTTTGAAAAAAAAAAAAAGAAAAGGAAAGGAAAGGAAAGAAATAAAAAAATCAGAACTCCTGGAGATATAATCCAAGACAACGGGTGAGATGGAGACAAACAAACGCGAGGTTGGCCAGGTTGGAGTCAGATGTTGACGTCCAAGAGACTGATAGGATTTTGAAAGACTGGGAATTGGTTGGGGGGATTCTAATGGGAGGAGAAGGAAGAATATGATGGCGGGTGAGGGTGATGATTGGAAGGAAAATTGATTGGAGGACTCAAGCCAAAGAGCCAAGCCATCCAGGTTGGTCTTGGATTGGATTGATGGAGATGGTTGGGATTGTCTGGGACCAGTTGGCCGCCACCACAGGTTTGAGGATGGCGTAAGGATTCAAAGTGGATGAGATCGATATGCTTATACTGTAGTTCAAAGTAGCCTTTGAACCGACAGTAGGACCAAGCCAATAGGAACGATCTAGGCGGCCAAGGGTGAAATATCGTTCAATGGGGAGGGGCACTTGAGCCTAAAAGTTGTTATGAAGCCCTCCTCGGACTGGGAGGTTGATGGTAGATTGATGAAGGTTGGGCTGAGGAGTAGGAGGGTGTTGAGAGTTTACAAGGGGATAGATTAGTGGGAGCGGTTTGATTGAGATCAAATTGGAGCAGGGATGGTTGGAATGGATTGAATGATCTTGGGGATAGGTTTAGATTCAAGCCTGTAGGAGGTCGGGATGATGGATGGTGGGGGGAGAGGTGGACTGAAGAGGATGAGGATGAGGATGAGGATGAGGATGAGGATGAGGTTGAGGTTGAGGTTGAGGATGAGGATGAGGTTGAGGATGAGGTTTTGCGATCAAACTCAACAGGATGGGTTTTGAATCAAGTAGGATCTCAGACAATGGTTGATGAGATCGGAGGTAGAAAGATGAGTTACGATCAATTTGGTTGATGACAATTGACTGATGAACCAATTCCTGGCTGGGATTGATGGATTCTGAATCGGTCGAGCAGCTGATGAAGCTGGGCTGGAGGATGGCAGGAGAGCATCATGATGGTCATCGATTCTGGTCAATGGTCTCAGACCACCAACACTGCTGAGTATGGCCTGGTTGAAGTGGTTTAAGGATGAGATCAAAGTGGGTCGTCTGCTGGAAGGGGTTGAGATCAGAGCTTCTGCTTCCTCTTCTGCTTCTTCCTCCATTTCTTCTACTCTCATCCTCATCGACAATCGATCATCATGGCCATCGTCATTCTTTGTCAACTTGAATTTGATTGTACATTTGAACCTTTCTCCGGCGTAATAGATCAATCTCTTGGGTCTGACAATGACCATCATCTTGACTTCTTCTTCCCTCCTTCTTCCTTCCATGCCTTGCCTTAGCCTCCAACGACCACCAGTGAGATTGATTTGCAATTGATCGCTTGATCAATTTGCGATTGATGGCAGGAAGAAGATGAAGGGGAGGGGGGACTCACCAAGGGCAGAGGATGGACCAGAGGATAAGGAGGGGGAGGGGGACTGGGCTGGCTGGACCTGGGGGGGTTCAAAGGGAGGGTTATGGTAGGAGATCAGCCAGGTGAAAAAAGAGAAAGGTGATTCAATGAGGGGAGGGGAATCACCTTTGATGGTTGATGGAGGTTGGGTTGGAGGTAGGTATGTTGTTGGTGATGTGGATGTTGGTGAGGTTGGTAAAGAGTGAAGGTGGTGGTGTTTTGGTGAGTTTTTGAAGGTGGTGGTGATGAGTGAGGTGGTTTGGTGAGGAGGAGGCAGGGTTTGACCGGTGAGTGAGTGGGGTGAGGTTGAAGGGGTTGAGTGGTGAGGGGGAGGGGGGTGGCATTTGGTGAGTGGCAGGGTTTGAGGTGGAGGTGTTTTTGGATTCAAGTCCACTAAAAAAAATAAAAAAAAAACTCAGCCTATGAATCTTGGGTGAACAACCAAAACCAAAAAAATATGGTGAAGGGAATTTTTACCAATTTCAAAATCAAAAATTAATCATCAAAGCAAGCAAGGGTGAGAGGAAGAATCCGCTCTCTCATAGAAGAAGATGAGGGACCAGATGAGACAGGGATGACTCAAGGCGGATCAGGAATATCATCTTGGAATATTTTGTCCCATTCATCTTTGATGTTGGCCAAAAGGTTGTGAAGGATTACACAAGTGATAATCCAGTTGATGAGGAACCTCATATCTTTGGAACATTGGAGCTGGTTTCGCATCTCCCGTAAGCTGGCCCATCTTCCTTTCAGAATTCCTATGGCATGCTCAATCTAAACTCTTGATTGGGCAAGATGATAGTTAAAATTGGTTTTTCCTTGATCATTGGACAAAACATTCTGGTATGCTGGAACTAAATATTTCCCACTAGCATAAGCCGAATTGGCCAGAAGGTATTGATCTTGGTCAAAGTAGATCTCTGGTTGTTGGGCAATCCACATCCAATTGAAAACATATGAATCATGACAAGAACCTGGAAGGCCAGCATGGAGGGAGATGAACTTCTTTTTGTTATTGCAAACAAGTTGTAGTGCCACGGAGTATCTAAAAAAAGAGATGGAACATATTTGGTCAGTGTGTGATCCAAAGTTTTATCATAGCAATTGGAAAAGAAATGAATCAATTGCATTTTTTTACAATCAAAATAGTGGTTGCCATCTAGGTTGGGTTTTTGACTCAAGGGGATGGTGGTTCCATCAACAAAAACAATGCAACCAGGAAAGCCTTCTGTCTCCATTACTTGAGATATCTCCTTGCGTTCTTCTTTGGTTGGCCATGAAAGGACCGAGCAATGGAAAGATAGGATAGCAATCATGACTCTTTTGGTGTATAATTCAATGCTTTGGTAACTGACTTAGAATAGATTTTCCAATCAATGGATTGCTGATCCATTTCCATTTGACCCCAATCTACAAAGAGCAACGGCAAGTTGGATGGCTGGATCGCGTTGAGGATTGCAAGAATTGTTCTGGAAGATGTGGTAGTCTTCAATCATTTCCAAAATTTTCATGAAAGAAGGCAACAAATTTTGGAACAGTTGCTGGAAGCTTAAGTCAGGGATGAGATGAAGCTTTTGCCTTTCATACATAGGGTTATGGAGAGTGTGTATTCTTGGAACCATGTATTTCTTTTCCAACAGAGAATTCAAAGCTAACCAAGTTGATTCCAAATCGGAGTCTGAATCAGAGTCTGAATGGGAGTCAAACAGTAGAAAAAGTTCAGTCAGCTTTTTTGCGTTTTCAACTTGCTGGCGGGATGTTTGATTGGACATGTTGAGAAAGGTGGTGAGTGATGTGGGGTGATGAGATGATGATGGGATTTGTGTGAAGATGGGTATGTGAAGGTATGTGAAAAACAATAGAGATGTGTGTGATGCTATGGAGATGGGACCGGTATGGATTTGCTGATGTGGATGGGTGTTTTTGATGTGATGGATGGTGGATGGATGATGATGAATAAATGGCGGGTTTAATGGCGTGTTTGATGATTGAAATCCGCCATTTTCATGAAACACGCCATTTTGAAATACACCAGTTAGGGGGTATGTGTATTTCAGAAACCCGCCATTAAAAATGGCGGGTTTTGTCAAAAAGAATGGTGGGTTTGCTAACTTTGATACGCCCTATTATATATTATTTATTATTTATTATTTATTATTTATTATTTATTATTTATTATTTATTATTTATTATTTATTATTTATTATTTATTATTTATTATTTATTATTTATTATTTATTATTTATTATTTATTATTTATTATTTATTATTTATTATTTATTATTTATTATTTATTATTTATTATTTATTATTTATTATTTATTATTTATTATTTATTATTTATTATTTATTATTTATTATTTATTATTTATTATTTATTATTTATTATTTATTATTTATTATTTATTATTTATTATTTATTATTTATTATTTATTATTTATTATTTATTATTTATTATTTATTATTTATTATTTATTATTTATTATTTATTATTTATTATTTATTATTTATTATTTATTATTTATTATTTATTATTTATTATTTATTATTTATTATTTATTATTTATTATTTATTATTTATTATTTATTATTTATTATTTATTATTTATTATTTATTATTTATTATTTATTATTTATTATTTATTATTTATTATTTATTATTTATTATTTATTATTTATTATTTATTATTTATTATTTATTATTTATTATTTATTATTTATTATTTATTATTTATTATTTATTATTTATTATTTATTATTTATTATTTATTATTTATTATTTATTATTTATTATTTATTATTTATTATTTATTATTTATTATTTATTATTTATTATTTATTATTTATTATTTATTATTTATTATTTATTATTTATTATTTATTATTTATTATTTATTATTTATTATTTATTATTTATTATTTATTATTTATTATTTATTATTTATTATTTATTATTTATTATTTATTATTTATTATTTATTATTTATTATTTATTATTTATTATTTATTATTTATTATTTATTATTTATTATTTATTATTTATTATTTATTATTTATTATTTATTATTTATTATTTATTATTTATTATTTATTATTTATTATTTATCATTTCTTATTTATTTTTTATCATTTATCATTTATTATTTATTATTTATTATTTATAATTTATTATTTTTTCTTTATTATTTATTATTTATAATTTATAATTTATAATTTATAATTTATAATTTATAATTTATAATTAATAATTTATAATTTATAATTTATAATTTGTAATTTATAATTTATAATTTATAATTTATAATTTATAATTTATAATTTATAATTTATAATGTATAATTTATAATTTATAATTTATAATTTATGATTTATAATTTATGATTTATAATTTATTATTTATAATTTATAATTTCTAATTTATAATTTATAATTTATAATTTATGATTTATAATTTATGATTTATAATTCATAATTTATAATGTATTATCTATTATCCATTATTTATTATTTATTATTTAGTGGAGGCTACACAACATGATTTTTGTTTTTTAGCGTGCCTTACAACTCAAATGGGACGTGTAGCATGCCGCACAGCACATTTTAGTCTTGTAGCATGCCACAGAGCCCATTTGAGCTGTGTAGCATTCCACACTGCTCATTTGAGTTGTGTAGGGTGCCACACGGCCAATTTTTCCTTGTACACAACTCAAAGAGCCATTTAAAGAGTTATGTACACATCTCAATGAGCCGTGATTGTAACATTACCCTATTCAAAATACCTTAAAATTAATTATACAATATTTTTATCTAGTTTTTAATGTTTTTAGATCATTTGTAATGCATATGTCACATCATTACATATTCCAGGTAAATCCTATTAGGTTATAGCTCCTGTGAGAAGTACCTGCTGTCAGATTTTTTACAACTGATCCTGAGACGGAGATCAGTCATTTCAGATGCGCGCAGGGTAGGATCCCCTGTATGCGTGGAAAAATTGGATGCGCATTGAAATTCTGTAGGCAGGAACGTGATGCTGCTGATTTTTAGAGGTTTGATAGGGATGCTGGACTGCGCGCAGGAATTGTGATATAACAAATTTCCATGTTTAAATCCTAAAATATACACAACAACTCAATTCTGACTGAATTTCAGGTATGAAACCTATATGTGAAAAAATATGTGAACTATTAACTTGGCCAAAAGGTGCCATATTGGCGCAAACTTTTGGTCAATTTTTATCTAATTATTTAAAATCTGAAGGAGTTATATCTCAAGGGTGGGTTCAGTGATTGAACCTACCTCATTTTGGGTGGGTGTCATAATGGCAGTTCTGACACTCCTTCAACAAAACCAATCCAACCTCTTCCACCAGCTTCACCATCTCCCTGTATGGTATAAGCTCTATGTCCATGTACACCTCACCACTGTGTAAATGTGATTCAGTCAACCTTCTCATGATCTCTCCCTCTCTCCATGTCTTGGTACATCCTCCATCTCTACTCAACCCAATTGGTATATGAGTTAGGACATGTCACACTTAGTATATACATAGTACATACTCTCCACTGTCTGTTCAGACCATACTCCCAGGACTCCAGATCAGGCCCATCACCCAATTATTCAACTACAGCCTCCAGCCCAATCAGTCAGCATTTAATACAGTGGGAACTCCAACCTGCAACACCAGCCTCTCATCCCTCAAGCCCTCCTTCTCAGCTCTCACATATACTGGCCTCTTCTTCCCTCATGGACTAATTCCCCCAAGGAATTAGTATAATAATGCTTAATGGTTAGCCCCTCTGCCAGTAGGTTTCATCTCAGCACAAGAAGTAGGTGTCATCTCAGCACAAGACAACCTTCACCCAGCCTTCTTAAATCATATCACCTTATCCCTTCCTGGTTTCACTATTATAGGATTCAACAACCACTTATTCAAAAACCTTCTCCTGGACCTTTCCATTCCACCCTTACCTCTTCTCATCACTTGTACTCCTCCTCTCATCTTCTTCTTTTCAATTCCAAGAAATAATCCTTGAATTCTATGAGTAGTAGTGCCTGTGCCTTGAGCCCCTTGCACCCCAGGGGCATTTGTGACATTATACTAATTCCTTCCCCTTAATTACTGCCCACTCTCTACCTCTCAAATCATCACCTTCAACCAACTCCCTCCCATCCCATTGTTGAACTTGGATAATACTGCCTACGCATGTTGTGAAAACGTTTGTGATTGAGCTGAAAAGTGTGCAGCCTTTAATGTTTCCAAAGGAGTGCTATAAAAGTTGTGGCTACTCTTCAGGAAGCTAATTATTCTCTTTGTGAACTTCTCATAGGCCAAATCCCTCAATTTTCCTTTTTAACATCTTCAACCCTTCTTCTCATCACTCCCTCAAGAGTTTTTTCAAACACCAGGTCCAAATTGGGGTCTCTTGCTGACCAGTGACATGAAGTCACTTGGGGGCCACTGTTGTCCCCATTAAGTATCAAAAAGTTCATCATGGAATCACAATCATCTATTCAATTTTTCACAATTCTATACACAATATTTCTTGTGGGTTTCACCTTTATGGAAATTGAAAGTCTGGAAAATTTTGCTTCTGCTGAAAAATTAGAATCACTTTGATTTCACATTTTTGAAAATTGAAAGTCACCTGGATTTCCCAAATGATGACCTTTTAATTCTGGAATTTCCACCCAGATAAAAAAAGAACTATTTCTGGAAAAAAACAATTTTGTGAAACATGTTGATTTTTGAACTGGGAAATTGATTTGTGAAGGAAGTTTCTTGGTTGGAAAACTAGAAATGATTGTAATTTGTTTTCAGTTTTTGCTATTCTCACTTTTCACAGATTGAAAAGAATAATTTCACAAAGCTCCATATCCTGTAAACACCTTTGGCATTTTTTTCCCAGGCCAAGATTGCAGGCCACAAAAAATCTATACAAATGTGATTATTCATACATGAAAAAATAAAAACCCTCCCTTGGACAAATGAAAGGTTTGCTAAATTTATCCCAACAAAAAAATATATAAATAAACAGAGAAAAAAATAAAGCAGGTTATAGCAAAATCCCAAATGATTTTCTGTTTTGAGATGGGTGTTACAATGCCTAGCATTTCTATCAAAATAAAATTAACAATTCTTTTACACAAGTTTCCCCAGGTTTCACTATAAGTTTGCAAGGGAACCACTTAAAATCAACTCAAAGTTCACTTTTTTTTTTTGGTTACACACCTGGGGCATAAGTCCCACTTTTCTTGTAGGTAAAAAATGGGCCATCACACATTATCCAAGGTTAACCTCTTCAAGCTATTCCTTAGAGTTATTCAATCCATCTCAGGGCTGGAAACATGGGTTTCCTACCTGGTAATAAACTGTTAATTAAGTGCATGTCCTTCATAGACTTTGATCCCTTGGCTTATTCTCTACTAAATCCAGAAGTTTGAATGATCCATCAGTGCTTTTCAACTCCCAGATCCCTCTCATATAATTTACCAAGGTAATTTTTTCAGATTAACTCATAGGTCACTCAAACCTTTTACAATGTTTTGTGAATGGGGTTTTAAAGAAAAAGCTTTTGCTTCATTCTCAAAAGATTTATTTCATGTGAAAAACATGAATATTTCTGCCAGAAAGTGCAGAATAAAAATAGATAATTCCCTAAATGTTTCACAAAAAGGATTGACACAAACCCAAGGTTGGACTCACTACCAGTAATGGGAAGAAGAATCATACTAGGATAAACCAAGACAGCCTGTTTGAGACTTCCATCAGGAAATGAAGGCAAGGCTCCAATGCAGTTTGGAGCACCAGCTACCATTTTAAAAAAATTTTCAACAACTGTCAAGGCATGTTGTAGTCAATTTTCCTTTCTAAGATAACTCCTATTTTTCCTCATTCTCCTATCCTAGATGGGGCTTTTGTGTTACATTTAGTCATATCAATCAATTTTCTGCATGAAGGGTGCTAATATGTTTAACCCACATAAATAATATATTTTAAATATGCTTTTACTTTCAGGGTTTTTGGTATTCTTTCTCACTAATCACCTGAGGAGCTGCATTAGTTGCCTTTGTTTTACATGCATTCTTTGATCCACATATTTTTTTTGTTGGCTTTCTGTGCTCAAATTTCTATCATTGTTGTGGAATTGTCTTTTCCAAAAATTCTCTTTACTCATCATCTCAGAAAAGAACTCTTCTATTTCTGTCACTACAATACTCCAATATGAGCCTATTTTCAAGGGCTACATGCTTGGATTTTAAGTCAAAGCCCTAAATGACCATTTTTAAAACTCAAAATGCCCCCCTGCAACATATTTATGCCCTTTAATGCCTACATAAGTTTTTGATTTAAGCCTATCTAACTACAAATCAGATGTAGGAAGGAATGCCCATTGAGCATGGCATGGCCACAGCCCAAAAAAACAAAAACCATCGACAACAAAAGCCCACACATTGCACGGTTTCCTTAATGGACTCATTTGCACATGCAAACAAATGTCTCCAGCATGCAAAGGCCAACTAATATTGACTATAGCAACTCCCCAACAATCTTTTTTTGTCAATATCTTAGACTTAAAAAGCAAAATTTATTTTATACAAGAAACTTTTTCCTTATAAAATGAGTGAAGGTACTTTACAGACTCATCAAAGTGTGTATTTCATCCACATGAGAGGGTGGGCAGAGGAGGGACTACACTCTTATGTGGTTGTAGTTTCACCTTTGCAAGTGCAGTGATCTGCACTCCCATATAGTAAGGCATGCATGGAAATTTGGGCTGACAGAACCCAAGTGTGGTCCAGGTGACTTGAGCCCCAGCACCAAGGTTAAATTACCCAACACCAATAAGTGTAAACCAGTTAAACCACACTTCACTCAATGTTTTGAAAACCACACGCAATATTGAACACACCTCACCAACTTTTGAAAATTTCTCACTTGATTTGAAACACACCTCAACCTGCCACACCCTCACTCAAGTGAACTTCAACACTCCTCACCCTGCGCATCCTAACCAGAGTAAATTTGAACAATGATTACCAAATTTCTGACACTATTCACCCTTCCAACCCTGGCAAGAGTAATTTTGAAGAATTCTTACCCAATTTTCAACACTCCTCACCCTGCTAAACTCTCAGCAGAGTGGATTTAAACACTGCTGACCTAATTTTAAACAGAACTCACCCTGCTACACTCTCACTGAAGTGAATTCCAAAACACCTCACCCTGATACACTCTCCCCAAAAAGGATTTCGACACACCTTACCCAATTTTGAACATACCTTACCCTGGTACACTCTTCTTAAATTAGATTTATAGAATTCACAGAAATTTTGGACACTCCTCACCTGTTACAATCTCACAAAAGTTGAATTCAACACACCTCACTCATTTTGAACAAACCTGAGCCTGCCATCCAAAAAGGAGGATTTTGGCGTAATGTGGATTAAAGGAAGGAATTTGCACAAAAATTTTAGTGTTTGGATGCAGGCATCCAAACAGGAGAATATTAGTGAAACTTGGATCAAAGCACAGAAGTTGCAAAAAAAGGTTAGTTTTTGGATGCATGCATCCAAACAGGAGGATTTTGGTGCAAGATAGATTAAACCATGGTAGTTGCAACAAAATGTTAGTGTTTGGATGCATGAATTGAAACAGGAGGATTTTTTTGAAAAATGGATTAAAGCATGGTATTTGCAAGAAAATGTTAGTTTTTGGATGCATGCATCCAAACAGGAAGATCTCAGTGCCACTTGGATTAAAGCATTGAATTTGCACAAAAATGTTGGTGTTTGGATTCATGCATCCAAACAGGATGATTTTGGTGCAACATGGATAAAAGCATGGTAGTTGCGTAAAAATGTTGGTGTTTGGATGCATGCATCTGAACAGGAGGATTTTGGTGCAACATGGATTGAAGCATTGTAGTTGCGTGAAAATTTTAGTGGTTGGATGTATGCATCCAAACAGGGGTATTTCAGTGCCACTTGGATCAAAGCACAGATGTTACACAAAAATGTTAGTGTTTGGAGGAATGCATCCAAACAGGATGATTTTGGTGCAAAATGGATTAAAGCATGGTATTTGCATGAAAATGTAAGTGTTTGGATGCATGCATCCAAACAGGACAATTTTGGTGAAACATTTTCAGCTTGCTAATATTGCAAAGCAAGCTGCAAAATCAACAAAACTTAAATAATAATAATAATAATATAATTAACCTGAGAATGAGTAGGAAAACCAAAAATATTATTAGAGAAATGGAATTCTCACCCAAAATTAGGTAGGGTCACTCAATGACCCAACCCTTGAAATCCAACTCCTTATATTTTTAAATAATTAAGGAAAGAAAGACCAAAATACCACGGCTCCACTATTGAGCTTTTGGTCAATTAAATATTTCACACTTATTGTAACCTATACGTTTCACACCTAAAATTGAGTCAGAATTGAGATGTTGTGTATATTTTAGGAGTTACAGACGGAAATGTGTTTTGTCACAATTCCCGCACACAGCTGCGGCAGTCAATGCACCCGCGTGCGGCTGAGATACAGCCCCGTCACTCCGTCAAGGTTATGTAAGCAGCCCTGGGCCTCTGAAAATTATGCAGCCGTGGGACTACGGGTTGACAGAGTGACAGGCGGCCTGAGAGGCTTAGGTACCGCGTAAACATGCTACAACCCACACGGGAAAATTCTACATGTGTAATAAATGTTCCCGTGGATATTAGATAGTCTAAAAGTACATAATATTATATAAAAATACTTCAATAATGTTGTCATTTTTCTGTTCATATTTTGTAACTGACAGATTTAGTCAGCCTAAGATCTATCTTACTGCTTTTATTATCCTATTATTATTGTCTCAGGCCCCTTCTGGGGGCTCTCTAGTTGTTTTAACCCTGCTACCCTAGGCACCCTTTGGGGTTCTCCAATTGTGCTTAAATACTGGTCCTCCCCTTTGACCAGGAATGGAACTCATCTGATTACCAGTCAACAATACCGGAGTGCCCCTTCCTCCTCATCAGATTAGTTCCTCTTGACTATACAAGAATTATCCCCTCTCTATTGGCTCTTTGTAGCCTTATTATTCCTCCTCATCAGGCTCCTCCATAGCCTACCATTACCTTTTCATCCCTCATTGCAATATAGTTATTCTTCAACTCTTCAAATAACCCTTATACGTATTTTTTATTAAATATAATTCAAAGTACCAAGAATTTAGAAAATAAGACAATGACAACTTCTAAAAATATATTAAAATACGTTAATATACTTTTATGAGAATTTGTAGAAATCAAAATTTTTTGTGACATACTAAGAAAACTAATTATGTAAAAATATTACATGAATTCCCATGACTTATATTTTTAAGTAATTATTTTATTAAATCTACTGGAACTCAGAAATAAGTATTAAAATCAATATCATCAATTTACTCCAGTTATTTAATACATACTGAGAACTTACCTGACATCAGGATTTCCGTAGAAATGTCTATTTTAATAATTATTAAATGACTGGGAAAATTTAATAAGGATAATTAATGAAATAATTCATAAATAGGACATATTAGTGTTATTCACACGTCCTAATATCTATTACAAAGTAGAATAATTCCCATACCCTGAGGAATTAGATGCTACCTGTGCTATAGCACCAAGAACACGTGACAGGCTACCACTGATTACCCTGCTAGCCTTAGTGTCCTTCCCTTTGAGCCCCTGTACCCCTCAGAAGGATAGTATTGGGACTTCAAAAGCTATAAATAAATAGCTCTTTTGAGGATATTGATGGGCAGAGACCCAGTTATATTTATATCCAAAAACCGTGCCAAGGTAATAAAGTACTTAAAAGAGATAAGTGAGTGGTTTATGGATAATTCTGATCAATAATATCTGTCCTCAACCTCTTTTTTATCAATTAAAACTGCTGAACAACCTTATAACCCCAGTATACAGTTTTAACCCATCAGTTCACATCCCAAACAGATACCCAAAGAATTTAATAATATACCATTAAGTTTTGTTATCCTTTCTCTGTTGTGGCAGCTTGGTTACAAGGCCCTCCCACTCCACCGTGTATTTTATATACATATTATCTTTGGTCAAAATATCCTTTAAACTAAAGAGCCCAAAGTAACCAGGACTATGTGTTTTCATAGTAAAATCCCTGAAGAGTGGTGTTAAGGATCCCCAATATAATTGTGGCCCCTCTATAAAAATATTATATCATTAATTTATTCATATTGATTTATAACAATAAACTATAACCAAACCAATTAACCCTGCAAAAGCTTAATCCAAATATTATACGGATTTTTGCTGCATTTATTGAATAATATAGTTATTATTTATTCTATCACCTCTGGTAGCTAAAGGATAGCAAGGGTCTTGGCATCCAGGAGGCTGAAAATTTGGGGTCTGGCTGGGAAATATTCCTTTTTTATATTTAATACCTTGTACCACACATTTCATGTATAAATAAATCAAAGATAAATTTATCTGACTTTATAACCGTGATTTATCATTAAATTCTTTTGCAGTGGATTTAAAAACCAATGCAGAATTAATAATCTATTATTAAAATATTTTAAAGATAACAAAAGAATAATATATTAAAAATTATAAATCTACTGGTTGGAAAGCTTTAATTCAAGCTGAGCAACTTAATATCTCTTCTGCGTGTAAACACTTAGATAAACTCCTTGAACAAGCAGATCTTGAGAGGCGTATCAACTTTCAGGCCCTATTAAGGGAACATCAAGATTGGAAGAAATATCGTATAAATTACTTTTTGAAATATAAAAGAAAGCACACAACTTGTATTACCATATTATTTTCTAAAAAATAATATCAATATATTTTATTGACCAATAAAATAAACCTTTTGTAAATCAGTGAACCCTCCTGTACCAGAAACGACCGCCACTGAAATTGATTTTTTGGATCAAGAAATCCCAGATATCTCTGGATTCCCTGAAAATATTGATTGGGAAATTGAAGACCTCATTGGAACTCACCAATACCCTGTAGGATTACCTACAAAGGATAAATTTAATCCCAACAAAGTCTTGGTACCTTTGAAAATCAACTTAAGTGAGTTTTGAATAAAAATTATTTTTACGGATTTTTTCTCCAAAATACCTATAAAAATTTTATTCAAAAATGAACAGATGTAACACAAGAGCCTCAGGGAGAATTCCCTCCTATGGATATTTTCCAACAGCTCCCAGTAACTGTGAGACCACCAATAAGGACTACCATGAAGGGACTGGAACCCATGAATCAAATGTTGATGGACAAGGATCAGAACCAATTACTTCTGCCGTCTCCCAACCTAGAGCCGGAGAAGGTAGTACAATCAAGCCAACCTCCTTTACAAGAAGATTCCCTGCAGCCACCCCAGCATAATCTGGCCAAGGAAGCCAGGATCAAAGACTTAGTCAGAGAGCATGTGAAATATTGGGAAGAGTTCAAAGAACCCAAGCCAAGGAGGACATGGTGTCTATGAAAAAGACAATCTCCCAGGCAAAAGCTACCCAGATAGCTATTCAGAAAATGATTCCAAGGAAAGAGGTAGAATCCTATGTAGAAAAATGGAATCCTTGGGATCAATGAGCCCAACTGAAAGGCAAAGGATCAGGAAAGAAGAGATCCTCTTCCCATCCAAAGCCAAAGGGAAAAAAGATTGGGATCAGATAATATCCCTAGCTCAAAAATGGAAAACATTTTACAACAATTAGCTTCTAATTCTGATCCCAAAAAAACCTCTGATGTAATTACTTCCTTTTCTAATGATATGCTTTATAATTTCAAAATTTTTTGTGAAAATTTGGCCAGTGTTCATAACCAAATGGATAAATTAACCTCAGTAGTAGCCAAATTGATTAATAACCAAACAAAGATGGTAGGAATGGTAGAAATCAAAGAACACACAGAACAGTTATTGGAGACAATTAATCAAGGTAGGATCAGACAGACTCAAAAAATTGAGAATATGTTATCAGGAATCCAAGAAGATTTTATTATGTCTTTACAACCCTTAAAAGAAGAATTGGTAACCACTAATAACAACTCCATTCTATCCCTTAGTGAAAAACTGGATGTGCTTAATAAAAAAGTGGACCTGCAACTTAATCTGATCAAAAATGATCTGAGAGACTTAAAAGTTCATCTAACCAAACCCTTGGGGAGTACCACAGAGGAACCAAAACCTCACAGACAAACCACTACTCCTTATGCACCACCCTTATTAGGAACGCATGGGAGTGACACCTTTAGGCCTAGTCCTACCCCTGAGATGGAGCAAGCCTCCAAAATCTTACCCCCTATTTCTGAATCGCACAAGTTCTGTGGTGAAGGAGAATACAATCATATAAATTTTATTAAATTTATTGACTAAACTATTAACTCTTATGACCTACCAGAAGCTATAGCTGTAGTCAGGCTTCCAAGACTATTTGAAGGAGTAGCCTTGGACTGGTTTATCAGTAACAGATAAGAAGTAGGATCCTTACCATGGAATCCTTTGAAACTTCTGATTAAAGGAAAAATTGGTTCTAGAATGTGGAAAAGAAAAATGATGAAAAATTTAGAAAATTCCTCATGTGACCCCTCCAAGGATAAACCTCACAAATGGTTCTTGGAACAGAAGAAAATGTTGGATTGCTTCTATCCAGATGCTGATAAACAGGAAGGAAATGAAAGACTGCTCAACCTGTGTCCTGGCAATCTTAACCAGAGTGTAAGATGTAGGATGAGTATGGATGCTGACTTGCCAACTCTAATAAATGTGCTAGAAAAAGTGATAGACATGAATGGGTTAGACAAGAAAGCCCCTTCTAGACCCAAAGAGAAATAAAAAATTAACAAAATCAGAGAAAAACCTTCTCTGATGAATAAATCTGATAATAAGAAACCTAATGAGAATAGGGATAAAGAGAGGATTCCTGGAACTTGTTGGAATTGTAACAAGACTGGGCATATGAGACAAGACTGCCCATTACCAAAAAAAAAGATAGCAGTCTTGGAAGGAGAGCAGGAGGTTAAAGGGAATCAGAAGTATGAAGATATAGATGATACTGAAGGATCTTTTTCTGAATGTGAATTGATCCTGACCAACCCTGTTAATGTTATAGAAGGAGATATAAGCACTTCTGTAGAAATCAATAACATCCATGGGGATTCTCGCTTGCCCCAACAATGGGATCCTACCATAATTCCTAGACATATTACAGATGTCAAACCATTAAAACTTAAAACTATGAGTGGGAAAAGTTATATCATTGGTCAAACTTGTTATGCAACAGGATTGTATAAAGACAGACCTCTAAGGTTATTACTGGATAGTGGAGCTTTTTACTCATGTTTCTGTGCTGAATTCTTAAACAAATAGGATCCCAATTGGAAAGAACACCCTCTGCCCGTCCCAAAAGCCAGGTTCAGCTCTTGCAACTCTACCATGAATGCTATTGGAGTATGGACTGCTCCTATAATACTACCTCATACTAAAGGATCTTTGAGGATACAAGTGGAATTTGTAGTATTTCTTGACAGACTATGTGGCTACCTTATACTGGGTATTGATGCCTTATGTCTATACAGTATAGATGTGTTCCAGAGTAAAGGGAGATACTTCACATTAGGTGGTAATTGGGACAAGAAGTTTAAGATATACACCATTCATTCTAACCTCCCCTACTTTACTTATCAAAAGCATTTAGAAGTATTTGACCAAGAGAAGGTAGCAACATCCCTCCAGCAATAATCCCAATAGAACATGACCCTGTGCAAGAAAAAGGGAAATTCAACAGGATATTGAGAGACAAGAAAGAGAGAGTACAAGGAAAAGATGTTAGAATATACTTAGTAAGATACAAAGGAGAATCTACAGAAAAAGATGAATGGTTACCAGAAAATAACATACCCGATGAAAAAATACATCTTGGAAACTACAGGGTCAGGAAAAGGAACTGAAAAACACATGAAGTTAATTTTATCCCAACATCCTCCATATTTTTTTCAGATATGGCCATATCTTGGAGTGGGGGAATTTCAGCTTGCTACTATTGCAAAGCAAGCTGCAAAAGGAAAATAAGGTACATAAAAATAAATAATAATATAATTATAATAAGAAGGAGTAGGAAACCCATAAACATTATTAAAGAAATGGATTCTCCACCTAAAATTAGGTAGGGTCACTCACCGACCCTACGCTTGAAATCCAACTCCTTATATTTTTAAATAATTAAGGAAAGAAAGACCAAAATACCGCGGCTCCACTATTGAGCTTTTGGTTAATTAAATATTTCACACGTATTTTAACGTATAGCTTTCATACCTAAAATTCATTCAGAATTGAGGTGTTGTGTATATTTTAGGAGTTATGGACATAAATGTGTTTTTTCACAATTCCTGCACGCAGCCGCGGCAGCCAATGCACCCGCGCGCGGCTGAGATACAGCCCTCTCACTCCGTCAAGTTCATGTACGCAGCCCTGGGCCTGTGAGAAGTATGCAGCTGCGGGACTACTGGTTGAAAGAGTGACAGGCGGCCTGAGAAGCTTAGGTACCGAGTAAACATGCTACAACCCACACAGGAAAATTCTACATATGTAATAAATGTTCCCGTGGATAGTAGATAGTCTAAAAGTACATAATATTATATAAAAATGCTTAAAAAACCCTTATACGTATTTTTTATTAAATATAATTCAAAGTACCAAGAATTTTGAAAATAAGACAATGACAACTTCTAAAAATGTATTAAAATACTTTAATATACTTTTATGAGAATTTGTAGACAAATATCTTTGTGACATACTAAGTAACTAATGATGTAAAAATATTACACAAATTCCCATTACTTATATTTTTAAGTAATTATTTTAGTAAATCAACTGGAACTCGAAAATAAGAAGTAAAATCAATATCATGACTTTGCTCCAGTTATTTAATACATACTGAGAACTTACCTGACATCAGGATTTCCGTAGAAATGTCTATTTCAATAATTATTAAATTACTGGGAAAATTTACTAAGTATAATTAATTAAATAATTCATAAATAGGACAGATTAGTGTTATTCACACGTCCTAGTATCTATTATAAAGTAGAATAATTCCCATACCCTGAGGAATTAGATGCTACCCGTGCTATAGCACCAAGAAAACGTGACAGGCTACCACTGGTTACCCTGCTAGCTTTAGTTTCCTTCCCTTTGAGCCCCTGTACCCCTCAGAAGGATATAATTGGACTTCAAAATCTATAAATAAAGAGCTCTTTTGAGGATATTGATGGGCAGAGACCCATTTATAATTATATCCAGACACCTTGCCAAGGTAATCAAGTACTTATAAGAGATAAGTGAGTGGTTTATGGCTAAGTCTGATCAATAATATCTGTCCTCAACCTTTTTTTTTCAATTAAAACTGCTGAAAAACCTTATAACCCAAGTATACAGGTTTAAACCATCAGTGCACGTCACAACCAGATACTAAAAGGATTTAATAATATACCATAAAGTTTTATTATCCTTTATCTGTCGTGGAAGCTTGGTTACAAGGCCCTGCCACTCCACTGTGTATTTTATATACATATTATCTTTGGGCAAAATATCCTTTAAACTAAAGAGCCCAAAGTAACCAGGACTACATGTTTTCATACTGAAATCCCTGAAGATAGGTGTTAAAGATCCCCAATATAATTGTGGCCCTTTTATAAAAATATTTTATAATTGTTTATTCATATTGATTTATAACAATAAACTATAACCAAACCAATTAACCATGCAAAAGCTTAATCCAAATATTATACAGATTTTTGCTGCATTTATTAAATAATATAGTTATTATTTATTCTATCACCTCTGGTAGCTAAAGGATAGCAAGGTTCTTGGAATCCAGGAGGCTGACAAACATGGATTAAAGCGTGGTAGTTGCATGAAAATGTTAGTGGTTGAATGCATGCATCCAAAAAGGAGGATTTCAGTGCCACTTGGATCAAATCACGTAAGTTGCACAAAAATGTTAGTCCTTGGATGCATGCGTCCAAACAGGAGGATTTTGGTGCAATGTATTGGAACTTTCAAGAAATATTGATTATTGATTTAGGTAGTGCAAAACTTGAATGAGGAAATTCTATATTATTACCCATGAATCAAGTAAATACATATTGTCTTTGTAATAAAGCTTGGACTGGGAAACTTCTTTTTTATTTTTTTGTAATCAGTTTTTGCCCAAGTTTTAGATTTTAATTTCAAACAAGGTTGTTTTTCAATCTGACATCCCAGATTTTTCCCCCTATCCCGATTTGAATTTTTTCTTCTGTCCTCCAATTGGATCCCATTTTTTTCACCCTCCAATCCAAACTTCCATTCCCCAGCTCACCATCAATCAATCAAACAATTTTTGAATCCAGTATCCCAAACATCACCACACAAACATATCCCTTTATTTTTCAGTCATTAATTCATCAATTTTTAACCAAAATTCTTTTAACATCACTGATTTTTTTCCCTTTTTTTGTTTTTTCCCTTTGTTTAATTTTTTTGTGAGGCGGGGGAAATTTAAACTCAAGAGGTTTCAACCCCTTGATATATGAATATTCTTTCAAGTTGAAAAGTTTACTATAATTGGCTTCATTCTATTTTCAGACTAATCTCTTGAACAAATTACTGTGAAACCCCCCGAAAAAATTTTGTATTCTACTATTTGATGTGCAATGCTTTTGTTTTCTTGTATTTCCGTTTCATTTTGAAAAAAACAATGAAATGCAATTGAATGCAAGGGGATTTTCAATGAATGGGTCATTAATATGATCAAAATCCATGACATTCATGTCCAAGTATCAAGCTCTCTTCTGCCATCATTCCTCCTCAACTTCCATAG
The DNA here is from genome assembly GCA_025617555.3 of Puccinia polysora. Taxonomy (NCBI): domain Eukaryota; kingdom Fungi; phylum Basidiomycota; class Pucciniomycetes; order Pucciniales; family Pucciniaceae; genus Puccinia; species Puccinia polysora. Next base: position 32,870,807 of record CM062615.1, read on the forward strand.
CCAATCCTGGAAGTACCCCAAGTTTCAGTCTTTGTAGGGATCCAGCCTCAATTCATGTTGAGCCCAAATCTGCTAAGATCATTATCCATTGTGTTCATCAAGCATCAGATGTTAATTACATTTTCATCCAATCCAGGAATGTTGACCAAATCAAAACCTTGTCATCTTTGCTTCTCATCCTCTTGGACTTTCCTCCAACGTTCCCTTCCAAGCCTCATGTTGACTGAAAAGACTTTGTTAGCCTTAATTTTTTTTTACGCTCTACTTTGAGATTTTTTTGCCTTCATTCATCCTGCTCTTAGGCATTCTTAGATCATATCACTTTTTCAATCAAGGTGTCTGCTTCTGACTAGCCTGGAATCTTTTTGTTTTTTGATTGCATTTACAAAATGTTGGGGATAGAAATTTCACTGTTCTACAACTTTATCAATGGAATCCTGAAAGATGAATTTCCTCTAATACAATGGTATCAATGGAATTTTCAAGATGAAAATGAGTAGATAAAAACCATTGAACCATCTTTTCCCTTGCTTATCTGAACCTCTTGAGTTTGAATTACCCCCCCCCTCCTAAAAAAATAGGACAAAGGAAAAAAGTATAAAGAAAGTATAAAAAAAATCAGCAATGTTAGGAGAATGTTGGTTAGAAACTTGATGAATTAATGACTTAAAAATAGAGGGAAATGGTGGTATGGTGATGTTTGGGATGCTGGATTGAAAAATTACTGAATCAATGGATGGTGGGCTGGGGAATGTGAGTCCGGATTGGATGGTGAAAAAAAATGGGATCCAATTGGAGGAAGGAAGGAAAAATTCAAACGGGGGATAGTGGAAAAAATCTGGGAGGGCAGATTGAAAAAAAAATTGTTTGAAATTCAAAGATAAAACTTGGGGAAAAACTGATTTAAAATATAAATCAAAAAAGAAAATTTTCTTGGTCCAAGCTTTATTAGAAACACCATACCTAACAACATATATATAGAGGAATGATTTATACTATGAAATGAAGCCAGGGAATTTCCGGCTTTTTCCTTCCAACAGATTAGGAGTTGAAGGAACTCTAACTACCTTGAGTTAGCTTGTTGATGCCGCGTGTGCAGGGATGGAAATCTAATGTCCACCTCTGAAAAATCATCTCTGTCTGCTTCTGGAAACTCTACTGATTGACCAATAATTGCTTCTTCTGAATTCACTGATACATTTGATACAAGTACTCTTGTCAAAAAAATGCCTTGGAAAAAGAAATCTGACTCTGTGGACAACTCTGGACCTGGGATCGATGAGGGAGTGATCCCTCCAAAGTTTATCACTATTCCCCAGTCTTACGCGCAATACATCAATCCAAAAATCAAATCTGAAGTTACTAACATCAACTTGTGGATTTCATTGCTTAACCAAACTCTCCATGTGGTTCTGGCCATCCTGCGCTTCTTGGCTAATGATGACAACCTTTGCGCATTACCACCAACGGTTGGTTGAGCTGTTAGGAACTTTCTAATCAATACCATCAACACTGATATCAGGCCCCTGGTTGAAGATGTCAAAACATTGGTTGAGGTTTTGAAAATTATCAGAAGGAACTTTGAGCGGGAAACTTGATCATAGCAAATTGACCTGAATGATGTGTTGATGAAATGGAAACCTGCAAGCAGTTAAACCTCCCACTTCAATCTATTTTTTTTGACAATATGAGAACTTGAAGGTCTGGGGATATCAATCCCCTTATTGTTTCAATCTCTCATGATCCAATCCATCACTCCACCGCCCAGTGGGACCACTAGATCCGTGATGAACAACCTAATCCTTGCCAAGTCCAAAAAATTTGATACCTTCAGGCCAACTGATGTTCAGCCAATTATTCACAGTCTGAGTACCCATGATGTTGAAGGTGAAGGCATGGCTTCCAATCCATTCCAGTTTAATTGAATCGGTGGGTGTCCTTGGTGGGGCTTCTTGAACAGCTCTGGTACGTCCAAAGGGGGTTTTCAAAGTGGCACTCTGTCCAACCCCACTCCTAGAAGTGGTGGGTACTTGTTGAATGCTCCACCGGGACTTCTCTATATTCCCATCGGTGATGTTGGACCAAATGAAATTTGCAACTATTGCAAGCAATGGGGTCACTAAAAGGGTAACTGCCCGTTAAAGAAGGGGCTCACTGGTGGCGGACCTGGTGGGCAGAAAAACCCTGAAGTTGCCAATGCGCTGGCTATACGTCTTGCAGTCTCTCAAATGGAGGGGGAAGGTATTTTTTACACTGGAGCTACTCACCCTGTTAGTGGCCGCCCTGATCTGTTTGTTTTGTTTGATCCGCTTGAACAGGAAATACCTCTGAAAATGGCTTGTGATTCTACCTTTGCATACGCTACTCATATGGGGACTTTCAGGATGCGCTGGAAGTGATTTGGAGCTGATTTTTCAGTAATGCAACCAGATGTGAAACACAGATGAATGACTGGAAAATCACCAATGTAATTTTTAATATAGACTTGATAGTTTTAAATAAAAGTGATGAAATAAACTGTAAAATATTCTTTTTTTATGAATACTGAGATTAATCAGAATGAAGCTGTTATTGCATTGTGGAAAATATTGATCACATAAATTGAAGCTGGGATATCAAAATATACAATCTTTAATTGGAAATTTTTATTTATTAGGGAATTTCAAGTGATTCCTGGTTGAATCAATGTGAACGTCCAAGTGAATTCAGGCTTTTTCCTTGGTTAATTACAAGTGGCATTGATTTTCCACCATGGTGAATACAATGTGAATTATGTTTTCATTTTGATGTAAACTCAGGTGAACTAAAGAATACTCATTGGTGATGAGAAGTTTCCTGTAAAGGGATTTAATTGTCCAGAAAATGGGACTGGATGGTGACATGAAGTCACTGGCCAGCCAGAGACTCCAATTTGGCCCTGGTGAAGGCTTCTTTTACCATTCCTAGGCGCCCTCTTGACACCAATACAAAGCAAATACAACTCCCTGCCGGACCTTTGATGCACTTTGACGCCTTGGAGGCTCTTTGAATGTACTGTTACACTTCCACTCAGCTTTGAACCGCTTTGAAACTCCTTCAACACTGCTTCAAAGCGCCTTTGACGCCTTCAACGCGCCTTCAACGCTCCCTCAACCATATTTGACCCCTTTCAAACCTTTCCTTCAAAGATTTTCATATGCTTCTTCAATGCTTCCTGGAAGCCTCCATAACGCCAGTTCAACGCAACTAAGAAGCCCCTCAATACCATCCAGAACCCCCTTGACGCCCTTTTGGCGCCCCCTTCCTACAAATTTTCTGGGAACTTTCTTGATTTAAAATTGGCCGTTCCTCCTCAAATCTTCTCTGGGTACTTTCATTGGGTCATTTCTCTTCTCTAGCATATTTGGACACCATGCCAGCCCAAGTTCAAAAACTTCATTCATTTCAAGTCCACCTCTCACCAGAGCAGCAATAGGCAGAGGTTCTGTCATCAACCTCTCCAATAAGGACCAGTCAACTCCTTAAGCTTGTAGACATGGGACTAACCCTTCAAAAATTCCAATTCCAGCACGCTCCACTTCCATGGAAACTGGTATCCTTCCTTCAGCTACTACTAGAGCTTTTCTTTCTCCTGCCCCACCTGCAGTTAGTTTTCTCACTAATTGTGTAATTCTTCAATATGACCAAGCATGCTTTGGATTAGATTCTCCATCTCATGATCCCAGCATCATTCCTATTCTGGAAGACAAGGATGAGGAAGGAATTGAGGGATTGGAATTTGATTCAAGGGTCTAAAATAATCTGAATTCACCAACTAAGGAACCTCAAGAAGCAATTTCACCTCCAGCTTCCACTTCAAAACCTTGTCCTCCAACCCAACCTCAACCTCCAACATCTGCTGTGGACCCAAATCTCTTAGTCCTCCTCCAGACCATGACTTCTGCTTTGGCAAAAATTTATCAACCTCCATCAACCAGTACTTCTAACTCTGGCACCTTCAAGTCTCCCTCCATTAATGCTCTGGATATATTTGAAGGCAAAAATCCCAGAAAACTTGGACCATTCCTCCAATCTTGTGAAAGCATTATTGCAAATGATGAATGAAATTTTAGTTTGGACCGGAAGAAGGTACTCTTTGCAGCTTCCTACCTCTCTGGAAGTGCAAATCAATGTAACCAACCCTATCTGATTCACCTTTCCAACCAAGAGCCCTCTTTCCTCTTCAAGTCATGGTCCCACTTGACAGAGCAACTTCACACCCTCTTTTGCAACAGACTAGAAGTCTTCAAGGCTGAAAAGGGAATGGTGAACTTGAATATGAAGGACTCTGGCTATGCTTCAACCCACATCACTGAATTACAATCACTTATGACCGAAGTCTCTCGGTGGGGTGATAGAGCCTTGTACTTCCATTTTCAACAAAGCCTTCCTTCACGCCTTCTAAACAAAATAGCAGAATACAATGGCTCTCAAGAAACTCTCCAGGATCTTATGGATATATTTTTGGACTATGATACAAGGTATCATGAAAAGGTTAAAGAAAAATGTTCTTCTCTCAATAATTATCAACCCCACAGTTCTTCTCAATCTCAATCTACCTCTAATCAGCCCAACAAGGGTAGCAGTGAGGGTAGGGAGCATGAACAGTCCCCAGAAAAGTCAACTTCAACTACAAAATTTACCAGACCCTCTTTGAACCTAGTTCCAGATGGAAAACCCAAGGCAGATGAAAAGGCAAGAAGAGAGATGGAAGGCTTATGCTTATATTTTGGTGGTAAACACAAGAAAGAAGACTGTAGAAAGAAACCTGTAAACTCATCTTCTTCTCCAAATCCAGAACCTTCCAGTGCTTCCCCAAAGCCAAACCAAGATTAGGCTCACCCTTTTATTCCTCTTTTTTAAGGCTTATCTCTATTGTTTGTTTGATTCAGGTGCAGATCAATCTACAATGGTCAATTCAATGGTTCAAAATTATCTATAACTTACAGCCCTTTCATTCTGGGAAAATATATTCATCTTTTCAAATCCCAGCTCTTCAAATCTACTTCCCATATGGTTTTACTAACTTCCTTTCCTAGCTTTTAATGGGAAATACTTCAATTCAATGCACCATTACCTGAAGACATAACCCTGGGAATTGACTATCTTCATCACTTGAATCCAGAGGTAAACTTGGAAGATGGGGCTGATCACCTCAAGACACCAACTAACCAATGAACTTTCCTCTAATCCTGTTGACATCATCCTGGCTACACTGCCTACTTCTCTCCTTCCCTCAACTCTGCCTTTGGCTCTGCAGCCCAATGCATTTTCCCTAACTTCAGAACCTTTTTCAATTCCCCAACACAACTTCCAATTCCCTTTGAGTTCAACACTCTTTCCACTTGCTTGGATATTTATTGATCCTTTATTTTTCACAGGAGGAAGATATATTGGATTCATCCTTGCATAAAATGCAAATAATTACTTCTTCTGGCTTTTCTCTTTGTTACTGAAAAAGTCCCTGAAGGATCAGAAACAGTGTTAAAGAAAGTTAATGCTGATTACCATTCTTTCTTATATTTTCTCTCCAAGTTTATAGCAGATCAACATCCTTTTCACCACATTAACAATGACCACGTCAAACTGGAAGGTCCATTGTCTCCAGTTGGGTTTTTCTGTTCACCACCTCAAAATGAAAGTTCAACCCCACAATTATACATAGCAGAGAATGTATAGAAAGGTTTCATCCAGCCCCAGAACTTCAAGCACTGGAGCACCTGTCCTTTTTTATTTTCAAGGAGAAGTATAGTTGTTTAAAATTATATGTTGATTTTTGAAAACCAGAATCTTTTGTGAAGGAGAGCATTCACCCAATTCCTCCAATCAATTTCACTGACTGTCTCCTTAGGTTCTACCATCCTCACCAAAACTGCTCTCAGGGTGCTTACCCCTTAAGCATTGCAGGCCTTTGATTTCCTAACTGATCCTTCTTCTCTAAAAGCATTTTCATGTCTTCCACAGCTCTCATCAAAAGAAAATGGTATTTCATGAAACTCCTTTCCTTCTTCAACACTCACTTAAAGTCTTTGGAAGTTCTTAATTGAATCCACCCGGCCTCCTTTCACTTTGGGAAAAGGTGTTTCCTGATGGGGGAACACTTACTCTGAACAGAATCCTGATGAATTTTAAACTTCTGAACTTTTTTACCTCTCTTTGAAAATTCTTGAAGCTCAACCAAGTGAATTGATCATAATCAACAAGCTAAAAATTTACTCCAATATATTATTAAAAGATTGAAGAAAGGGGATGGAGTGACTAATGATTCTCCAGATTCCTACAGCTGCTCACTCCTGCTCATGGTTAAAGTGGTTATACCCAACATGCTGACTAACTAAAGCTAGAAATACTCCTTCAATCAACTGAAGTACTTGATAAAGATAAAAACAGCCTATGGATAAGTATAAGAACTATTCTGAGCTTAAGAGAAACTGAATTCCAAAAGGCATCCATCCTGGGAATTAAGTATGACTATTGGAAAATAAAATCACTACTGACAGACCTTCCAAGAAAGCTTTTTTGAGAATTGGTTAGGAACATTTTCTTATTTTGGAAAAATTAGGTACTCATGCTTCAAATCCAAAACCCCAATGAACCAATCCATCCATCCATCCATCAATCCATCCATCCATCAATTCATCCATCCTCAATCATCAACTACCTTCTGGGAACCAACATCCAACTTCACCACCACTGTATTTCCCTGCTTCATCCAACAATTCAACTCTATTCATCATTCCAAAACCAACTCATTCTATAATCCTTTCCCCAATCAAAATCCAAATCACCGTCTTTTCCCAATCACAACTCAGTCCATTTATCCCCCATCAAAAAAAAATCCATAAAAAACATTCCATCATCAAAAAAATAAACTCCTTCCAATCAATGAATTACAAAATAAAATGAAAAGAAAAATAAAAATAATAAATAAAATATTTTCCTTCCTATCCTCCACCTTCCAAAAGAGTCCTTTTCATCCTACATATCATATCAAAAAATACTTCCAAATCAAAATATCCTTCAGTCCACCTATCTATTCCTTTTCCATTCCTTATATTCCTTCTTCCTTCAAATAATCAATCCTCAAATACATCAACAGAAAATCATAATTATCTTCAATCATCCATCCCAAAGAAAATATAAATAACAAATAAAATATTTTCCTTCCTATCCTACACCTTCCAAAGAGTCCTTTTCATCCTACAAATCATATCAAAAAATACTTCAAAATCGAAATTTCCTTCAGTCCACCCATCTACTCCTTTTCGATCACTTATATTCCTTCTTCCTTCAAATAATCAATCCTCAAATCCATCAACAGAAAATCATAATTATCTTCAATCATCCTTCCCAAAAATTCCTGGAAACCTTCCAACATCACTTCTGGATATTCATCACAATCAACAATTGAAACCAGTCTTCAACCCACCATAATCTTCCGATAAGAATTAAGCTCAAATACTTCCAACCCCTTCAAAAATTCTCCAGATACTCCTCCTTTCCTTCTCTCTTACCTTCCACACCAAAATTCATCACTTCCATAACTCCTCCTTCTACTTCTTCATTCTTCTTTCTCTACTCCTCTTCCTTTATGTTTTTCATTTTATTCATGTTCCTCCAAATCCATGTCCCTCCTCCAAGCTCTCCAGGAGCACTCTCATTGTTGTCTCAGTAAAAGGAATAATCCCCCTCAATCCCTCTTCAACACATGTCAACACCTTTCAAACCTCAAATTCAAACTTCAAAGTCAAAGCAGTCAAACATCAAAGTCAAAGCAGTCAAACTTCAAAGTCAAAGCAGTCAAACTTCAGAGTCAAAGCAGTCAAACTTCAAATTTCAAGGAGAAGAACTTCAAAGTAAAAGCAGTCAAACTTTGAAGTCAAAGCAGTCAAACTTCAAAGTCAAAGCAGTCAAACTTTCAAAGTTAAACCAGGTGAACTTGTCAAACTTGGGACTTCAAACTAGTCAAACTTGCCCAACTTCAAACTTCAACCTTTCCAACTCCCATTCCAGCCTCAGGCTTCAAGTCCCAGAACCTGTGCAATACTTCACATGCTTCAAGATATTCAACCTTGCTTCCAAGCTCTTCAGATTTGAACCAGCAAGTACAGCAGACCTCAATTTTAACCTCCATCACATCCATCTTTGGACATCAGGAGCTGCCCCTCCCCTCTCAGGGGGGGGGGGGGGTACTGACATAACCCTAGTTCTGACACTCTCTCAACTAAACCAATCCAACCTTTTCCACCAGCTTTACCATCTCCCTGTATGGTATAAGCTCTATGTCCATGTATACCTCACCACTGTGTCATGTGATTCAGTCTCCTTTCTCAGGATCTCTCCCTCTCTCCATGGCTTGGTACATCCTCCATCTCTCCTCAACCCAATCGGTACATGGGTTATTACATATTAAATGAGTATATACATAGTACATACTCTCCACTGTTTGTTCAGACCATACTCCCTGGAATCCAGATCAGTAAATTTCAAAAAATTCTGGATAGGCCCATCACCCAATTATTCAACTACAGCCTCCAGCCCAATCATTCAACATGTCATACCATGGGACCTCCAACCTGCAACACCAGCCATTCATCCCTCAAGGCCTCCTTCTAAGATCTTACATATACTGGCCTCTCCTTCCCTCCTGGACTAATTCCCCCCAAGGAATTAGTATAATAATTCTTACGGATTAGTCCCTCTGCCAGTAGGTGTCATCTCAGCACAAGACAACCTTCACCCAGCCTGCTTAACTCATATCAACTTGTGCCTTCCCGGTTTTAATCTTATAGGATTCAACAACCTCCTCTTGGACTTCTCCATTCCACCCTTACCTCTTCTCATCACTTGTACTCCTCCTCTCATCTTCTTCTTTGTGATTTCAACAAATCATCCTTGATTTCTATGAGTAGTAGTGCCTGTTCCTTTGTCCCCTTCCATGCCAGGGGTAGTTGTGACAGTGGGGAATCAATTTCTGAAATAATACATCATTGATTTCCCACTCCTTGTTAATATTTTGTTTATTTATTTTTATTTTTTTATTTTTTTTGATTTGACAGGTTGCTCTGTACATAGTAGCAAGCTTACAAAATAGGTGCTATGGAAGCCACACCATCCTACCAACCCAAACGTCGCACTCCTGCCGCACCACCCACCACACCCTTCCTGGAACCCACACTCTCCACCAGTCACAACCGCATGGGCAACACAATGACCACAGTGGTTGTAGTCACCACCATAGGAGGCCACCCCATCACAAATCAATAACATCCACAATATCTCTATTTTTTTTCTTTTTTTTTGGTTTTTGCTTCTGGTTTCACAATTTTTTTTTTCACCAGGGTTTTTTTTCACCAATTTTTGTTCTTCAATACCGCCCACATAATTCTTTAATCATGAAATTTATTAAGAATTATTTTGTTTATATCTTTTCTTAAATTCCTACTTTATGTAATAAAAATACAAATGAAATTCATCTTGGTTCTTTTCATTACTGTTGTAATAATGGTTGGAGAATAGCACTATATTTCAAAGCAATTCTCTGTCAACGTTTAGAAAGAAACCTTAACATAACCACAAGGTAGCAGTAAAAAATACTAAAATTAAAAATGGAAAAAACAACATAGCCACCTGATCAAGCCCTAAACACCCCAATTCAGTATCACTGGTGTTCAGTTGGTCAGTATCCTATCAATCAGGACCTGTTTTCTCTGTGTCAGTGGCCTTGGGTTAACCTTCTTCCACAGAATAATCCAACTCCCCAGACCCTCCTTAAGACAAGTTGCTTGGTGTATCCTTGGATTTCTGACAGGGTGGCTTCTCTGCCTCTGAAAGCTCTTCTTACTTGGATGTTCTCCTCTTTTTGCTATTCTTCCCTCTTCTTTCAGTAAAAAATTGAAATTTACCCCTTTGGAAAGCATTATTACAAGCTGGGACATCATGGGAAATTTATTGTGATTTTCCAATGAATTTGATGTGGCCTTCTTAGATGATTAGTGTTTCCTGCTTTTGGATTATGATTTTTTCCTGCAGCTGGAAACAGGAACTACCTTTATGATAGGTTGATTGGCATCTTCATCCAAAGCTAAACTTCCAATATTTTTGGTTTCTGCTCCTAAGACAGGTCCCCAAAGTTCAACCCACGCTTCTCCTAGCGTAGTCAGAATTTGTTGTAATTGCTCAGTAAAAATGTCAGAAGGACGCTTGCATAATTCTTGAGCAGAAAAGTTCAAATTGTTGGGTTTTACCCGCAGGTGGAAGCCAGAATTTCCTAACCTCCATGCAGTTTTTTTGCCAGGCAAGCCTCTCCCCCATGTGCTATTGAAAGCTTGAACTATAAAAACTCAAAGTTGGACATTTGAATAATATCATAATATAACAGAATCAGGGAGCAGGGGAAGAAACATACATATGGTATATACAACTTTCTCATGCATTTCCTCTAAGTTTCTTGAAGGATCCCCTATCAAGAAATTCAATGAATCCAATCAATATTCCATGTCTTTGCAAAAACCATTGTTGATTAGACTTACCCCAGGATTTTTCAAACATGACATATCCTATGGTGTGCTGTAAGAATCCAAACGGTGCTAGGCCGTGGCAGTTCTGTGGAGGGGAAAGGTGCTGTTTAGGCTGCCCTCCTGAGTGTTACAAAAATATTTAAATGTAACCAAGATCAAGGTCCAGAACCTGGTAAATGAGGAATCAAGGAGTTGAGGATAAAGATTACAATAGTTTGGTAGCAATGGAACAGCACTATCTGAGACAAGATTATGCAGGAAAAACTTGAACAAAAGAAGTTAAAGTCTGCTTAGAGTTCAAGGAACAAAAGCTGTTGTATGAAAACAACGCCCGCAAGCTAATTACTCTGGTTTTCAGCAGAAGATTGGGGATGATCAACTCAAACCCAAGCAACCTCCAGGTTCTCAATGAACCTGCCCAACTCTCCGCAACCAAGCACTTGAGGGGTACCGGATAACTGAGGGTGGCTGTACAAGACAAAGCACAATGTTTAAGAAGCTCTAAAGCAAACAGTAACTGATTTGAAGCAAGGATAACCTCAACACTTCTTAAGGTACTCAAGAGTAGGCTGTCAGAATGCAACTCCAAAGAAGCTAAGGGGAGGTATAACACTCCAGGTCTTAAGGTTAATAAAACCTCTTCAATCAATTGTGATTGGCTCCAGAAAGATGATCAAGAATCAGGACCAGTATGGTCATGAGAAAGGGATCAAGGAGTGTTATAACACACCCAAAAATTCCAACAGACAGAATTTTTCTTCAACCAGCAAGGCTATTGGTTGTTGATAAGGATCAAGGATCAAGGATTTGAGTATGTAGGCTCAAGGATCAAGGGTTTTCTGATTTCCTGCTGGATTATTCCATGCTGGATTCAAAAGGCAGGGGAGAGCCCTCCTTTTATGGGCAGGAGGCCCTGTTAGACTATGTAAAATGGATTCAACAAATAGTGCGGAAAAAGAAAGAAAATCAAGTTATCACTTGCTTCCGTCAGTGGATGGGCCCGTGCAACAATACCGGAATCACCCACCCTTTGTCCAAAGGCGGACGGGGTGGGAAAGGGAAATGAACCAAACCGCCGCGGATGTCTGCGGGCGGTAGTCGACACTCTCCACCCCTTGTCCAAAGGCGGAAGTGGGTGGGAGAGTCCCAGGAAAGGTGACGGATGAAGTTTGTGAGAGCGCGGATGGGCGGATAGGAGATTGGCTTGAGGCGGTTGAGTAAATCCTGACAGGCTTGAGATTCACGACTGATAGATCAAGTGAGATGGGAGATTGACGGATCTGAGGATTGGACAAATGCTTGGGGGTGCAGTCGGGATGGATTCGGTAATTCATGGATGAGCAAAGCGCGGCGGTTGGACAAGAGATCGGGACGCGCGGCAGTTGGACAAGAGATTGGGACGCGCGGCAATGATAGATGGGCAACGCGCGATAATGACGGTGAGCAGCGCCCGACGATGAAGATGCGGACAATGGACGCGCAACGCCCGAGGATGAGGATGCAGATGAACCTGAGGGTGAGTTGGAATTTTTTTTTTTTTTTTTTTTTTTTTTTTTTTTTTTTAGATGCTGGACAGTACGTTTGCGCAACAGTTTATGGATCAAGGTCTTAAGGTGGCCAGGGTGTCCAGGATGGGGCACAACAGCGCTTCCTTTTCTTCTTGGAAATTTCAGGCTCCAAACCCAATATTTTCTTCACCGCATCCTGCCCTTTCACAAATTCCAAGAAGTTGCTGCAAGAATTTTCCTCCACCGCAAATATACCCCAAATTTTCTCACCCATAGTTCTCCCTCCAGCTTGTTTTTCAAACCCTTTTTGTTGAGGGTATAAAACCACAAGGTAGCCCTGGATGAAATGGGCCCTTGATAGATTGGTTAGCTATAGAAAAAGGGGATAAAATGGATAAAATCAAGAGTAAGCATGTGATTACCATGATTGGCCCGTTCCAGAGTACAACACCTGCATTAGCTATCATCTTACAAGAAAATACACTTATGTTGAAGGATCATGGCTTTGTCAACCTCCATGTGGTCCAATTATTTCTATGGCTTGTTTTTGTGCGTGAAAAAATAGCCAGTAACACTGCTTGATTACCTACCTCTGGTTGATGGGTTGTAGATTTGTGTAAAAACAGATTGGGAATAGTAGCAACATAGGTGGGATCTCCAAAGCTCTATTGGGTTTCAGGGTCAAGCTGCCACCACATGGTACCACATTTGGCCAATGATTTTTTTATTGGAATATCTTATGTGATCAATCCAATCAGCAACAGCAAATAATTCTATAAACAGGAAAAAAATAAAATCATTTCTGACCCTGATGGTTTTGGGATTGTTATTGAAAAATTTGTTGTAGATTGTAGCCTTGCAATCACAACTATCTTGCCAAAGGTATTCCAATACTGGCTCAATCTTCATTCAGTTCTTAAACACTATCTGATTTATCTCCAATTTATAATTGTAGTGTTCTTTGTCCAGTATGTACTTATCCTCTGAAATCAATCAAGCACACAATCCATGATTCTTGACTTTCTTGTGTACCTTATCAAGATCCCATAAGAGAAATTGTTTGAAAACATGCATAGAAAGCATGTTCCTCTTTGTTGAATATTGTCAAATCTTTTGATATTATGAATCTGTCTCCAAGGTTGCACAAACTTGGACGGGTCCCCAAACGATCTGTCCTGTGACACTTGAGTCCTCAGCTGACTCGGGCCCTGCCCTCAGAAGGGATCTGGGCTCCTCCTGGCTAGCGGGGGTGGACTTGATTCCTCTTTCTTCTTTCTCTTCCTCACGATCTCTTTCTTTTTCTTCAATACCTTTTACTTCTTCTTTCTTTCTTTCTTTTCAGTCTTCTTCCTATATCTTGTCTCTTCCTCTCAAATCTTTATTGGCCCATCTTTTCCTCTTAACCCTCTATTCTCCTTGATCCAGTTTGATCTCATCAAAGTCTCAATTCAATAAATTCCCTATCTACAAGTCCATGCCTGGTAAGAACATGATCCTCAAGATCACCCTAGCTCGACGCATCTGACAACCTAGTTCCGCCGCTTGCAGCCATTCTCCTACGTCTTGTTTCCTCTACTACTTCTGTGCTGCCAGGGTTCTCTTCTCATCTACTGTTTAAACAACATCTAAGCTGTTTTTCTCTTCATCTTTCTTCTTCTCTCTCATTCTGTTCCAGTTGTTTAACTTTCTGAATCTGGTGTGCAGTCTGCTGGTTTTCAGTTCTAATAAATGACGTCAAAATCTTATCACAGTTAAAAGCCAAAGGAAGACTCTAATCCACCAAGAATGAATGAACCAGCTGGAGAAAACAACTACTTCTATCAGGTTTCAATTAGTGCCTCTTTTGAAGCTATTCCCCCTCTCAATTACAATAACTACTCTATCCGGCAAGACAAGATGATGATGCTATTTGACCTCAAAGATATCAAGGATGCCATAAATATAAACTTGGGCCCATTACCTGTAAAACAAGATTGAGAAATCAGAGCAATAATTCTATCTAAACTGGATAGCATGACCCATGCCAACGTTGTCAACGCCGCAAACATAAGGTCATCTAAACTACTCTGGGTCAAGATTACCCGCAGTTTTGCCTTGTCTGAGAATGCCAATAGAGCTTTTATCTTCAACCAATTTCTCCACACTCCATTCAACAAACACCCAATTGAGGGATTCATAACAGACATTCAAAAAAGCTCTCACTTGCATGGCCGACGTTGGAATAGAGCTACCTAAGGATATTTTGGCGTACCTTATAATTTTCAAATTCCCACCTACTCTAGAGAACATAAAACAACAAATTATGCACGGAGAAAAGTTGGTGGCAGTAGATGCGGTATTCAACCATCTAACCCAGTACAATAACAAGCGCGAGGCACAACTTAAAACAGGCAATTCCACCTCCGACTTCACTTTAGTGACTACTAAGAGCAAGACAGATAAGGGAGACAGAAAGACTTGCATTTGGTGCAAAGAAGGCTTTCATAACCCTAATGCACCAAATACCAAATCCTCTTGCTTTCATCTCCATCCTCAAATTGCTCCAGCATGGTGGATAGAGAAACAGAACAAATTGAAGAATTGAATCAAGAAGAATCCCCCATCAACTACCACTGAAGAACTGTTTTCTTGAATTGAAACCAAAGGACCAACAGATGAAGAAGCACAGGATTTTGCTGCAGAATTAATTACAAGAATGAAAGTTGAGATGAAATGGGAATTAGGAACTAGGAAAAAAAGAGAGCTTATGAGTGATTGAGAAAAAGCCTCACTGCTAGACAGGACTGGAGATGAGTGACGCCTTTTTTGTCTGTTGAAGCGTGTGGATTTTGATGGATCAAGGATGATGAGTAGGATTGAGGACAAAGAGAATGAGCAAATGTGATGAGTTGAGGATGATGAGTAGGATCAAGGACAAAGAGGATGAGCAAATGTGATGAGTCTAGGATAATGAGTTGGATTGGGGACAAGGAGGACAAGCAAGGACTGATAGGTCAAGGATGATGAGATGATGAGTTAGGTCAAGGACAGAGATGATAAGAAGGAGAGAGGATGAGGATATCAAGGAGAGGAATGATGATGGAGATGAATGATGATGAGGAGGAATGATGATAGAGAGGAATGATGATGAGGGGAGCCAAAGAGGATTCAAGGAAAGAGTTGGAAGGAAAGAGTTTATAGGGAAGTATTGTTGAATGGAGATTGTCTCAATTTGAAGCGTCCTCATCTGTTGTCTGAGAGGGAGGTTGTGTGAGGAGATCATTCATCTCTCAACACGCCACCATTTCTAGAAGTGAGGGATTGAAGGATTGAGGATGTGAGTAGTTTGACTGAGGGTTTGATCGCCAGCTTGGTGAGGCAGTCAGCAATCATGCGACTGGAGGGAATGAGGTTGGTTATGAGGTGACTGTTGTCTTTCTGTTCTCAAAGCCATTGTATTTGAGTTTCAACACGTTTCAAAGCACTATGGTGAGATTCATGATTGACCATGTTGTGTACAGCTTTATTGTTGATATTGGGGCAATGGGAGAGTTTGAGGTCTGGATTCAGGTTGAGAAGGAGATTGGTTAGCCAGATTTTTTCTTGAGTGGCAAGAACCAGGACTTTGAGCTCTCCTTCCGTGGATGATAGCGATATGGTTGGTTGTAACTTGCTGTGCCAGGCCACAGGACATCCATAGAGTAGAATTACAACCCCTGTGTGACTTATTTGAGTGGAAGGATCATTGGAGCCATTGGAGTCACTGAAACATTCAAGATCATACTTGAAGGAGGTGGACTTGAGACGCAGGGCCAGGGATTGAGTGGTCTTGAGATAGTGCCATGCGTGTTTCATTTCATTCCAGTGAATGGTTCCAGGCTTGGAATTGAAGTGTGAGAGGTTAGACACAGCGTAAGAGAGATTGAGCCAAGAGCAACTTGTGATGAAGTTGAGGTAGCTGGTGGCGGAGCAATAGTTGATACCCAAGTTGATGAATTTGTTATGTTTGGAATCGGAGGCGCCCCTGAGCTTAACGTTGGGGGTCATTGGAGTTGATATAGGTTTGGCATTGGAAAGTCCCAGTTTGGAGAGAGCGGTTTCAATTGGGTTTGGTTGGTGAAGGAGTTTGAAGGAGGTGGTCTGGATGAGGTGGTTGCCAAGAATTTTTTTTATAGGCCCCTCGTGAGAGATATTGAACTTCTTCTTCAAATTAAGACCAAATTTGTTTGACTAACCAACAATGACAAGATCATTGGCGTAGACAAAGACATAGGTGGAAGATGATCGATTTATTAACAGGCAAAGATTGGATATGGATACAATGAAGACTTGCTTGAGGATCAAGGATTGAAAAGTGTCAGAACAACTCTTGGGGGCTTGTTTCAGTACGTAGAGGGCTTTCCTCAGTCGGAGATAGGGGAATTTTGAGGAGTGTCCTTTGGGGAATTTGATGTAGGTTTCTTCATCCAAAGGGGCGTGTAGGAAGGCAGCTTTGATGTCCCACTGAACTTTTGGGAGATTTTGATGAAAGGCGTAGACAAGAAGAGTTTGTAGGGTTGTGATGAGTCCGGTTGGAGCAAAGGTCTTTCCATAGTCAATGAATTCCAGCTGCTTGAATCCTTGGACGCAGAGCCAAGATTTATAAATTATTCATTTGCTGGAAGGATCATCCTTGAGCTGGAAGACTGAGGTGGTTGAAAGCGCTCTCTTCCCTAGAGGGAGAGAATGACACCCCTCCCAAACACCAAGCCGTTCAATGCCATTGGTTTCAACCTTCATGGATATGAGCCAGCAAGGACATTCAGGGGACGCAAGGACTTCAGGGTAATTTTGAGGAATAACCCTAGCAAGAAATCTGTAGCGCGAAGGGGGTTGGAGAGTGGATCAATCTCTGAGAGTTTGAGATGAGGGATTTGTGATTTTGCAGGAGATTAGTTCACCATTGGAGTCGCAGTTGGAGGAATTATTGGAGTTGTTTGAGGTCTTGTTAGCGGTTGGAGTAAGAGCAGGTGTATCAGGATTGGAGCAGTCCTCGGCTGGATCAGGAGGAGAGTACAGCGGGATGGTGGTAGACTGTGAGTTGGAAGGGGATGTAGAGTAGGATGAGGAGGAGGAATTGGGTGAGTTTAGAATCTCAGTCAGCATTTCATTAAGGGAGAGAAGGGGATAAAAGGGAGACTTGTGGGAATTGGGGGAGCCTAGGAGAGTAAGATTTTCAAAAATTTTAACATTTTTGGAGCGTATGATGTTGTTGATTGAAGGACAAAATATGCAATAGGACAGTAATTGTAAGTCAAATCCTACCAGTGTTCCTTTGATTCTTTTCTCTTCAAATTTGGAGTGAGGTGGAGAACATTGATTGAGAACTATTTTCTTCAATCCAAGGATGCTGATGAGATTGAGATTTGGAGATGAGCCATTGCACAATTCAAATGGGGACGTTTTGGTTATGGGTGAGGGAATGAGATTATGTAGAGTGCAACAGCTGGACACAATCTCATCCCAGAGATCCAAGGGAATGTTCATTTCAAGCATGTTTGTGCAATTGGCTTGTTCCACTATAGGATTGTGTTGAGGCGTGTAAGGTTCTGAAGTGGAATGGAGAATTCCTTCCTCATTGAAGAATGAGCCCTGTTTGGAGTTAAAGAACTCCCCGCCGTTGTGAGAGTGGAAATGTTTGAGCTTTTTAGAGAACAGATTGGAGTGAACACGAATGAATTTGATGATCTTGTTGGCGGCTTCAGATTTGAGTTTGAGGGGGATACATGTCTTGAATCAAGAGTGGCTATTGGTCAGGATCATGAAGTACCTATTTCCAGATTTTGACACTGGTTGCATGGGTCTGCAGAGATAGGCGTGCAGTTTTTTGAATTGTTTTTCTCTTTGACAAAACTCCCCCTTGAATGGAGAGCAATTGATTTTGCCCTTGGCGCACGAGACGCAGCAGACATTGTCCCATCGGAGTTTGGGAAAGTTGCAGGAGAGCAGTATGGTCGAGTTGAGATGAGGATGAGCAAAACGTTTGTGAAGAGTAGATAGAGTTAGAAAGGAGAAGGCCTCAGGATTTGTGGGATGTTTTGATTCCTCAATGATGAGTAAATTGTCTTGAATCCAACCTTCCAGTACGGTTAAGTGATCAAGAGTGACCTTGAACAAGTTTGGAGAAGTTTTAATTAGTGAGAAGCCTCCCATGATTAGTCAACCCAGGGAAACAAGGTTGATGGCAATTTCTGGGACGTATAGCAAGTCAGAGAGAGTGAGAGTGGAGTGAGAAGTAATGATAGAGGCAGAGCCTATCCTGTTTGATTGTATTGATGATCCCAATTTTCTGGTTTGGATTTCAGTCTGATTGGTCTCTAGGGAATTGAAGAAACGGGAGCTGTTGAAAATGCTCTGAGATGCGCCAGAGTCAAGAATCACTTGATCTCATGATAAGCTGAGGGAGTGAGTCATAGCAAAGCTGAATGCCAGGTTTGTGGTGGCCTTATTGGAAGGATTGGGGTTTTGACCAGAATTGGTGTTTGGCAAGGAGGTATAATTTTTTCAAAGATGAGGATAGAGCCAGAAGCACCAATCTTTGGGATGGTTAGCTTTGGGGTTGTTCCATTTGGATTTTCATTGTAAGGTCTGTTTCTGGGCAAGTAGAGCTGACGCTTGAGATCCCGTGGAAAATTTTTGGTTGACTTGATTGAGATTTCAAAGTACAAGATTGCCGTTGATTTTTTTTTCTCATAGCAAGTGAGTGATGGTGGTCTTAAGATGATCCAGTTGAGGCGGAAATTTTTAGAGAATGAGATGTGCTACTATGTCATTGTCAATCTTTATCCCAATTTTGGAGATTTGGAGTAAACATGCCTTGACTTCTGTGATAAACTTCTTGATGTTCTTGGGGTCAAATTGGAGATTCAGGAAGTGGAAGAAAACCCAAGATCAATTTGGGGTTTGTGAAGAAGCAAAGAACTCATGGATTGACTTCCAGAGAGCTATACCGTTGGCCAGGTGATATTCCTTAACACAGTTCACGTAGGTTTGATCGTCCAGTTTTGCTAGGATGTAGCCTACAATTATGGAATTGATATTGGCCGGGAATTTGTTGGGTTTGGAGGAGGTCAGTGAGTGAGAGATGCCTTTGAGTGAGGAGATGATGATGATTTTGGATTGCCAGAGAGAGAAGTTGGAGTCGTGCAGATTGGGAATTGAGTCTGTCAGAGTCTTCAGAAGTGAAGAGGATGAGTCTATTGGTCCTGGGGTCGACATTCTGCAATTTGGCTTTTAACCGTGAAGAACTGTTGTCTTGAATTGCAACCAAAGGAACAACAGATGAAGAAGCACAGGAGTTTGCTGCAGCAGTAATTACAAGAATGAAAGTTGACATGAAATGGGAATTAGGAACTAGGAACAAAAGAGAGCGGTTGGGTGGTTGAGAAAAAGCCTCACTGCTAGACAGGACTGGAGATGAGTGATTACTTGTTTGTCTGTTGAAGCGTGTGGATGTTGATGAGTTGAGGATGATGAGTAGGATTGAGGACAAAGAGGATGAGCAAATGTGATGAGTCAAGGATGATGAGTAGGATTGAGGACAAAGAGGGTGAGCAAATGTGATGAGTTTAGGATAATGAGTTGGATTGGGGAGGAGGAGGAAGAGCAAGGACTGATAGGTCAAGGATAATTAGATGATGAGTTAGGTCAACAACAGAGATGATAAGGAGGAGAGAGGATGAGCATATCAAGGAGAGGAATGATGATGGAGATGAATGATGATGGAGAGGAATGATGATGAGGAGGAGGAATGATGATAGAGAGGAATGATGATGAGGGGATCCAAAGAGGATTCAAGGAAAGATCTGGAAGGAAAGGTTTTATAGGGAAGTATTGCTGAATGGAGATTTTATCAATTTGAAGTGTCCTCATCCGTTGTCTGAGCGGCAGGTTGTGTGAGGATATCAGTCATCTCTCAACAACCATCCATTACTCACACTCTGGATGAATGCTGATGACACACATAACCTTCTCCTAGATTCTGGCGCCAATATAGACATACTCAATGATCTGAAGTAATTCACCTCAATCAACATGCAGGACAAGTTGGACCAGATCAAAAGAGGCAAACTAGAAGCCATTCTCAAGATACGGGGAACAGGCACTGTTTGACTGGAGTGGAAGGACTCTATTGTCACTCTTGAAGAATGTATGTATGTACCCAACATTGTAGTCAACCTTATCAGCACCAATCTCCTGGAAAAGAAGGGATGTAATCTCTCACAAGAACAAGATTGATTCAGTGTCACCCAAGCTGGCCAGACCGTACTTAAAGTTCTGATTGGCAAAAGCCTATTTGTCATTGAGAATTCCAAAATTTCTGGAAACAACCTATTGGTAAATCTCTCAAATTAATTCTCACCGTCTCTGTCAATCCAAACTCAATCTCTCTCCAACCTCCATAAGATGTATGGGCACGCCTCAATCTCCACCCGCAAAACTATCCTCAAAGGTCAAAACTCTAAAGATGAATTAAGCAATTTCCAGTGTGATGGTTGCGTGAGGAGCAAAATCACAAGGGCTCCATTCTCAGCTACCTCAACACCCTCCTGCAAGCACCTAGAAAGAATTCATCTAGATCTGATAGGACCAATCTCTCCACAATCAAAGGCTGGCCACAGATATATCCTAACTCTTGTGGACAACTGCATGGGTTACCTCTTGGCCTTCCCCCTTATTTCCACAGAAGAAAATTCAGACATTATCATCAGCATCCTCAAGACTGAACACAAACGGCTCAACTACTACCCAAAGGAAATCTTTTTTGATAAGGGGACAGAATTCACAAACAATACCTTGAAAAGCTTGGCCAAGACCAAGCACATCAAGCTCTTGATGTCTGAACCCCACCACTCTCCACATAACGGTCAAGCTGAACAACCCAATTGAACAATAATTGAATCAGCACGTGCAACCTTCTCCTCTTCCAGATTGAACCAGAGTTACTGGCACATTGTGGTCAGAAGTTGCTGTTTCATGCTTAACCAAGTCCCTAGGGAAGGTAATGACCAATCCCCTTGGGAACTTTTTTTCAACAAGAAACTACCCGCTAACTATTTGAAACCTGTAGGATCCCCTACTATTTACCTCATGAATCAACTACAAAAGAGGAGAAAATTTGATGAGAAAGGACTGGAAGGGGTATTTATTGGGTTTAATCCCGTTTTTCACTCTTATCTCATTCTAATCTAATCAGGTGCTGTTGTTGAAACCAAACACATCCAGTTTCTCAAAGATTCTCTCTACAACTTTCCCTTCTTCAAATTTCCTGAGACGGATCTCTTCAGTCAAACAAACTCCAAGTCAGGAAAATCCAACTTCTCTTGAGCTGAAAAACAATACCCCATACAATATCTCAGGAAAACATTTCAGAATCTGAATTGGATCAGGAAGACATTGCATTGGTAGCGTCATCATCCCCTGATCCTCCTTCTCTTCCTTCTCCAGTTCCAGAACTTCCTACTCAATCCACCTCTCAAAGGCCCAGGCGCGAGACAAGAAAACCTTAACAATATGGTTTCCATCACTACCATGAATCCCCCCCTCTTACAAGGCCGCACAAAAGTGTCCTGAATGGCCAAAGTGGAAGAGGGCAGCCAAAAATGAATTGAACTCCATAGAGCTTCAGGATGTCTGGGAAGAATATTACGGCACCCCGGACAACATTCTAAATACAAATTGGGTCTTCATTTAAAGGAGAACTGCCACGGAAATCCTGTCAAATACAAAGCCCAACTCTGCGTCCAAGGATTCAAACAAGTTATAGGAATTGATTATAATGAAACTTGGGCACCCTCAGAGTTGCCTTTACATACATTCTAAAAAGGAAAATGAAATTGACTCAATTCAACGTGAAGGGGGCATTTTTACATGATCCTCTCAAAGAAACAGTTATCATAAGAACTCCAGAAGGATCCAACAGGAAGTCTCCCTATCTAAAGCTAAAAAAATCCCTCTACAGCTTGAAGCAATCCCCCAAAAACTGGTACAAGACTCTGACTTCATTGATCAAATCTCAAGGACATCAAGAGTCAACTAGCAATCCCTGCCTCTATCTCAACCCTCAGACAAAAGAAATCATCTACTTTCACGTAGACGACCTGATTTACGTAGGTAACTCCCCCGTCTTTGAATCCCACTTCTTAGAAAAATTCAAGAACTTGTCTTGCCATCCTCCAAACACCATCCTTGGAATGCTTAAGGAACTCAAGGGTAATAAGAAGATAACCCAATCACAGCACTTGCGGCCTGGAAGAACTGGGCCTATAGGAGCAAGGACATTCATGCTCCACTGACTCAAAATTTGAATCTTGAACCTGCATCTGATACCAACCACGCCAAATTCTTCCAGTTAAACATCAACTATAGATCCGCTACTGGACTCCTTAATGACCTAGCCCATTACACACGTCCTGAAATCTCTTTCTCTGTGTCTAGCCTTGCCAGATTCAATGCCAAGCTGGGGATTAATTACTGGAGAGAAGTCAAGAAGGTGTGGAAATACCTCAAAATGACCTAGGATTTCAAGCTTGTCATCATCTGTCACCCCAAACAAGAACTTCTCTTGATTTTCAGCAATGCCACCTGGGGAGACAATCCAACCTTCTGCAAGTCGCAAACCGTGTACATTATCCTTCACTATGGAAGCCCAATCATCTGGAATTCTACTCAACAATGAAAAATCACCTATTCCTCCACCAAATCTGAATTAAATGCGCTACTGGATTGCTACCTTGAGCTTAAATGGATCAAAAACCTCATTGATGAGATATATCAAATGCCCAAAACCAAGCCTACCTTACACATTGACAACAAGGGTTTGGACAACAAAATAAAAAAATTCAGATCTCACTCCAAGTCCAGACATATAGATATCAAAACAAAAGGATTCAGTGAGGACTTTGCTGATGGGGAGTGACTATCAATCTAATTCAAAGTCATTCAATGGTTGCTGATTACCTCACAAAAGCTTTTTCAATGAGTTCCTTGGAACTCCTCCAAAAAAAATCTTTTCCACTCCAGACAACTGATCTCTTGGATCATCCCCTCACCAGTCATCTGGGGTGTTAAATATTGTCAAATATTATAATATTATGAATATGTCTCCAAGTTTGTGCAAACTTGGACGCCCCCCAATGATTTGTCCTGTGACACTTGGTCCTCAGCTGACTCGGACCCTGCCCTCAGAAGGGATCCGGGCTCCTCCTGGCTAGCAGGTGCAGACTTGATTCCTCCTTCTTCTTTCTCTTTCTTGCAATCTCTTTTTTTTTCTTCAATACCTTTTACTTCTTCTTTCTTTCTTTCTTTTCAGTCTGCTTCCTATATCTTGTCTCTTCCTCTAAAATCATCATTTTCCCATCTTTTCCTCTCAACCCACTATCCTCCTTAATCCGGTTTGATCTCATCAAAGTCTCCATTCAATCAAGTCCCTATCTACAAGTCCGTGCCTGGTAAGAACATGATCCTCAAGATCACCCTAACTCGACGCATCTGACAACCTAGTTCCGCCGCTTTCAGCCATTCTCCTACGTCTTCTTTCCTCTACTACTTCTGTGCTGCCAGGGTTCTCTTCTCATCTACTCTCTAAACAAAGTCTAAGCTGTTTGTCTCTTCATCTTTCTTCTTCTCTCTCATTCTGTTCCAGTGGTTTAACTCTTTAACTCTGGTCTGCAGTCTGCTGGTTTTCAGTTCTAATAAATCATTTCACAATATTATTGCTCTTCTTTCCACAATGGAGGTCAGTTCTATATACATCATCAATCCAATCCTCTTCACTATCTTGTATGGCAGAAAATCCACAGTCTGGAGCAGAAGGACAGTTGTTTTTTGAGGTTCCAGGCCCATTTTTGATAGGTACAGCCCCAATATGCAGCTCAGTTTTTTCAGCTTGAGTAGATTTGGGAGCAGTCTGATGACTTTGCCCTTCTTCACCAGTAGGTATGATACCTGTTACCACAAAATTGACAGGTTTAGAAGACATCTTTGAGGTCAAAGTCTTGTGAGGGGAGGACACAGTGTCATTGGTGTTGTTGTGAGTGGGGGAAAGAGTGGGTTGTTTTTGTGGGGGGGACTAGCAATTGTTGGGGCAGGCATCTAAGAATGATGAATATTCAAGATACTTCCAACTTTCCTCAGTCATACCATTGAATTGCACCTGAGAAACACTGGTTCTCAAATATATTCCCTAAGTCTGTTGGCTGTTTTGGAAACCTGCAGAAATATTAATGAATATTAATGATTTTAACCGGCTAGATTATGATATGAAGTTTTGGGATTTTGGGACAAAACTTTAGTTTTTTGGGTTTTGGCATTAGATTCCAGGGACCAATGAAGCTCATCTTGGATATTTGGAAGAGTTGAGAACAAAGAAACAAGGGAAGAGGGCCTGGTGTTTCTGTTGAGATGATTCAAGCGCAAGGTTTCTGAGGTGTGCAAACCAGAGAGACTTCTGGAAGAAAAAGGGGAAAAAGAAGACAGATGGGCATGGTAATTCTGATGAATAGGAGTTATTGGATTTATTCCATGTGAGGTTTCACCTGATGAAAAAAAATTTACAGGCAATCCCCTGCTTCTCTTGGAAGTCAAAGTTTTCTGAAGAGATGGATATTGAAGCAATATTTTGAAAGCCCAATTTGGAATTTGAGTTGTTGCCTGAAATTTATGCAAGGCACAGTTTTTTGGATTGAATAACAGCCTTTGGGTATTTTGTAATGGAGTGGAACCATTGGAGATTGGCAAGGGAAAGAGGGGTAAGATTGAGACTTGTTTGGTGCTTGATATCATTGGCTGGGAGGGCATATTGATGTCTTTAATATTCAGATATACATGTGGCAATTGAGACATTGAACAACAGTCTTGATGCGCTTGGTTAAAAGTTTGAAAATTAGTTTTTGAAAGCTGTGATATTGTTTGATGCTGAGATGGGCATGGGGAAGGAAGAATATGATTAACCACGCCTTAATATTGATCCGGATCGAAAATTGGTCCCTTATTGAAGGTACAGTGGCATTACTGCTGATATTACCTGAAAAAGTAGCCTGCAAAAACAAAGGTTGGTAATTTTGAGATAGGCTAGATTGGAAAATCATTGGTGCAGTGGAAGGGATTTGGAGAAGAAATTCCACAATACCCCTTGCACTTTCCCTGGTGATCAAGTAATGAGGAGCAATAAATGGAACCAGAGACAAAGAGAAAAACAGACAGAAAGATATTTTCAATTCAAGCCCTGCAATACTGCAAGAAAGAGCTCTAGTCTTGGCCCAGAGAAGCTTTTCTGGGCCTGGATTGTGTCCACAGATTAAGAGATGAGGCAAGGTCCAGTTCAGATCTTGTCCAATTCAGGCAAAAATATATTTACATCTTCATGTCACAATGCAGGGGGCTCAAAACCAACACTTGGTGGTATTGAGCACCACGATTTGTGTTAAATTTTAAAGAAATCAATCTTAGCCCATCAATCTCAATTTTTTCTTCAGAAGAATAATTGAATTCCCACTGAAAAGTAGATTGGAATCAATCCAGTCATCAACCACCCTCCTTGGGCTTCATTTTTACAACCTGTATTTCCTTTTTTAAAAAACCAAAATTGTTTTGGTATGAAATGAGTTTCCAATTTTAAAAATAGAAAATTAAAAAAGCACCTATATATAAATATATATCTCTTATTTTTCTCATTATAATTTATTTATTTTTTTGGGGGGGAGGGGGTTTGAATGTGTATTTAACCCTGAAAATTTTGAACTTCATTTGGGACCTTGAAGTATTTTTATTAGGTCTAGTTCCAATTCCAACAATTCTTTTAGATGAAATTTCTCCAATTATAAGTTATTGTTCATAATTATTTCCTTACTCATCCCTTTTAATTTTAGGAGTGGAATTCCATCAAATGGTGAGTATGTTGATGAAATATGAATTATATTGTGAGGATTTGAGGATATCAGAATTGATTATAATGGTTAGGCAAGAAATTATTCCAAATTAGGTGGAATTTTTCGGCAAACAAAAAGTTAATGAAAGTGTTGAGATTTGAATTCGCGCACTCTCCTCTTTTCCCGCGCCCCGATAAGCTACAGGGGACCCGTTCTTCACCTCTATACTGTTTCTGGCTTGGCTGTTCTCTTTCCTTCTGTTCTGTGTTCTTCTTCTATCTTTTCTCCGTTTCTCATTTTCTTTCATCTTCTCCATCTCATCTCTGTACGTCAAGATCCTCAACTCTCATACTCACCTTCAACCTCGCACTTGCCTTCAACCTTTCACTTGCCTTCAACTTCAACCTTGCACACGCCTTCAACCTTGCACTTGAACACCACTCAAGATCACAACCTCTCTTGCTTGCTCTGCTATTCCTGCCTGGTAAGGCTCCTCTCCTTTGAATTCTTGACCATGTTCTAAACTCAATCCAGGAACCTTTTCAACTAGTCTTTGCTCAAGTTCCCAGAAACATCTACCACAAATTTTGCCATCACCTTCTCACTCTATCTATTGGCTTCAGGCGTAGGACCTCCCTTTTCTCATCATTGATTATTTTATTCTCATCATTCGTCCTTATTCTGTTTCTCATAAAGCTTGTGTCTCTTAGTCCGCTTGTTCTCTGCAATAAAGAAATTCAGTTTATCTTATAAGAAAGTCTAGCCGCTTTTGTGCTTTTTGGCACTGGAAGGGTCAGGATGTTGGGGATGCATGAAGAGCTGCTTTTGTGAGAATTTGAACAAATCATAATTAATCGAAATTTTTTGGAGGAAGATTATTCCATATGTGGAGGAAAAATTCCTTCAAACAAAAAATTTATGGCAGTTTAAAATTTTATTTGCTGTTTGGCACTGAAGGGGGCAGGATGTTGGGGAGGCATGAAGATCTGTTTTGGTGAGATGTTTAGGATATAAGAATTAGGTATCATGGTGGGGAGGAACATTATTTCAAATTTGGTGTAAAAATTCCAGCAAACAAAAAAGTTAAGGCAGTTTGAAAATTTTTTTGTGCTATTTGATACTCAAAGGGGAAGAATGTTGGGGAGTAAGTAAAAGCTGTTTTGTGGATGATTGTAGGATATTTCAATTAATTATCATGGTGAGGAGGAACATGTTTCCAAATTTGGTGGAAATATTCAGGCAAAAAACAAAGTTATGGCAGTTTGACAATTTGTTTTCTGGAATTTTTTCACAAAATTTCAAAAAAATTTCCTCCCCACCATGATTAATAATTCTTATATCCTCAGCATCTCACCAAAACAGCTCTTCATGCGTCCCCAACAACCTGCCCCTTTTAGTGCCAAATAGCACAAAAAATTGTCAAACTGCCTTAACTTTGTTGTTTTCTGGAATTTTTCCACCAAATTTGGAATGATGATCCTACCCACCATGATACCTAATGCTTATATCCTAAAAACCTCACCAAAACAGCTTTTCATGCCTCCCCAACATCCTGCCCCCTCCAGTACCAAAAAGCACAAAAACTGTTAAACTGCCATGAACTTTTTTTTGCAGGAATTTTTCCTCCAATTTTGGAATAATATTCCTTCTAACCATTTCAATTAATTATGATTTCTTCAGATTCTCACCAAAAAAACTCTTCATGCCTCCCCTACATCCTGACCCTTCCAGTGGCTAATAGCACAAAAACGGCTAGACTTTCATTTAATTTTTTTTGCGGGAATGATTCCATGCAATTTGGATAATGTTCCTCCTAACCATTATAATAAATTCTGATATCCTCAAATCCTCACAAAATAATTCGTATTTCATCAACATACACACCATTTGATGGCATTCCACTCCCCAAATTAAAAGGGATGAGTGCAAAAATAATCATAAAAAATAACTCATAATTGGAGAAATTTGATCAAAAAGAATTTTTGGAATGTAAACTAGACCTAATAACAATACTTCAAGGTCCCAAATGAAGTTCAAAATTTTGAGGGGTCAATACACATTCAAACCCCCTCCCCCCCAAAAAAAAATAACAAAAATTATAAAAATAAGAGATATATATTTATATATATGTGCTTCTCTAATTGTCTATTTTTAAAATTGGAAACTCATTTCATAACCAAACAATTTTGGCTTTTTAAAAAAGGAAATACAAGTCATAAAAATGAAACCCAAGGGGGAGGTTGTTGAAGTCTTAATTTATTCCAATATACTTTTCAGTTGGAATTCAATATTCTTCTGAAAAAAAATTGATATTGATGAGCTAAGATTGATTTCTTCAAAATTTCACCCAAATCTTAGTGCTCAATACTACCAAGTGGTGGTTTTGAGCCCCCCGCATTGTTAAATGGACATTTACATAGAGTTTTACCCACATTGGACAAGATCTGTGCCAGACTGTGCCTCACCTCTTCATCTGTGGAAAAAGAAAGGCCCAGCGGAGCGGCTCTGGGCCAGGCCCATAACTTTTCCTTCCAGTATTGCGGTGCTGTGGTTGCAGTCTATAGACACGGATACATAAACAGTTGCGGCCTGCGCGCTCCGCAAGGAGTATGGATGGGCTCAGCATTTGGGAAGAACAATCAGAAACAAGTGCAAGGTGGCTCAGAATAGGGCCAGTACTGCGGGCTTAGAAGCAGAAAATGTGTGGTAGACAGCCCAGGATCTGGGATTGAGGATTAAGCCATGGTAAGGGAAGGCATGTGGAGTGATTATGGTAAGGGGGGGTGCAATGAGAAGGAAAAACCGCGCAGATTGAAATGGCGCGGGCGGACAGAGTTTGGGTGGCTACAGGTGGGTGCAGGGGATTCTGATTAGGGTGCAGTCCACTCTATGAGAAGGAAAAATGGGAATTTGGTAGTGGTGCCAGCATTTGGGAGGGGAGGATAGGGTTGGGTTAGGTTTTGCGTTTCTCAGGGTTCTTTCTGGTTTTTTTCGGGTTTTATTTGTGCTTGTACTTAGGTTAGGGTGCAGAGAAAGGTAAAATACCCCTTTCCACCGCTGTTCTAAGGAAGGGGGGGTATGCCACCATGGAAGGAAGGAATCCATCTCTCTGTCTCTGTCTCTCTCTCAAGGGCACATCCCACTCCTTGCAGACACTGGGACCAATAACTTCAAAACTGAAGGAAAACTTGGAGAGAACCTGTCTCTTGTTTCAACAGTGCTTGCTTCAAAACCCTCTTTCAGTGTGTTTCTCTCTTTCTTTCTATTTTCATTTTTTATTTTCCTTTCAAACTTAACTAAATTTATTTTTGAAACCCCTTCCGCTTCTATCCTCCACTTTGGCTCAATTTTTATCATTCCTTTCATCCCTTACTCCATCATCAGGTTAAAGGGTATCCACCTCCTTTAAATCCATGTTGTTTTCAATTTTTCACTAAGATACCTTTCCCATCACCTCCAATTTCACCACATCTCTCTTTATTACCTTTGGAAATGGAAACATATCACTCATAAATTTCCTCTTCAACTGTAGGTTGATCATGACCATTAAAATCAATAAATAAACCCATGCCGTTAGAAAACCCCAAGCCTGTTTCCTGGGAGTCCACAAAACTCAAAAGCAGCCAAAAATACAGCCATCTAATGCACACCTAAATTATTACGCCTTGGACAACAGCCTGTACTCCCTGGAGGATCAAGCTTTTCAGACCCTCCAAGAAAACCAAGACAATGTTGACTGGGTTACTTTCTAACTAGAGGATGAAGACAAATATGATGAAGCTGTCAATTTGGAAAAGGAGAAATGGCTTCAAAAGGCCCAGGATCTCAACTGGAATTCATTATTTTCCCCCCTTCATGCCTACTTCATGGGGCTTAAGTCACAAACTAAAAATTGGAAAAATCCAAATTTCTACACTAACTTTACTACCTGTGTCTGTGCACCCCACATTCAAAACCTTCCAATGGTTGATATGGGGGATTTTTTTTGTTATTCATCATGGGCAACATTATTTCTAAAAATTCTTTGTAGTCACCAGCATGGTAATGAATTGATTTTTTTTCTTAGCTCAGCATAATGTTCAATTTACCTTATGTCAATGAACCTCTGATCCTATTTGCATTTGGCAGTATTTTTTTCTCCCTGCCTCCCCTATCTCCCAACCAACAGCTTTCTCCCTGCCCAAGCTCATAATCCATGCTCATGGTGGAATAACTACCATTTGGCAGGCCTACCCTTCACTACAGCCTTGAATTTGTTTTTTGAACCGCAATCAGAAAGGTTGTATTCACAATGGAAAAAACACATAACAAATTCTTTTTTTCAAGATGTGTTCAACTCAAAAAACAAACTGTATTTCTATTTATTTCAATGGGTTTGAAATTTGAGGAAAAATATTTATGCGTCTGAGGACCTTTTTCAAGCTTTGCAAAGCCTGAATGATGACCTGGTTTTAGAAGTATTGCAACTTTAAGCTCAGGAGATCCTTTCCTGGAATTCATGTCCTGCCTGCTTTGGGACAGACCCACCAAATTAACTGGATTATACATCTACCACCCAAAATCAGCTGATCATCTGCTTAGAGGGTAACTTCCAGAATCAAAATCACGCCAAAGCTAGCCTTGATTATTGGTAATTGCAAACACCCCAAATGTTCCTCCACCCAGAAAATTTTAGCATTATTTTGCAAGTGATTTCCCACAAATAGATGAAAATATACCCACAAAAAAGGTATGTCTGCAACCAAATAATCAGATTAATAATTTTGAAAGAAATTTCATCTGATAAAAAGAACAATGATCATGTTTCTATTAGGCCAACCAATTTAGAGACTCACACAAGGCAGAAGATGATACAAGGAATGAGTCCACATGGAAATTATTTGAAAATACCTTCCTGATGGGGTGCTTCTGTTGTAATGACAGCGCCATCTACATGGGAAATATTTAAAAGTCTGAAAAAATAAAATGTATTCCAATGGCTATGATACACAAGCTAATTTCTCAGTGCAAACTGGAGCAACTGATCAGCATTCTATATGATATTAGATGTTCACTTAATAAATACATTACAGTCGTGGGTAGACTATTGAACATTAGTGAAATTTGTATAAATTAATTCTTTAAAGAATGTGGTTCTGACCTGTTTTTCTTTGCATGAAACTCAAGGGAATCTGCTCCACTAAATCCAAAACCAACTTTAATTTGGTAATTTGGTATTTCAGGAATACATCTATAACTGGATCTCCCAACTCCAATACAATCCTCACTTGAACATTGGTTGGGTTCTTTCTGATGGAGATGGTTTGGGACATCTGTGGTCATAAATTTCACCTTTAGTAAGTCCATTGCTCTATATATATAGATATCACAATGTACAACCATCAATTGTCCTCATAGTGCATTGGCTGAGGAATCACCATTCCACAGTCCTGCATAACTTAAACATGTCTGCATAATGACTATAAATCTCTTGTTCCAAGACTGACTATATTAGTCTATCTGTGTTATTTTTTCCCTGATTCATGGTCTTTGCCATTTGGTTGACAAGGAATTTCAAATTGGCCCTAAAAAGGCATCAATAGAGGTCATCAATTCTATTGAGTTTGTTGCAAAATGCAAATTGGCATTCATCATCTGGTGGTAACTACCTGGTGGATTTTTCAAACAACAATGGGAAGCTTGATGGGTGTTTTGTTGGAGTTCAAGAATACCTGCCCAAATTATTCCATTCAACTCTTCTTTGTTCTTCCTGTTCTGTTTTCCAATTTTTCTTTGTTTCTATTCTGTTTCCTTTCTTTTCTTATACTCCTTTCCTGCTGTCTTATCTGTCTTATCCTCCGCTACGTTGTTGTCTTTTCACGCGGCTCTGACCTTCAAAATTGCGCACCTCCATGCTCACACTTGCAATTTGAGCTCACACTCAACATCCCACTTGACCTCAAGGAGACAATCTCCCCCACCACTCACACCTTGACCATCCAACCACCTCTCACACCTCAACCACTCAACCCGCTCAATCTCAAGGAGTCAATCACCTCAACTGCTCACACCTCCACTGCTCAACCCGCTCAATCTCAAAGATACAATTGCTTCTACCGCTCACACCTCCACCACGCAAACTAATCAACCACGCTTGGTGTCCCTCAAAACCCATTCTCCTTTTTCCTTTTCCTTGCCTGTGACCCATGCCATCTGGTCATGTTTATTTGTTTATTCCAGCTCATTCATGTTCAGTTTTCTTCACATTGCTCTTTGTCTGATTGCTGAAATTCAAGTCATTTTCAGTCTAAAATTCTCTCAGATTTACAGTCTCAGATCGCTCTCTGGAACAGATAGGATCAATGACCAACACGGAGGAAACCAAATAATTCAAGATCAACATATCCCTTCTAACAGACTCAAACTTTCTTCCTGGAGCCTCCAAATCAAGAGCTACCTCCGCTGTAAAGCACTTCTGGAACTCATTCTCAAACCTTCCCCTCCTCCGCTTAACAGTCCTGTCAAGAAAAAGGTTTTCAAAGCTGTGGATATTATAATTCAACACCTTGGCAAATTGCTTTTTTAAGCTATCATCAACCAAAAAAACAATGGAGACCCACACGCCATCTGGAATGCCATTCTTGAATGCTACAACTCACAGTCCTTGAATAATTGCTGCTGAATCTGGCTGAATCTCATTGGATACCTCTACAAAGGCACTCTGAAAACATACATAAGGGACTGCAGGAAGCTCATGAACAAATTATCAGTTGTGCAACTTCAAGTTTCCCCCAACATCTTAAGTTACACCATTCTTGCCAAAATTCCAAGCTTGTTCTATCATATTGTCAATACTCTGATCCTCAAAAAAAACCTCCTTCAAAACCCCACTGGAATCTTGAACAAGCTGAGCAAATTTTTGCATCTTGAATCCTCTCAAATACCCAACCCCAATATGCCTTTTGAGACTCCCTCCTCCATCTCACTCCACAAATCCACTGTTAAGAAAAACAAAGCTAAGCACCCATGTTCCAAAGGACATCAAAAATCTCTAGCTGAGCACCCTGAAATCAAGTGCTGGTTTGTGCACCCCCATCTCAGACCCAATTGGAACAAGACTCCATTGTTTAATCTCCCCTCTGTCAAAAAAAATGAAAATTCTAACAACAAGAGTGATTCCAAGGATGCTGAAATCAATTTCAATGCTCAAGCCTACCTGTCCTCCAGAAAAGAAAAATACCACCTTCCTGTTCTAGACTCTGGTGCCATCCACCACATATTAAATGATCCCAAATTCCTGTTTGACTCAATGCCTATTCACCTTGAATTTGGAAGAGGATCACCAAATAATTCTCTTACTGCGACTCACTCAGGTTCAGCCAAGATCATCAATCATTTGGGTTTGACAATTGTAATGCAAGATTTCCTTGTAATCCCTGCCATCAATCACTGCCTAATCTCACTAACTTGACTGAAATCCTCCAAGACCAATTTCTCCAAATTTGGTCACTTGGGGTTTGAAGTTACAATGGACAACTTTAACTTCATTGGAACTACAAGTAACAAGCTGACCAAAATTTTGGCACAAAATTTGTGTCTTCCAACAACTCCACGCTTCTCCTTAAAGCTCCAGAAAACCTTTTCACCTCCAAATGGGTCATTCTAGCCCTCAATCTCTTAAGTCATTGAACCTCCTGCCTCATAAATTTGCTGGTCCTCAGAATCTGGTATGTCTGTTCTGCAAAACTTGTAAGCAGGTCTCAAACCCATTCAATCATCATTTCAAGAAGGTCTCCAAACCCCTTGAAGCTATCCACTTTGACCTTGTAGGACCATTCTCTGTCACCTCCAACTCTGGGTTCACATACTTCCTATTGCTGATGGAACAATTTCCAGACTTCTGATCTGTTGCCCTTCTCAAGCAGAAGAGCAATGCCTCTTCAGCAATCAAGGACTTCATAGCTAAAGCAGAACGCCAAACTGGCCTGTTGGTAAAACGGCTGATTTCCAACAACGGATGTGGATTTTTCTCATCCAACCTTCACTCCTACTGCCTCAGAAAGGGGATCAGTCAACACTTCTCACCTCCTCACACTCCTCAAAAAAATTGGCCAGCCAAGAGATCTAACCGCCTCATCCAGGAGAAAGCTAGATGTCTTCTGAATCAAATCAACCTTCTGCTGAAGTTCTGGTACGAGGCCATCAACACCCTTGTACATACGCTGAATGTTCTTCCTTCAAGATTGTGCAACAACTCAGTTCCATTGAAATTTGGGACAGAAGAAATTTCAACTAAACCTTCCTACCTCCCTTTAGATGCTCTCCCTTCTCAGTCATCCCTAAATCAAACCACACCATCAAAATTTTCCCTACCAGCAAAAGAGCTGTCTTTCTTGGGTGCGTCAATGACTACTTTTCATTTAGACTGCTTGAGCTTGATTCTTTCAAAATTTTCATCTCTGCCAATGTCAATTTTGACAAATTATCTTATCCCTTTTCATCTGGAGCATTTCCCTCTTCCTCTCCCAATGTGGATCTCATGCTGACCCCTCTTTGCTCCCTTCCATCATCTGCCAATAACCTTCTTGATTTATTGTCTGCCACAACTATGTCTGCTCCCTCCACTGCTACACCTGTTTCTCTTGCTGATTGTTTGACTCTGGCAAAATCCATTCCCTCCTCCATCATTTCCCTTCCTGTGCAACCAACTCCGCTGGCACATAACTGTCTCACCGCTGATAGTATCATACACCATCCTCGCCTCCCTAACTCCAAAATCTTTTTTCCTGCGGTCTACCTCATGGTTGAGAGCAGCTATTCAGATCCTACCTCAGTTAAAGAGGCCCTTAAGTCAAATTATTGCAGGGAGTGGCTTGAGGCTATGAGAAACAAAGAATTAAACCTAATTGATTATGAAGTATGGGACAAATTGCTCCTCCCCAATGGCAAGATGGGACTCAAATGCCTCTAGGTCTTCCAGACCAAACAGGATAACCTAAAACAAATTTTCAAATTCAAAGCCCAACTATGCGTTCAGGGCTTCAAACAGAAATATTGCATCAACTTCACTTCAACCTTCTCACACACCGGTGACAATACTTCTCTTCAGATGATAATTTTCCTAGCCACCCATTGCAAGCTAAAATTTCACCAAGTAGATGTCAAGACCGCTTTCCTTAATGCCCCCTTACGCAAAGAAGTCTAACTCATCCCCCCTCTGTATGTCAACTTGACTTCTGGGCACCATCTCAGGCTAAGGAAAGCTTTATACAGTCTCAAGAAGGCACCAGTTGCGTGGTAAAATATGCTCAGCGGCTGGCTTATTGATTCAGGTTACTCTAGAAGCAAGGCTGATCAGTGGGTTTTCTGGAAACAAGCCAATTACCTCTATGTGCATGTTGATGAAATTCCTATCTTCAGTGATCATCCCAAAGTCTTTATCTCCCAAATCAACGCCAAATTCAAGATCAAGGACCTAGGAGCTGCCTCTTTACTTCTTGGAATGAATTTCAGCCATATGTCCTTAGGATTCAAGTTGTCCCACAGATCCTACATCAAAAATGTCTGCGCCCAATATTCACTTCCCTCTCACAAATAATTCTCCACCCCTTTCTAGCCCAACGGGAAAATCTACCCATTGAGCAAGGAAGACCATGAGAAATTTGTCCAATTTGGGGCCAACTATTGAAAGATCATAAGTGAAATTAATCACATCAGCATTTGCACCAGACCAGAAATAACCTTTGCCGTCAACTATCTGGTTCAGTTTCAAGTACAACCCAGTCTCCATCATTTTCAAGCAGCGCTTCAAGTCCTGCAATATCTTCAGAACATCTCTGACCATGGAATTGTCTTTAATCCTGCTGGAGCTGCAACCAACCTGGAAGCTTATGTTGATGCCAATTGGGTGACTTGCCCTACCACCAGGCGGTCTATCTCTGGTATGGCCATCTGCTGACTTGGAAGTTCAATAACCTGTAAAAGCAAAAAGAAACCCACGTTGTCTCTGTAAACCACCAAAGCGGAATATAAAGCTCTGGTGGATTCAATAAAAGAAATCAGCTGGATCAAATCCATTCTATGTGACATCCAGCAACACAAAGCAATCAAGCCAGCCACTTTCCACAAAGACAATGAGGAATGTATTAAGCTTGGTCTCAACCAAGCAAATCACACCTATTTTTAAACCAAACACTTGGAGTTGCAATTCCACTATGTTTGCAGTGAAATCCTCAAAAATGTGATAAAACTTCAAAAGGTGTCCTCCAAAAGAAACCTTGTGGATTTTCTGACCAAGCCGGTGGCTTGGATAGCGCTTCATCAAACTCTCAAGGCGCTCAATGTCTTGGAATAATCTGAGAACAGGAGGCTGTTGGAAGTCAAGGATAACTGCTCAAATTATTCCATTCAACTTTTCTTTGTTCTTCCTGTTCTATTTTCCTACTTTTCTTTGATTATATTCTTTTTCCTTGCTTTTCTTATACTCCTTTCCTGCTCTCTTATCTGTCTTATTCTCTGCTACCTTGTTGTCTTTTCATGCAGCTCTGCCCTTCAAAATTGCGCACCTGCATGCTCACGCTTGCAATTCAAGCTCACACTCAACATCCCACTTGACCTCAGGGAGACAATAACCTCCACCACTCACACCTTGACCATCCAACCACCGCTCACACCTCAACCGCTCAACCGGCTAAATATGAAGGAGTCAACCAACTCCACCACTCACGCCTCCACCGCCCAATCTCAAAGAGACAATGACTTCTACCATAACTGGGAGAAAGAAGAATTTTTCTGAATCTTTACATTTTTAGAAAAAATAATAGAGTTTTCAGGACCAAGAAAAATTTACAAAATAAAATGAGGGTTGTAGCCCACAAGGATTCCTGTCAGGCCGCGCTCTTTGAATTTTTCACCACAAGCTACCTTGTTACTGAGATAAACCACCTTTGATCCAATAGGATGAAAATAATTGAGGGGAAGGGATTTGTTGGTGAAGAATTGATAAGAAGATGGTGAAGATGGTATTTTGGGAATTTGGTTGAGAACAATACAAGCCAATTTAGCCACGTCCACCCAGAGATAGAGAGGTAGCTTTGAGCTTTGGAGGATGGCCCAAATTGATTTGGTGAGGGTCCTGTTGGCCCTTTTGATCTTGCTGTTGTGTTTGTGGTGGCATGGTTCAGTAAGGAGATGTTGTATAGAGTTAGCTGTGAAGAATTCTTTTAGATTGGAGGAGATTGACTCTGCCCCACCGTCTGAACAGATGGTATCCAGGTACAAATTTTGCTTTTCCCTTTCAAAGTGAAGGATTTTTCTGAGTTGAGGACAAGCATTGGACTTATGGTGGACTGGAATTGCAGAGTTGTAACCGGAGAAGATATTGATGATTGTCATTATGTAGTTCATGTTGTTTCTGGAGGACGGGGTGATAGGACCAACCAAGTCTACGTGAAGTTTTTTGAATGGTTGAGAAGCTGTGGTTGAGGTGTTTTTAAAAAACAACTAGGTGATCATGGAGAAAAGGCATTCCTTGCACTGGAAGCTGGACAAGGATCTTGAAGTGAGTTCTGGAAAGAGATTCTTGAGTCAATAGGGGCTGGCATGGCCAAACAATAAATGAAGATTCTTCAAGTCATCAAAGTTTTCAGCTTTTTTTTGTAACACAGCACAGTTTGAGGTTTTTCCCCAAAAGGGATGGGTTATTCAGGAAAAATAGATTGCCTTGAATAAACCCTGAAAAGACTGGATGAGAAAAATAATGAAGATGGAATTGATTTGCGTTGGTTGAGAGAGTGCAATTCTTTGAGGAAATTAATTCTCCTGGACTGATGAGATTGATGACTAGATTGGGAACAAAGAACAAGTTGGAGAGAGTGACTGTGGTGCCCTTCCAGGTGAGTTGAATGGTCCCCTTTCCTTTGATTGGGAGTTTAGCTCCTTCCTTTTGGTGCTTACAGTTTCAACTCCTGGGTGTTCCTCAATTTTGACAAAAAATCAGAAGAGTTGAACATGTGGAATGATGCCCCCAAGTCCAAGATGATTTTGTTTTGATAGTTGACTTCTTCAATCCAGGTGGTGAGTAGAGCATGATAGTGGACCACTTCCTTGCCTTTTGAGTAATAGTTCATCTGTGCTCTCCAATTTTCATGAGCCTCTTTCCACCATTCAGGGGCCAAGTGTTCATGCTGGTTCAAGCATTTGTCCTTGGTGTGGTTGGGAGACAGAGGATTGTGGACCCCTCTCTTGCATTGGAGTTCTCTGGGAACAGACTTCTTTGTGCTTTGCAAGGCCACAAGAGTGGTGTCAAATGTTTTAGAGTCTTTAGCTTTTGATTTGGTTTTGTTGTTGATTGGTGTGAGGTGATTCAGGACCAGATCAACTGAGATTATTTTTTCCAAATGCATGATTTGATGTTGCAGAGGTTGGATAGAAGAGGGGGATTTGAAGAGGATAAGATACACTAGGATGTTATCTGGTAGGGCTATGCCTACGTTGCTTAGTTTCTTCATTGAGATTTTGGTTTTGGTTATGAATAGGTTGATTGAGTCTGATTTGAACTGTTGGTACAGGAATTTGTTGAAGAATCTAGTGTGGTTGGCTGTTTGAGAGGAGGCAAATCTTTCTTTGATGGTCTGCCATAGTAGTTTAGCTGAGACAATGTGCACAAGATTGACCACGTGGTTGAGGGTGACCAAGTCAATTTTAGAGAGTAGTATAACCCTAGTTTCCATGATGTTGGTTGGTTTGGGGGTTTTTGAGTTGCCCTCAAGAGATTCCTTGACATCTTTGACTTTGAGGAGCATGGTCATTTTTTTCTTCCAGATGGAGTAATTGTTGTTGGTGAGGATAGGTACAACTTTGCGAGTGGCTTTGAGGATGATTTGTTGGAAGCCATTGCTGCTTGATCGCTCCATCAATCGGGTGAGGTTAGTTAAATTGATTTTTGGCTTTTAACTGTGATAAATTTATGAAGAAGGAAAATATTGAAATAAAATTCAAGGGGGCTGTGCAAGTCCAAACATCAGTTGAGACATGAGAAAAAAAAGAAAGAAATGAAAAAGAGACAAAATAAAAATTCAAAAAACAACCATCAGGCTGTTAGAGGTTGAATCTAAAGGAAGTGGAAGGGGACAAGATTTGCCAATTGGGAAGACAGTTGTTGTGAGTGTTGCAGTTTAAGTTGAGGGTTGAGGAGCAGGTTGGCTATGGATTTTGATTTGAGTGTGTTGTAATTATGGCCAGCAATTAGATTAGGCAAATGAGCAGTATTTAAAGCAAAAGAAATGCTGGACACCTTGTGTCAATAATTGGTTATGGGCTCTCACATTGGGTCAATACTTTGGATGATATTGGTGATGAATTTAATTGGATGATGAATGAATGATGGAAAACAGCAGGGAGAAGAGCTTCTTAAGACAAAAGATTGGCCTCTGGTGAGCCCATGATACAACAAGACAAAAGGCAAATTTTCCGCCCCAAAAGAGCTCTACAGGCTCTACAGGCCTTGTTACTTAGTTTGGGCTACATTAGCCCACATGGCATCAGTCCCTGTACCCTTACAACCAGCCTATTCCAGTTATTTCTGGTGTTTCCACCTCAATGGGGCTGAACCAGCCCCTTAGTTGTTCAAAACCCTGGCCGTTTGCCTATTAAAACCGGCCTGTTACCTCACATGCTGGCTGGTTGCCTCATGAAACCAGCCCCTGGACATCCAAATGGCCAGGAGGGACCCCGGACACATCTGGGTCCAGTCTCAGACACACTTGGGGGGGGGGTGACCAGCGGACATGCTGTCCCCCCTCTCTTTCTCACAGATCCCTGGAGGGGGCAGTCAAATCCCCCTACCAGGGGCCCTGGGGGTCAATACCCCCAGGGCGTTGCTACAGTAGGTGGGCTGGGGGATGGTCAGGTCCCCTCCAGCCCGTTGCTCCTCCCCCTTGGTAAAGGGGGGGGGAGAGCGCCCCTTTGTTGCCCTTCGCTTCAATGTTAGTGGGGTGGTCAGGTCCCCCCCACCACTGGTTGCTTGGTTGCGACCAGCTACTTCCATATCCTCCTGGGTGGGAGGGTGATGAAATCCCCCCCACCCTGACTGGTTGCACCTTACAACCAGTTGCTGGCTGGTTCAACCCAGCCAGCCTTCCCCCTCACCCTTGTGATGGGTAGGGAGGGGAGGGGGAGGAGCCAAGGCCTTGGCCCCAGCCCTGTGGCTCCAACAACTGGCTGCCACCCCAAGCGGCAGCCGCGCTGCCCCCAACAAGACCCCCCGTGGGTCTTTGGGCCCTGCAAACGGGCTTTAGGCAAAAACAGGGGCCCTGAGCGGGCCGCAGCACGGGTGGCAGCCCCAACCAGGCTGCAAAACGGGTGGCGGCCCCAATGGGCCCCCCCAATCCCGGAAACTAAGTAAAAAATACTTTGGTGGGCCAGCTCATCTTGCCAAGTATGTCCAAAATAAACCTTGGGCCCATTTATGCCAATAAAAGCCCATCTGTCTGTATTTGCCCATATACTCCACTGGGCCCATTAGGGCCCGTGTACCAATGAGCCTGTTTCACGCTTTTTGAGGCAAGTTTCCCCAAATCTGTGACATCCACACAGGCCCGTATGGTCTGTGTGAGTTTCCAATGGGCGGTAGAGGTCCATATGTGCATCCCATTTGGATTAAACTTACATGTAGCACATACGTAAGTGCATACGCATTTTAACACACCCCCTTAATCCAAAAGGGGTGACACAAGCATGTTAGTCACAAAGCCTTGATGCTTGTTCCTATCTAAAGCCTTAGTCAAGATATTGGCAATCATTTCTCCAGTGGCCATGTACCTTGACACAATCTCCTTGCAGTTAACTGCATGGCAAATATAGTTATAGTGAAAATTGATATTTTTTGTTCTCAAATTGAACATTGGTTTTGCGCCAACACAATGGCACTCTGGTTATCAGAATACAACAACCCAAATCCTTGTGGCTTATGTGTATCCTCTAAGACTTTTCTCAACCATTTTTGTCAGCTTGCTACT
Organism: Puccinia polysora; assembly: GCA_025617555.3. NCBI lineage: Eukaryota > Fungi > Basidiomycota > Pucciniomycetes > Pucciniales > Pucciniaceae > Puccinia > Puccinia polysora. The sequence goes on from CM062615.1 coordinate 32,911,735, forward strand.
ATGTACAGAGCAACCTCTCAATAGCAATACAAAACTATGAAAAATAAGAATATCTCAATTAACAAAAGGAGGAGTGAGAAATACACAAATATTATTAAAGAAATGGATTCCTCACCCAAAATTAGGTAGGGTCACTTGCTGACCCCACCCTTGAAATCCAAGTCCTTACATTTTTAAAATCATTAACAAGAAAAGTACTGAAAATTACAACACCAGTATGGCACCTTCTGACCATTCTAACATTTCACACAGTTTGTAACGTATAGGGTTTACACCTGAAATTCACTCAGAATTGAGGTTTTGTGTATATTTTAGAAGTTACACGTGGAAATGTGTTATGTCACAATTCCCGCGCGCAGCCCTGCATCATTAAATATCCCTACATACTTGTAGTAGCAGATTCTTGCGTACTAGAGACCCGCGCGCAGCTAATTCTGCCACGCATGCAGCGGATCCTACCCCGCGCGCATCTGTACTAACTGATCCCCGCGTCTGGATCAGTCATGACTAATCTGACAACCAGGTACCGCTCAGAAGAGCTACAACCTAGTTAGAGTTGCCTAGAATATGTAAAAAATTGACATATGCATTACTAATAATCTAAAAAGATCAAAACTTAAATAAAATCAATGAAAATTAAGTTTAGAACATTTTTTAATAATAAATCAAAGATCAAGGATTACCACATAAATCACTGACCCTGATCTTTGAAGACCACAAAACACTACAAGGAGTGTTCATCAAAATTATTATAAATTATCTACGTGATCAGCAGATGATGGAAAATCATTTGTCATCCACATCTGCCCGCTTTAAAACAATACCAATAGTACAAATGAAGGATGAGTACAGAATGATCGAATTTATGCCATAACAGATTAACAGATCCTGTGGCTAAAATAGTACAGAAATCCAGCAGATCTAAGGTCAGCTGATTGACAGCACCAAGTGGACGTTCCAATATTCCCCTGACTGGCTTGCCAGCCTCAGCCCACAAGCAGAACCCTCTCTACGTGCCCTGAGCAACTCAAAATGACCCCAAATAGGTATTTATACAGACCTCTTTGGATCCATTATTCCAGAATCAGTTAATCAGTTTACCAGGAATTATTATTCTCAATCAGAAAACTTTTCCTTGTTGATCAAGTGCTTATATGAAGATAAGCAAGTGATTTATGACTTAGTCCCTAGTAGTATTATTTATTCTTATAAACCAATCAACCCTTGAAGTTTTGTCAAGCAATCCACCCCATCTGCTCTGAAACCCTTCCAATTATTTCAGGATTCTCGTGGAAAAGTGCTCAGAGTGAGTGTTTCCCTCCCTGTCTTGGCCATTTGAGCTGTTACGCCTGGCCATTAGTGGAATAAGTCCTTTCTAAGGCACCCATCTTCATTCCAAGGTTCTTAAACTGCCTAAGGAGACCCCTTGAAGAGAGGTTGCTAGTCTGTAAAGATCCCTAGAAATATAATCCTGTGGCCCCTCTTTTATATTATATTGAAAACCATTTATTACCAACCAATTAAACCTTGCAGCTGCTCTTATTATATCATTTATTTGAGCTTCTAAGTGTTTATTTTTGGAATTATTATTATTATTATTCCATTATTTTCATCACTCTCTGTATCTAAAGGACTGCAAGGTTGCTGGTATCAGAGAGCTGACAATTTTGCTTCCTGTGAAGCTGCTAAGTAAGCTCTATACTCAGCCTCTGTTGATGAAAGACTTATTTCCAATACCTTCTTGGACATCCATCACACCAGATTCTTACCTAAGAAGAATACAAAAACACATGTTGATTCCCCATTTTTACCATCTGCCCAACTTGCATTGGAATAACCAACCAAATCAAAGTTTGCTGACTTTGTAAACAACAGTCCCAGAATGTGCATTCCTTTGTGATACCTCATAACTCTTTAAACGCTGACCAATGCCTCATGCTTGGCTTCTATAAGTGTTGCAACAATACACCAATTGAAAAAGCAATATTGGGCCTTGTAAACTGTCCCAAATAATTGAGCAATTCAGTAGCTGATCTGTAGTCATTACCAGATTGAAAAAACTCCAGATACTCCTCATCTGTAGAATTCTCTAAATGAATGTTTGACTGCATGGGAGTACCAAACTCCTTTGCATCCTCTAAGCCATATTGCTTAAGAAGAGCTGCCACGTAATGGCTCTGGTCTAACTTAATACCATTCTTTCTCTTACTGACTTTCATTCCTAGCACCTGTTGGGCCAGACCAAGCTCTTTTATCTTTAATTCCTTTTTGAGTGTCTCCATGACTCTCTCTTTACCATTTCCAATAATGATAATGTCATTGACCCATACAAAAAAAATTGCATCATTTCTAACAAAAAGAAAAGGGTCAGCCTCAGACCTTTTGAAACCAATCTGTATCAGTTTCTCACTCATGGTATTATACCGCAACCTAGCTGCTTGCTTCAATCCATAAAGGGATCTACACAGCTTGAGGAAATATTCCCCTTTATCTGTTGAAAGGAAACTTCTAACACAGATTTTCTGCATGGTTTCTGTTTTAGTCCCTACTAACCATTCACAAAAACCATCAGGGATTGACATATAAACAGTTTCCTCCTCTCCAATTTTTGCATTCAAGTATGCTGTGACAAAATCAGCTTGTCTGATTTCCTCTCCCAACTCCACTGCCAGATCAATGATGTACCTGAAGGTCGAAAGCCTTCCAGTTGGTGAGAAAGTTTCTTGGTAATTGATACCCTCTCTCTGCTTGAAGCCCTGTGCAACGCATCTATATTTGAACATTTTTAAAAATCCATTTGTGTCAAACTTCTTCTTTAACACCAATCTAGATCCCAAAATGGTCTTTCCTTTTGGAACAAAATCCCGCTTAACTAGTTCAAAGACACTATTATTCTCCAGAGAATCAAATTCCTCAAAAATATCACTCTTCCATTTGGCTCTCTCATCAGAATTCATTGCTTGGCCAAAGCTATTTGGGTTAAGCCTGTTACCCATTTCTGAACTCAACTCCAGGATTTCATTGAGCATACACTGTTCCTGAAATGTATCTTCCTCATATCCTGCGGAACCATAATGGGACTTCCTTTCCCGTACCTATAAACTGGCACTCTAATACTACCACTCCTTCTAACTGGAGGTGGAGGCTCATCAGGTTCCAAATTAACTGACTCCCCTGAAGGGGGCACTGAACCCTCTGGTGGCACGTCTGCCATCTCTTCATCTTCTGGAACCACATGTTCCCCAGCATTTTCTGTTGAAATAGGTGCTAATTCTATTTCTTGCTGTGACTTATTCACAAAAACATCTTCACTACTTTTGAGTGGAAAGGTACTTTCATCAAATTGTACATCCCTACTGCAGATAATCTTTCTTTTCTGTCACAGGACCACCCCACGTACTATAGGGAAATTCTTAGATGATTTTGAGCGCGGAGGAATGCTGAGTGCAAGGGCAAGTGCAAATAGAAAGGCTCAGTTGCAAAGTGCAAACTTTGTTATGCCACTCAACAAACGGCAAGAGGAATGGAGTGTGTTCCGAGGAGGGAAACTCAACCTGAGTCCAATGTGATAACTAGGTTGTAGCAAAATGCAAGAACGTATGAAATTAACTAACTGAGGAGATAATCATCAGGAAAGGGGGTAGCCCTTATAAGGTAATACAAAGTGACTAGATACAACTTGGTGAGGAGCTAACTTCAGTTGAAGGCGGTGAGGCAATGAGTGACAGGAACGGGATAGGAAATAAAGCAATATTAAAATCATATCCAAGGCCATGGGGTAAGTGCAAGACAATAGAATCTGAGTGTAAAAATGTATGATGAATTGGGACAGGAGCAAATGACGTTGAAGGTAATGCAAGTGAGAAGTAATAGTGTATGCAGGGTAAGGACTAGTCCAATTGCAAACTGTACAGTAATGATGGCTTAGTTAGAGGGAGATGCAAACTAACAAACAGTGTGTGACCAAAGATGGAAGTCCAAGGCTGTTGATGGGCCAGGGAAGGAGATTGGATGTTGTAATGGATGGCCGACCGGTATGGAGTTAACCGCAAATTTTGCAAGTATATACTGACTTGGTTGCCAAGATTGGAAGGTCAAAGCAAGCTAGAGGAAGTAGCAGATTGCACCATTGATGTTGTGCTTTATTTGTGTCACGCTTATAGACTGAGGTAGATGGTACTGAGGAGAGGACATGTTGAAGTGATGAAGAAAATAATTCCTAAGTGCAAGGCGTGACAGTTGCCCTGGTATAAAGACACAAGCTTCTGAAAGCGTTCAGATAAATTTTCCCATTGATTTCAAGTCATTGATAATAACTGTATACCCTTTACTATTATTTAATTCATTACTTGTTAGACTTATAAGTTACATAAAATGTTGTCATTGTCATCCTGCCTTTGCAAAAATTGTATTCGTTGAAACAAGCGGTGTATCCCCAGTACTGCCGTCAGAGGTCTTTGAGGAAAGTGCGAGCAATGTTGTCTTTGAAAGGTTGCCTGTAAATTTCCTATAAATATCAAGTCAACTGTTGATGGTCCCGCAGAGTCATCGAGGGAGAGGCGAAGTCGTAGGTCCGCACCAAGGGTTAATTACAAGATACCACTGTTGCCAGAGATTGAATTCTTGGGTACTTGAGTTCCTGGTGAGTACTAATTGGGAATTGCTAGTGATAATAAAGGTAGTAAATAAATTTCACTCGTCTTGCTAGTGTTTCCCTGTTTTGGGAGATATACCACAAACACACCACCGCCCCCACCACCTTATTGGGATCTGCTGAATGAATTTCGGGTGGTCCAGATGAATGCCAAGGTGCAAGATGAAGTGCCTGGTGCGGAACTGGTTGGGGTCATAGCCGAGGAAGCAAGGGAGGAAGGAAGGAACAAAGTGGAAAGAGAATTGGGAGATGGAGAAGATGGAGACGGAAATGGAGGAAGAGAGGGAAAGGAGAGAGAAGAGGAGGCTGTAACAGAATAATTGGGAGAAGGGAATGGAGGAGATGGAAGGGATGGAATGGATGGAACGGAAGGAATGGAGGGCCAAGGGGAATCAAATCCGTTGCAAGTCGTAGGGCCAATTGAAACTGATGCAAGGCAACTGATGGGCAATATTGGGGAAGGTTCTTTGGGAGGCCAAAGGAAAAGAGCATACAAAGAACTCTTGGAGGAAGGTGGATGGAATGCTTGGCCAAAGTGAGCTTGAATTGTGAGGTGCAAGGAGATATTCAAGAGGCACATTGTAACGGAGGTTCTGGTTCTTCAAAGGATGTCCGCACTGATAAATGATGAAGACCTGGATAACTTTTGATCCATGGTTGCAGAGTTGACTGCTAATTGGGAGGATGCAGAGAAAAAAGGGAAGGAGACTTTGTAACTTTTATTATATATATATACATTTTTTTTTAATTATAAATAAATTTTCTCTTTCTCTTTTTTTTTTTTTTTTTTTTTTGTATAAGGAATGGAATTTTATTTGGTAGGAATGAGAGGGGGATGAGAAGAAGGAATAACATGGTGAGATGAATGGGTTGACTGATGGAATGATGATGTGGAATGGAATGGGGTTGGATGAGATGGAATGTGGAATGGAATGGGATTGGATGGGATGGAATGTGGAAGGGAATGGGATTGGATGGGATGGAATGTGGAATGGAATGGGATTGGATGGGATGGAATGTGGAATGAAATGGGATTGGGTGGGATGGAATCATGATTTTCAAGGTTTGCAAGGGTAGCTTGCATGGAAATCTTGAATCAGATTTGGAGAGTTGCCAAGGTGATGGGCTGGTTCCCACAAGGTGCGATCTTTGTTGGAATGGAAGCCAGACCACTCAACAAGGTATTGAAGTTTTCCTTTGCGTAACCCGGAATCCAGAATATGGCTTACTTCCCACTCTTTATGATTGAGGACAGTGAACAGTTTGGGAGGGGGATGAGTCTTTCCCGGGTATAGGACTCAAGCTGGCTCTAGGAGAGACACATGAAAGACCGGGTGGATACCTTTCCATTTTGCAGGTAAAGTAAGTTTAAAGGCGTTTGGGGATATGAATGATTCTACTCTAAAGGGGCCAAGCTTTCTTCCGGAGAGTTTGCCAGTTGGGCAAGTGCTGCAAATATTGCAAGCATTGAGCCACACTTGATCTCCTACTTCAAAGGTTGGAGCCGTAGTGTGAGATTGGTCTGCTTTCTTGTTATAGCGCTGGTTTGCTTCTTTGAGGTTGGTTTGAAGTTGCAATTGAAGAGATTGAATTTGTTCAAGGTAATTGGTAGCAGGTTGAGAAGGTGCTACGTGAAGGGAAGAGAAAGTTGGGTTTCTACCATAAAGAGTTTGGAAGGGCGACTGTTTGGTGGAGCAATGAGTGGAGTTGTTGTAGGCAAACTCGGCTAGTGGGAGCCATTGCAACCAGTCGTCTTGTTGATAGGCAACATAGATTTGAAGATATTGTTCAAGAATCTGATTAAATTGCTTGGCTTGCCCTTCCTTTTCCGGGTGGTATGCCGTTGATAAATTGTGAGTGATCTTCAAATGTTTGCATAGCAAGGTCCAGAAGTTTGAACAAACAGAGATCCACAATCACTAACTATATTATCGGGGAGACCATGTTTTGAAAATACATATTCTATGAACAAGTTAGCTAAGTCTTCTGAAAAATTGGTCACATTACTGCGCAGAAATAAAGCCATCTTTGAGAATTGATCTACTACTACTAGAATAGCATCATATCCACTAGAAGAAGGTAATTGAGAGATGAAATCTATAGAAAGCAAGTGCCAAGGATGAGGCGGAATTGGAAGTGGCTGGAGCAGCCCATACGTCCGGTGTTTTGAGGACTTGTTAGGATTGCAATCATAGCATGGGCTAACATAGTCTTTTACTTCTTTGGTCATACCAGGCCAGTAGAAGTCTCATGCAATCAATTGGTAGGTTTTATCCTGCCCATGATGACCAGCAAGCGGAGAATCGTGCCGTGACTCAAAGATATCTAACTTAATGCAAGAATTATCTGGTACTACTATATGATTATCATAGACTAAGAAGTCATTATCATCAATACTGTAACTATTATCTAATAAGTTTGCACTTTTGCAAAGTTTGATGCACTTGGGGTTGTTGTGTTGAGCTTGTCGGAGTTTGGAAGCCAAATCTTGTAAGTGAGCAATGATAAAACTGAGTTGGGCAGATTGGGTTGAGAAGAGTGTCCTAACACTTTCAGGGTTGTTTTCAGCAAAGGTGCTCCGCCCCCCTGGGTAAATGTCATCCCGACATGATAAAGCATCAGGGAATACAGCTTGTTTCCCAGGGAGGTACGTGATTGTAAAGTGGAACTTGGGAAGGTATTTGGCCCATTGTGCCTGTCTAAGTGTGAGGACTTTTGGGCTCATGAAATACTTTAAAGAATTATGATCAGTTAAAACCTCAAAAGATTCCCTAAGGCTCAAAAGGTATGAAGGCCATTTCTTTAAGCAATAAACCATTTCAAGAAGTTCCTTGTCATGAATCTCATAGTTAAGCTCTGCAGCAAGCAACTTGCAAGTCTCAAAAGCTACGGGATGAAGGAGGGAAGTGGAGGAAGAGAACTGCAAGATTACTCCTGTGATTGCATAGTCGCTTGCGTCTGTTTTGACAATAGTGCAAGCCAGTTTGTTGAAGTGAGCAAGTATTGGAGCAGTGGTGAATGCTTTCTTCAGAGCTTTGAACTCCAAAGCAGCTTGCTTGGTAAAAAGAAAAGGAGTGTCTTTTTGAAGAAGGTTAGTAAGATTCACGGTTTTTTTGGCGTCAAGCTCAATGAACCTCCTATAAAAATTACTGAAACCAAGGAAAACTTGAGGGATTTAACGGAAGAAGGTGGGGGCCAGTCCAATATGCGTTTTCTTTTGGCTTGGTCCAACGATAGTCCTTGCTGCAAGACTACAACACCTAGAAACCACAGAGAAGAGGAACAGAATTCGCACTTAGAGGCTTTTGCAAACAGTTCATTCTTGCAAAGTTGCTGCAGCACCTCTCATACATGTGCTATGTGATCTTCAAGGTTCTTTGAGTAGACTAGTATATCATCTAGATATACCACGAGGTATTTACCTACAAGATCGGAGAAAATGTTGTTGAAAAAATGTTGAAAAGTGGAAGGAGAGTTACAGAGGCCAAAAGGCATGACGGTATACTCATAACTGCCAAACCAGGTTCTCATCGCAGTCAAATACTCATGAACTTTCATAATGCGAATTAGGTTATAGGCACCTCAAAGGTCTAACTTAAAGAAATAAGCAGCTCCATGGAAGAGGGTGAGGAGATGTGACATAGGCAGTACTGGATAGGCATTCTTCCAGGTTACCTGGTTCAGTTTCCTGTAGTCAACACAAAGGCAAAGTCCACCGTCCTTTTTTGGAACAAATAGGACAGTTGAACCGGTATTTGAATCGCTTGGTCAAAGAAATCCTTTCTCTACATTTTCCGCAATGTAGTCTTAAAGCGCTATTGATTCTTGCGTTGAGAGATAGTAGACTGGTCTTGCTGCTGGAGGTGGGCCAGTAAGTTCAATCTTGTGATTGTAAGAAAGGGATGGAGGCAGTTTATCTGCTCTTGCAGCTGAGAAGACATCAGCAAAGTCATGATGAACTGAAGGTAAAGACTCTTGAATGATTTCTAAATCTTCAATCTTCTCATCTTTGAGCACCAGATTTTAGGTGCCCGCATGGTGCGAGAGGATTAGGGAGCTCAAGATACACCATTTGGTTGGTGTCTGTTTCTCTTAGAAGAAACAGGAAAGAGGTAAGCTGGATAGATAAGTGATGACTCCTAAATCTGAAGAGGGAACTTGGGAATGGAGGTCAGGATATTGCAAATCTCCTGGCGGAAAAGTGTCATCCAACTCAATGACATTGTCAGGTAGGCTGTTTAATTCCTGTTTGAGGTAAAGATTAGCGTTCTGGGGGTGCAAGGTTCAAAGTTTAATTACTCCTTCTTGCCAATTCACATCTGGATTCCAGTAAACTAGGAAATCATGGCCTAGAATGGTATCATCCATTCTGGGTATAGCCAAGACAAATAAATCCCATTTGAAGCTGGGGAAATTGGAGAATGCAAAGGTCCATTTTGCCTTTTGGGAGACCCAATAAGACGGTTCAGTCGCACTACTTACTAAATAGATAGGAAATTTATCTATCTTGGAACACGTAAGATTTTTGGAAGTGGCAAAAGATTCACTGATGAAGGAAAAATCAGCGCCGGAGTCAAGTAAGACTCAATAAGGGGTGTTGTTGGAATGGAATAGGATAAATCTCAAACTAGGAGCACCTAGTGACTCGCAAGTGCAAAGATTTAGTTGCGGGGATTTAGATAATGTGTAGCTTTCCTTGCGAGGATCAGAAAACCTAAAAGCTAATTTTTTGACTGCTTAGCCGCTTCACGCTCTAAAAGCTTTGCACAACTGTTGACATCATGTTTTCCTCCACAATACATACACAGCCCATTCTTCTCCTTCCGTAGCCGTTCCTTGTTCCGTAGCATCCCATTTTCTGTGTCCAAGAACTTTGGAGTTTTGGTGACGGTTTTCCCTTTTGAGTTGGAGTTTGAAGTTGGGGTTGGTTTGGATGGTTTTGGGTTCCTCGCGTTTTTCTTTGAGGAGTCGTCCATCCTTGGAGCCAAGGTGGAAGGTCCATGGTCTTTTTTCCAAGAGCCATTCTTGTTGTGATAGCCATTATCAAGCTCAATCACTTGATCAATTAGCTGCTGGAGCAAGGCTGTCTTATGCCCCCCAACTGCAAGCTGTTTGATTAAGCGTTCCAGTAGACCCTTTTGGAAATGGAATAGAAGAGCGGCCTTGTTCCACTGGATGCAAGACTGCAAGGTTCAAAAGTGAGAAATATAAACAGAAGCTCTACTATTTTCCTTCATAACTAGACTATTAAGTTTGTATTTGGCGTTTCAAACTTCATTGGGATCGCCAAACAGGGTGAAAAGTTGTTGCTCAAACTTGTCCCAGTAGTTGAGAATACACGTGGGACTGTCGCTGGACAAAAGTTTGAGGTACGGTTCAAACCATTGCGAGGCTCTTCCTCCTAAGAAGGACAAAGCATACATTACTTTATTCCTATTGGAAGGGAAATTGTTGGAGTCGTTTGAAAAGATGATTTTACAAGACTGTAGGTAGGATCTAAGCTTATGAGGGTGTTCTCCAGTAAAGTGATTGGGTTTCTTCATGCCCAGGGTGCAAAAGCTAGGAGTACTCGGACTAGATTTTGGGGCACCATGAGTGAGGGCCTGGATCAATGTTGAAAGCAGGGTCAAAGCATCAGGATTAGGAGCAGTAGTGCGAACCCCTTGTCTACCACGAGTCAAGGTTTCATTGGAAGAATGGTTGGAATCTGCGAATTCCGCAAGAGGGTCCGTCAGAACATCCCATGGAGGAGTCCAAGGATCATGGAGGAGTTCAACATATGGCAATTTAGAAGGAGGAACGGGATCTAAGGTTTGTTGGGCACAAGGAAGGCTGGTTCTCCCTACCCGATGGATATCATCATTATAAGGGGCAAGGGAAGCGTTCCCCGTTGAGCAAGTACGTGACATTGAGAAGAAGAAGTCTACTATAGGTTGGCAAACTACAATAGATGAGTTGAGTTAGTTAATTTACTGTCACACAACCACCCCACTTACTATAGGGCAATTCTTAGATGATTGTGAGCGCGGGGGAATGCTGAGTGCAAGGGCAAGTACAAATAGCAAGGCTCAGTTGCAAAGTGCAAACATTTTTATGCCACTCAACAAATGGCGAGAGGAATGGAGTGTGTTCCAAGGAGGGAAACTCAACCTGAGTCCTATGTGATAACTAGGTTGTAGCAAAATGTGAGAACGTATGAAATTAACTAACTGAGGAGACAATCATCAGGCAAGGGGGTAGCCCTTATAAGGTAATCCAAAGTGACTAGATACAACCTGGTGGGGAGCTAACTACAGTTGAAGGTGGTGAGGCAATGAGTGACAGGAACGGGATAGGAAATAAAGCAATAGTACAATCATATCCAAGTCCATGGCGTAAGTGTGAGACAATAGAATCTGAGCCTACAAATGTATGATGAATTGGGACAGGAGAGAATGACATTGAAGGTAATGCAAGTGAGAAGTAATAGTGTATGCAGGGTAATGACTAGTCCAATTGCAAACTGTACAGTAATGATGGCTTAGTTAGACGTAGATGCGAACTAACAAACAGTGCGTGACCAAAGATGAAAGTCCAAGGCTGTTGATGGGCCAGGGAAGGAGATTGGATCTTGTAATGGATGGCCAACCGGTATGGATTTAACCGCAAAGTTCACAAGTATATACTGAGTTGGTCGCCAAGATTGGAAGGTCAACGTGAGCCAGAGGAAGTAGCGGATTGCACCATTGATGTTGTGCTTTATTTGTGTCATGCTTATAGACTGAGGTAGATGGTACTTAGGAGAGGACATGTCAAAGTGATGATGACAATAATTCCTAAGTGCAAGGCATGACATTGTCCCTCGACAATAGATCCTATAAACTTTAATTATTAAATCATAGCCTACAAGTGCAAATCATAGCCTACAAGTGCCCCTGTTCTGGCTCTAGGGTCTAATTTTCCAACCATCTCATTATGGTGGACACTATAATACACCAAGCAATCATTTGTTCTTTGGTGTGATGTTTTGGGGCACAACTTCCAAAACTGATAATGAGGACTCTTCCCAACAACACTTACAATGTTGTGCAACAGACAGACTGTACATATCAACTCAGCCCATAAGAACTTTGGTAGACCAGATTGAGACATAATAGTTCTTAACTTTTCCAGTAAAGTCCTATTCATTCTCTCAACTATTCCATTATTTTGTGGAGTACTTGCAGCAGTGACTATATAAATGATACCATAATCTTTCAATAACGTCTCAAAATCTTTATTCACAAATTCACCACCTCCATCAGTGATAAACCTCTTGATCTCTTTCATTAGACCATTCTGTTTCCAGACTTTGAAGATTACAGAAACCTCCTCTGTGTTATGATCCTTAGATTGAATTGTTTTAACCCAAACATAATCAGTTGTAGTATCAACAAAATTGATGAAGTATCTTTCCCCACCAAGGGACTCTGGTGTGAATGGCCCTGCCAAATCAATGGAAAATTCCTTGCGAGGAACATCAGTGCAATCTCTACTTCTCGAGAACACATTTCTAGTCTTAGCCCCCAAGGTACAACTCTCACAGTTGCTGTCTTTTACCTTATGGCCACTTCTATTGTGAGAAACAGTGCTCAAAGATGATATTTTGAACAAGCTAGCACACAGAAGCTTGTTCCAAACCTTCCCACTAAGGACAGTTCTCCTATTCATATCAATAACAAACCTATCTTCTTTAAGATAACAAATTGGGAAACCTTTTTTCCACAACATTCCAAGGGACACAAGGTTATAAGGCAACTCTGGTACATAGAACACTTTCTCAAACAAAATTTTGAAACCCAACTGATTTGCAAGAATAACTTTTCCAATTCCTTTAATCTGAATTGTTCTGCCTTTCTGACCAATATTTACAACTCTATCATAATACTAAGATTTGAAAGTAAATTTTGTTCAAAGAACATGTGATCTGTACAACCAGAATAAATCAAACCAAGAACATCCTCCTTTGATCCTCCTAATAGGAAAGAAGCTTTATCTGTCACTGATAAGCTCTCATCTTTAAGGTTAAAATTACTCACTTTGTAATTAATCAATTCCATTTCTTGATCCTCATCAATTTTGGAATTTCTGTTGGGACCTTCTTCCCAAACAACCATTTCCATTGGACCCCAAACACCACCATTTCAACATTCTCAGTAGTGAGATTGACCTCCTTGTCATTCTATTTGCACTTCTTCCTCTTCTGGGCCTCCTTGCAATCCTTAGCATAATGCCGCTTTTTCTGAAAATTATAGCATAATACCTTGGAAAAATCCTTTTTTGCCTTCTTGCAAGATTTTCCAGTCTTTCAAACAAGGGCTGTTCCAGATCCCCCCTTCATCTTGAACTGAAGATCATCCTTTTCAATCCTTTTCAACACATCCTCCTCCCCAGGAAGAGGATCCAATTGAGAAATAATTCTGAATAAAGAATCAAACTCCTTTTCTAGCTTCTGAAGGATTAAGAGTGACAAACACTCAGGATCCATATTAAGTCCTGATGACTTAAAATTGGCTATGCTAGACCTAGCCTCTGCTAAAAACTGTTTACCATTTGAATATTGTAACTTGAACAGTTGATTAACAGCTATAACCTTCTTGAGAACAGAATCACCAGCATACTTGGACTTAAGCAACTTCCAAAGGATGCTGCCCCTCCTTCTGTTATCTTCCCAAAGAGTATCAGAAACCCATGTCACATGATTCTCATCAAGATGCCTAAGGATGAAATGATAAGACTTTTTCTCCACTTATGAACTGATCAAAGTGTCATCTGCATCCATTATCTCCACACAATAGATGTTGTCCAGCTCACTATCTATAAGGACAGCCCAAGCATTATAATTCTGACTGTTCAGAACTATCTTGGTGGAGCTAAAATCAGGGAAATAGGAAATCTTCTTGGAAAACCTGAGGTCTTTGAGGTTCTCCAAAGTAAGGTGCAAGGGTCTAGATGGCTTGAAAGTAATGATGATGTTGGTACTGATAATGTGTTATAATTATGGCAAGCAGTTAGCTTAGGAAAATGATCAGTATTTAAAGCAAAAGAAATTCTGGACACCTTGTCTCAATAATTGCTTATGGGCTCTCGCAATAGGGCAATACGTTATGTGATATCGGTAATTAATTCAATTGGATGATGAATGAATGATGGAAAAACAGCAGGGAGAAGAGCTCCTTAAGTAAAAAAGGTTGGCCTCTTGTGATCCCATAATACAAAAAGCCAAAAGGCAAATTTTCCGCCCCAAAAGAGCTCTACAGGCTCTTCAGGCCTTGTTACTTAGTTTGGGCTACATCAGCCCGCATGGCATCAGTCCCTGTACCCTTACAACCAGCCTATTCCAGTTATTTCTGGTGTTTCCACCTCAATTGGGCTGAACCAGCCCCTTAGCTGTTCAAAACCCTGGCCAGTTGTCTATTACAACCGGCCTGTTGCCTCACATGCTGGCTGGTTGCCTCATGCAACCAGCCCCTGGCCATACAAATGGCCAGGAGGGACCCAGGACACACCTGGGTTCAGTCTCAGACACACTTGGGGGGGGGGGGTGACCAGCCGACATGCTGTTCCCCCTCCTCCTCTTTCTCACAGATCCCTGGAGGGGGCAGTCAAATACCCCTACCAGGGGCCCTGGGGGTAAATACCCCCAGGGCGTTGCTACGGTAGGTGGGCTGGGGGGTGTTCAGGTCCCCTCCAGCCCATTGCTCCTCCCCCTGGGTAAAGGGGGGGAGAGCGCCCCTTTGTTGCCCTTTGCTTCAATGGTGGAGGGGTGGACAGGTCCCCCCCACTGCTGGTGGCTTGGTTGCAACTAGCTACTTAGATATCCTCCTGGGTGGGAGGGTGATGAAATCCCCCCCACGCTGACCTGTTGCACCTTGCAACCGGTTGCTGGCTGGTTCAACCCAGCCAGCCTTCCCCCTCCCCCTTGTGATAGGTAGGGAGGGGAGTGGGAGGAGCCAGGGCCGTCAGCCCCAGCCTCACAGCTCCAACAACCCGCTGCCACCCTCTGCCGCAGCCGCGCTGCCCCCTATGATGGCCCTGCGCCGGTTGTTGGGCCCCACAAACGGGCCATAGGCAAAAAAAGAAGCCTCAAGCAGGCTGTGACATGGGCGGCAGCCCCAACTGGGCTGCAACATGGGCGGCGGCCCCAATGGGCTACCCCAAGCGCTGAAACTAAGTAAAACATACTTTGGCGGGCCAGCCTGTCTGGCCATGTATTTCAAAAATAAATCTTGGGCCCAATTATGCCAATACAAGCCCATCTGGCTGTATTTTCCCATATACCTCACCAGGCCCATTAGGGCCCGTGTACCAATGAGCCTGTTTCACGCGTTTTGAGGCCAGTTTCTCCAAGTACGTGACATCCACACAGGCCCGTATGGTCCGTGTGAGTGTCCAATTGGCTGCAGAGGTCCATATGTGCATCCCATTTGGATTAAACTTACACGTAGCACATGCGTAAATGCATACATATTTTAACAGAGTGATTGAGAGTTAGGTTTTCAGGAGATTGGAAGAGAATAATAGTCAAGAGAATTGAGACACTATTCTTACCAGAAATATAAGAGTTGACAGAAAATTCTTGATGTTGAGATTGATGTTTGAACTGGATGAGGTCTCATGGCAAGTCTTCCGGAGGAGTCAAGTGTAAGTGAGAGTTTAGAGCGTGCGCGTGTGGTGTCTGTGACATTCAGGTGCAAAGATGAAAAGATTGGAAGAGGGAATGAGCAGGAGGATCAATACAGTATCTTCATGGTTTCCAACCATTGAAGTTCTTCATGGATGGTTACAATTTCTTCTGATGATGGACTGTGACCATTAAAATTCCTCATGGATGGTGAGCAAGGTTATTCGTAATGGTCGCTGACCATTGAAGTTCTTTATGGATGGCTAACCCCCCCACCACTCAAACTAATCAACCATGCTTGGTATCCTTCCAAGCCCATTTTCTATTGTCCTTCTCCTTGACTGTGACCCATTCTATCTGGTTGTTTTTAGGTGTTTATTCCAGCTCATTCATGTTCAGTTTTCTTCACATTGCTCTTTCTCTGATTGTTGAAATTAAAGTCATTTTTAGTCTAAAATTCTTTCATTTTTCATTGGGATCACAAAGAATTCAAAGAGGATTGACACCAGAATTTTGCTGACTTATACAAACAAGAAGCCAACATGTTGGTTTTGAGGGAAGAGTCAATGTTATGTTCAGTGTGGCCAATCCATCTCTAACACTTCTTTCATTGTTGATTTTAGGGAACTTTTAAAGGGGCCCAAGATGTTTTTGGAAACCAAAAAAGAGGTGGAAGACCTCTAATAATTGATATCCAAGCACTAACAGGTTGATTCACCAGCTTGATGAACTGACAAAGGTTTTGTAATAAGTACGCACTCACGTGTGTGCTATGTATAAGTGGAATCCAAATGGGATGCACATATGGGCCTCTGAGCCCCATAGGACACTCACACCGACCATACAGGCCTGTTTGGATGTCACAGATTTGGGAAAACTGTCCTCAAAAGGCGTGAAACAAGCTTCTAACGGGCCTTGCAGGTTTTATGGGAAAATACAGCCAAATTGGCTTTTGTGGGAATTATTGGGCCCAAGGTTTATTTTGGACATACTTGGCCAGAAGGGTTGGCCTTCCAAAGTATGATTAATTTGTTTTTTGTGCTTGGGTGGCCCATTGGGGCTTCTGCCCATCTTGAAGCCGGCTAGGGGCTGCTGCCCATGTTGCAGCCCGCTTGGGGCCACTTTTTTCTCTCAGCAGGGCCCACGCGGAGCCTGACAACTTGCTTGGGGCCCCCTGGTGGCCAAGGGACCCTGCATGGCAGGAAGCCACGCTGGGCTGTTGTCTGCTTCCAGCAGTTGGAGCCCCGGGAGCTGGGGCTGAAGGCCCTGGATCCTCCCCCTCCCCTTACTTTCCATTGCAAGGGGGAAGGGGATGGCTGGCTGGGTTGAACCAGCCAGAAACTGGTTGCAAGAGGCAACTGGTCAGGGTGGGGGTATTTCATCACCCTCCCACCCAGATCCCAGATGGAGTAGCTGGGCTGGTTGCAGCAAGGCAACTTGCCATGGGGGGGACCTTGTTTCCCTCCCAAAATCAAAGCGCAAGGGACGCTGTCCCCCCCCCTACCCCTACCAAGGGCAAGGAGCAACAGACTGAGGGGGATATGAGCACCCCCCAGCCCAACTATCTTCGATAATGCCCTGGAGTTATGAATTTCAGCCTCCTGGATGCCAAGACCCTTGCTATGCTTTAGCTACAAGAGTTGATAGAATAAATAATAAATATATTATTCAATAATTTCAGCAAAAATCTGTAAAATATTTGGATGAAGCGATTGCAAGGTTGATTGGTTTGGTTATGGTTTGATATTATAAATCAATATTAGTAAATTGATTATTAAATAGATTAATAGAGGGGCCACAATAATATTTGGGATCTCTAACACCTCTCTTCAGGGAATTCAATTGGAAAACACATATACCTGGTTACCTTGGAACACTTAATTTATATTCTTAAAGGAGATATTGCCCAAAGATAATATATATATATAATATATGGTGGAGTTACACGGCCTTGTAGCCAAGCTTCCACGACAGAAAAAGGATAATTAGACTCACTGGTATATTATGAAATCCTTTGGGTACCTGTTTGGGACTTGCACTGATTGGTTAAACCTATTACTGGGGTTGAAAAGGATTTTCAGCAGTTTAAATTGATAAAAAGGATTGAGGAAGTATATTGTTAATCAGAACAAAGCCATAAATCACTTAAATATCTCTTATAAGTATTTGATTACCTTGGCACGGTGTCTAGATGTAAATATAACTGGGTCTCTGGGTGTCAATATCCTCAAAAAAGATCTATATTTATATCTTTTTGAGTCCAAATTCTGTCCTTCTGAGGGATACTGAGGCTCAAAGGGATGTGTGCTAAGGCTAGAAGGGCAGCCACTGGTAGCCTGACAGATGTTCTTGGTCCTGTAACACGGGTAAAATCTAATTCCACAGGGTATGGGAATTATTCTACCTTTTGATTGATGTTTAGACGTGTGAATAACATTAATCTATCCACATGATTTATTATTTAATTCATTATATTTAGTAAATATTCCCAGGATGATAATAAGTCTCTTAGCAGAAATGCCTACAGGTAATCTGATATCAAGTGGGCTCTCATTATTTATTAGCTGATTGGAGTAAAATCATGAGATTGATTTTAATCTTATTTTCAAAATTCTGTTGATTTATTTAAAATAATCAATCAGAGAATTCATGTAATATTTTAACATCATCAGTTCCCTTAGTATTTCACATAAATACTGATGTCTTGAAGTTCTCACAAATGTATATTTAAAGTATTTTAGGATATTTTACAAATAGTAGTTATCTTATTTTTGACATATTTGGTATTTTTAATTATATTTTATAAAAAATACATAGAAAGGTTATTTAGGTACTTTTATATAATTTTATGTATTTTTAGATTATCTACTATCCTGGGTACATTTATTACATATTTAGTATGTACCCATCTAGTTTGTAGTACCTTTACATGGTACCTGGGCTTCTCAATCCGCCTGTCATTCTGTCAGCCCATAGTCCCATGGCTGCATACTTGTCTGATGCTCAGGGCTGCGTAAAAGGCTTTTCAGGGTACGCTTTCAGGGTGGCAGTGCTGCTTCCCAGCCACGCGCGAGTGTTTTGTTTTCGCAGGTGCGTGCGGGAATTGTGACAAATCACATTTCCTCCTGTAACTCCTCCAAATGACATAATTCTTGGATTCTGTCACAAAATTCACTGTGAAACCTATATGTGGGGATTCATGTGAAATATTAAGATGGCCAAAATCCCAAGGCCGTGTCTCTTTCCAGATCTTCATAAATTATTTAAAAATATAAGCAGTAGGAATGTGAGGTAGGTGTCATTGAGTGATCCTATTTTAATTTTTATGGAGATTCATAATTTGAAATAATATTTCTAATATTATTTATTCTTTGAAAATATTTTGCTTTATTTACTTTATTCTGTTACTTTGCAGCTTGCTTTGCAATAGTAGCAAGCTGAAAATTGACCTCCAGGGCCCTGGGAGGGGGATTTGACCGCCCCCTCCAGGGCCCTGGGAGGGGGATTTGACCGCCCCCTCCAGGGATTTGTGAGGAAGAGGGGAGGGGCGGCATTTCTGCTGGTTACACCCCCCCCCCCCCAAGTGGGTATGAGACCGGACCCAGGTGTTTCCTGGATTCCACCTGGCCATTTGTATTTCCAGGGGCTGGTTTCATGAGGAAAACAGCCAGCATGTGAGGTAACAGGGCTGGTTGTATAGACAACTGGCCAGGGGATTGAACGTCAAGGGGGCTGGTCCTTTTGGTTAAATTGAATTGAGATTATTAATTTAAGAGGGCTGAAACAAAAGAAAGATCAATAAACAAAGGAAACATAAAGAAAGATCAGAAAAGAATAAAAGGATACAAACATCAAGCACAAGGTTTTACAGTAGAGTGTTTTAGGACTTAGAAAATGAGGACAGCTGAGAGACTAGAAGAAAAGGCATGGAAGAGAGTTGAGGCAGGCTGAATAGAAGAGAATCAGTTATTGAGCCCTTGGAGGAAGAGAGGTATTGACGGTCTTACCAGACATGGAAGAGTAGATTGAGTAGTTGATGATCAAGAGCGTTTTGGAAACAAAGAGTAGAAAAAGAAAAAGCTAGAAGATGAATAAAAAAAAAGACAAATGGAAATAAAAGAAAAAGAGAATGAAGACTAGAAATATAAGTTCTTTGAGAGGCAAGTTGATTGAGAGGAGAGATCTTGAAGAGTGTTGAAGTTTATTTGAATTCAATATTGAAAGAAAATCAATGGTCTTCCCATCACCTCCCTCTCAAGGTACAGGCTGGAAGCGCTGGAGATTGATTTGCGGGTGGTTGAGCAGTGACAGACAAGTGACATTTGAGTAAGAGAGCCAGGAAAAGCAGGCTGCCCCGCAAGTACCTGGCGTGGAAGGGAAGGTCAGTTTTCTACACCCCTTGTGTCTGGTAAGACTGAACCAGTGTGATTGATGAGATTGATAAGAGATGACAGGGAACTTTTGGGAAGAGCTTTGGTTAGTCCGTCAGGGAGAATTGATGAGCTAGAGATGAATTTGAAAACTAATTTTTTAGCTTTGAGTTCCTCCCGCAGGGCCTTTGTTTTTATGTTGATGTGTCGAGTCTTTGAATTTCAACTAAATTTCTCAAGTTTTTTGTCCAGGCCTATATTGTCGATGAGATGCAAACTAGGTTCTTCTTCTTTGGCCCACATTTTGGCAACAAGAGTTTTAATCCAGATAGCTTCTAACAAGGAGTGAACTAAAGGATTTAGTTTGGCTTCAGTGGTCAAATGAGTAACATTTTGTTGTCAGTAGCTGCTCCAGGAAATAATTGAGCCGCAAAGAAGAGTGAGATGGCCGGATTGTGAGTTTTGAGTTGTAAGATTGTTGCTCCAAGTAGCATCACTATAGCAGATTAGTTGAGTTGAGTCATTTCAAGCTTGTTGCCTTAGAGCTAGGTTTCTTGTGTGTTTAAGGTATTTTCAACATTGTTTCACTTCTCTCCAATGGTGGATCCCAGGTTTTTTGCAATAAGGAGCTAGATTGGAGACTGCTAAGCTCAGATCAGCTCTAGTGAGGCACGCTATATAGTTCATAAGAAAAACAGCCAATCTTTGGTTGATTTTAAGGGTTTTAAATTCTTCATGTTCTTTGTTGGATGCAGGTTTTAAGTTGAAGTTAGGAGTTAGAGGGACGGAAAAATCTTTGCAATCCAAAAGCTTTAATTCTTCAAGACCATGATCTATGTGTATGGGTTGAGAGAGAAGAATATTGTTGCCTTCTATAACGTATTTCATTCTGAGTATTGTGTTTGGATTGTGATGGGATGATTTGAGAAAACCTTTTAAGAATTCTTCTTTGAAGTTGTTACCATTATTGACTAAAATTAACTCGTCCACATGGAAGACTAAAACAGAGTTTGACTTGGTGTGTAAATAAAACAGGGATCAGCAGTGGATTCTTTGAATCCTTGGCTACAAATCCAAGAATTTAATGTGTTGAACCAATTAGCCAGACATTGTTTCAAACCATAGAGAGATTTCTTGAGCAATAGATATTTGGCGGTTCTTTTGGAACCCTTGAGGGTTTTTATGATGACAGTTTCTTGAAGATTGGAATGAAGGAAAGCGGATTTGATGTTGAATTGAGTTATTGGAAGAGAGAATGAAAGACCAAAGATGAGGGCTTTTTGCAGCGAGGCACCTTTTCCCATAGGTGAGAATGTGTCTTGATAATCTAGGCCATAAATTTGATTGAATCCTTGAACGCAAAGGCGGCTTTTGTATATTAGAGGGTCACCGTGGCAGTTATTGTTAAGGTGATATACCCAGGTAGTGTTTAGTGGATTAATGGGTTCTGGACCATGGTAATATTCCCACACCTTCATAGATTTGATTCGGTTGAGCTCAACGTCCATAGACGATTCCCAAAAAGAGGAATTGGAGCACTTCTTGGCTTGTTTGAAGGATTTGGCAACAAAATAGTGATGAAAGCCATACCATTGAGGTTTATTTAATTTAGAGCATTTGCTGAGAGCTCGGACCAACTCATTAGATAATTGAGGAACTAGCTCTTCATGAATTTGCTCTTCTACCTCCGACTTGTTAGAAGAGGAGATTTTGGTTTTGCTTTCTGGAGATGATTGAGGTTGAGAACTTGCAAGTGTCTCTGAATTGGGGAGTTGAACTATTGGAACTTCATCCAGATTGGAAAACAGATTAATTTATTTTTCTATCAAGAGTTTGTTGGTTGATGAAGGAGAGTTGTTTGGAGAGGATAGAATCTTTACATGCTTTGAAACAACAATTAAACTATTTGGGGTGAGTATTCTGTACAACAAAAGGAAATGATTGTAACCCACAAGGGTTCCCGTCTTTCCCCCATCTCTGAATTTTTCTCCTCAAGGAATATTCATTTCTAGATAGACTAGATTTGCTCCTATAGGTTGAAAGAATTTGATTGGGAGATTCTTCCCAGTGAAGAGCTTGTATGGAGATTTCGCATCCTTTTCCTTGGGAATTTGATTAATGGTTAGACAGACCAATTTTGAAATCTCTGCCCACAGTTGGAGAGGCACCTTAGAAGATCTGAGGGTGGTTTGGATTGCTTCTTCAATAGTTCTATTGGCTTGTTCTACCCTTCCGTTAGGTCTGTGATGATAAGGCTCCGTAATAAGATTTTGGATTGAATTGCCCTGTAAGAAGTTGGAAAAAAGATTCAAAAAAACTCTCCTCCGCCGTCTGAACAAAAAGTAGATGGAAAGTAGCCTCTATATTTATTTTCAAAATTGAGAATCAAAATGAGTTGCTGACAAGCATCCAATTTGTTTTTCAAGGGAATTGCTGATGAGTAATCCAAGAAGTTGTTGATTATAGTTAGGATGTATTTCATATTGTTACAAGAAAAAGGATTTATTGGACCCATCAAGTAGAAATGTATCTTTTCCATTGGTTTGGATGAGATAGAAGCTGAATTTTTGAAAAGTGATTTAGTGACTTTTGCAAAGGCGCAATCTTTGCAAACAAACAATTCAATTTGGTTTTCGTAAATTTCAGGGAATAAGAACTTGCGTCAATGGGGATTAACATGGCATAGCAATAGATGGAGATGTTTGAGTTTTTCATCAGAGAAGACATTTTGAGTAAGGTAAGACATTTTTTAGCCACAATCAATTGATTTGGGAAGGTTGAGGACGAAGAAGTTGTTTTTGATAAATCCAGTGAAAGCCACTTTGCTACCGTTGAGGAGTTGAAAGGATTGTCCTCTAGACTGAAAAAAGCATTTTTTTTTAGTTATTAATTTGCCGGCACTGATTAAATTGACTAACAAATTTGGAAAGAAGAAGCAGTTTGTAAGCGTTACTTCAGATGACTTCCAATTCAGTTTGACAGTTCCTTTCCCTAGAATAGGTAGGTTGGCTCCTTCTTTCCCAGTACTTATATATTTGCCTTCGCAGTAGGAGAACTCAATGAAGTATTCTTTGGAATTGAACATATGACAGGACGCTCCAGAGTCCAGAATGATTTGGTGTTTGGCGCTAATATCTTCAATCCAGGTAGTGATCAGTGCATGATAGTGTGCCACCTCCTTGTTTTTGGATTCAAATTGAGCTCTCCATTTTTCTTGGGCTTCCTTCCATCACTTGGGGGCTAGATGCTCGTATTTATGCCAACATCTGTCTTCCGGATGATCTTGTGATTTAGGATTGTGAAATCCACTTTTGCATCTTTGATCTTTAGGAACAATTTGCTTTTGCCAACCCAACACAATCAGAGCAGTCTTGAGAGGTTTTGAGTCGCTTTGTTTTGCTTTGGTTTTGTTGATTAGTTGGGTTAGGTGATTGAAAACAAATTCTACTGATATGTCTCTGTCGGAGTGCATGATTTTTTGTCAAAGAGGATGTAGTTGGGAAGGAAATTTGAATAAAATTAAGTATGCCACAATATCATCCGGTAAGTTGATTCCTACATCTGCCATTTTATTGATGGAAATTTTTGATTGGTTTATGAAGGGCGCTATGTTTTTGGCTCTGAATTATTGGTACAGGAATTTGTTGAAGATTCTTGCTCAATTTGCTGTTTGCGAGGAGGCAAAACGTTCCTTGATGCTTTTCCATAGTGATTTTGCCAAGTTTATGTTTAGAGCGTTTACCACGTTTGCATGCGTCACCAAATTGATCTTTGATAGTTTAATAAACCATACTTCCATGTCCTCGGTCTTTCTTAGTTCTTTTGATTTGTCTTCCAGCGCAACTTCAAAATTCTTTAGTTCAAATAGAATAGATAGTTTGTTGTTCCAAATTGAGTAGTTTTCTTTGTTGAGAATTGGAATAGCTTCAAGAGCGGCCTTTTGCATAATTTGAGTGAATCCATTGAACAAAGTTGAGCTTGATCCCTCCATCGTGGTTAGCTGATGAGAGTTTGGCTTTGAACTGTTTTGGTTAAATTGAATTGAGATGATGAATTTAAGAGGGCTGAAACAAAAGAAATATCAATAAACAAAGGAAACATAAAGAAAGATCAAGAAAAGAATAAAAGGAGACAAACATCAAGCAAAAGCTTTTACCGTAGAGTGTTCTAGGACTTAGAAAATGAGGATGGCTGAGTGACTAGAAGAAAAGGCATGGAAGAGAGTTGGGGCAGGCTGAATAGAAGAGAATCAGATATTGAAACCTTGGAGGAAGAGAGGTAGTGAAAGTCTTACCAGACATGGAAGAGTATATTGAGTAGTTGACAATTGAGAGCGTTTTGGAAACAAAGAGTAGAAAAAAAAAGCAAGAAGATGAATAAAAAGAAAGACAAATAGAAATAAAAGAAAAATAGAATGAAGACTAGAAATATATGTTGATTGAGAGGGGAGTTGATTGAGAGGCAAGATCTTGAAGAGTGTTGAAGTTTGGTTGTATTTGATATTGAAAGAAAATCAATGGTCTTCTCATCACCTCCCTCTCACGGTACAGGCTGGAAGCGCTGGAGATTGATTTGCGGGTGGTTGAGCAGTGACAGACACGTGACATTTGATTAAGAGAACCAGGACAAGCGGGCTGCCCTGCGAGTACCTGGTCTGGAAGGGAAGGTCAATTTTCTTCAGGTCCCAACCCTTAATGGTGTAAACACCAGAAATCCCTGGAATAGTCTGGTCATAAGGGTCCAGGGACTGATTTCATGTGGTCTTATGTATCCCAAACCAAGTAAAAAGGCCTCCAGAGCCTTTAGAGCTCTTTTAGGGAGGAAAATTTGACTTTTGGATTGTTGTATCATGGACCCACAAGAGGCCAATCATTTTTACTTAAGGAGCTCTTCTCCCTGCGGTTTTCCACCATTCATTCACATCCAATCAAATTCATCAAGAATATTATCCAACATATTTGTGGAAGTTTGAGTTGAATGCTCTAGTAAAGACACTTAAGAGATGAGGAGGAAGAATCTTGTGAAGCCAAGAGGAGCTGATGAGGGAGTCAAATGGGGCACTTGGGTTCAGTGGACGGAAG
Organism: Puccinia polysora; assembly: GCA_025617555.3. Taxonomy (NCBI): domain Eukaryota; kingdom Fungi; phylum Basidiomycota; class Pucciniomycetes; order Pucciniales; family Pucciniaceae; genus Puccinia; species Puccinia polysora. The sequence goes on from CM062615.1 coordinate 32,936,482, forward strand.
AACAGATGATTTTATTTCACTAGAACAGACCCAGAATTAAATAGAGTAAGTACAATAAGGCTGACTGGTGTTAAGAAATGATATAATGTATAATTTGAATGAATAAGGATTTTCACTAACACACAAGATGTTACAGGAAAAAGAAGTATTAGGAATTGGGCCACTGTAGATGAAAGATAGAGGAGGCAATAGAGTTGATACTGCCAGAACAAGATAAATACTTCACTAGAATAGCATACTTAGGGCAACTGCCACTTTAGGTTATGATAAATATGTCAGTGGTAATAAGACTAAACAGCTTATTATAGAGATCACACTAGACATGAAAATTATAGCAGACTAAATAATATAAATATTAATAAAAGTTTGCAATCAATTATTAGGAAACACACTTTAAGACTAGAATTCTAACACTCCCCCTTGCCTAATACTTGGGGGCAGTGAAAAAAATTTGAGAAACAGTAGAGTTTTGACTTGCCATAGAATAAAGCCTGGGTAACCAGAGTAGTATTCAAACTTCTCAAATTAACAAGAGCAAGACAAACCATGGGAGAATAGGAAGGATGAATTAAAACATAGAAACCAGACCTGGGTAGAAGAACCAATAAAAAGGCTCAGGATGAAAGCTAAGTTGGCGTAGTAGTAGCACCTCAAGAGCAGGGGATGAAAACAAGAGGTGCAGCAGATGGTTTAGGGATGTGTGTGATAAATTTCTGAATTTAAATTTAGGAAATAATAATCAAAAGAGGGCTGCACAGAACCAAGTATCAGTAAAAGAGTAACAAAAAGAGAAGAGGAAAGAAAGGAAAGAAGAAGGCGCGCATAAAACCAACATCAAGCGGATTGACTCTAGAAATAGAGAAAAGGAATTATTGAGAGAAGAGCAGTTGATGAAGTCGTTGATAGAGGAGTGAGTGGTCTGATATGAAAGAAGACTGCGAGTTAGATCAAGAGATTTAGAGCGTGGACAAGACCAGCCAAGCCAGAAATACTTGTGATTGAAGACATCCAGGAGTGAGGTTTGAGGTGGTAGAGCTCGCAAATAAGAATTAGGAAAGGATAAGAAAAGAAAACTAAAGAGCCGAGAAAAAAAAGGATAAATTAGAAGAGACCAAGATATTGGTTGTGAGTGATTGTTGTGATTTGAGGTGTATCAAGGTTGAGAGTTGGTCGAATTTGGTAGAGTTGCGTTGAGTTTGATTTAGTTTGTTGAGAGAGAAGTTCACCCTTCCAGGTGTTGGATTTTAGTTAAGTTAGGAAGCCAAGAGCGCGCGCATGAGAGTAGGCAGTTAGGTTAAGAGCTAGGAGTGCGCGCTTGAGTGCAGTGACAGCTCATGAAAGGCAAGAGAGCTCAAGAGAGTGTAAAGAAAATAAAGAAAAAGAAACATGAATCATCAAATATAAAAGAAAAGAAAATAAGAATTAAAGAACAGAAACTAACGAAAAAGAAAAGAAAAAGAAAAGATGAAGAACAGAAACTAAGGAAAAGAAAAGATGAAAAAGGAAAAAGAAGAGCAAATATTCAACACCCCCTGTGTCTGGTAGGGCTGGAGACAAGAGAGAAATCAGGATTGATAAGAGAGGTAAGATTAGCTAAGAGATTAGGTGGTAGGGCCTTTGTGAGTCCATTGGCGTTCATGTTCTCAGAGGGAATGAGATTGATGACTAGACTTTCGCGTTTTAATTCTTCCCGTATGGCCTTATTTTTGATGTCAATGTGTCAAGTTTTCGAGTTACAGCCAAACTTTTTGAGTTTATTGACAAGACATTTATTATCTACGTAATGATTTCTAGGTTTCACATCTTTCTTCCAGAGTTCAGAAACTAAGTCTTTCATCCAAATGGCTTCCAGAAAAGAATCAACAAGTGGATTAAGTTCCGCTTTGTTAGTTGAGTGAGTAACGTTTTGCTGACGGTAGCTTCTCCATGAGATGAGGGATTTAAAAAGCAAGGATAAATGACCAGATTGCAATCTTCTGGTTTCTAGATTGTTGCTCCAGGTAGCATTGTTATAACATTGTATTTGAGTTTTGGAGTGGCAAACAGAAAGCAAAAGTTTGAGATGTTTCATTGCGTTTAAGTACTTCCAACAACGCTTCAATTCCCTCCAGTGCTGAATGCCGGTTTTTTCACAAAATCTAGCAAGACTAGAAACTGCAAAACTAAGATCCGGACAAGTTAGACAGGCAATATAGTTCATAAGAAAAAGTGACAATCAATAGTTGACGTTGAGAGACAAAAACTCTTGATGTTTGTCATTGGAAGCAGGGGATAGATTTGCCTTGACAGTGAGAGGAACAGAAGAGGGTTTGCAATCCATCATTTTTAATTCTTCAAGTCCGTGATTGATGTGTTTGGGCTGAGAAAGTAAGATCAAGTCGTTGAGTCTTTCAAATTTCATTCCCAATATAGTGTTGGGTTTGTGATGACTAGAGTTAGGAAATCTTTTGAGAAAATTTGTTAAAAAATTATTGACAGAGCCTACTAGAATGAGATCATTGACGTGGAAGAAAAGAACAGAGTTGGTTGAAGGATGGATGTAAAGACAGGGATCTGACATAGATTCGTGGAAGCCCTGTTTGCAGATCCAAGAAGTAAGAGTACTGAACCAGTTGAGTGGGGCCTGTTTTAGACCGTATAGAGATTTGTTAAGGATGAGATATTTGGAAGTTTGTTTAGATCCTTTGGGTTGCTTTATGATGACAGTGTTGGACAGTGGGGCATGTAAGAAGGCGCTTTTAACGTTGATTTGAGTAATGGGAAGGGAATGATAAAGCCCAAAGAGAAGAGCAATTTGGAGGGAAGTTGCCTTTCCGGTGGGAGAAAACGTGTTGAGATAGTCTATTCCGTAGATTTGATCAAATCCTTGGACCCAGAGTTGACTTTTGAAGATAAGGGGATTGCCGTGGAAATTATCCTTAAGACGGTAGACCCAAGTTGTATTGAGTGGATTGGCAGGTTCAGGTCTGTTGTAGTCATCCCACACCTTGAGATCTTCAATACCGTTGAGTTCGAAGTCCATAGAAGCATCCCAGTTGAGAGATTCAGGGCATTTCTTGGCTTGTTTGTAAGTCGTAGGTACGAAATAGTGGTGGTAGCCATATTCTTGAGGAGGGTTGATGGATGATCAGTCTTGAAGAGCGTAGTTTGGATTGAGTTGAATAGCAAGATTGTTGGATGATTCAGATGAAGAGTCAGAGAGATGATCATCTGAAGGTTTGGGAGAGAGAGAGGGAGAAGAATCATGCCTGTTGATTTCAACAGGATTGTCAGGACTAGGAGGAGAAGAAGAAGATTCCGGGAGTGAGAAGGAAAGGGGAAGACCAATATCCAAGTTAAGATGAGACAGCATATCGGATTTGGAATCAGGAGAGGATGGTTGCATCTGGGAGGAAGAAGAATTTTTGAGTATCTTTACATGTTTAGAAGAAATGATTGAATTATCAGGGCACAGAATAGGGTAGGAAAGAAAGTGAGGGTTATAGCCCACAAGGATGCCGGCAAGGCCGCGTTCTTTGAATTTTTTGCCTTGAGCAACCTTGGTGTTGAGGTAGACAGCCTTGGAGCCAATCGGATGGCAAGTGGGAGAGTTTTATTGATGAAAAGTTGATAGGGAGAGGGTGAGACTGAATTCTTGGGGATTTGATTGAGAACTAGACAAGCAGATTTAGAGACTTTGGCCCAGCGATTGAGTGGCAACTTGGAGCTTTGAAGAATGGCTCAAATGGATTCAGTAAGGGTTTTGTTGGCTCTTTCGATTTTGCCATTTTGTTCGTGATGGTAGGGTTCAGAGATAAGATGTTGGATAGAGTTTGATTGAAAGAAATCCTTCAAGTCCAAGGAAGTAAACTCCCCTCCTCCGTCAGAACAGATGGTAGCGGGGAAGGCGTTTTGTTTTTGCTTTTCAAAGTTTAAGATGGTTTTTAGTTGGGGGCCCGCATTGGACTTCTGTTGGAGAGGAATTGGAGATATGTAGCCGGAGTTATTCTGGATGATGGTAATGATGTAATTCATGCCATTTTGGGAAGAAGGGGTGATGGGTCCAACAAGATCAATGTGAAGTTTTTTGAATGATTGGGATGCAGAGGTGGAGGTTTTTTTGAAAGAACTTTTAGTTATTTTAGAGAATAGAAAGTCTTCACATTGGAAGTTAGATAAAAGATTGGGGGAAAGATCAGGATATAGAGTTTTGATTCAATAGGGACTGGCATGACCAAAGGATAGATGGAGATTTTTGAGCTTCTTGGTGTTCCAATCACTTTGAGAAACGGAAAAGAGTTTTTGATTGAATCCTACTTTGGAAGGTTTGTTTAAGACGAAAAGATTACCTTGAATGAATCCAGAGAAGACAGGACAAGAGTTAGAGAACAGTTTGAACTGATTTCCGTTAGTGTTGAGAGAACAGCGTTTAGTGACAATAAGTTCTCCTGGACTGATAAGATTAACGACAAGGTTGGGAACAAAGAAGGCATTTGAGAGGGTAACCATGGTGTCTTTCCAGATAAGCTGCACAGTTCCTTTTCCTTTAATGGGAAGCTTAGCTCCTTCCTTTCCAGTACTGATAAACTTGTCCCCAGGACAATCGTAGAGATTGGTGAAGAAATTTGCTGAGTTGAACATGTGACATGAGGCTCCAGAGTCAAGGATGATTTGATTGTGGAAATTTATCTCTTTGATGCAGGTAGTGAGAAGAGCATGATAGTGAGCTACTTCCTTACCTTTAGATTTTGCGTTGAATTGTGGTCTCCAATTAGCTTGAGCTTCTTTCCACCAATTGGGAGCAAGATGCTTGTGTTTGTGCCAACATTTATTTTTGGTGTGGTTGGGTGATTGCGGATTATGGTAACCTCTTTTACAGCAAAGTTCTCAAGGTATGGGCTTTTTGACATTACGAGAGACAACTAGGGGGGAGTCAAGAGATTTTGAATCTTTAGATTTTGACTTGGTTTTGTTGTTGAGTTGGGTGAGATGATTAAGAACAAGATTGACAGAGACACGTTTATCCGAGTGCATGATTTGTTGACGAAGAGATTGGAGAGAGGATGTGAATTTGAAAAGAACAAGGTAGGCTAGAATATTGTCTGGTAAATCAATTCCAACTTCAATCATTTTCTTCATGGAAATTTTAGTTTTGGTAATAAACAAATTAATCGAGTTGGTTTTGAATTGGTGGTAAAGGAATTTGTTGAAAACTCTTGCTCAATTTGCGGTTTGAGAGGAGGCAAACCTTTCCTTGATGGTTTGCCAGAGAAGCTTTGCAGAAGAGATGTTTGTTGGATTTACAACATTATTGTGAGTAATCGTGTCGATTCTGGAGAGTAAGATAACCCTGATTTCCATGTCCTTGGTAGTCTTGAGCAATTTGTAGTTATCCTTGAGAGCTTCTTTGACACCTTTCAATTCCAGGAGAATGGTCATTTTATCCTTCCAGATTGAGTAGTTTTTGTTGGTTAGAATGGGTACTGCCTCCAGAGCTGCCTTGAGTATGATTTTTCGAAATCCATTGCTGCTGCTTGATCCCTCCATGATTCCAGTGAGATTAGTTGGGCTGATCTTCGGCTTTTAACCATGATAAATTTCTGAATTTAAATTTAAGAAATAATAATCAAAAGAGGGCTGCACAGAACCAAGTATCAGTAAAAGAGTAAAAAAAAGAGAAGAGGAAAGAAAGGAAAGAAGAAGGCGCACATAAAACCAACATCAAGCGGATTGACTCTAGAAATAGAGAAAAGGAATTATTGAGAGAAGAGCAGTTGATGAAGTTGTTGATAGAGGAGTGGGTGGTCTGATATGAAAGAAGACTGCGAGTTAGATCAAGAGATTTAGAGCGTGGACAAGACCAGCCAAGCCAGACATACTTGAGATTGAAGACATCCAGGAGTGAGGTTTGAGGTGGTAGAGATTGCAAATAAGAATTAGGAAAGGATAAGAAAAGAAAACTAAAGAGCCAAGAAAAGATAGGATAAATTAGAAGAGACCAAGAGATTGGTTGTGAGTGATTGTTGTGATTTGAGGTGTATCGAGGTTGAGAGTTGGTCGAATTTGGTAGAGTTGGGTTGAGTTTGATTTAGTTTGTTGAGAGAGAAGTTCAACCTTCCAGGTGTTGAATTTTAGTTAAGTTAGGAAGACAAGGGCACGCGCGTGAGAGTAGGCAGTTAGGTTAAGAGCTAGGAGTGCGCGCTTGAGTGCAGTGACAGCTTGTGAAAGGCAAGAGAGCTCAAGAGAGCGTAAAGAAAATAAAGAAAAAGAAACATGAATCATCAAACATAAAATAAAAGAAACCAAGAATAAAAGAAAAGAAACTAAGGAAAAAGAAAAGAAAAAGAAAAGATGAAGAAAAGAAACTAAGGAAAAGAAAAGATGAAAAAGGAAAAAGAAGAGCAAATATTCAACAGTGTGAAAGCTAAGAGAGCAATAAGACCAACAAAGGCGCAAGGCAGCTACTACTTAGGATAGAAATAAAACCAAGAATCTCAAGAATTGACTTGAGGATTGTTAAGTTAAATATAGAATTTCTTGGAACTAAAAACCAGCAGACTGCAGACAGAGAGTTAGACAAATGAAAGAATTATCATAGATCATAAAATAATAATAAGAAGAAGGATAAAGACAGTAAAAAGGTACCAACAGTTAAGACTATGTTCAATGTAGGCAAGATAGGATGGAAGGTAGAAGAGTAATTGAGGAAAAGAGAAGCAGATAGATGACTATAATTGGTAGTGTCATAATTGCCAAACTTGTACAGTTGTGAAAATGAGGCTCTTACCAGGCAAAGATTTGAAGACCGTGAGATTTTGAAGAGGAGAATATTTTGAGTATTTGAGATGAGGATTGATTCAAGTATAACAAGAAAAAAACAAGAATAGAAGCAGGATAAAAAAAGTGATAAGAGACAGAAACCAGAAAAGAAAAAGAAAAGAGCCGGAGCAACCATCTGGATTAGAGAGTTGAGATTGTATCTCCATCCAAGAGCCCCAATCCTCTCTCCCCAGGGGAAGAGCCTAGGTCAACAGTTACTCACGGCTGAGATAATCATTTACCAGGATAAAGTGTTTACACTCCTTCTCAGTGTACGCGCTTTCAGAGGTTGAGAAAGAAAGATACCAATAGAGGGCCATTCGTGACAAGGATTACTTTGGCAAGTTTGCAAATGTAACAGTTGACAGAGTCAAGAAAAGCCAAGTTTTGATTGTTGAGGTTGCAACGCAATGCAGTTGGGAGAGAGTTGAGATAGTAAAATGAGAGTCAGCCAAAGTGGTTTTCAGGTTGCATGCAAGTGGTTGATGGTTTGACCAAGCCAATAGATGAGAAAAATATTGAGAAAGCTAAATCAGGCAAGATCAAATTTTTATGGGTTGACCAAAACCATTGAATTTGGAGGACCAAGAAATGGAATAACTCAAAGAAGTGATTGAGAAAAACTGATCAAAGCCACAGTATGATGTGTATGGAAGACAAGAAGACCTCCATTGCAAGGTGAGCGGTGTGGTGTTTTTAAATAACCTTGGATTGGGAACCGTGCCGCAGTTGGCGCGCTCAGCATTAGGTAGGTCAGGCTCAGAATTTGGGATGAGAGCAGTCTCAGAAGTGACCGCTGCAGGCTCAGAATCAGCCTTAGGGGGCTCAGAAGTATGCACCGCAGGGCTCAGAATACCGGGCGCGGCTCAGGTTTAAGTGGGTTTGCCAATCCGGCCCAATTCAACACTACAGACCCAAGGATGAAGACGGCCCAAACAGGTTTGCAGGAAGGTTATTCCAGGAAGAAAAAAGCAGTGCAATTGGGGTTATAGGAGCAGGGCGGGAGGGTGCAAGAACGGGCCAACCCACGGGGCAGGGAATAACATGGCGCTCCAGGCCAATATGGACAACCGGGAGGGTTCCAAGTAGGGCACAGGGGAGGGACGCCTCATGAGAAGGACAAACAAGGTGTGTCTAATGGTAGGCAAGCTTGGAAATTGTTGGGGTATGGTAAAGGGTTAGGGTTAGGCTAGGGTTCTGCTTTCAGGGTTTCTTCTCTATTTTTTGTTGGACTGTTGTTGTGGTTGTAGTTAGGTTAGGGTTGAGGGTGAGGGAATAAAGTCCGCACTCTCAACCCCAACTACAAGGAGGAAGGGGGGAATCTTGGCATTGCAGCATGGAAAGGAAAGAAAAAGGAAGAATTCATCATCTTTTAAACATTCTCTCTCTTTCTCTGCGAAGGGGAATCCATATCCCTACATAAACTGAGACCATTGATTCTGAAACTTTGCAACAACTAAGGGGAGTAACTCACCCTTATATTTTCCACATCTGGGGATCTTTCTGGGATCATTTTTTTTTCTCAAGTCTCTCAAAGGTACTCAGGATGGTTCCAACAACCACACTTGGATCAAACATTCCACCCACTTTTCCCTTACGGCCAACTCCTAAGGCTCCAGCTCAGCCCCCGCCACCAAACACTTTGGCTCCTAGGATGGGCGGGTTTGCTCCCCCATCAGAGGGGAGCCATTGGAAATGGTGGCTGAAGTCCCTCATTTAGTGTGGCTCAGGGCAAGGGATTTCCCTCCCCTCCGGTTCAGTGCAGATGTGGATCAATTTCTGTCCAGGGCCAAATGCATTGCAGACTCACAAGGAGAAATGGGTGTGGATAAGGTTTGGACTATTTTCCTCTGCATCAAGGAGGAGGAAACTGTGGTATGTGGAGGAAATGGTTGGGTAAGAAATTCAGGATTGGGGAAGGTTGAAAGGAGAGATGCTTGCAAGGTGGGGAAAGTGCAAACCCTGGTTCTGGGAAAGCAATTTTGAGCAAGCCGCGGAGGAAGCAAGTGAGAATGGGGGGGGTGTGATTGTGCAAGGGATTAGTAGAGTACATGTTGAAATTTGAACGTATCTATTTGTATTTGGCAAAGAACAAGATTGTTGCGGGGCAGAAAGTGGCCATGAAGGGGGCGCTTTTGGGAGGTCTTGCGCCTCAACTCCGTTATAGAGTGCAACGGTGTTTGTAAAACAATGGGTTGGTCAAAAGGTCTCTAGATGGGAGTGTTGTGATTCTCCCCAACATTTTTGGTCATCCGTCAGGCTGTGGAGAGTGAAACAAAACTGGAAAATCTTATTGCAGACGTGGCAAGAACCTACCCAGCGGCCTCTAAAAATTTGGTGATGCTCTTGGTGCCTGCTCCTGCCAAAATTCCAGCCGCGCAACTGCCAAGGCCCTCCCATTTTGCGGTGTTCCAACAAGATCCCCAAACATTGGCGGGTGAGATATTGGAGTTTTTGCAAGAAATAATAATCTTCCTCAACCAGATGACAGCTCCAACAGCTCCAACGGCTCCAACAGCTCCAAAACCTCCTTCAGCTCCTTCTCAACTGCGTGCAACACCACCTCATATGGCGTAAGGGTTCCAGCCTCCCGGTGGGCCCTCTGGGGTGTTTGGGGTGTGCACCTGTATTTATTTCAGGGAAAAGGGGCACTGGAAGTCAATATGCAACCACCTTGCTTGGGAAATGAACAAAGGGCTGGTTTTCACGTTAGGCTTGATGTATATATTCCCATTGGGAAAATCAGTGAATTTGACAAGAGACCAGCTGCCTCCCATGGTACGAGTATTGGAGGGGGAAAAGGCGCCAGCTGAAACTGCTTTGGTATTGCTTGAAATTGTCACTGCGCCCGGGATTCAGGAAGCCCCAAGTTTAGAGGCCAAGTTGAGGGCTTTGGCAGCAGACAAGCAAATTTTGATGGACATTTATTTTAAGGAGCAGTCATTGGTGCCAAATCCAGCAGCTTGTGCACCAACAGGGGATGGATTGCCAACTTATCTTTCAGGGAAAAGAAAGGCCGCGGATATTTTCCAAAGGGTGATGGGGAAAAACTTGGAAATACCTCAAACCCCAGAAGAATCAGCGGTGGTGTCCCCAGTGATTGTTGAAGAGATCTTTCAAGCTTTGAAGGAGTGCAGGCAAGGCTGGGTTCTAACAATGTTCCATCAGGTAAAGTAGAAGAGGAGGAGGTGGAATGTGAGCTGCGCCGTTTGAAGTCTGTATTGGTTCCACTTGCCTATTTTTCAATGAAAATTGCAGGACAGAAGGGATGGGCAATGATGGATAGTGGTTCTATGGTCAACGTTCTTCCATTGAGATTGGTGGACAAGCTTGGGCTGGTACGGAGGAAGTGCAAAATGGGAATTTTGGCATTGAATGGAGGAGAATGTTGTGTCAATGGGGTGGTAGAGGTGGAGGAGTTGAACGTTGCAAAGTTTTGAAAGCCTCTTTTGTTCCTTTCAGCGGAATGCGGAAAAATGATTTTGGGATGTTGGTTCATGTTTGGGTTTTGGGCTCAAATGGTCTTTAGTTCCAAGGCGTTTAAGGAAGCATTAACGGTTGAGGAATTTGCGGGGTGCAGTTTGAGACAACAATCTGTGACCATGGAAGGGGGAAATGGGTGCAGCAACCAGCAACATGCAACAAAAACAAGTATGATGGGGGGGAAGATTGCAAGGGTCACCCCACAGAGGATTTTGCCTAGTTGGCTGCAGTGACCGCGCAGGTGGTTGAATAGCAAGGAGCAGGTCAGAAAGGAAGCAGCATGGGAAGGGGGGATGGCAAGAAGTAAGTTCTCTTCCTCAGTATGCATCTCCAGGAGGTTCTCCATTTCAAAAACCCTATCATTGTGCCATAGTTATGAGAAAAGTCAAAAGCCCTGGTTTGGTTATTGCTAGCACTTACAATAACAAGAGTTGGGTGTGTATGGCCAGGTGCAACGCTAGCAAGTACAAGACAGTGGCCCCAAAGGTCCACCCAAGGAACAAGCCAATGCCGCAGGGACTTAAAGGACCCTTGCTCCTAATAGCTTGGTCCAGGGATCCGTGGGAGACGCCCTTGAAGAGTTACAATTGGGTAACACAGTTGGCAAGGATCACCAAAGAGGGGGTTGGTGCTCTTAACTTTAGACCCATGGGATGGTTAAGCATGGAAGAAAGGGATTTATTGGTGTCTGTGTTGGTACTGCGGGAGAAGGCCCTAGCCTTTATCCTGGACAAGTGCTGGCTGCTGGAAGGTGAAATTGGTGACCCATATGTTATCCCCACAGTTCTGCAAAAGCCGTGGCAGATCAAGCCAATTCCAATTCCACTGACTGTTTGGGAACCCTTTCTGGAGTTGGTGCGCAAGTGCTTGAGGACAGGTCTCCATGAGTAATCCATGTCAAGTTAATCCAGGCCCATCTTTCCAGTTTTCAACCAAGATGGAAAGTCTCTAAGGATTGTTCATGATATGCAGGGTCTTAACTTGTTCACTATTTGTGATGTGGGTTTGCCCCCAAGGATGGAACAATTCTTGGATTTGATGGGCAGGGGCGCATGTTATGGGTTTTTAGATGTGATTTGGCAATATTAACAGCAGGAACTTCATCCCAATTTGCATCCGCTGACCGTGTTTGAGACCGGATTGGGGAGGATGCAGCTGACACAGCTGCCACATGGCACAACTAACTCATTGGCAGTGTAACAAGCCCAGATGAAGTAGATACTGCGTAAAAATCTTCCGGGGGGATTTTGAGATCTTCATTGAAAAAGAAGGGTTCAAGGGCCTAAGGATATATTATGGGGGCAGTGTGGTGACCAAATCTGGAAACCCTGGACCATATGCGGAAAATTCAAAAATTTTTTCTACAATTCTTTTATTGAATTGGTTGGAATTGTTGAAGACATTCAAGTCCTGATTGGCCAAAACATTGTTGGAACTTGTCATTTATGGATCACACGCTTGGATGGACCTATGATCTTGGGTCAACCTTTTTTAATCAATTTTGGAGCAACTCTGATGTTTCCCAATCAAGTTGGGGAGAGAATCTTCCTCCCTAATTCTGATGGTAGAAAGATTGAGGTTCCTCTTTGTTCTTTGGGCTCTAGTCGCTGGGTAAGAGATTTCCCTGGTCATTTTCTTAAGACATCTCTAAAAGGGAAACAGAAGGTTAACTCTAGTTCTTTGCATCTTTTATGTGAGTAGTCAATCCTACTAATAGTTGTAGTTCTTTTCAGCCTCAAACTTCAACTCAAGCGTCAACTCTCAACCCAGAGGCTTATTTCTCTTTCTTTTCAATGTTTTCTCCTGATCTCAAAAATTTCAAAAAATCAACAACAAATCAAAATGGAAAAATCCAAAAATATTTCTTTTTCACCTGTTGTTTCTTCTTTTCCTTGTACTCTTATTCCTAATTAACATTCTCTCAGTTTCAGTTTGAATCTCCACAATGAGTCTAAACTAGATCCCAATCTCAATCCTATTTTTGGTGGCTTTGGTATGGAAGAATATGGGCTTCAGTGGAGGCAAATTTGGGTAGAAGTAAGTCCTCCCAATTGTGCACCACCAGGGTATCCTACTACTATCATTGTCAAAGCCCTACCTTGTGCCAAACATGTGAGCAATTTATTATCTCCTGGGACTTTATTTATGGAAAAGGCACCTTTTGAAAACGTTGCGGAACATCAAACTTGGAAGGCGTTAGGACTTGGTCTCAATCCTTGTAGTCAGATCTCTCTGGTCAACTCTTGGCAAAAACAAGAACCGCTCTTCTTTGCCTCCAAATATAAAACAGTTTCTAGGAAAATCCAACCATTCAACCCACCAATGCCTCTCAATCTCAACCCTCCTCTTAGGCGTCCTCCTCTATCCCACAATCCTTACTGTGGTTTACCTCAATCTCTCACTGGCCCATTCATCCCCTCTGGTTTTTTCACTGAAGAACGTCTGAGAGTAGTCAACTTTGGACCAGATTGATGGCTTCTACCCAAGAGTTGCATTTGATCAAAAATGTGTTGGCTCTTAGGGAAAAAGCTATTGCTTTCTGTGAAGAAGAGAGAGGTCTCTTGAAAGAATCCTATGGTCTGCCTTATATTATTCCTATAGTAGAACATGATCCCTGGCAAAATAAAAAGATCCCAATCTCAGGTGCCAAAGTCAACAAGTTCATAAAGTTGGTCCGGGAACAAGTCCAAACCATTTTGTACAAACATTCAACTTCTAGCTATTCCAGTCCTGTTCTCTGTGTCCTTAAAAGTAATGTTAAACTTAGAATAGTTCATGATCTCCAGCCGCTAAATAAGGTTACTATTAGAGAATCTGGTATTCCCCAGCTACTGAAGAATTTGTTGAATCCTTCTCTGGAAGAGCTTGCTATGGTCTAGGCAAAATTATGATTGGCTATGACCAACGTTCCTTACATCCAATTTCTTGCCCTCTTACTACATTCAATACTCCCCTTGGTCATTTCCAACTTACTTGATTGCCTCAAGGTGCCGCCAACTTGTTTGCAGTCTATCAGGCTCAGATGGTTTGGATCCTCCAGGATGAAATCCCTGATCATGCTGGTATCTTTATTGACAATGGTGGAATTAAAGGACCAGTTTCTTATTATAACAATGAGCTCTTAACCTGGCATTCAGGAATCCGTCAATGTATATGGGAATATTCAACCACTTGGGAAAGGATCTTCTTCCAAATCAAAGAATCGGGCCTCACTTTCTCCGGATCCAAATTGGCTGCCTGTTTCCCTGCTCTGAAAATTGTTGGTCATGTGGTCTGCAAGGAAGGAAGTAGGATGGCTCCATCCAAAGTCAACAAAATCCTCTCTTGGCCTTCTCCCATCAATCCAACTGAAGTCAGGGGTTTTCTAGGTGTTGTCACTTATGTTCAAATTTTTATCCCATCTCTATCCAAAATCTGTGCTCCCTTACGTTGCTTGACCAGAAAAGATGCTGAGTGCATCTGGACCCAAGATTTTGAACATTCTTTTCTGCTGCTTAAATGATGGTTGTCACAGACATAGTCTTGAGAAAGATTTCTTATGGACCAGGAGCTGGCAAGATCAAATTGGCTGTAGATTCCAGTTATCAATCTTTTAAGACTGTCCTCACTCAGGAAGATGAAAATGGTTGGGACTGTCCTGCTCTCTATGAATCCTAGTTATTTTCAGATGTAGAATCCAGGTACTCCCAACCAAAAATGGAACTCTGTGGCGTGGCTCAAATTTTTAACAAACTCCAAACTGTCCTCTGGGGTCAACACTTTGAGTTACAAGTTGATGCACAATCCATCATCAAAATTTTCAATTCCCCCAGCCCCCCAAATGCCCCTATGACTTTTTGAGTGGCCTTTATCCAACTTTTCTCTTTTGATATTTTCCATAGGCCTGGAAAGTCCTTCACCATGCCCAATGGTTTATCTTTACGCCCCCTTGGAGATGACAAATTGAATGTTGGAGTGAACTTTGATGAGGAGGAGCCTTTAATTTGTCCAGTTTTCACCATTTACTCCCAAGATTATTCTGGCTTCCAACAAGGTTTCTGGCTAAAATTAGAGCAGAACCTTTCCACTCTCCAAAGGCCTCCTGATCTCTCTGCTAAAGATTTTTGATTTCTCAAGAGGAAGTCCTCCAATTTCTTTGTCAAAGGTACTAGGCTTATGAAAAGAGGCAATCCTTGTGCTCTAATTGTTGTCACAATCCCCTCTAAACAAGATTCAATCCTTGAAAGTCTCCATGAAGCCCTTGGGGATTGCGGGGAAACCAAAACCTATGGGCCTATATCCAAACAATTCTGGTGGCCATATTTGAAGAAATCAGTCTCTCAATGGTGCAAGAGTTGTGAAGTATGTCAGAAAAGTGATCTTAGGCGCCTGGCTGAAATTTGTTATCCAACTGGAGAGTCCACTGTCTTTGGAAGGATTGCTATGGATGTGGTTCACATTAAGGCTGGTGGAGCTAAGTACCTCATTGTGGCTAGAGATGATTTTTCTTGATGGTTTGAAGCAAAACTTCTTAAGAACCTCAGCTCTGAATCAGTAGCAGCCTTCATTTATGAGACTTGGACAATGCGTTATGGCTTGGCTCAATCTTATTTGACAAATGGTGGGTCTGAGTTTGGTGGCAAACTGACCAAAATGATCCAATTGCTTCCTGGTCAACATAGGCTGACCACTCCTTATTATCCTGAAGGAAAAGGCATGGTGGAAAGAGGCCATGCACCTTTGAAGGCTTCTCTTTTCAAGTTGGCTGGTGAAAGTGGAAAGAATTGTTGCAAATTTCTTCCTCTGGTCCTCTTCTCTGATTGAATTTCAACTAAACAAAACACTGGCTACTCACCTCATAAAATCCTCTTTGGTCAAAGGGGGGTCCTTCCTCTTGATCTGGAAATGGAATCTTTCTTAGGTATTTCTTGGGAAAAGGTTTCTTCCACCACTGATCTATTAGTTTCCAGATCCAAGCAACTGGAGCAAAGGGAAGATGTTCCTGACAAAGTATTTTAGAAAATGATGGAGTCAAGGGAAAAATCATTCCAGTATTGGGAGGATAAGCATTCAAATTGAGTCAGGGATCCCTTGAATCCTGGTGATCTAGTCTTAGCTTATAATTGATCCTTGGAAACTCAGTGGGGAAAGCTTTTTTTCAATGGCTGGAATGGTCCTTATCAAGTGGTCCATCAAGTCAGAGGTGGATCATATGTTTTGGAGGAACTGGATGGTACTCAGATGGCCAGAAGGATCCCTGCTGATTTTAAAAATTGGAGGCAACTAAAACCATTGATTGACGTCAGAAACTGAGGAGAAACAAGAGACAGTAGCAAGAATAGTAAAAGGAACAACCAAGAGAAGAAGAAAGGCATAGTAACCTAAAACCAGGATTTGACGTAGTGAGGCTGCAGAAGACCTTTACTTGAAATTGATAATCACGTTGACAATCAAAAAAAAAACTGGAATTGAACTGACTCGAGAATCAAGGGCAGTTAGATTGAGAACAAGATAGGGAGAGTTGAAGGCTAGGGCTTACCTGACTCGGGACACCCTCAATCCTATGACACAACTGATGTAGTTGTGTGAGGAAAGAGGAAGGAGGTGTGCACAAGTCAGGACCCAGGTAGTAGCTTGGCTGCAGTCCAAATCAGGAGTATTGGCACTGGTGCGTGCTTAGGAGACGCGCGCAGATGAGGAGCCACATACAGAGACCTAATGACCGCACATAAAGATAAAATAAAATAAAAATTTAAGTAAATAAAAGGATAGAATGAATGAGATGGAGGGACTGGAGAATAATGGAACTGAGAGATAGTGACTGAATCAAAGATTCAACACTGATCAGGTTGATAAATTTCATTTTTGTAGAGGCAACATTGATCAGAAGTAAGTCCTCCCAATTGTGCACCACCAGGGTCATCTTCTGCATTTTGTTGTGAAACTCTACTTTATGCCACATACATGAGCACCTGGGACGCCTTCTTCATTTTATTGCAGTCAACTCTAGGATTTTCTTTGTATGGATCAAGATATTCTTTTCAATCACCCTCAAGATCAAATGGCCATTTCTTGTGTTCAATCATCTTTCCCTTCTTTTTTTATGACATCAAGCCCAGATGTAGACTAGGGACAGTCTTTAAGTTGGGGAGAGATGAGGTGACCAAATCTGGACACCCTGGACCAGATGCAAAAAATTCAAAATTTTTTCTACAATTCTTTTATTTAGGTGTCATTTATCAAAAAAAAAAAATCGGAATTTTTTTTGTATTGGTATCACTCCTTCAATTTACTCATCCTGCCAAGCATTCCTCTGTCCCAGTGGTCTAGGACAGGCCTCTCTTGGTCTCATCACCTAGGCATTGCTTTTGATTCATTCTCTCTTTGTTCCCCCTTTCCTATTTGGCCAAATGTGTGGTCCAAGACCTGCTTGGCCCAATCTTCCTCCTCTCAACCATTGCCCGCTGTAATCAACCCTATCTTCAACTACTCCTGTCCACGTTCTATCTCTCCCGCCCATCTGTCACTCCATCCCTTCAGCCATGGCACCCCAACTCCTCCTCAGCCTTCCCTTCCCCGGCTCCCCAACAATGGTTTTATTGCCCCCATCATCATCCTCCTCCAGTAGCGCCACAATCCTTGAGGCAGTCTGTCTACATAATCAATTTCCCCTGTTGTTTGCTTGCAATATTTGGCTTTCAAGGTCTGGTTGGCCCTGGAACGGACAGCTCCTTCCTTGGGAATAGGAAAATTTGGCATTTATTTTTGCTGATGTTGCTATGCGTCTGAGGGGTGGTTTCCCAAAGAAAAGGTGTCAGCATGGCAAGAGCTCTCTGATCAAATCTCAATGCACCCAGCCAGCCTTGCGCCTTGTTGGTGATTGTCCCCGTTGCACGGTGCCGTTTTGCTCTTGTCATTGACTTCCTGAGGATCATGCTTGTCTCAACATGTCATCCTGTCATGAGGCAGTGTTGGCAAAAAACAAGGCCAAGCTTGAAAGCAAGCATACGGTTGTCAACAAGATGCTACTGTTTCTGGCTCCCCTCTTGCTCCATCCCAATTGATCTTGCACCCTCATCTTCCCTCCCCTGCCAGTGTCAACCATCCAACCATCTTGCATCCCTCTGGATCTCCTCTCCCACTTCCTGCCTACAACCCAATACTAGCAACACTTGTGATCCTCATCCAATCATCAGCCCTCCTCATCCGTCACCCACCACCCCGTTCTCATGGCCCCCATCTTGACCAAAAACCTCCCTCCCTCTTCCACCAATCCCTCTTCTATCCTGTCATTCAACCTTCCCCCCCTCTTTCTTCTTTTTCTTCTGTCTTCCGGCTCACAGCCTGCTTCATAGTCTCTTGTTCTTGTCTCTACCACCAACCCAACCCCATGCTTTGTTTGCATGGATTACCTTTTAACTTTAGTCCAAGGCACCTTTCAACCAGTGTGGTCCTGCTCCTGCTCTGAGGATTGATCAACCTTGCCCTCTTGCGCTTGATTGACATCCTCTCATCCTCATCGCCATCCCCACCCCCACCCTGAGGCTCTCAAACAGAACACAATTGTATCATACCGGAATTGAAACAACACGCTGAAAGCAACAGAAAGGAGCAATAACCACCACCTTCCCAGGTCTTTTTTCAATCTACAATCACATCCCATCATCCCGCACCCTCTTGCTTCTTGGCTTGTAAGATAGAATGGCCATCGTGAAACGGGCCCTGAGGGACTCTTCCTTGGCCAGTTTTTGCAACTCTCCTTCCTGTGCCCATGAGCCTGTCTGCGTGGCTCCTCACCTGCAACTCTCCTGCCGGTGCCCATCATTTGCACGGGCTAGTGTCTCTCCATCCCCACTCATCCATGATTCTGTCCATTATTTCAATTTTGTTTGTTTTTTTGTTTTCTCATCAGTTTCTCCTTTGTTTTTTCTCATGTCCAAAAAAAAAAAAAAATCCGCTCTATCTGTAGTATCCCTTGTACATAGTCTGACAGGGCCTCCTGTCCATATAAGGAGGGGTCTCCCCTGCCTTTTGGGATGGGGGGGGGTATTGTATGGTATCTTTCCAGAGAATTATCATCACTATCACCTGAAAGAAATCATCTGTGGGGTCTCATTCCCTTTTATCTGAGACTGAATTGTGGGTATATCCGTGATTGACCCTTGATCCTTGAGCCTCCATACTCAAATCCTGATCCTTCATCTTTATCACCAACCAATAGCCTTTCTGGTTTAAGAAAAATTTGACTGATTGAATTCTTGAGTGTGTTACACCACTCCTGATCCCTTTATTGGACCATACTGGTCCTGATCATCCTTTGATTATCTTTCCGGAACCGGTCACGTTTGCCTGAAGATGTTTTATTAAGCTTAAAACCTGGAGTGTTAAATCTCCCTTTGTTTCTTTTGAAGTTGAATTCTGCCACACCACTCTTGAGTCCCTTGAGAAGTGTTGGGTTATTCTTGTTTGAATCAGTTATTGTTTTGCTTCTAGAGCTTCATCAAACAATTAGCTTTGTCTTGTGCAGCCACCCACAGTTATCTGGTACACTTCAAGCGCTTGATTGTGGAGAGTTGGGCAGGTTCATTGAGAACCTGGAGGTTGTTTGGTATTAAGTTGATCTTTCCTAAGCTTCTTCTGACAACCAGAGCTATTAGGTTGTGGGCGTTGTTGCTTAAAATTGCCTTGTCCTGTTGAACTCTGAACAATCCTTGACTTCTTCTATTCAAGTTTTCCCCCGCATCATCTTGCCTCAGATAGTGTTGTTTTGCAGCTACCAACTACTATCATCTTTATCCTTTACTCTTTGGTCCCTCATTTGCCAGGTTCTGGACTTTGATCTTGGTTACATTTAAATATTTTTTTAACACTCAGGAGGGAAGCCTAAACAGCACCTTTCCCCTTTACAGAACTGCCACGGCCTAGCACTGTTTGGAGTCTTACAATGGGTGTGCAGTTATGGTGAAGATAACAGCTATTGGTGGTTGGGACGCAAGAACCAGACAATGTATTCAAAAGCGGTATTGGCTTCCCCAGTGGAGACAGGATACGTGTTGGGAAAGTGGGTCTTGGTGGAGTTGGAACAGCCTGTTGCTATGAAGCAAGCAAGTACAAGGTGACAGGAAGCAGAACTAATGGCAGAAGAGGGAAGGGGAGCTGCGGGTAATGGGATGGGAGCAGATGTGAAGGAGAAACCCCGTCTGGCTGCTGCAAGGCCTGTTGCGGGGTATTTGGGAACCAATGAATGATGTATGGGTCTTGTGGAGAGGAAGAAGCTGTGGCGGAAGGAATGGACAAGGCGTTGAGTGATTGCAACCAAAGTTGGCTCCCTTTGACGGCAGGTAGAATGCATGCACAATGGGAGGACATGGAGCCCAGGGGGTGCAGGATGGATGGGCCAGTGGCATGGCTTTTGCCATCACAGCTAGCAGAGATTTTGAAATTGGTGCAACAGAAAAGCGCAGCTGGCCCCTGCTTCAGATAATGAACCGGCTCCTGCGGCCAATTGCACTTTTGAAAACCAGGAGCCCCATCCTACCATTCCCCCTGCTTCAGAAATTCCAGCTGGAACTGCTGACTGCACTCACAAAAACCAGCCCCAACCTGCTGTCCCTTCTAGTCCTTCCAGTGATTATCACTCACCTCCCACGACCAATTCCACTCACAAAAACCAGCCCAAACCTGCTGACAATGGGTTCAAACCCAATCATAATTTTCCCAAGACCAAGCCCCAAGCTCCACCTGATTTTGATAACCGCCCACCTGTAGTGGCTGAAACCATTGCCAATTCTGATTCTACCAAAAAATCCTGTTTCCCACAGACAAGCTGAATATCACATTTATATTCTCCTCACCCAGTATTTTTTTCCCAGATTTCAAAACCACATTTAAATTAAAAAATAGAAAATCCCCAATTGCTTGCAACTCCTGCCAATCAACCATAGCCATAAGCTGCGCCCTACTACCAGACCTTACATTATACCCAAATTCATCCAAATTCACCCACCTTACCACCAACTTTGACTTTACCCAAATTCACCCCCCCCCCCAAACACCCAATTGCTTCCCCTTTTTCCTACTGATCCCAACCCCAAAAGCCTCAATAAAACCATGTCTTCAGTTTCTCAATACCAACTGTGTACATGCTTCAGTAGTGGTTGCATAAAAAACAATACATTGATGATCATGGTAACATTGCTCATGGTGACCATGTGGCCCGCGGTAAACTTTGTTCACATCAACTGGCAGATCAACAAGCGGCTGCTCTGAGAGCCCATTATCACAATTGTATGTGCCAAGAGTTTTAAAACTCTGACACAGAAGCAAAGGAACTCATGATTGCTTCTTCTTTTTCTAGATTCTGTCAAAGATAAATTGGACATGGGTGCCCTGCTTGCCTCGTGAAAAATTAGTAATAACCCTCAAGCTAATAGTAATTATCCTTTGTACCATATATTTACAATAAATTACTAACACCTTCAAGTCTTGGTGGTACTAGGGCACGGTGGCAAACCCTCTTCTAGCTCCCCTGCTATATTGGACCCCGAACCCCCTGATCTTTTTTCTTTATCCCTTGTATCAAAAACTTCACCGCTTCCAGATCCACCTGTTAAAAAACTGCCCCGGATTTACGACTGCAGTAAGATATAATTATTTATTACTCCCTTTGCATTCATTTCATTTTATCAAGTCTGGCTAATTCTGCTGGTTTTGGTTAATGCAGGTTGTTTTCATCAGTCACCACTTGTTTGTGCCAACCCAACCATATTACATGCTTGCCTCACCACAGGCATCCTGTCTGTTCTACACCATTGCTCTGATGCAACTTGTCATTGGCTACTCAATTCTCATGGGCATCAACTCAAGCTTATTACAAACAACGGCATTGCCGAGTCCAATCTGGTTTCAAAAGTCATGTCACCAACCTTGGGCAAAAGCCAAGCCATCCTAACACTTTCAATGAGCCTTTCAATGGTCCTCAAGTGGCTTAAAATTGACCCCATACTCAGTTTCACAGTGTGCTGTTCTAGTTGTTTTGCTTTGTATCCTCAAAATTCCAAAGTACCTCAACAATGCATCAATTTCTCTTTTCACAAATTTTCAGAACCTGACTCAAATTCAAGCAATGGTTTTGAAAACACAGATAATGAGTTCAAAAATGATGGTTATACTCAATGCAATTCCCTCCTCTTACATTCTCACTCTCAAAAGCCTATTTGTTGCTTTGCCTTCCAAAGTCTTTCAGACTGTCTTGCTTGCCTTATTTCTTGCCCTTGAGTGTAGTGCTATCAAGGCCGCGCAACCACACTCCTGCAGCAGCATTGTTGCTGACATCCAAGATTTTTGTATATGGAAATCATTTCCTTGATTAAACGGCCTCTCATTTACCACTGATTTGAGTAATCTTGCTTTTGCATAGTTTATCAATGGGATTAACCCCTACGGTTATTGGATGTCCGGCAGGAATGTCAGTGTCACCTTTATAATCATGGTATGCCTGTCTCTTCCAGTTTCACTTTTCTATTGATTTGAGAACATATTTGTTGTCGGAATTGCTCCAGGCCCAAAAGAGCCATCATTGGAGCAAATTAATTGGGTTCTACGGCCCATTGTTCAAGAGCTGAAGACCCTGTGGAATAATGGACTTTGACTCTCTCAAACCTTCATGTATCCTCAAGGTTGTCACATATTTTGCGTGCTTTTATCTTTCTTTTCCAATCTCCCAGCATTACGCCATGCTTTGGGATTTGCGTCACCAACTGAAACTTGCATGTGTTCCTACTGCCTACTGAAGGGGTCTGAGATCAACAATTTTGAAGCTGACACTTGGCCAAAACAAAACCTTACCAATCATAAGACCTGGGCACTCAATTCTCGTGATGCACCTTCACTAAAAGCACAAGCCAAGATTCTATTGGATCACAGAGTTAGGTATTTGGTCATGGTCAAGTTACCCTATTGGGACATCATCAACTTTCATGTTGTTGATACAATGCACAATCTATTACTATGGCTGCTTAAGTGGCACTGCCAAAGGTTTTGGAAAATGAAGGACGCTGCTAATGAGCTGGAACCCAACTCAGGATTGAGTACCAAAGAACCTGGTAGATGCCATGGCACATTACTTGCGATCACATGTGGTGCCAGAAGAAGAAGACAACCAGGAAACCACAAATGAGCTTGGAATTCCATTTGAATAACTTGAGTTCATCTCTGCAGAGGAAACCGCTGATCATACGTACGTTCCTTTTTTAGGCTCCAGCGGCTGGGAAGGAGAGTGGATAGTCCCACACAAAGACACAAGTGTTTTGGATGCAGAAATGTTACTCAAAATCAATTGACTACTCCCTTCAATCAAAATACCAACCTGGATTAATTGTGCCATTCCTGTCCTTGGGAAAGCCTCTTTTGGGAACCTGAAAGCGGACAAGTGGCGGAACTTATTCACAATCCAGTTCCTTCTAATTCTCCCGGTGCTTTGTGGAAATGGCAATCCTTCCCAACAATCCCTCTTTTGCAACTTTGCTCATCTAGTTTCTTTAGTTAATATTGCTCTCAAATTCACAATCAACAATGCCTGCATTTACCAATATTGCCAACACATCCTGGCTTATCTAGGAAGCTCCAAATTTCTGTTTCCCAATGTCACGCTAGCCCCAAACCACCATATGGCAATACATGTTGCTGATTGCCTTGAGCGGTTTGGTCCGTGCCATGCCTGGTGGTCCTTCCCAATGGAGCAGCTAATGGGATAAATCCTAAAATCCTGTAGCAATTAAAAATTAGGTAATCTGTAGTGACAATCCTGTAAAGTCTTATGCAACATCAAGTTGATCTAACCATGACTACTATTTTATACAGGGCAAATTGAATTGACCCTTTTAGTCAGGTTTTGTTGGGCTGTTAATCTCAAAGCCTTGTTAGAATTGAAAAAGTTACCCTCCGCCTTGGATCCTTATCTCTCCAGCTTGCAGGTGTTTGCAAGCCCTAGTGCATCAGAGGGCCAGCAATTCTCTGTGAAGAAGATTGGCGGCCCCGTTTCTATTCACAAGGCATTGTTTGGTCAACTGATTGAACGCCTCAACAACCTTTTCCCTGATGGGAGTCGCGTTTGGCTTTCATCAGATCAGTGGCTCAAGAAAAAAAAGACAGAATCCGCAAGATTGCTCCCTGTTAGCTCAACTGTACAACAGTTTTCTACCTTAACAATTGATCAAATTTTTTATTCCACAGAAAAAAATAATCCCGGTAATAGCTGCATAGCACTGCGCAAAAACTCAAAAGCAGTGTTTGGTATCATTGACCAGATATTCCAGCATGCTAGTTGTACCTCAAGCTGCAAAGTAAACACTAGAGCTTTGCTTGTGATTCATCTGTTGAGTCCTGTCCCGCCAACCAAAGGTAACCCCTTTGCACATCTCTCCGGTTACCATATGCAATCATCTCTGAGGATTCTGAGCAAAACAGAGCGGCTGATTATTCATTCTGATGAGATTCTTTTGCATTGTGCTTGGTTGAAATATGATCCTATACAAGTATCACCTATGATTATTACTGAAACAATTGCTTTGGTTTCCTTGGAAAGAGGATCAGAGATAGACTTTTGCGTCTGAATTCAAAAACAGCATCATTATAAGTTTGGATAATTGAATTTTATTTTTTTCTTTTTTGGTTGACTGCTTTCCTCACTTTTTTCATTGTCTGCCTGGATGATCCAATACGTCTCCATTCATTGTACTTATAGGAATTATTGAATTTTATTGACTTCCTTTACTATAAACCTTGAGTTTACTATTAGTATTAGTGGTCTACTCCACGTATTCAAAATATTTTGATTTGAATTGGCTTTGGTTTTTTATCATCCTATCATACAAGAAGAGTAACTATTATCAAAAGAGTGACTATTATCAGAAGAGTGACTATTATCAGAAGAGTGACTATTATCAGAAGAGTGACTATTATCAGAAGAGTGAATATTATCAGAAGAGTGACTATTATCAGAAGAGTGACTATTATCAGAAGAGTGACTATTATCAGAAGAGTGACTATTATCAGAAGAGTGACTATTATCAGAAGAGTGACTATTATCAGAAGAGTGACTATTATCTGCTTGTGTCTAACATAGATAGAATATCTTGCTGTGAAATTATACCAATTTTGAGACAAGACTTCATGCTGAGATAAAATTGCTGAGATAAAATGTGTGATCAGGGATTGGAAAAAAAATCAAAAAAAATCAAAAAAAAAAAAAATCAAAAAAAAAAAATCAAAAAAAAAATCAAAAAAAAAAAAATCAAAAAAAAAATCAAAAAAAAAAAATCAAAAAAAAGTGAAATGTACCCAAAAAAGTAAAATTCACCAAGTTGGTGCATTTTACTTTATGGGCAGTGGCGGGCTCAAAGCATGGTGGCAGGAATTGTGTTTGCACAATCCCACCTGGGGCAAAGGGGGACTCAGGTTTCCTCACTCACTCACTCAGGGCACAGGAGTGTTCTAACAGTACCACTAGCTTAAGAAGGAATGCGCGCGCAGGAAATGTGTATTTCTTTAGGAAGTTAGGACAGTTGCGTATAAAAGGAATGGAGAGAAGAGGAAAGGGGGGTCAAAGCATCTAAGCTATTTTCATCATTTCCTCCATTTCCCCCATGAAGATGCTAACAGTTTCTGAAATGATGCCAGGAGCTTGCATTTTTATTTCAAGTATTGAGCTCCAGGAGCCGCAAGGAAAGTCCACAACATTGAGGTCTACCGTTCAGCAAAGTTCTCAAAGTTGGCCGCCAAGAGGGCCATCACAGTGGGGATCTCCAGAATCTTGGGCAGGGCTGGCAGAGGGGAGGAAGGAAGACAGGAGGGGCCTTCCAGAGGACTGCTTGGGGGGCTTGGTCCTGGAGGGGACAACAACGCAATCACAATTGGGGACAGTGGTTGCAGCAGAGTGACCTGCTTGGTTGTGGGCCTTTTTTGCAAGTCAAAAAAATATCTAGGTTTGGGTTCTGTTTCTGGAGCAGGAGTAGGCCGCTGGCTTGAAGGAGTCACCAGAGGAGGACCCAGAGGAGGAGCTCGAGGAGGAGCCTCAGGGGGAGCCCCACGCTGTCTGAGTATCTCCTTCATGAGCGGTTCCCTTCTGCTTTGGGTGACTTTGACACAATTGGCCCAGTATTGCAGAGCCGCCCAGTCAGCCGCAAAGGTTGGGAATTCCTCCTTCTGGGGGGGTCCCGCGCTGCGGAGGTGGGAGGAGGAGTTGCAAATTTCACTCAGAGGAGCACGGAAAAGGGGAAAGCCTGGCGGAGTCCACAATTCCTCCATGATTATTTTATTGTCTGAAAGAAAAACAGGTCTGTTCAAGCCCTCTTGCGCAGCATGGGGAGGAGCCCGGCCCATTCCCTTTCTAAGCAAGCAGCAGCAGTGGCCACAACGGCAGGCATTGCATGCGCAATGGCTGGGGATGATCAAACACACGTGACCATCCTGGGCGCAAAACTTGCAGGGTATCATGGTGGCCGAAAAGAGGAACTGTTGGTGGTGTGTGAGGAGGAGCGCAAGAAAGGGGTTGGTTGGTATGGGGATGGCGCAAAGATAGTTGAGATAGAAATAGGGAGATCTCTGGGTACAGAACCCAGTTGGGGGGAGGATCTGGTGTTGTTATATAGCCTTGGGTTGGGAACCATGCTGCAGTTGGCGCGCTCAGCATTTGGTAGGTCAGGCTCAGCATTTGGGATAAGCACAGTCTCAGAAGTTGCAGCTGCGGGCTCAGAATTAGGCACCGTGGGGATCAGCATACCAGGCATGGGGAGGGCTTAAGCCAATGTGGTGGTCTGCAGCCGGCTTGGAAATTACTGACCCAAGAATGGAGCTGGCCCACCAAGTTTGTGGGCTGCTCATTTGGGAAGTCAGAGTGGGGCTATAGGAGCAGGCCAGGCGCGCGCAAGCGTGGGCCAACCTGCGGGGCAGGAAGTAACGCGGCGCGCCAGGCAGATAGGGAGAAGGCGTGGGGCTCCAAGTATGGTGCAGAGGAGGGCTGCGTCATGAGAAGGACTACCAGGTGTGTGTAAGGGCAGGCAGGCTTGAGGGTGGTTGTGGCATGGGAAAGGGTTAGGTTCCTGGTTTTCAGGGTTTCTTTTCTATTTGTAGTTGGGCTGTCATTGCTCTTTTACTGAGTTTAGGGTTGAGAGTGTGGGCATAAAGTCTGCGCTCTCAACCACATCTTGGAGGTTGGGATATATGATATAGAGGATTGATCACTGCTTACGGAATGGAATGGAATGGAAAGGAAAGGAAAGAAATTCATCTCTCTCTCTCTCTCTCTCTCTCTCTCTCTCTCTCTCTCTCTCTCTCTCTCTCTCTCTCTCTCTCTCTCTCTCTCTCTCTCTCTCTCTCTCTCTCTCTCTCTCTCTCTCTCTAAGTGGGTGCATCCTTATACTTAAAGGCACTAGGACCATTGATTCTTGAACTTAGGGAAAACTAGGGGAGTTCCACTATCTTAATTTCCACACTAGTGCTCTACAAGTCAGTCACCTTTACCAGGACAGAGATTTGCTATTCTCAGCCAAGGTTGGATTTGTGTGGTGTTAATAAGATTGTGTCAAGGCTTCAGCACCTCCTATGGGGTGTTCCTTTCAATCTCTTGGTGGACACAGAGGCCTTGGCGCAAATTATCAACTTGCCAACGCTGCCAAATGCACCAATGACCAGGTGGGTAGCATTCCTTCAGCTGTTTTCCTTAAGCTTGGTGCACGTTCCAGGAAAGGCCTTGAAAATGCCAGATGCACTGTTGCCTTATCCTTGGGAGAATCTGTATGAAGGAGCGGAGCCTCCGGACATGGAATCTCTGGTTATTCAGGTAGGAGTGGTAGAGGCGGAAGTTCTCTTGCTGCTGGTTAAGTCTGGAATTACATGGTCCTGTAACCACAAAAAATAAGGTGCCACCCATATGCAAGTGGAAAGTTGCATCTCACCTGTATCCAACCTATATCTCAAGAAGTATCTCTGCTGCATCTTCAATTGATATAACCTCCCCCCCTCTGTCATTGACAGAGGTTGTCACATCCCCCTCAACTCTAAATCCACCTATATTTATCCTATTACACCTTACATCCCCTCTGGTCCTGAACAGCATCCATGAGTGGAGTTCAACTCACATTGCTCCACTAAGTTCTAGGGGCAAGTATACAACCCATTTAACCTCCAAATGATCAGAACTGCTACCACCAATTACATAACTATGTAATTGGTGGATTGGGAAAATTAACTGAGGAGTGAGCCACCAACTCCAACACACTGTTGAGTGAAGAATTCACTTTTTCAACCACCAGGTTGCAGTGAGAGTTTTACTGCCTGTTGAACCAGGGGGATAAAAATTCTCTTGCAGGAACATAGTTTTAAATAACACCCTAGAAATCAGTAACCAAATTTTAGTTCATAATATGACCAAATAGATAAGAATTATTTTTTCCTTTGAGAATTGTGCTCACAAGTTGAATTGGATTGAAGAATTTGGATATTTTTTTCAAATTTATTTTTGATTACTTATTTTTATTTTATTTTTATCTTTTCTCATGGTTTTTTATCTTTTTCTGCTTGAGGTACTCATTGTATGATTTGGGGGAAAAGTACATGAGTGGTATCTACTGGGAAACCAATCCTAGTATTGTGCGCTCTGACATAATATATATATTATTGTTTTTTTTTTCTCATGGTTTTTTATCTTCTCCTGCTTGAGGGACAAATTAAATGATGCAGGGGAAAATTAAAGTGAGTAGAAAAAATTCATGGGACTGTTTGTCAAAGCAACTGCACCTGGGTACTTCAAAAAATCTAGATGAAGCCCAGGAATCATCATGGTTCATCTTGAACATTCCACAATTGGGCTCCCTCAACAGTCAATCATGCTCAACAAGATGACTTTCTTGGTTTTCCCTTTTCACTGAAATTAATCACAATTAATTACTGAAACAGTGTTGGTGATTAGATGCTTTACAGTTTCATATGCTGATTTGACTCTTCATTTTCCCTGATTTTTTATTTGGAATCAATCTTTTTCTGATGATTGTTCCATCTTTTAGATCCAGGGATTCAACCAACTGAAACCTTTGAAAATTGTGCTTTCTCAAAGGAATTCTAGAACAATTTGAAGGTCTCCCTCTCAAACCATCAAATAACCAATCTGCCCTCAAACCTTGCAAGGACAGAAAAAACCCCCAAGAGCTAGAAATACATGGGCAATAAGAACATTTAACTATCAAGGAGCTTATCCAAGTGTTTTTCAAGAGTTTCAATACACCCATCTCAGGTAGTCAATTGAAATCCAATCTGAATGTCAAGAAATCAACCTTGATCAAACTTAGCATTAAAAACATGTGCAATAAATGAATATAATTTTTGTTTCATCTAAGTTTTTCCTTTTCATCCTCCTCAAAGAGTTATTGAATGAGAAGGAATCATGATGGTTCAAACTTTTTAAATTTTTTTATTGCTAGACCCTGTTTTTATGAGTATTTTTACTGTTTTGATTTTTTTTATGAATTTTGAATTTTATTTTTGCCAAATTTTTGATAGTTTTTTAAGTGAAAAAGAGATTCAAAACTATCAACACACACCAATAAAAATAATTCCTTGTTTTTTTGGGGGGGCTTGAATTCAGTTTGAAATGAGTACTTGGAAGTACAGGGGCTGATTTAGTGTAATCAGTCCCATTATTTTTCTCTACCCATTGTACATGAATGGTATGTGCTGGGAAGCCCACCCAGCTAACAAGTCCTCAAGAATGGATTTTTATGTTAGGTTTCCAGTGTACCACACCCAAGTGCATTATTCCCATGCCCTTGTGAAGTTCTCCAAAATGAATTTGCACCCTGGGGAGCCAGCATGCAAAAACCAAGTTAATTATTCCAATGCCCCAGTGGAGTGCTTCAAACCAGAGTTGTAAACTGAGTGGCCAGCATACAGCACCCTTGTGGTGTGAAAAAATGGGGTTGTATGCAGAGCAGCCAAGGTAAAACACATTGAGTACATCTGGTCAACACCCATGTGGAGTGCACTTAAATCAAGTTGTATGCTGAGGGGCCAACATATAGTGTATCAAGGCTGGTGCCCAGGGAGCTTGATTAGGTTGGGCTTGCAGGGGTTGAAACTTGGCCCCAAATCAAGCTCCCCTTGACACCAATCAAGCTCTGGTTTCACCAAACTGGCCTGCCTCCCTACCCCCTGACTTCCAATGGTTTTTTTTCAAATATTATTATGTTTTTCACTGGCCAATGCAACCAGCTTTGATCCTTGCCAAAATTAAATTTCCCAGGCGCCAGAATTATTTGGCCAGGTACCAACTCAAACTTGGCCTGGAATTAAGGGTGCTTTGATTGGGGCCCAGATCACTTCAATCAGTGCCATGTGTGCTTTACAATAATGGGGAATGAATTTAGGAGATGCTACGATCCTTTTTTCAAGCCCTTGCCAAGGTTGTTGGCATAAATCATATAAAAAACTTGTTTTTTGATCACGCAGCCCACAACAATTTAGGCTCTGTTCAGCAGCCAGGTTGAAACTTGTGCTGCCATTCCAAAAAGAAGTTACACCCTGTATGTCACACATGCAACATACAGGGTGTTTCAACAAAATTTATGTGTGCATGTGCATCACTATGCACACTGTTTCTTTTGGCCCATAATTGTGGTGGAGCCAGACATCCAGGGTCATCCCTGTATATCTCCCCCTCACATCTGGGGTTGTATATATGGTGTATAAAGCCCCTCTGGGAGCCTGGTCAAGTTTAACTTGGCATGCACCCAGCAGGACTTGGTTGGGTGCCAAGCAGTCTTGATCAGGTAGGGTTTTCAAGGGGTTAAAATTGGTGCTTGAACAAGTTTTTCTTTTCCCAAATCTAAGCTGGGTGCATCCCCAGCCTCAACCCATCTTTGATTGATCTCCAACTCAATTTTCAATTTATTTAACAAGGTAAGTTTTTTTTCAACCTTGTTTAAATTCATTTTATTAATTTATGCAGAGCTATTTATATTAAAAAGTAAAAAAATAACTTTTTCAGTCAAAAAAAGAGAAAAAATACAGTTGAGAATTGGTTGCACAACCAGCTTTGATTGTTTCCCAAACCAACTTGGCAAGGCACCAGGCCAATTTGGTGATGCGCCAACTGGCACTTGAAAGGGCACCAAGATTGCTTGGCTAGGTTCCAAGCTAGCTTTTTTGGACACCACACGCACTTTAAAAACAAAACCTGGAACTTTTCCAGGTGCCCAGACTAGCTTTATGCACCATGCCTTTTCAAATGGGGGTGTATATTGCAACCCAAAGGTGTCTATTTTCAAGGAAAAATGTTGTTTTAGGCCTCTCCTTTGACCATATACACATAAACATACACATACATGTGCACATTTTCCAAAAGAAGAATTATTTCTCAAAGTTATGTACCACATAAAATCATTTCATGAAGGAGCTTTTATGTAAAGGGTATTGGTACAGTTATTTTGATAATAATTGCACAATGTAGAATGGACTTTGATGCAGGGGAAGATAATTGAAACACTTTGGACATATTCAAGATTTAATGATATTTATGTGATTTTACAACACAGTTAAGTGATGAAAAAAATATTCCAAGTAGGATATCCTTGCAAGAGTCTATGGGTCAAATTAGTGAGAGTTGAACATTCTATTATCACAAAAATCAATATTGAAACATGACTTTAGATCTAAAAATAACTTAAGGTATGAGTTTAGACATTATGAAGGCAAGTTCAATTGGAGGCTGCATATCCAAAAGCTTTTTTCCCTCTGGAGAAAGGGATGAAATCAAATCAGGATTATAACAGTTTCTTGGGAGTCTTTTTGGAAGCTTTGTGAGTTTTTCTTGGAGGTTGGAAGGTTTCCTCATCATCCACAGTGCATTAACATGTTTGTACTGTCTACCAAGTTTCTAAGCTTTCATTTTTTCAAATTTCTTATTGATTTGTTGACCAAGGGCAGAGAAACCTTGAGATTTCCATTGGCACTGGACCTTCTGGAAGAAATTTTCATTGGAAACCTCAGTGTCAGAGAAACATTGTGTTTCACTGAATATACTGGACTGATTTTTGGGTAATCCAAGTGATTTCAAGATCTCTTTTTGTTTATTTGAGAGCCATAGGCAGAGAGGAAAAACCATTTGAAAAAAATTGGGGTAAAAAATACCATGGGATGATAGGGAGTAATTGCTTACTTGTTTGAGCAATCTGGATTTTCTTGTCCAATTTTGTTTTGCTGCATGGGCTTCTGAAAGATATTGTCTGTATTTAATATTGGATCTCCTGCCCATGAACCACCTCTTGAGGAAAATGGTAAGGTTGAGTTTTGTGTTATGCACTGAGTTGAATGGTTAGTTTTGAAATGCACCATTTGCATTGTCATGGTTCTAATGTTTCATGATGAGTTCCATGAAAAACTGGTTCCAATGCGGTTCCCAAGGCTCAGACCAATTAAAACCACAGAAAAGAAAGTTTATTCTTGCAAGTTCTTGAAGAAAAATCTCTCTTGCTTGGGTTGATATGCCATTTAGTAGACATGAAGACTTGGATGGGACTAAAGAGGTAGTGGAGTGGATCCGTTGATGAATGCTAGATGATGGCAGTGATTGAACCTGGGATTGTTGCAGGGAATTGTGGATTTTTTTCCAATGAGTATCTGTTTACATGGTGATATTGGTCACAACTCTACAGTAGGATGAGAGACATTGAGAGAAGTGGGAGTTGGAGCCAGTGAAACTTCTGGAAACAGCTTTATTGAAGAGTCTGGTGTTTTTTGATGGGGCTCCATTCAAGAGTTATTGTACCATGATGGGTTGTTTTTTGTTGACACTGCATGATTATCAAAAGTAGGAAAGCAGGTTAATTATTTAATAATGGCAAAGCACAGGTGGATTATGACTTCAATTTTAAAAAAGGTGAAATTTTTCCAATGGACAGCCACCATTGCAGCAGGCTCATGGTCAGAAACCATTGCAGAAGGCTCATGGTCAGCAACCATTGGGGAAAGCTAATGGTTGGAACCCATTGGGGCAAGCTAATGGTTGGCAACCACTGGGGAAAACTAATGGGTGGTGACCATTGGGGCAAGCTAATGGTTGGCAACCATTGGGGCAAGCTAACGGTTGGCAACCATTGGGGAAAGCAAATGGTTGGCAACCATTGGGGAAAGCAAATGGTTGGCAACCATTGGGGCAAGCCAATGGTTGGAAACCATTGGGGAAAGCTTATTTTCTTTGACCATTGGGGCAAGCTAATTGTTGGTGACCAATGGGGCAAGCTAATGGTCAGTGTACATTGGGGCAAGCTAATGGTTGGCAACCATTGGGGCAAGCTAATGGTTGGCAAACATTGGGGAAAGCTAATGGTTGGCAACCATTGGGGAAAGCTAATGGTTGGCAAAAATTGGGAAAGCTTGTGGTAGGAAACCATTGGGGCAAGCTCAGCCTAAGCTAATCAACAACAACCATGAGGCTGATTTAATGGATGGTGACCATTGATATTGAGTCACTCCTCAATGCATATATGCATACCAGGTATTGTATAAGATGTGGGTTGGTAGTGCACCCATAGCCCAATTAATGAATTGCTGTATCATTTGATAAATCCATCCATCCATCCATCCATCCATCCATCCATCCATCCATCCATCCATCAATCAATCCATCAATCCATCCACCCATCCATCCATCCATCCATCAATTGATATGAAGACAGCCAAATGGAAGATATGGCAATGCCTAGAATTCAAATGTGGCAAGGGCACATACAAAGATGAGGATGGAAACAAAAAGATAGGAATGGATTTTTCTTCCTCTTCCTTCAAGAAACATCAGCTTGCTATAAGCAGACTCAATCAGGCCCTGAAAGTCACAACATACATATTGCCATTACAAGGGAGTAGTCTTTTAAGTGGAGAAGAGGGATGGGAAAATAGTTAACCCTGTACATTCATGTGCTGATCTTCTGATTTGCCTGCTATAATGATTTTCAGGTTTCCAACAATCCAGCAAGGAATGAAAGCAAAGAGGAAATTCAGATTCCACTTCACCTGGGAGGGCACTGGTTTGATACTCAAGACCTTAAGTATAACTCTTTTCATCTAGTCCCAAGAAACAGTCTGCTTGTGCTTCTCTAAGCTGAAAAACTGTGCCTTGTTCATCAACTTAGTGACTCGGAAATCACAGATTCCTTGAAGACAGAGCGGGAGAAGATTAAGAATCTGGGGAGGAAATTTTATTTTGATTCAAATAAAATCATGAAGGCAATACCTCTCAGCAAAGTCACTCTAATTCAAAGGCTAGGTTTTGAGCCCAACCTGGAAAAAAGGATATGCTGTTCAGAATTATTCAAGCTGTATCCAATCCCAGAAAAATCCAACAACCAAGGATCAATTGTCAAGAAATGTACTGCCAAGTTCTATTCCACTAGCAAAATCTTTGTGCGCCAAACTGGTAATGAGCAGGGAATTTGCTGTGATACAGAATTGCTGATGAAGACCAGTGGGAAATGTAAAATACCCATCAAAACAGCTTTAACATTTCATTATCAAAGCTTGAAGGCCTGGCTTGGTAGAAAATTATGGTTTTTAGAGTTTGAAAAGCTCATTGAAAGTAATCTTCATCATAAAAACCTAAATTCAAATGGGATGAGAAATGTTTTGGATGGCTGAGTTTGGCGCAACTTTGTTGGAGGCGCAGACAAGAAGCGGAAATTTACCCAACAACCAGGGCACCTTGTCTTCAGTCTTTATGTGGATTGGTTCAACCCATTTGAAAATAAGGTTGGGCACAAATCAATCTCAGTGGGATCAGTGATCTTGATCTGTCTCAACATTCAACTAGAAGAACATTACAAGATAGAGAATTTTTTCCTTTTTTTTATTATACCTGGGCCCAAGGAACCCAAATTGGAAGAAATTAACCACATTCTAGATTTATTGGTTGATGAATTCAAAGAACTATGGGAAGTTGTATTATTTCCTGAAACCAGCCAGTTTCCTCAAGGTAGGGAGATGTTTTTTGCATTTTTCCCATTGATTGGGGATTTGCCAGCTATGCGCAAGGTGGAAGAATTCTCTGTTCATTCCTCAACCAGTTTCTACCCATGTTGTCAAATTACAAAGGAAAAGATAAATGATCCAAATTTCAAGGAGTTCCAGCACAGGAGAAATTCCAAGCACATGAAGAATGCAAAGAAGTGGGAGGAATGTCAGAAATCATTTGAGCAAGAAAAAATTACCAATGAGAAGGGGGTCAGAGAAAGCTGTTTGAACAGGCTTCTGTAATGCAGCCCAATAGAATATTCAGTTATAGAGATCATTCACAGGTGGATTTTGGGAAATCTCAAGGATCATAGCATGAGTTATCTGAAGATTTCTCTAGCGGGAGAAGAATTGTGGAAGGAAAAAATCCAAGAGAAGAACAGAGGAGAGAAAACTAGATGACTGGTTAATTTGGAAAGACTCATTGGAAAGGGGAAGAGAATAAATTATCCTGAAGATCAATCAGAGGAGGGTGATAACCACCAGGGAAGTCCCACCAGACAGCTTAATGCAAGCAATCTGAGAGCACTTACACAAACAATGGAAGAAAGCTCAACAATTCAATCCAGAAGATATGAATTGAGATCTTCACAGGCCAGGAAATCATCATCATCCTAACAGAAAATCCAGAAATCTCAACCATCATCTGAATATAATAGCACTCACTTGTATTCTTTGAGAAGTAGAATTATTGGGATTTTGGGAAGTTCACAAATTATATCCAGTCAAGGAAGACACAGAATTTCTCTGAAGCTGATGGGGGGTGAGGGAAGCAGTCCAGTGGACAAGGATTATGACAGAGGGAAAGCAGCTCAAGTGGAATCATCCATCCAAGGTCCTCAATTAATCCTTCATGATTTGAGGCCCATCCAACAGGTGATTGAGCACACAAAGGTGCAATCATTGATGACAAGGGTACCAAAGAATGTTGGATTTCATTTTTTTATGTCCTATGCACCATGATCCTTTCAGGAGTGGTAGGCTGGCCGCCCAGCATACAACTCCATTTTGGGTTCCTTCATGAGGGTGTGGGCATATCAAGCCAGCTTTGATACAAAGTTTATTTTATGCTTACACCCTTGTGGAGCACTCAAAAGCCAAGCTGGACCTTTTAAACCCAATTTCAAAACCTCATTATGTCCTATGCACAATGATCCATTCAGCATTTGTACGCTGGCTGCCCAGCGTACACCTCCATCTTGGGTTCCTCCATAAGTTTGTGGGCATATCAAAACCAGTTTTGATCTACAGCTTATTTTATGCCCACATCCTCATGAGGCACCCAAAAGCCAAGCTTGACCTTGGCCACCCAATTGCACAACCTCATTATGTCCTCTGCACCATGATACTTTTAGGAGTTGTATGCTGGCCACCCAGCATACAACTCCATTTTTGGTTCCTTCATGAGGGTGTGGGCATATCAAGCCAGCTTTGATACACAGCTGATTTTATGCCCACACCCTTCTGGAGCACTCAAACGCCAAGCTGGACCTTTTCCACCCAATTGCACAACCTGATTATGTCCTATGCACCATGATCCATTCAGCAGTTGTATGCTGGCCGCCCAGTGTACACCTCCATCTTGGGTTCCTTCATGAGGTTGTGGAAATTTCAAACCAGTTTTGATCTACAGCTTACTTTATGCCCACACCCTCATGTGGCACCCAAAATCCAAGGTTGACCTTGGCCACCCAATTTCACAAACTCATTATGTCCTCTGCACCATGATCCTTTTGGGAGTTTTACTCTGGCCGCCCAGCATACAAATCCATTTTGGGTTCCTTTGCAATGGTGTGGGAATATCAAGCCAGTTTTGATCCACAGCTTATTTAATGCCCACACCCTTGTGGAGCACCCAAAAGACAAGCAGGACCTTGGCCATCCAATTGCACAACCTCATTATGTCCTATGCACCATGATCCTTTCAAGAGTTTTACCCTGGCCACCCAGCGGAAAACTCCATGTTTGGTTCCTTTACCATAATCCTTTCCATTGATCCCATGTAGATCTGTCAAAAATGGGGCTGTACGCTTGCTACCCAGGACAAAATTCAATTCCAGACCCTTTCAAATTGATCTGTCACAGACAATTTACAACAATTGACACAAGTGAGATATCAAACCTCCCATCATTATGCATACTCCCAAATTTATAATTTCAATAAAACTGAATGTAATGATGTCATATGCCACTCATTTCCAGAACTGTATATAGTTTTATCAACAATGTTGTAAATCATCTGCATGAGACCATGCCCCAGTGAGATTTCAGCATGTTTTCAAATGTGGTTGTGACATTTGATGACTTCTCAAACAAGCTCCATACTGATAAGAATGACTTAAATGGTTTTACGCATGGGATATTTTTGAACATCAACAGACCTAAAGGACAGCCTATTCTACCTCCCTCCAATGATTTGGGTCATGGTTTATGTTTTCAAAAACTTTCTTGTATTGTTGACTTTGCAAAAGCTGATGGCATCATTGAAATTCTTTGGCAGACTCAATTTTTTGATCATCAGACTAAATTTCCTCCTCCTAGTTGAAAAAACACTTCAAACAACACTTAATTTTTCTTCTCATTACAAATTAATTCAAAACTAGCCAATTTATCTTTAAAAATCCATGATTGTAGTCCTTCAAAAATTGATGAAATAATTTTGGGAAAGAAGGGCCAATATGGTTGATGTTGTTGTTTCTATTGTATGTATTTCATTTTTGAATTTTTGTCTAATAAATAAATCAAATATATTTACAAGCCTAGTGATTGAGCAATCTCCTTGAGTGCCTCCACTGTTAGGAACCAATGAAGTGATGAAGGGATGTGATAGAAGTGGGGATGAAGTGATGAGAGCATGGATGTGATTAAAGCAATAATGTGATGAGGTTTATGCAGCTATGAGAGCATTAAAGTAGATTCATGAAGCAAACAGGATAGTAATGGAGGTTGAAACAAGAGGTGATTATGTGAAATGATGGGTTGAGTTGGTGAAACCCTTTAAATACTTTATTTCAAAAAAAACCATTTATTTTCTGGTAACTCTGACATGTCTGATGTGAAACAAGTGGTTTTTTATTTTAAATGGTATATTTGAAATGGTGGATTTGGTTTGAAACCCACCATTAAAAAAAGAAGGTATTCTTAACTCTGATATTCCCTAATTTGGCCTTTTTCTTGTGGTAAAGACTCCTCTCATGGCTTAATTTTCATAAATCAATTTGTGATTGAGTGACACTTTGTTTTGTAACCAGGGTCAGTAGTCAACACATCTGAGGTTTTTGATTGCATGCCTTGGTGACTAGGCCTATTCCCACAAAATTTCATGTATTTTTTTTCTTCCTGCTCAGGCCAGAACTAGTTGAATCCATTTTTCCATTTTTATAGACTTTACCTCCTCTTGCTTTGCTACATTTCAAAAAGAAGCCTGCCTCTTGCCTTGGTGTCAACATTCTCCCTCAAAAAACAAAAGAACCTGCCCTTTTGTGCAGACCAGGGATGGTGATCAACATATCTAAGTAAGGATATTGACTTTTTTTCTCCCTTCTTTTTTTCTTCTTCCTTTCTTTCCTCTCTTTGGTCTTTTGTCATCTTCCATTTCAAATATTCTTCATTTTTTGAAATTTGAACAAACAATTTTGGCTTTGCTTTTTGTATTTTTCCCTAATGGAAAGTAGAATTATAAAGCATAAAATTACACCAACATAGGTTATTGAATAAGAAACCAACAGAAAAAAAGCCATGAATGCTGATTTATATAAGGAAAGATTTGTAAAGCTTGCAAGCATGGTGTGTTAGTATTATCCTAAATAACTGTTTATGCATTTAATTTTGGGAATTTAATAAGAGTACTTACCCATTTTTTTACCAGTGAATGTAAATTCCAGTCTGTAAACAATCAGCCTCTTCTGGATTTTTTTTAATTTCACTTTGAAGGAATTCCCAAACACAAACTGCTGGAATTTTTGGATGATGTGTGGACTGCTTGTGAAGCAACAGCTTTTCTCATATGTTGCGTTCCCTTGAAAATCTATTATGAACTAATTTTCCAGAAGTTCAGCAAATTCTGATCTCTAGTAACAATATTTCTCCACCTGCTGAAGGTTAATGATGAGATACAGCATCATATAACCCTGAGATATAAATGGGATATAGAAATGCCACCTGCATACAGGTGGAGGCCATTTTTCTGTGGCTTTTTTTCTTATTTGCAGGATCTCCAGGTCCCTGAAGGTGCAACAAATACAGTCATCCAATGGGCAAGGAGGCACATGGTAAACTTCTATCTCCAGGATGGGGCAATTGTGGCAATTGGGTGCCCCATCCCTCTTGTGTTTGCAATGTCTAGGACAGATTGAGAAGTGATCCTGATTTTTTTGCATGACAACCTTGGTCACCGGGGCAAATTGAGACACAGAGGAGGGTGAAGGTGCAGTTCTGGTGGCCGGGGGTTGTGCAAGCGGTCTAAGAGTGGGTGAATTTGTGCAAGCCTGTTCATGGTGGGGATCTCCCAAATCTCAGGCAGGCTTGGCGGAGGGGAGGCTGGCAGAAAGGACGGGGCTTGATCTGGAGGACTGCTTGGGGGGCTTGTTCCAGGAGGAGGAAGTAAGGTGATCAGGATCATAGACAGGGGCAGTGGAGGAGTGGCCTGTGGGGTTTCAGGCCTCTCGTGCAAGTCCAAAGAATACCTTGGGTTGGGATCCGGTGCTGGAGCATGAGTGGGCCTTGGGCTTGACGGAGGCAGCAGAGGAGGGGCCGGAGGAGGAGCCGGAGGGGGAGCCATGTGCTGTCTGAGGATCTCCTTGATGCATGGGTCCCTCACTCCTTGGGTAACTTGGACCTGATTGGCCCAGTATTGCACGGCGGTCCGGTAAGCCGTTGTGGTGTTGTTATATAGTCTTGGATTGGGAACCACACCGGGGTTAGAGCCCTCAGCATTTGGTAGGTCAGGCTCAGCACTTGGGTGAGCTTGGTCTCAGCAGTGGCCTCTGCGGGCTCAGCAGCAGACGCAGAAGGCTCAGCAGTAGGCACCGCGGGGCTTGGCATACTGGGCATGGGTTGGGCTTGATTGGATGTGGCAGGCTGCCGCCCGCTTGGACATTACGGACCCAAGAATGGAGCCGACCCAACCAGGTTTGCGGGCAGCTAGGTTGGGGAGGTAGCGCGGGGCAATTGGGGCTATGGGCGCGCACAAGTGCGGGCCAACCCGCGGGGAAGGAAATCACTCAGCCTGCAAGGCGGATAAAGACAAGCGGGGGGCTCCAAGTAGGGCGCGGCAGAGGGCTGCTTCATCAGAAGGACAAACTGGATGTAAGTCAGAGTAAGCGGGCAGGGAATGGGTTAGGGTCATGCTAGGGTTCTAGGCTAGGGTTCCAGGCTTAGGGTTTCTTTTAAATTTGTTTTTGGGCTGTTATTGCGCTTGTACTTAGGTTAGGGTTGAGAGGGTAGACATAAAGTCTGCGCTCTCAACCCCAGCTCTTGGGGGATCTTAGCTTATCATTGGATTGGTGGACAGGTAAAGGAAAAGAGGAGAGAGGATGGATTGAGGGATGGATGGATGAAAGGATATGGAAAGGAAAGGAAATTCATCTCTTTATCTCTCTCTCTCCCTCTCTCTCTCTCTCTCTCTCTCTTTACTGGAGCATCTTTATCCTTACAGACGCTAGGACCATTGATTGCGGAACTTGAGGATAACTAGGAGAGTATCACCTTCTTGGTTTCCACACAGTGAAGGTTGGGAATTCCTCCTTCTGGGGGAGGTCCCATGCAGCAGAGGGGCAAGGTGGAGTCACAAGCCTCACTTGGAGAAGCATGGCAAAGGGGAAAGCCTGGTGGAGTCCACAAGTCCTCCAAGCTCATCTTGTTGTCCAAAACCACAAACCGGTCCAGACAAGCTCTCTTGTGCTGCCTTGGGAGAGAGCCAGATTGGGGAGGATCCTGGGGCATTCCCTTGCTGAGCAAGAAGTGGCAGTGGCCACAACGGCAGGCAGTGCAGGCGCAATGGCCAGGAATGATCTAACACACGTGCCTGTTCCAAGCCCAGAAGGTGCAGGGTATCACGGTGGCAGACAAGAAGAGCTGTTGGCGGTGTGTGAGGAGGAGTGCAAGGAAGGGGTTAGTTGGCGCATGGAAGGCGTGAAGTTGGTCAAAGTAGCAATTGGAAGAGCTCTGGGGACAGAACTCAAGTTGGGGGGGTGTGGTGTTGTTAAATAGCCTCAGATTGGAAACTGTGCCGCTGTTTGCGCACTCAGCATTCTGTATGCGTGCAGTCTCAGCAGCAGCCGCAGCAGGCTCAGAGGTAGGCATGGTGGGGCTCATCATACCAGGAATGGGTTGGGCTTAACTGGGTGTTCCGGGCTGCAGCCCGCTTGGACACTATGAACCCAAGGATGAAGCAGGCCCAATCAGGTTTTTGCAGCGGTTAGTCCGCAATGGAAGAGCGGCAAATTGGGGTTATGGGAGCAGGGAAGGCACGTGAAGTGGGCAGACCTGTGGGGCAGGGAATCATGTGGCGCGCCAGGCGGATACTGAAAATGCGGGGGGCTCTAAGTAGGGCGTGGAAGAGGGTTGTGTCATGAGAAGGACAAACAGGGTGTGTGTAACAATAGGTGGGCTTGGGGATTGTTGCGTATTGGAAAGGGTTTGGGTTAGGGTAGGGTTTTTCTTTCAGGGTTTCTTCTCTATTTTTTGTTGGACTGTTGTTGCACTTGTACTTAGGTTAGGGTTGAGAGTGAGGGCATAAAGTCCATGCTCTCAACCTTAGCTTGGAGGAGGAAGGGAGGGACCTTGGTATTGCAGAACAGAAAGGAAAGAAAAAGGAAGGAATTCAACATCTTTGAAACTCTCTCTCTCTCTCTCTCTCTCTCTCTCTCTCTACAAAAGGGCATCCTTATCCTTACTGACGCTGAGACCATTGCTTCCAAAACTCAGGGACAACTAAGTGGAGTACCCTTATATTTTCCACACCTGGTTAGTTGGAGACATTGCTGATGCAAGATTGGTGAAATGGATGCAATGATGCTTGCAAGACAATTTGGGGACAAGAGAAATCAAGTGAATGAAATCAAAAGTACCAGGAAGAGGCATCCAAGAGATGATTTTGATGAGCCAACTAAACCAATAGAAGGCAGAAAAGACAGCAGGATAAAGATTGAAGGAAGACCATTGTAGCAAGAGCAACTGGGATTGCAAGGGTTATTAGAAGCAATAGGAACGGAGTTCCGTGGTCGCTAGGGATTTGGAGCAAACTAAG
Source organism: Puccinia polysora (assembly GCA_025617555.3). Taxonomy (NCBI): domain Eukaryota; kingdom Fungi; phylum Basidiomycota; class Pucciniomycetes; order Pucciniales; family Pucciniaceae; genus Puccinia; species Puccinia polysora. The sequence continues at coordinate 32,978,045 of CM062615.1, forward strand.
ATGAACAATTGAGCTAAGATTATTGGGCAAGGAGAGAGGAGCAAATCCAGGAATTGAGTGGGGATCTAGGTAAGAATGACCAATAAAATGATATGGTTCACTTGATGAAACGGAGAGGCAAGAATTGGTAGAGAGTCATGATTAAAAAAATAAATGTGAGAGAAATTGTAAGAGGCTAAACAATTTTGTGATCAAGGAAGGGAGAAGGATCATCATTGATCAATCATAACTCAAGGATAGCACGCTAATCTTGAGGATTTGTTTGTAACATAAGAAAATTGGGCTAAGTTGATCAGGGGAGAATTTTGGCTTTTAACTGTGGGGAAGTTTGAGTTAAATGCTCCATTCAATACACTTTAGAGATGAGTAGGAGGAATCTTTTGACACCAAGAGGAGCTTATCAGGGAGTCAAAGGGGGAATTCCTGTTCAGTGTAAGGAAGAACAGATGATTTGATTTCAGTAGATCAGACCCAGACTTAAATAGAGTTAGTACAATAAGGCTGACTAGTGGTTAAGAAATGATATAATGAATAATTTTAATGAATAAGGATTGTCAGTAACACACAAGATGTCACAGGACAAATGAGTATTAGGAATTGGGCCACTTTAGATGAAAGATAGAAGAGGCACTAGAGTTGATACTTCCAGAACAACATAAAGACTTCACTAGACTAACATACTTAGGGAAACTGCCACTGTAGGTTATGATAAAGATGACACTGGAAATAAGACCAACTAGCTTATTATAGAGATCACACTAGACATAACACTTACAGCAGGCTAAAGAATATAAAGCTTGATAAAAGGTTGCACTCAAGTATTGGGCAACACATTGTAAGACTAGAATTCTAACAGTATTTCCCCATTGTGGGAGCCTATTAGCAATTATTGACACAAGGTTTCCAGCATTTCTTTTTCTTTAATTACTGCTCATCTGCCTAAGCCAATTTCTGGAAATAATTATAACAAAAGGAAGATGGATTAAATTTGATCTCTAGTAGTATGTAAATTTTCCTTTAATTGTAAATTTTGACAATGGATTGTTCTTCTTATTTGTTTGTGGTGGTGTGCCAGATGAAGAGACAAAACTATTTTTAATCCTGTGGGATGCAAAGTCTGATCTATTTATCTAGGCGGTACACATTCAAGAAGAAAGGCAATAGTTTACTGATTCAAAGCCCATTGGGAGTCAAATAGGCTCAAAGATGAAGCCAAGGGTATAAAAAGCTCCTCAATCTTGTAGGCCTGTCATCATGAACTATATTACCACCTACAATTGCTGCTATTCTCAATAAATCAGCAAATACTGGTCCCCAACCAATTATTGAGTGATGCAATCAACTAACCTTTAAATTATCAAAAGCTGGCAGCCTTCCACCTGAACCATCCATTTTGGAACAATGGATTGTACTATCACTCAAAGGCTCCATGGGTCATTGATTCAAATGTGTGCGCTGGTATTACAGCTACACTTACACTTTTGCAAGTACAAGAGGAGTTCCATATTTTGGCACAGAAATTGAGCAGGGATATAAGCTGGGGTGTTGCCTTCTACAATTGCCTAGCTGACTCAATTTCCAATCTGGAGCAGCATAGGTGGTTTTCCTTTGCTAGTGGTTTTCCTTGCTGGTTTGTTTGTCACAGGGATATTTGCGCTGAATAATAATCAAGAAGAACTTACCAAACATCACTTGGACAATCTGTGTTTTGCCAGTCTCCCCAGGAGGCACAAGTATAAAGTTGTCCTGAGAGAGATACATAGGCGTCTAGAGGCACATGGGGGGATAGTGTAGATTGGCTATGGCTTTATTGCCAACCACAAGGTAATGAGAGCCTTAAGAAGGATTGGGATGGAATGATTTCAAAGGTCTGAGCAGGCAATCCTCCCCAATCTTCCAATGCAGACAGCATTGACAAAGATCAAGGAGGAGTGGCGGATGAAGATCAATAAGAAGCACTTCTCCAAGTTAAACTGAATGATGGTGAGGATTCATAGCCAGATTTAATCTCATCTTTGGAAGATTATGAAACTGATCAGGGAGGGGGGATGTAGAGGCAGAAGGATACCAATTTGGTTGAAATCAGGTGGTGCTTGGTAAATTTTTTTATACTTTTCTAATTTTCTTTCTTTTTATTTTTATTTGTGATTGGGTGCCATCTGTTACCCTATTTACTGCCCTGGTTTGTGTTAAATTGGGTGCTTCTTGGTTGTTTTCTTTTGTTGTATTTTTGTGATTTGTTTGTATTTGTTACCCCACTCCCTGCCAGCCTGTTGTATTGTTGTATTGTGATTTTTGAATAGAAATGGAATGCTTAATAAATTATATCTACTGTTTTGGACAATTGAGTGAAGCATTATGTGAGCAGTATTGAGTAAAAAAAAAAAAAAAAAAAAAAAAAAAAAAAAAAAAAGGGTACCCAAAAAAATACTGTTGAAACAACAAGCAAACACCCCCCCCCCAAAAAAAAGAAAAAAAAAGAGAAATTCTGGATGTTATTGATGGGTGTTGGGGTGGCCTCCTATGGTGGTGACTACGCCCCCTGCGGGCACACGGTGTGGTGTTGCCCGTGGGGTTGTGACAGGGGCAGAGGTGTGGGTGCCAGGTAGGGTGTCGTGGGAGGTGCGGCAGGAGGGCGACGTTTGTCTTGGTAGGACGGCATGGCCGCCAGAGCACCTATTTGGCGGACTTTGCGGCCGCGGAGGTGCTCTGGCAGGTTGAATTTTGGGAGAGATCAATGAGATTTGTGAGATCTCAGAGAGAGCCCACCGCGCGTGAAAGTGTCTACTTTGCCGGCCTTCAGAGCGCCTGCAGAATGACAGGTTAAATATGTAGTGACACGGTATCGGACGTCGGTCCAGATCTATTACTGTGGGACATGGAGCAGGTATAAGTACCCTGCTCCGGGTCACTGTCAACCTGTGGGTGACAGCGACGCAGCCGAGTAACCATGGGACACCCAAGTCCCAACACCCACCCCTCGGCAAGACGCTGGCACCCCTACAACAAATAAAGAAAAACAACCAATGAGGACAAAAGACCCACCCGTCACCATACACCGTTAAAGGGAAAGGAGATATGAGGAGAACCCACCCCGTTGGCCATATACCGGTAATGGGTTGGACAGTTGAGAGACAAGAGGCCAAAGAAAATTGGTATGGCAGGAGAAAGAGTTGGAACAAGAGGACTAGTAGTAGGCATAATCTAAGTTGCCGCCATGATCATAGCCGCCATAGTTATTGCTATAGTCGTATCCACCTCCCCCATCATCATACCCACCCCCACCATCATATTCATAGCCCCCACCACCATCATGTTCATACCCCCCAGCAGCGCTATAGTTATCCATCCCATCATTGTAGGATTCAATTTGGTCCATGATGGGAGAGGGTGACCGGTTATGTAGTGTGCCTAGGTATGGGGACCGGGGCCTAAGAGTTGGGGGTGGTGATGGTAGGCTGTTGCAGTAGGGTGACGCGGCCCGGAGAGCAGGCGGTGATGCTGGTGGACTGTTGGAGTAGAGGGTTGAGTACCAGTCTTGACGTTGCAGAGGTGGCGGTGACACTGGCGGATCATTGGAGTAGCAACTCCAAGGTCTGAGAGGTGGTGCGGGCTCTTCCTCTTCATCCAAGTAGAGGTATGGCGGATGGAGGGGCTGTGGCTCTCGCTCGTCATCCGAGTAGAAGGATGGTTGTCGGAGGGGTTGCAGTTGAGGCTCATCAAAGTAAGGGGATTGCTGGAGACAGGGCGGTGACACTGGTGGAGTGTCGTAGCAGGGAGACCGCGACTGAAGAGGAGTGATTGACTGTTGCATTTGTTCTCCAGGTGAGCAGGGAGGTGTTGGTTGGAGAGACTGAAGGTCATTCTGAGCCTCACCATCCGGTTGGGCAATATCACAATCTTGGTCAGGATAGTCTGGGGACTTGTTCACGTTGTCCTCAAGGATGAATTCTACAGATGACCCATGTTCTTCAAGATCTTGAGAGTAATCAGATGTGTACTTATCATCTGGTGCAGCACAATCGGTAAGGGAGGGGACAATTATGGGAGGGATTGAAATGTGACCGGCATGCTTGTTAATAAAGCCACAAGTGTCCTGTGTATGACTAGGAACACTCGGTTGGGTCTCCTGAAGCTTTGGAATCGGACCTGCTGTTGATGCAACATGCTGCCTCTTCCAAGCCTGAGAGCGAGCAGTGGGGCCCCGTCGGCAAGATCGGTGCAAATGTGCAGAGGCAAAGTTGAACGATCCACAACTTTCTCTGTAACCCTTGGGATGGGTCGGTCGATCCATTGGGGGGGCATGAGGTCTGTTAAGTTTGAGAAAAATTTCTAGATCACCGAGAAAAGTAAGGACACGATCCACGGCAGCATGGTGATCGTTAGGCATTGTGATATGACCAAGCAAGCAAGGGAAGTGGGCGGGAGGGAAGAAATAGAAGAAAAGATCTTTCGGAATGGAGCGTCGAAAAAAAATTGAGAAATCTTCAGCGGAGCTGGTAACGCAGGCTCATAACCTGTAGTGACACGGTATCGGACGTCGGTCCAGATCTATTACTGTGGGACATGGAGCAGGTATAAGTACCCTGCTCCGGGTCACTGTCAACCTGTGGGTGACAGCGACGCAGCCGAGTAACCATGGGACACCCAAGTCCCAACAAAATATGTCCTATCGGATTGACCACAGGTGGAAGGGTAACTGAATCGCCATGTCTTGTCTGCCCGATCATTGAGCAGCATGCATTTGAATCTGGATCTGATGGAATGGTGCTGTACCGGTGAAGCTTGCCCGACGCCGGTTAAGGTTGAATGGGAGACTTAAGGTAAGACGCTTGCTTACAATGGTTCGTGATAACGCGATGGAGATCCACGGCCAATCGGAATGATCCGTCCGTATGTGGTTCTATCACTCTTCTGCGTGGAGCCGCAATGACAATCGACCGGACTCCCATTTGCTTTAAAATAGCTCCAGTGACTACCCGGCATAGCACACAGAGTGCCCACTCTTACTTCCTTAAACGAGCCGAACCCTGGTGGTTGCTCAACATTATTCCCTGCTTTTACCCTCTGTTATTGTCATAACTGACGTGACACCCGCACGATTTCTGTTGCTGCTTGTTACAAATTTCACTTTGACTCGCTAGATTTCTCCGTTTCTAGTTCCTACACGATGCTTACCCGGGGCTTATTTATCTACATCCTGTTGGCTTTGTGTGTCGCTCCTCCCTCCTTGATCGCCAGCCCCACACCTGGGAGCGATGTTGAATCTCCAGGAAATCCACCCAACGCTGCTAGTGCCCCCGTCACACCTGCTTCCCCCAGTTCAGCCGGTCATCCGGCCGCTGCCGCCGATAGTCCCGTACTTAACGGGACGACCGCTGCTCATTCACCTGCCTCTCCCGCTGCTTCGCCCCCCCAGACTCCGAAGGATGCCTCTCCCAGCGCTCCCGCTCCCGCACATGTGACTTCTTCGACCAACACTCCCGTCACAGACAACAGTTCCAAAACTACAGCTACTGATGCCACAGCGGCCGCGCACCCGGCCGTTTCAGCCGACCCGAGTGGAGCTACCCCGAAGCCACAGGGTACTAACACTACGGTGGCCAGCCGTCCACCCACCTCAGAATCAGCCGGATCTTCACCGAACACGGTGGCTGCTCACTCACCCGCCTCAGCGGACTCTACCGCAGTTACCTCCAAGTCCCAGGTGACCAATGTCACGGCAGCCGGTCACCCACCCATATCAGACTCTGCAGCACTCTTACCCAAACTCCAGGGCACCAATGACACTGCTGCTCGTTCCGACAGCGGTCACCCGGCGCCCAAGGCTCCTGTAGCACCTGGTGACAAGTTAAGCGCTGCTTCCCTTCCCCCAGCGCCGGCAGTGCCGACCTGCTTCGATACGAGCAACTCGAAGAACGTCCAAACCCATCACTGCGACAAGTAAGCACATCGGACGCTCTCGTTTATCAAACGGATTCCTGAATTGCCTGTGTTGATCTTCCTAGGGCTCTTGAGAAAGTCCTGTACGCAGCAAATCAAACACTTGACAAATTCTCCACTTTGCTATTCGTCAACTATAAGACTTGCAATGTTTGTTCCATCCCGCGTTTTCCTTCCACACTTGTGCCTGCTTATCAGTTCTCTATTACTTCCTGTGCCGATGGTCTGCCAGATTAACGTTCACAAGCCCCGCAACGCGACAGTGTAGGTGTTGTGCTTCATCGCCGGTTCTCTGGTTTCCCTATTAAAATTGTTGGCATTGTGATATCCATTTGCAGCAACAAGCTTCAGTTGGTCTCCATGGTCCATAACATAACGGCGACGTGTTCCTCCAAGGCAAGCTATTACCTCGCCATTCGCAAGTTATGCGCTGGCTGAATCGTCTCTTTCAGGGAGGAGGATACTCGCCATTGCCCAAAATTTCAGTTAGAGTGGAGCGTGGCACCAAAGAGAATACCTACGAAGTCGATCGCCCTGTTTGCAAACGTGAGAAGTGCCCGCTCACATGGAGCAATTGTCTCAGGTCAGACATTCCTCACATATGAGATCCCGCAATCAGTAAACTTATGATTTCACATCCCACAAAGTGCTTTTCACCAGATACCTGAAGGCCGCAAGGGCTTCGTGGCTTCCACAAACGCCACCCACCCTTCAGCGCGTATCACCAGTGGTAACTGCACTGTGAGTTCGGATCCTTGGCTCCTTCCGCTTATTTATGATTTCGGACCTGGCCCTTAAATTTCCTATATTTTGCCAGGTAACACTCGCTACAACCGACCACTCTGCTTTCAGCATGTGAGCTTCCGTTGACGTCACTCTCTAGGCTTGTAACCTCGATCATTGCTGATTTCACTCTTCCCGGCCTCTACCCAGCTCTCGGCAATTCTTTTACCCAACTTTCAAGAAGCTCCTGAACGAATGTGGCAACCATGTAAGTTTGTCGTGCCCTATTTCCCCGTATTTCCTCATTGACCCGTTTTTATGACCGCTTTCCTCTCCGCTCTCTAGCCGGGAAAAATTTACCAAGAGGGTGGAGCGTTGGGTTACAACGGTGATGTCAAAATTTCTATCCGACCGGCCAACAAGGAATTATGCAATTAGTTGTTATCACCATCGCGATCCTCCTATTTATCATTCTTCTTTGTAGTCTAGTTATTGATGGTTGTACACGCATTTCACTTTATTCTATGGAATCAAGACTTTCTTCTTGGTTAAGCCGAACGTACTCGAGTGAATCAAGCGTAGGACCTTGTAGGTCACGTCTAGGATGATTGCACGGCGATTTTAGATGAACCTAAACCTTGATGAGGGCTGCAGGCGGTAATGCAATATGAGAAGATGCGCCGCACAAAAACAAACGAGCATGTTCAAGGAAACCAAATTCCTGAAAGTTGAGATCCTGACTAGTATCTTAATTGGTATGTTCAATGCTTCTTCCATTTCTTCGGACTCCCTTTCTGTGAAAAATTCTACCTGTGTTCAAAAAACAGGTCAACTGACTACTTTTACAGAATATTTGATACCCAACCTGGCATTTCAAAATATTAAATTGCTGGTCCAAGGAATACCTTAGCTGATTTTTGAGGCTTCATTTTCTTCCAAATTCTCATAGTTCACCTTAATGAAATTGTACTTCTTTTCCGAGAATAAGTGTGAAGTTCCTTAGAATCATAACCCTGGCATCCCATATTGAGATGAAGGCAAGAGTATTTTGAATGGGAATGGATTGGAGTGATCTGAATGAGAAAGGATAACTTCATGCTTAACACAGACCCCATTCTACTCCATTTTCATTCTTGGATCATCCACATGTTTTCCATGTTCTCACTGAGTAAATTGGTATTATTTTGAACTGCATTCAGGAGCTGGGAATGTTGAGGAGGCAAAAATTAAATCTAGATTTTTTTGCAGATCCAATAATCAAAATTTCCCAAGATCTTGCTTTGGCATTGATAAATGTTTTTTTATGCAAAGGTTATTCAGACTTGAATGTCACAATACAACATCATTGGCAATCAAAGAAGGTGTTTTAGAAAGTTCATGACTATTATTTAAGTATTAAAACACAATTTGGGAATCTTGTGATTTGAATGTACACTCTCAGCACTTGTGAGAAAGGCTCTGGCAATTGAGATATGTGCAGCATGGGTGATGTTAAATGCATCAGGTATGTATTCTTGAATGAATGGGTGATCAACCCCATGCAGGTTGAAAGTCTTGAGGCTTTCTTCTTCTTGGACCACCTCCTGGAATAATTGAAATCTACAATAAAACATGTGAAAACAATAACAAATTGACCAAGATAAATTTAAGCTGCTTGTGGTTTTCTTATTTCAGAAAATGAATAGTAGAAGATTGGCTTGCTTGAACAATTCTGGAATTCATTTTTCCAACCACATGACCCACAGCTATTGACATCAACTATTTGAAAAGATAAAGTGAATGTAAAACCACAGGTTGGCACACATGACTCAGTGAAATCTCTTAAAGTTTGAGTTGAATGATCTGGTTGAAAGAATTGAGAGGATGAGGATTAGATCTTATAATTCTAAGAGGGGTGAATCTAGGGAGTCAAAGGGGGGCACTCCCGTTCTTCTTGAGTCAGAAAATATGAAATTTTATTCACTTGAGAACAGGTAGCTTAAGTAGACTAGGTACAAAGCTGGCTGACTTGTGGTTACCAATATTGATGAAAAAACAGGATGAAATGAATAAAGTATGTTTTAAACTACTATTAGGATTTTCACAAGCACAAATTTTTGACATTTACTGAAGTGAAGAAGTGTCACTAACCATTCAGTCACTTGAACAACACTTATTATGTTTGAGGCAGGGTAACACATCAAGGATTTGGTATAAAGAGCCCACTATAATTGTGAATACTTAGAAAAAAGTCAAAAGTTCACTACACTGAAATACTGATGAGCAAGGATGAAGATAAGCCACTTAGATTCAACATAAAGGTATTATCACACAACCACCCCACGTACTATAGGGCAATTCTTAGATGATCGTGAGCGCGAAGGAATGCCAAGTGCAAGGGCAAGTGCAAATAGCAAGACCCAGTTGTGAAGTGCAAACTTGGTTATTGCCACTCAACAAACGGCAAGAGGAATGGAATGTGTTCCGAAGAAGGAAACCCAACCTGAGTCCAATGTGATAACTAGGTTGTAGCAGAATGCAAGAACGTATGAAATTAACTAACTGAGGAGACAATCATCAGGCAAGGGGATAGCCCTTATAAGGTAATCCAAAGTGACTAGATACAACTTGGTGATGAGCTAAATACAGTTGAAGCGGTGAGGCAATGAATGACAGGAACGGGATAGGAAATGAAGCAGTGGTATAGATCCAAGGTCTTAGCATAAGTGCGAGACAATAGAATCTGAGCGTAAAATTGCGTGACGAATTGGGACAGGAGCGAGTGACGTTGAAGGTAATGCAAATGAGAGATAATAGTGTATGCAGGGTAGGGACTAGTCCAATTGCAAACTATACAGTAGTGATGGCTTAGTAAGACGTAGATGCGAACTAACAAACAATGCAAGACCAAAGATGGAAGTCCGAGGCTGTTGATTGGCCAGGGAAGGAGATTGGATCTCATAATGGATGGCCAACCGGTATGGAGTTAACCGCGAAGTTTGCAAGTATATACTGAGTTGGTCGCCAAGGTTGGAAGGTCAGCGCAAGCCAGAGGAAATAGCGGATCGCACCATTGATTTTGTGCTTTTATTTGTGTCATGCTTTTAGACTGAGGTAGATGGTACTGAGGAGAGGACATGTCAAAGTGGTGAAGACAATAATCCTCAAGTGCAAAGCGTGACAGTTGCCCGGGTATAAAGACGCAAGCTCCTGCAAGAGTTCAGGTAAATTTTCCCATCAATTTCAAGTTGTTAATTATTACTGTATACCCTTATACATTAACTAATTTATTACCCAATAGATTTATAATTTTTATAAAAATGTTGTCATTGTTGTCCTGCCATTGCAAAAACTGTATTTGCCGCAACAAGCGATGTATTCCTAGTACTGCCGTCCGAGGCCTTCAAGGCAAGTGCGAGCAATGTTGCCTTCGCAAAGTGGCATGCAATTTCCCTATAAATGTTGAGTCAACTGTTGAGGGTCCTTCGGAATCATCGAGGGAGATGCAAAGTCGTAGGTCCGCGCCAAGGGTTAATTACGAGATACCACTGTTGCCGGAGATCAAATACTTGGGGACTTGAGTTCCTGGTAAGTACTAATCTGGACTGAATAATGATCATGAAATAGTAACTAATTGTTTTCTTGTTTTGCTAGTGTTGCCTTGTTTTCAAAGATATACCACAAACACACCACCACCACCACCACCTTACTGGGGACCGCCAACTGAACTCCTGGGGGCCCAGATGAATGCCGAGGTGCGAGGCAAAGTGTCCGGTGTGTAACCGGTAGGAATTATAACCGAGGAAGCAAGGGAGGAGGAAGGAAACAAAGCGGAGGGAGAAGCAGGAAATGGAGGGAATGGAGATGGATAGAACAGAAATGGAGCGGTTGAATTAGAAGGGGGAAATGAAGGAGATGGAAGGGATGGAGTAGATGGGACGGAAGGAATGGAGGGCCGAGGCAAAGCGGATCCAGTGCAAGTTGTAGGGCCAATTGAAATGGATGCAAGGCGCCTGACGGACAATATTGGAGAAGGCACGTTGGGTGGCCAAAGGAAGAGAGCGTATGAAGAGCTCTTGGGGGAAGGCCGATGGAATGCTTGGCCAAAGCAAGCTTGGATTGCAAGATGCAAGGAGATTTTCAAGAGGCACATTGTAACGGAAGTGCTAGTTCTCTGAAGAATGTCCACATTGATCAACAATGAAGATCTGGATACTTTTTGATCCATGGTTGAGGAATTGACGGCGAATTGGGAGGATGCGGAGAAAGAAATAAAAGAAACTTTGTAATTAAAAATATATATTTTCTTTTTTTCATTATTATAAATAGAAATATTATTATATATATATATATATATTTTAAATAATAAGGAATGAAGTTTTTACTTAGTAGAAATGAAAGGAAAATGAGAAAAAGGAATAACATGGTGAGATGGAGGAATTGACTGATGGAATGATGGTGTGAAATAAAATGGGGTTAAATGGGATGGAATATGGAATGGAATGGGATTGGATGAGAGAGAATGCAAGATGAAATGGGATTGAATAAGATAAAATGTGGAATGGAATGGAATGGGATTGGATGGGATGAAATTTGGAATGGAATGGAATGGAATTGGATGGGATGAAATGTGGAATGGAATGGAATGGGATTGGATGGGAAAGAATCATGATTGTTGAGGTTTGCAAGGGTAGCTTGCATGGAAGTCTTGAATCAGATTGGGTGAATTGCGAAGGTGATGGGCTGGTTCCCACAAGGTGCAATATTTGTTGGACTGGAAGCCAGACCATTCAACGAGGTATTGAAGTTTTCCGTTGCGTAACCTGGAATCCAGAATACGGCTTACTTCCCACTCTTGATGATCAAGGACAGTGACCGGTTCATGAGGGGGATGAGTCTTGCCTGGGTATAGGACTCAAGCTGGCTCTAGGAGAGACACATGAAAGACCGGGTGGATACCTTGCCATTTTGCAGGTAAAGTAAGTTTAAAGGCATTAGGGGAGATGACTGATTCTAATTTAAAGGGGCCAAGCTTTCTTTCGGAGAGTTTGCAAGTTGGGCGAGTACTGCAAATGTTGCAAGCATCAAGCCATACTTGCTCTCCTACTGCAAAGGTTGGAGCCAAAGTGCAAGATTGGTCTGCTTGCTCCTTATAGCGCTGGTTTGCTTCTTTGAGGTTGGTTCAAAGTTGCAATTGAAGGGATTGAATTTGTTCAAGGTAATTGGTCGCAGGTTGAGAAGGTGCTACGTGAAGGGAAGAGAAAGTCGGGTTTCTACCATAAAGAGTTGGGAAGGGCGACTGTTTGGTGGAAGAATGAGTGGAGTTGTTGTAGGCAAATTTGGCTAGTGGGAGCCATTGCGACCAGTTGTCTTGTTGATAGGCAACATACATTCAAAGATATTGTTTGAGAATCTGATTAACTTGCTTGGTTTGCCCATCCGTTTCCGGGTGGTAAGCCATTGATAAATTGCGAGTAATCTTCAAATGTTGGCATAGCAAGGTCCAGAAGCTTGAGACAAACAGAGATCCACCATAACTAACTATATTATCAGGGAGGCCATGTTTCAAAAATACATATTCTATGAACAAGTTAGCTAAGTTTTCTGAAGAGGCCGTCACATTACTGCGTAAAAATAAAGCCATCTTTGAGAAGCAATCTACTATTACTAGAATAGCATCATATCCACTAGAAGAAGGTAATTGAGAGATGAAATACATAGACAGCGAGTGCCAAGGACGGGGAGGAATTGGAAGTGGCTGGAGCAGCCCATACTTCCGGTGTTTTGAGGACTTGTGACAATTGCAATCATAGCACGCGCTAACATATTCTTTTACTTCTTTGGTAATACCAGGCCAATAGAAGTCTTGTGAAATCAATTGGTAGGTTTTATCCTGCCCATGATGACCAGCAAGCGGAGAATTGTGCCTTGACTCAAAGATATCTAACTTAATGCAAGAATTATCTGGTACTACTATATGATTATCATAGACTAAAAAGTCATTATCATCAATACTGTAACTACTATCTAATAAGTTCGCACTTTTGCAAAGTTCGATGCACTTGGGGTTGTTGCATTGAGCTTTTCGGAGTTTGGAAGCCTAATCTCGTAAGCAAGCGATGATCAAACTGAGTTGGGCAGATTGGGTTGAAAAGAGTGTCCTAACGTTTTTGGGGTTGTTTTTGGCAAAGGTGCTCCCCCCCCTGGGTAAACGTCGTCCCAAAATGATAAAGCATCAGGAACTACCGCTTGTTTCCCAGGACGGTACGTGATTTTAAAGTGGAACTCGGAGAGGTATTCGGCCCATTGTGCCTGTCTACGTGTGAGGACTTTTGAGCTCATGAAATACTTCAAATAATTATGATCAGTCAAAACCTCAAAAGGATTCCCTAAGGCTCAAAAGGTATGAACACCATTTTTTCAAGCAATAAAAGATTGCAAGAAGTTCCTTGTCATGAATCTCATAGTTAAGCTCTGCAGAGAGCAACTTGCCAGACTCAAAAGCTACGGGATGAAAGAGAGAAGTGGAAGAAGAAAACTGCGAGATTACTCCTGCAATCGCATAGTCGCTTGCGTCTGTTTTGACAATAGTGCAAGCTAGCTTGTTGAAGTGAGCGAGTATTGGAGCAGTGGTAAACGCTTTCTTCAGAGCTTCAAACTCCAAAGCAGCTTGTTTGGTAAAAACAAAAGGAGTATCTTTTCGAAGAAGGTTAGTAAGATTCACGGTTTTTTTGGAGTAACGCGCAATAAACCTTCTATAGAAATTACTGAAACCAAGGAAAACTTGAAGAGATTTAACCAAAGAAGGTGGGTGCCAGTCCAATATGTATTTGCTCTTGGCTGGGTCCATTGATAGTCCTTGCTGCAAGACTCCGACACCTAGAAAATGAAGAGAAGAGGAATGGAACTTGCACTTAGAGGCTTTTGCAAACAGGTCATTCTTGCGAAGTTGCTTTAGCACCTCTTGCACATGTGCGATGTGATCTTCAAGGTTCCTCGAGTAGACTAGTATATCATCAAGATATACCACAAGGTATTTACCTACAAGATTTGAGAAAATGTCATTGACAAAATGTTGAAAAGTGGAAGGAGCGTTACAGAGGCCAAAAGGCATGACGGATAACTGCCAAACTGGGTTCTCATTGCAGTCAAATACTCATGACCTTCCTTAATGAGAATTAGGTTATAGGCACCTCAAAGGTCTAACTTTGAGAAATAAGTTGCTCCATGGAAGAGGGTGAGGAGATGTGACATAGGCGGTACTGGATAGGCATTCTTCCGGGTTACCCGGTTCATATTCCTGTAGTCAACACAAAGGCAAAGTCCGCTGTCCTTTTTGGGAACAAATAGGACAGGTGAACCGGTGTTTGGATCACTTGGTCAAAGAAATCCTTTTGCTACATTTTCCGCAATGTAGTCTTGAAGCGCAATTGATTCTTGTGTCAAGAGAGCGTAAACTGGTCCTGGTGCCGGAGGTGGGCCAGTAAGTTCAATCTTGTGATTGTAAGGACGGGATGGAGGCCTGCTTTTGCAGCTGAAAAGACGTCAGCAAAGCCATGATAAACCAAAGGTAAAGACTCTCAAATGATTTCTAAATCTTCAATCTTGTCATCTTTGAGCACCAGGTTCAAGGTGCTCGCATGGTGCAAGAGGATTAGGGAGCTCAAAATAAACCGTTTGGTTGGTGTCTGTTTCTCTTTGAAGGAAAAGGAAAGAGGTAAGCTGGATAGGTAAGCAATAACTCCTAAATCTGAAGAGGGAATTTGGGAATGAAGGTCAGGATATTGCAAATCTCCTGGCAGAAAAGTGTCATCCAACTCAATGACAGTGTCAGGTAGGCTGTTTAATTCCTGATTGATGGAAAGGTTAGCGTTCTGGGGGTGCAAGGTTTGAAGGTTAATTACTCCTTCTTGCCAATTCACATCCGGATTCCAGTAAACTAGGAAATCGTGGCCTAGAATGGTATCATCCATTCCGGGTATAGCCAAGACAAATAAATCCCATTCGAAGCTGGGGAAATTGGAGAATGCAAAGGTCCATTTTGCCTTTTGGGAAACCCAATAAGACAGTTCAGTTGCACAACTTACTAAATAGATAGGAAATTTATCTATCTCGGAAGGCGTAAGATTTTTGGAAGTTGCAAAAGATTTGCTGATGAAGGAAACATTAGCGCCGGAATCAAGTAATACTTGATAAGGAGTGTTGTTGGAATGGAATAAAATAAATCTCAAACTTGGAGCACCTAGTGACTTGCAAGTGCAAAGATTTACTCGTGGTGATTTAGATAATGTGTAGTTTTCCTTGCGAGTATCAGAAAAACTACAAGCTAATTTTTTGACGGCTTAGCCGCTTCACACGCTAACCGCTTTGCACAGCTGTCAACATCATGTTTTCCTCCACAATACATACACAGCCCATTCCTTTCCCTTTGCAGCCGTTCCTCGCTTTGAAGCATCCCGGTTTCTTTGTCCAAGAACTTTGGAGTTTCGGCAACGGCTTTCCCTTTCGAGTTGGAGTTCAAAGTTGGGTTTGGTTTGGATGGTTTTGGGTTCCTTGTGTTTTGCTTTGAGGAGTTGTTCACCCTTGGAGCCAAGGTGTCCGGTCCATGGTTGTTTTGCTGAGAGGGATTCTTGTCATGATAGCCATTATCAAGCTCAATCACTCAATTGATTAGCTGCTGAAGCAAGGTTGTCTTATGACCCCCAACTGCAAGCTGTTTGATTAAGCGTGCCGGTAAACCCTTTTGGAAATGGAATAGGAGAGCAGCCTTGTTCCACTGGATGCAAGACTGCAAGGTTCAAAAATGAGAAATATAAACGGAAGCTCTACCATTCTCCTTCATAACTAAGCTATTAAGTTTGTATTTAGTGTTTTGAACTTCATTGGGATCGCCAAACAGGGTGAACAGTTGTTGCTCAAACCTGTCCCAGTTGTTGAGAATACAAGTGGGACTGTTGTTGAACAAAAGTTCAAGGTACGGTTCAAACCACTGCAAGGCTCTACCTCCTAAGAAGGACAAAGCATACATAACATTATGTTTATGGGAAGGGAAATTGTTGGAGTTGTTTGAAAAGATGATTTTACAAGACTGCAGGTAGGATCTAAGCTTATGAGGGTGTTCTCCCGTAAATTGATTTGGTTGTTTCATGCCCGGAGTGCGAAAGCTAGGAATGCTTGGACTAGATTGCTGGGCACCATGAGTGAGGGCCTGGATCAATGTCGAAAGCAGGGTTGGAGAATCGGGCTTGGGAGCAGTAGTGCGAACCCCTGGTCTACCACAAGTCAAGTTTTCATCGGAAGAATGGTCGGAGTCTGCAAATTCCCCGAGAGGGTCCTTTGGAGCATCCTGTGGAGGAGCCCAAGGATCATCAAGAGGTTCCACAGATGGCGATTTAGAAGGAGGAACTGGATCTAAGGGTTGTTGGGCCCAAGGAGCGCTGGTTCTCCCTACCCAATGGATCTCATCATTGTAAGGGGCAAGGGAAGCGTTCCTGGTTGAGCGAGTACGTGACATCAAAAAGAAGAAGTCTACTATAGGTTGGCAGGCTACAAAAGATGAGTTGAGTTAGTTAATTTACTATCACACGACCACCCCACGTACTATAGGGCAATTCTTAGATTATTGTGAGCGCAAAGGAATGCCAAGTGCAAGGGCAAGTGCGAATAGCAAGACCCAGTTGCAAAGTGCGAACTTGTTTATTGCCACTCAACAAACGGCAAGAGGAATGGAATGTGTTCCAAAGAAGGAAACCCAACCTGAGTCCGATGTGATAACTAGGTTGTAGCAGAATGCGAGAACGTATGAAATTGACTAACTGAGGAGACAATCATCAGGCAAGGGGATAGCCCTTATAAGGTAATCCAAAGTGACTAGATACAACTTGGTGATGAGCTAACTACAGTTGAAGCGGTGAGGCAATGAATGACAGGAACGGGATAGGAAATGAAGCAGTTGTATAGATCCGAGGTCTTAGTGTAAGTGCAAGACAATAGAATCTGAGCTTACAATTGCGTGACGAATTGGGACAGGAGAAAGTGAAGTTGAAGGTAATGCAAATGAGAGGTAATAGTGTATGCAGGGTAGTGACTAGTCAAATTGCAAACTATACAGTAGTGTGTTGTGGTATAGGCTTCATTCTGCTATTTTCTTTCTTCAAAATTGTAAGACTGGCTTGTTACAAACCTCATTACTCTGAGGACCTCCGCGGTGTCTACAGCACAGTCCACATCTGAAACACCGCGGAAGGCCCGGTGCCCGCACTCTAATTCCAAGCAAACAATCCAAGCGGACAAGACTTAAATAGATGTCTTGCCGGCTCAATTCCTGAGATGTTCTCCTTGTACAATTTCTAAATTTTGCGTATGACATCTTGGGATTCTGAGACCGGTAAGTAACTCTTGTTTATCAACTACCTTCAAGGCTGTGTGCTCATCTCATCTCTGCTGTTGTTTTCTTTCCATCATACTCAGCCTCCTTGCCGCTCACTTCACTCTAAATCACTGCTACGCCCATAGTCATGCTGGGTCTTCTATTGAAGGTGATCCTGCTAGTTATGATTTTTCTTTCTATCCAACCTCATGCTGAAATGAATCTTCTATTGAAGCTTAAACTCCACAGATTTACAGTCCCACGCATTGCTCTCTAGAAGACTCAACATGACAGACCAGGAAGATGGCCCTAAGCTGAACATACCCTTGCTTACGGAATCAAACTACCCTGCTTGATTTTTGCAAATCAAGAGCTACCTACGCAGAAGAGGTTAACTCAAAATCATTGAGGAATACAATCCCTCTCAGAATCCCAACGCTTCCATGAAGAAGAAAATATACAAGGCTGTAGACATCATCATTCAGCACCTAGGCGATACCGCCTTTGATGCAGTGGTCAATCACTCCAATGAAGCCAATCCAAAGGCTATCTTGGAAGCCATCAACAAAAGATACGCCTCACAATTGTCCAACAACCAAGGACGTCTGTGGCTGAGCTTCATCCGCTACCAATACAAGGGCGACCTCAACCAGTACATCAACAAGTGCCGCAAGCTTATGAACAAACTTTCAGTAGTCAAACTCAATGTTCCACATGACATACTCAGCTATACAATCCTGGCCAAACTTACCAATCCATTCTACCATATTGTGGACACCATACTCCTCAACAATAAAATGCTCAAGAATCCAACGGCCATCTTAAACAAACTGAGAGAAGTGATCCACCTAGAGTCCTCCAGAATGGAGGAATCACCGGATCACTCATCCTCCACTAACTCCACCGTCGCTCTTCACAAGTCTACCTCGCATTGGAAAGGAAAGCCTAAACACTCCTGCTCCAAAGGAAAGCATAATCCACTTGCAGAGCATCCTGAAGATTGATGCTGGCAACTACATCCTGAGCTACGACCCAACTTTCCCAAGTCTAAAACTCAGTCACAATCTCATCTGCATTCCGCTCAAAAGGAATCAGAGGGCCCCAAAACCGGACCTTCAAACCAACCTCAGGCCTTTCTCAACGCCCAGCTCTACCTACACCCCTCGCTTCCACATAATTCCCTCCTGCCTGTTCTCAACTTGGGGTGTACTCATCACATAGTCAATAACCCCGCCTTTCTGTTTGAATCAAGGCCCACTTCAGTGTTGATTGGCACCGGATGTGAAGGCTCTACTCTCCTGGCCACCGCCATAGGCAAATGTTGGATCACCAATCACCTAGGCAAAAGCATTGTACTCAAGGACATGTTGCTTGTACCAAAAATAAACCAATGCCTTATATCCCTATCTAAACTCTCAAATGCCACTGCCACCATCAACCCGGTAGGTTACTTGGGCTACGAGATATCCCCGGATGGCTTCTCCCTCCTCGGCTCAGCAGCAAACCATCTAGTGGAGCTCTGTGGAATATGGTTTGAAGGAAAGTCTACCCAAGGAGCTATCCACCTACGACAACCAGTCAGCAGTACCTGGCACCTCCGACTTGGACATCCCAGCGACAAAGTACTCAACCAACTTTTTCCAAACCAACCGTCCAACGTCCAATGTGAAATTTGCCCCAGCTGTAAGATGACCGCCACGCCTTTCCCCAACCACTTCAAGGCAGTCACCAGACCTCTCAAAGCCATACATTCAGATGTTGTTGGCCCTTTTCCCACTCAATCCATTGGAGGATGTCGGTTTTTCCTCACGGTTGTTGATCAATACTCCGGGTTCAAGTCAGTCTCATTTCTCTGAACCAAAGATCAAGCACCCGATGCCATCAAAGACTTCATCCAGATTGCGGAAAGGAAACTTGGCACTAAAGTGGGTACGCTAGTTTCAGACAACGGAGGCGAGTTTGTGAACAAAAGGCTCTCCACCTATCTAAAAGAGATAGGGGTAGAGCACCATCTGTCACCTCCATATACATCCCAGCAAAACGGACTGGCAGAAAGAGCCAACCAAACCATTCTTGACAAGGCTCGCTGCCTGCTGGTCTAAAGCAAGTTACCTCCAATGTACTGGGCTGAAGCTGTGAAGACAGCAACAGATCTCATCAATCTGCTCCCCATTGCTTCGAAAAACTTTGTCATCCCGTATAAAATCTGGACAGGGAAGGACTTCAACTATACCTTCCTCAAACCGTTTGGCTGCACGGTGTACTCCCTCGTTCCAAAAGTCAAGAGGGGCTCAAAACTGGATATTAATGGAGAAAAAGGGACTCTTCTTGGGTATGTAAATGATTTTTCATCATAAAAAGTTCTGGATCACCGCACCGGTCGCACCCACATCAGCGCCAACGTCACCTTCCTGGAAGATACCTTTAGCCACCCTTCCTGCGCTCCTGAGGAGTCCAGCAGCCTCCTGGATCCTTTTCCTTCTCAACCCATCAATATACGGAGCAACCTTCCTGCTCTGCTTAACAGTGATGACACGGCACTTCAGAATTGAAGTACTAACCTGATTGCCTCCCCTGATTACAGCGTAGTCTCCGAGCAGAACATCTTGGCCCATGATCGTTGTCTTTGCTGCGCCAACCCAGAGGTTACCCTGAGAGAAGTTCAGAACCAAGACCCCAAGACCTTAGATCAAGCCCTTGCGAGCCCCCACAAGTTGGAATGGATTGCCGCTATGGAGAAGGAGGTGCTAAACTCGCTCACTTATGGAGTTTGGGAAGAATGCAAGCCACAGGCGTCGATCAAAGCACTTAAGTGCATATGGGTATTTCAAACCAAACATGACAAGGACAACAAGATAGTCAAGTTCAAGGCGAGGCTGTGTGTGCAAGGTTTCCATCAACAATACGGGGTCAATTACTCAAGCGTCTTTGCTCCTACTGGAGACAAATCTTCCCTTCGATTACTCATCACTTATGCCGTTCAGAGCGGGCTCAAATTCCATCAACTGGACGTTAAATTGGCCTTCCTTAATGCGTCACTGAATGAAGTCATACATGTCAAAGTGCCTCCAAACGTCCCAATCTCTCCCGGAAAGTCTGTCTGTCTGGAAAAGGCCTTGTATGGACTCAAGCAAGCGCCACAGATGTGGTACAACACCCTCAGCAACTGGCTCCAAGAGGCAGGATTCAAGAGAAGCAAGGCGGACTGATGCATATTCTGGAAAGGCAATACCTACCTGTACATACACGTGGATGACATTTCCATTTTTAGCACGGACCCGGCAAGCTTTGTGAACACCATATTGGAGAGGTTCAAAATCAAGGACCTTGGGTCGGCGTCTCTGCTGCTCAGAATGAATGTAAAGCAGACCACGGACGCCGTTCACCTCAGTCACCAAACTTACATCGCGGGTCTCGAGGCGCAATACAAGCTCCCACACCATAAGCAGTGCTCCACCCCCTTCAAACCCGCAGGCAAGCTGCTTCCCGCTAGGGAGGAGGAAGAAAAGGCTTTCTTGGAGTTGGGATTAGACTACCGGAAACTCGTTGGAGAGCTCAATTATATCAGTTGTAGAACCCGCCCCGACATTACCTTTTCTGTCAACTACCTGTTGCAATTCCTCAACGCACCTGGCCAAGCGCATTACAAGGCTGGTTTGATGGTTCTTAGCTACTTGGCCCACACCAGCTCCCTGGGTCTTAATTTCGCAAAGAAGTCAATCAAATCCGACCTTAGTGCCCATGTCGATGCCGATTGGGCAACTTGTCCTTCTACAAGACGGTCCATCAGCAGTTTTGTGGTGCTGTGGAACAAAAACATCATCAGCTGGAAGTCGCGGAAGCAAGCAACGGTCACCCTCTCCACCGCAGAGGCGGAGTACAAGGCAGCCGGAGAAGCGGTCAAGGAGACACTCTGGGCAAAGTCTCTGGCAGAGGAAATTTTCCAGCAACCCGTGAAGAGTCCAATCCCAGTCTATGAGGATAATGATGGCTGTGTCAAGTTAGCCTCCAGCGCGGCCAACCATGCCATGTTCAAGACAAAACATATGGAGCAGCGCCATCATTTTCTACGGGAGGAAATGGACAAGGGAACCATCTCCATCAAGCGCATTGACTCCAAAAACAATCCCGCTGATTTCCTCACCAAACCAGTTTCTCGCCTCTCCTTAAACCAGCAACTTCAGTTGCTTAACTTTGGGGCCCTCAGTGGCAAGGACCAAAGCCAGGGTGGGTGTTGTGGTATAGGCTTCATTCTGCTATTTTCTTTCTTCAAAATTGTAAGACTGGCTTGTTACAAACCTCATTACTCTGAGGACCTCCGCGGTGTCTACAGCACAGTCCACATCTGAAACACCGCAGAAGTCCCGGTGCCCGCACTCTAATTCCAAGCAAACAATCCAAGCGGACAAGACTTAAATAGATGGCTTGCCGGCTCAAGTCCTGAGATGTTCTCCTTGTACAATTTCTAAATCATGCGTATGACATCTTGGGATTCTGAGACCGGTAAGTAACTCTTGTTTCTCAACTACCTTCAAGGCTGTGTGCTCATCTCATCTCTGCTGTTGTTTTCTTTCCATCATACTCAGCCTCCTTGCCGCTTACTTCACTCTAAATCACTGCTACGCCCATAGTCGTGCTGGGTCTTCTATTGAAGGTGATCCTGCTAGTTATGATTGTTCTTTCTATCCAACCTCATGCTGAAATGAATCTTCTATTGAAGCTTAAACTCCACATAGTGATGGCTTAGTTAGACGTAGATGCGAACTAATGAACAATGCATGACCAAAGATGGAAGTCCGAGGCTTTTGATTGGCCAGGGAAGGAGATTGGATCTCATAATGGATGGCCAACTGGTATGGAGTTAACCCCGAAGTTTGCAAGTATATACTGAATTGGTCGCCGAGATTCAAAGGTCAGCGCAAGCCAGAGGAAATAGCGGATCACACCATTGATGTTGTGCTTTTATTTGTGTCACGCTTTTAGACTGAGGTAGATGGTACTGAGGAGAGGACATGTTGAAGTGGTGAAGACAATAATCCTTAAGTGCAAAGCGTGACAGGTATCAATAGATCTTTAACTAACCTGTATAAAATAAAGAACACACTAGAATTCAAAACTCAAGAGAATAAGTTAATTGATGAAAATGCAGTTTAAAACAATTAAGGCAGTGTTATAGCTTGAGGCCACACTTGGATCAGGCTAAAATTCCAACACAGCCCCTTTCCAAAAGCTAGAGGAAATTTAAAGGACCAGAATAGGTGGAAGACTTTGGAAGTAGCAACCAAACCAAGTAAAAATGGGAGAATACAATTTCCATGAAGAGGACAAGGTCTGGAAATTGGTTATCCCCATTGGGATAAGGCTGGCATGAAGGTAATGGGTGGAGAGACAAGGAAAGCTGAGTTAGAAACAGGGCAAGAACAAAAAAGATTGAAAATTTCAAGAAGCTGGGATCAGAAGGAATAGCAATGGGGTTCATGGATTTCCAGGCATTTGGAGGGAGAGGGGGATTTTGGAGTTTTATCAGGGTATTTGACTCAGAAGTCGTTGATCCAATGGTGGGGGTTGTTTCAGTGAGAAAAGATTACCAACCTGCTATACATTGTTTGGTGAACAGAGTTGGTGGATTGGTTGAGGGGATTGACCTTTGCTTGGGCCTTGTCCTTCTTGAGTAGCTTCAAGATGTAGGCAACAGTTTTGTTGGCACATTCATTGGATTTCTTCAAGTTTCTGAACTCTGAGGGCCGCTTTGGTAAGGTTGGGATTATTTGCAATTCCTCCTCTAGCCTCAGGCCAACCAGCTTCATCTTTTGGGAAGAGAAAAAAATTCTTGAGACAAGTCATTAACATTGTTTTAAAAGTTTATCTCATTGAATTTAGCAAAAGAAAGGGTTTTGTTAATGAGTTAATCAGGAATGTAGTGGGATTTGAAGAGGTCCCAAAGGGCAATTAAATTGTATTTTTCTACTGAAGAAAACAAACCAGAAATGTAGGAGATATTATCTTTGTTGAGGTGGTCTATAATGAGGTTTTAGGCTTTCTGATTTAGTATATTGAATTAGGTTCTGAGGTTTGAGGAAACTCTTTGGGGACTATTTCAAGTGCATCTATTGATTCAACTTTGCCTTTGATGGCAATCAAACAGGTATAGTAGCTATAAACTTTCAGAAGCAGTTTTTGGTGGGTAGTTATGGAAGAAATGGGATGGTTCAGAAGGGAGTATTTTGTATTTTAAACATGATGAAGTTGGAGTTGAATGATCCAGTTGAAATAATTGAGAGAATTAGGAATGAATACTCTAAAACTAAGAGGCAAGGATCTAGGGATTCAAAGGAGGGAACTCTGGTTCTTTGTGATTCATAAAATATGAAATTTCATTTAGTTGAGAACAATCTGGTTCTTTGTGATTCATAAAATATGAAATTTCATTTACTTGAGAACAGTCAGCTTAAGTAGAATAGATAAAAATCAGGCTGACTTATGTTGACAATATTGAGGAAAAAAACAGAATAAAATGACTAAAATATGTTTTAAACTACTAGTAGGATTTTTAAAAGCAAAAAGTTTTGAGTTTAAACCTGCTAAAATGCTGGATCACTACATTACTGAGGCTGTTCAGTTGAACCATAGACCAGAAATACCAAAAACCCCCGGCAGCCACAAATATCTGTTGAGCTCACTGAGGATATGCAGAGGTGAGAGCAAAAAGAAGGATGAGAATTCATACTATGCAGTCACAGAAATATATATATAGATAGAGTGAAACACAGAAAACATAGGAAAGAACAGAAAAGAAAACCAAGCTTACCTGAGGATACGCAGAGGTGAGAGCAAAAAGAAGGATGAGAGAAAAATCCTTCAGTCTGACTCAACCTCTGTCCTCAGGTAGTAGTGGACAAGTGAGTGTCACAGATAGTGTGACCTAAATGGTGACAGTGTAAGTTGTGCGTGAGTGATAGACATAATGTGAAAGAGCACAAGAGTGTGAGTGAGACAGATGTGTGAAGCACACATTTACATGAGCATGTCTGATGGTTGAGTAATATGGAAACTGATATGAGAGATAAGTAAAAGGAGAAAAAGAAAAGGAGAAAGAAAGAAAGAAAAAAGAAACAGAGTGGTTGTGAGAAAAAAAAGAAACCATTCAGATAGTGTCAGGTAGGAGTATTCCAACACCCCCCCTTGCTGAACACATCATACCAAGCCAAAACAGGAGCAATGCCTTTGTAGTAGAACCCTGGGAAGAGGTTTTGTGAGCATATCAGCAAGCATTTCATTGGTTGATATGTGGCGAACTTCAAAAAGGGATTGATTTACGCCTTCCCGGATGAAATGGTGCCTGGTGTCAATATGCTTTGTTCTGGAGTGATGGAGATGGTTCTTTACCAAATCCTTGGAACCACTGTTGTCAACAAAAAGAGAGACTGGCAAAGAATTGCAAAGGCGGAGTTCTGATAGCAGATTGTGCATCCAGAGACCCTCCTTACACGCGTTGGACAGGGCTTTGTATTCCGCCTTGGTGCTGGAGAGGGAGATGGTTGGTTGTTTCTTTGACTTCCAGGAGATGGAATTAGCGCCCAGCCAATATGTGTACCCAGAGGTAGACCTCCTGTTGGTAGAATCCTCAGCCCAGTCTGAGTTGGTGTAGCCAGTAAGGTCGAGTGATGAGCCACCAAGGACAAGCCGCAGATTTCAAGAGCTGTAGAGATACCATAAGACCTGTACCACGGCGTGCCAGTGATCAAGCAAGGGATTCTGGAGGAACTGGGATAACTTGTTGACAGCAAAGGCATCATTGGGGCAGGTGCATTGGGAGATCCAGAGTAGAGAACCAATAAGCTGGTTGTACTTGGGAGGGGCTGCTGGAGAGTCCGGTAGCTGCTTTTGTAGGAGTTTGAAGGACGTTGACATCGGGGATTGGACGGACTTGGAATCAGCAGGGGAGAGAAAACGGTCGCGGACAGATTTGATATAGTGGGACTGGCTGACTGAGGCATTTTTAGCCTTCCAGTTGCAATGGATGGATAGCAATAGGAACAGATGGAGATCTTTGTCCAAGCTGACTTTAAACTTACCGCTGATGTCGCCAATGAAGGTCTTCACAAAACTTTCCGTTCCCACCACAGCGAGGTCATCAACATGGGCAGCTACCACGCCTACAAGACTATTAATTTCTATCTTGTAGTAGAGGGAAGGATTGTACAAGGATTGTGCCAGACCAAGGGAGATCATTGCAGAGCTTAGTTCAAGGTTCCACTGGAGGGGAGATTGGCGCAGACCATAGATTGCGCGTGAGACTTTGCAAACCCAGTCTGGGTGCAAAGGATCTTTGAATCCAGGTGGTTGGGACATATAGACAGGTTCTTCCAGACAACCATTCAGGAAGGCAGTCTTGAAATCAATTTGACGGCCAATCCAATCTTTGTGACCAAGCAGAGAGAAGACAAGACGTAGACTTTCCATTTGGAGTGTTGGTGCTGTCATTCTTGTCATGCTCCAACCCTCTCGTCCCTCTCAGCCCGGTCGCATCACCAGTGCAAAATCTCCAAATATGAAGCCTTTCCTTGACACACGTCCTCCTCATCCTCATCTCCTCCATCTACATTCTTTCTCCTCATCCTCATCCCTCTTGACATATCGCCCTCTTCCTCGATCACTCTCCCAGCTTCAATCACTCTCCCCGCTCACTTACTCCGATCCATCTTTCCTACTCTCCATCTTTCCATTCCTCCCATTTCTCTTCACTCATTCCTTTCCAACCTTTCAACATCTCTCACTCGCTCTTCTCTCCTCACCAACTTCTCAACATCAACTTATCAACATCTCACAACTCTAAACTCCCTTCCTCTTGTTTGTCTATCTCCATTGTCTCGTCAACACCCTCTCGACAAATCCGCTTCCTCACATTTCTAGACCTTCTCCAGCCTTCTAACCTCAACTTCACTCACGCTCAATTATCAACTCGACACGATCACCTCCCTGCTCTCTCTTAAAGATCACAAGACTCAAGTTGATCAGATGTGAGGTTCACACCTACTGTCACCCATTTCATTTCTTTATTCTAATTGTTCTCGATTCTACTGTCACAGCCTGCACCCTTGTCTTCACTGCTCCTCTCTTTCTTTTACTTGTCAATCCTTAGTCCGTAGTTTTAAGTCAAAGGGATCTTGGACCATTGGTCTTATTTTGAAATACAGTCAGAATTTCATTTCAGCTTATCACAGTTAAAAGCCAAAGGATCCATTGACTCACTCGCTGACCGATCCAAGGACCAATGGACCCCTCGCAATCCCTGCTCAAGACTTTGACGGATTCCATTCCCAGTCTTTCCGATTCCAACTTCTCACTATGGAGGTCTAAAATCCAAACGATACTTTCTCTTAAGGGTATTTCACATTGGCTGAACTCGTTGGAACCCAACAAATTTCCCCCCAAAGTCAATCTTGAAATTGTCGGATACATCCTTGCCAAGCTGGATAATCTTACCTACATTAACTGTGTGAAAGATCATCACCTCTCAAACGGAATTGAACTTTGGAAGTCAATAAATGAATACTACGCCTCGTCCCAAACGGCCAACCAATCCAGGGTCTTCTTTAATTTCCTCAATCTCCAGTTTGACCCCAAACGAGTAGAGCAATTTATCACCAATGCTAGAGCCTCCCTTCTCCAAATTGCCAAAATAGGAATCCGAATGGACGACCACATTGTAGCCTACCTTCTGCTTTATAAATTCCCCCCCAGCTGGAACACCTCAAAAAAACCATCACTCATTTGCTGGGTGACGCCAAGATTGACGCTGACTTGGTCCTCTGACATCTCAACCAGGTCAAAAACAAAGTGGTAGCTGGATTGCATGCTTCCGCATTGGTAACAAGGACCGAGGTCATCAAGTGCCAATCAACATGGCACAACCCTCAAGCCAACCACAATTGCAGCAAATGCTGGTGGTTGTATCCGCACTTGCGACCAAATCCAGGCGGCTCTCAGAACATTGGAGTAACAACCAACTCCCCAACATCTCAACCTCCAAAAACCCCCTCCGCGCATCTAGCCTACAACTTTGCCATGGTAAAGTCACCAGCTCTTGACCGCAACCAAATACTGCTCGATTCCGGAGCATCAAATTGTATGTTCAACGATGTGAACTTCTTCTCAAGTCTCCTTCCAAACGATACCAAAATACAAACTGGTAATCCCGACGCCCCCATCTCCTCTTTTGGAATTGGTGTTGCAAGTCTGACCACTCAACTAGCAACACTCAACCTCCAGAACTCCCTCTTTGTTCCTAATCTAGCCGTCAACCTAGTTGCCCTTGGCCAACTCATTCAAAAGGGCTGTTCATTGACTCTCCTGTCCCCAAATCAATTCGCCATTGTCTACAAAAAGCAGCAAATACTCTCTGGAGACATAGAGGACAATCTCTTCTTCATAGACAACAAACTAAACCAACCTATCTCCATTTCCTACACATTTGTATCCCTTTCCACAATTCACAAACGGTTCTGTCATCCCCATCACGAACGAACTCTTTGATTATCCAAGGATTTCCCTAACCTAAAATGGGATCAAATCAAGTGTGTTTCTTGCGCAAAGGCCAAAATACACCAACAACCTTTTCTCAAACATCTGCCCTCAAGCACGAACTCCTTTGATCTCATTCACGCTGATGTGTGCGGTCCCATCAATCCTTCTTCCTTGACTGGGTGCAGATACTTTCTGCTCCTCACCAATGACTGGTCCAAGTTCAAAACGTGCGTTCCCATTTGATTGAATTCTGACGTGACCAACGAAGTGATCAAGTTCATCAAGCTCCACGCAAATCAGAAAGGAAGAATTCTTAAGGAATTTCACTCTGATAATGACGGAGAGTTTGTCAACCATCGTCTTAGTGCCTTCTTTGCTGAAAATGGAATCAAGCACTCAACTTCGGAACCGTACACCCCTCAGCACAATCCCGTTGCTAAAAGGGGCAATCGCACTCTCTTGGAAGCCGCGAGAACCACAATGATCAACATGAACATTCCGAAGTTTTTTTGGGACGAAATTGTTATCAGCGTATGCTCCATTCTCAATTTCCATCCATCCTCCAAATCCAAAACATCCGCTCATCAATTATGGACCGGCCATCCACCTAAGACACATCTCATTAGGATCCTCGGCTCTCAGACCATTGTTCTCAATCAAGCCTCGTCTCCTGGCAAGTTTGAAGAGAAAGGAATGGAGGGCATTTTGGTCGGGTTTTATTTTGACCTAAGTTCCTTTCAAATCTACTGCCCTAATTCCAAAAACATTGTTCATTCAAAACATGTCAAAATCTTCGAAAATTCCCCTCTTTCCTTTACTCTCTCCGATGATTCCTCAATCTCCAATAACTGCTTTAATCCCCTTCTAACTGATGATTCTTTACTTATTGATACTCTAAATTCCAACCTCCCTGCCGTCTCACCCTCCGCTAATCCTCTTGATGATCAAAATCTCATTTCTCCAAATCTGCAACTCCACACTCCCAAATCTATTCCTACAAACCCTCCAAACCTCTCTCAGCCCGCTGATGTCCAATCCAATCCTCGCGACTCTGACTCTGATACTGACGACTCCAACGTGGCCGCTCAACTAAAAATTGAATCCTCTCTCAATCTTTGGGATAGATCCACACTACAGAAACCTCAACGTTACGGATTCCTTGCAAGGACCGTTCCCAAAAGCTACTATGAAGCCACCCACTGTGACAATAAAGAAAGATGGATAGCCTTGATGGAATCCAAACTCAACGGAATCAATCTCATGAAAGTCTGGGAGGGCGTTTCCTCTCTCCCTGATGGTAAAATTGCCCTGTCAACTGTGTGGGTCTACCAAATCAAAGATAGTCCTGAGGAAACGGGAGTCTCATTCAAATCTTGACTCTGCGTTCAAGGATTCAAACAAGTGGAGTTCTTTGACTATGGTCAAACCTACGCTCCGACGGGCTCCATCACCACGCTTTGAGTCCTATTAGTCAATGCCCTACATCACAAGCTCACTCTCTGGCAAATGGACATCAAGTCTGCCTTCCTTCACGCGCCGCTGGACAAGGAACTCTTCATCAAAGCCCCCTTAGGTTACAATACTCCATTCCCTTACTTCAAGCTCAACAAGGCCCTCTATAGTCTGAAGCAAGCGCCTAAAAGCTGGTACGACACCCTCAAGAGCTGGCTCCTCAAGGAAAATTTCACTTCATCAAGTGCCGACCCTTGTCTTTACATCAATGCAGCCACCAATGTTCACGTGTTTGTGTACGTTGATGATTTATTAATTGTTGGTAACTCCGTTGAATTCCGAAATCTCCTAAAAGCTCAGTTCAAGATCTCTCAAGACGGCCCTCTAAGTAAGATACTAGGAAACCAACTTGTGAATACCAAGGATGGGCTCGGACTTCTGCAGTCTAATCACATTGACACCGCACTCAGTGAGCTTGGCCTAATCAATTGTAAACCAATCAGCACACCCCTCACTCCCAACATCAAGCTTCTCTCCGCCACCGATGACAAACATCAGGACTTCCTCAAACTTAACATCAACTATCAATTGTCCACTGGTTATTTGAATTTTATTGCCAGCCAAACGCGACCCAATCTAGCCTACGCCATCTCAAATCTCTCTCAGTTCAATAACAAGCCCGGAATGCCTCATTGGACGGAATCCAAACATGCGTGGCGGTACCTAAGCACTTCAAAAGATCTAGCTCTCCACCTTCAGAACTCCTCATTTGAATACGACATTGAAGCTTTCAGAAATTCTGACGGCGGCAACAACCCTGAATCTCGTAGAAGTCATACTGGCTACCTAATTCTCCTGTACGGCTGTCCCGTCTCCTGGCACAGTAAACTCCAACCTACCATTTCCCTCTCATCCACCAAAGGGGAACTCAAAGCTCTTGTTCTAGCCACGCAAGAGAATTTGTGGCTATCACAATTAATCACCAAAATAAATCCAAATTGAAGTTCACCCATTGCTCTTTTGTCGACAACAAAGCCTTGAATGACCTAGTAAACCAAGAATCTCACCACGGAGCTCTCAAACACATTGATACACAGATTAAATGGTTGCAAGAGCAACGCAATAGCCACTCCCTCATCACTCACCTCATTCCCTCCAATCAAATGCTAGCTGATTCACTAACAAAGGCCGCCCTTTGTTCTTCCGTTGCCAATCTCATTTCCTTCACTATGTCACCTCACATCTGATCACGGCGGTGTGTCATTCTTGTCATGCTCCAACCCTCTCGTCCCTCTCAGCCCGGCCGCATCACCAGTGCAAAATCTCCAAATATGAAGCCTTGCCTTGACACACGTCCTCCTCATCCTCATCTCCTCCATCTACATTCTTTCTCCTCATCCTCATCCCTCTCAACATATCGCCCTCTTCCTTGATCACTCTCCCAGCTTCATTCCCTCTCCCCGCTCACTTACTCCAATCCATCTTTCCTACTCTCCATCTTTCCATTCCTCCCATTTCTCTTCACTCATTCCTTTCCAACCTTTCAACATCTCTCACTCGCTCTTCTCTCCTCACCTACTTCTCAACATCAACTTATCAACATCTCACAACTCTAAACTCCCTTCCTCTTGTTTGTCTATCTCCATTGTCTCGTCAACACCCTCTCAACAAATCTGCTTCCTCACATTGCTAGACCTTCTCCAGCCTTCTAACCTCAACTTCACTCACGCTCAATTATCAACTTGACACAATCACCTCCCTGCTTTCTCTTAAAGATCACAAGACTCAAGTTGATCAGATGTGAGGTTCACACCTACTGTCACCCATTTCATTTCTTTATTCTAATTGTTCTTGATTCTACTGTCACAGCCTGCACCCTTGCCTTCACTTCTCCTCTCTTTCTTTTACTTGTAAATCCTTATTCTGTAGTTTTAAGTCAAATGGATCTGGGACCATTGGTCTTATTTTGAAATACAGTCAGAATTTCATTTCAGCTTATCAGGTGCAAAGACTTCAGAGAAATCAAGACCCTGAACTTGGGAAAAACCCATGGCAACAAGTCTTGCCTTGAGTCTCAGAATTGAACCATCTTCCCAACGCTTCACCTTGAAGACCCACTTGCAGCGGATAACCTTCCCACCGGTGGGCGGCGGGAAAAGCTTCCAGGTTTTCATGCCTTGAAGCAAGGACATTTCCTCTTGGGCGGAGAGGATTCATCAAAGGCAATGTGGTGACTTAAGGAGTTGCTTCCACATCTTTGGGGCAAACAGCTTGTCCTTCATGGAAACAGACTTAAGGAAGTTTCCATACCGCAAGGGGGATCGGAGGCGTCTTGAGGAACGTCGGACAGGAGGGGAGCCGGCGGGAAGGCTGACTGTGGGAGTGGGAAGAGGAGCCGTGATGGGAACAGATGGTGGAGAGGGAGGAACAGGAGGAAAAGACAAAGAAAGGTGAGGAGGAAACTGCAGCTTGTGAGCGGGATGGGGAGAGGAAGGAGGGGAGATTGGCAAGAGGGGATCAGGAAGGGAGGGAAGGCACAGCATCCAGTCGGATCTGGATGAACCAATGCTGGTAGAGCGTGGCCGCAACAATGAAGCTGGCCAATAGTTTGTGGACACGGAAGTCGGGTTAGGGTGAATGGCGGGGGGACTGTGTGATGGGCAAAAGGATGGCCTGTTAGGTGGTGATCTTGGACTTTCATTTCCCGGGGTGTTGGTGGACGGTGTGGAAAATTTAGGGGCAACACCCCAGAAGTTGTCCTTGAGTTCCAGAAGTTATTGATCAAAGCGTCTTTAAGGAGATTGGATGCAGCTGTTCAAGAGAGAGAGAGAGGGAGAGAGCAAGAGCAATAATAAGATGAATTCCTTCCTTTCCAATCCAATCCAATCCAATGCCATAAAAAGTGATATCCTAGAGTGCAGTCCAGTCCGTGAAGTGAAGTGAAGTGTTTTCCCCGTCCTTTCCCCCCGTTCTTCTCCTAAAACCCGGAGTTGAGAGCAAAGTATTTAAGTCCTCCCTCTCAACCCTAACCTAAGTACAACCACAATTAAGCAAGAATGATGAAATACAACCCCTAAGCACAGAACCCTAGCCCGATCCTACCCCTCCATCCCTTGCCCCATAACATCAACGTACGCCCGGCTTGCCTGCCCGCGCGCGTCGGCCCAACAACCCGTTCCAGGTATCCGCATACCCGCGTGACCCAATCCGCGCGTCTTGCGATACGCGGTCCGCCTGGTCCGCACGAGCCGTCCGATCCGCGCAAGCCTTCCAACCCGCACAAGCTTTCCAATCTGCGCAAGCCTTCCAATCCGCGCAAGCTTTCCGATCCGCGCAAGCCTTCCAATCCGCGCAAGCTTTCCGATCCGCGCAAGCCTTCCAATCCGCGCAAGCTTTCTGGTCCGCGCGATCCGTCGTCTCCCTTCTCCAGGTGCTGAGCCCAACCCAACCGCTGCTGGGCCTACCTGACTGCTGCTGAGCCCGCAGCGCGGATAGCTGCGGAAAGGCCCTTCCCATTGCTGAGCGCGCCGCCTGCAGCCCTTTCCTGACTCGCATCCATAAAAGAGCACCACATCCCCCCAACTTGAGTTCTGTCCCCAGAGATCTCCCACCATCTCACCTTTGGTAGTTATCCTTTCTCCTTTGTATTTAGCGCCTATACACAAAAAGACATACGTTGTGCGCAATTGAGTAGCCTTTGGGCTTGTGAGTCCCTGAGCAAGAATAAGAACTGCGCTCAATATACGCGCCTTGGAGAGAGAAGATCAGCGCCAGTGAGAAATCGGAAAAGGTGAGAAATCCACGCCAGTGAGAGTCTGAAGGTGAGAAATCTGCGCCAGTGAGAGTCTGAAAGTGAGAAATCCGCGCCAGTGAGAGTATCCGCAAGAGTACATGGGGAGACCTCGGCGTGCCAGTGTGCGTACGCAATCCTCAAATGAGACAGGAAGAGGAAAGAAAAGAAAGAAAAAAAAAAGAAAAAAGAAAAGGAAGAATGAATAGATAAGAAGGAACAAGAGATTTTTTTTTGAGCCCGCGTCCTGCGTCCCAACTCCGACCTTCCACCCCGCGCTAGCTTCCCCCCCAACTTTGCCGCTGTCCTCAGCCGACCGCGCCCCACCCATTGCCAGATCCACGGCGCGTTGCCTCAACCAATCCCACAGGGACCTTGTTTGCAAATTGTTGTCCCAAACCGCCTAGGTGCACCTCCCGCGGCCAAGACCCTCCTGCATCCTTTGAGATTCAAGCCCATCCGCGCGCAAAACCCAAAAAAAAGCAAACACCCCCAGACGTCCTTACAACAACTCGCCGTGGAGGAGGCAAGAGGCTTTGAAACCCTTTCAATACCAGATCTCTCCTCCCCCACCCCATCCACACAACATTCCTCGCCCTTTGCCGTTCTTGCGGCCTTGTTCTCCCTTCCGGAGATTTCTGACCGCTCCATGCCTACCAGACCGCGCGTGACCACTTGATCCTTCCGCTCTGCCCCACCGTCTGTCCATTCTGCGCCCGTCCTTTCCGTTGCTGCCACTACCCTTTCCAAATGCGCGCTCCCCGCCGTCGAAGAGTTCCGGCTTGGGTTGTGATTCTCCAACGCGTGGTCCGTCTCTTCCGCAGCCGCATGTACCTTCTTTGCAAGATCCGTCTGCTGCTTGCCAATTCCCAAACCGCACGGAGCATCCATTTCCCATTCTGTTGTCCTTGTCCGCTTCCTGTCAGTAGGCCGCACCGGTTCCATCGAGTCCCGCTTCCCCAACACGTTCTTAGCCCCCACTGGGGAAACCAATTCCGCGTTTGAATCCGCTGTCCGGTCCCTTTGTCCCATCCGCCAACGGTAGTTGTCCTCCCCATTTTGCACACGCGGGGCGCAGACGCGCTGGGAGACTGAATACTCTCCAGATAGTCCTCAAGGCCCCTTGCCACCTCCACAAGTTTGCTAGCCCAAGAGATGGTTGCCGGTGGTGGGGCCAGAACATACTCTGCCCTGTACTACTCCAGTTCCGCGTAGTCCACTTCCGCTTGCAACCGGATCCTGTCGCGGGCGCCTGCCTTGTAACCCAATTCCGCGGATGGCTTGAAATTGTCCTTCCAAAAGCAATAACCGCGCCTTCCCCATCTTTCCAGCATGTCCTCCTTCAGTTCCGACAAATCCAGGTTCAGGTAGCCTCCCATCTCCTCCACGTCCCATCTCCTCCACGTCCCAACGCGCTTCCACGTCCTTGATGAACAGGACAACATGGCACCCCTTCTCAATATCCAAAACCCCTTCAGAGTCCGCAATTGTTTCATACTGTGAGATGAATCGCTCCACTTCCACAATGTTGAGTCGAATATGTGGGTAAATCCATGGGGTAGCGCGGAAGCCGTGGGAGGAGGAAGGAAGAGAAGCGGCTGTTGGTAGCATCCGTGAGTACCTTTGAGAGACTTTGACAAAAGATCGTTCCCGGCCAGACCCCCAGATGTGGAAACTTTAGGGGCAACACCCCAGAAGTTGTCCTTGAGTTCCGGAAGTTATTGATCAAAGCGTCTGTAAGGAGATTGGATGCAGCAGTTCAAGAGAGAGAGAGGGAGAGAGAGAGAGCAATAATAAGATGAATTCCTTCCTTTCCAATCCAATCCAATCCGATGCCATAAAAAGTGATATCCTAGAGTGCAGTCCAGTCCGTGAAGTGAAGTGAAGTGAAGTGTTTTCCCCCGTGCTTCTCCTACAACCCGGAGTTGAGAGCAAAGTATTTAAGTCCTCCCTCTCAACCCTAACCTAAGCACAACCACAAGTAAGCAAGAATGATGAAATACAACCCCTAAGCACAGAACCCTAGCCCAATCTTACCCCTCCATCCCTTGCCCCATAACATCAACGTACGCCCGGCTTGCCTGCCCGCGCGCGTCCGCCCAACAACCCGTTCCAGGTATCCGCGTACCCGCGTGACCCAATCCACGCATCTTGCGATACGCGGTCCGCCTGGTCCGCGCGAGCCGTCCGATCCGCGCAAGCTTTCCGATCCGCGCAAGCCTTCTGACCCGTGCAAGCTTTCCAATCCGTGCAAGCCTTCCGATCCGCGCAAGCTTTCCAATCCGCACAAGCTTTCCGATCCGCACAAGCTTTCTGGTCCGCGCGATCCGTCGTCTCCCGTCTCCAGGTGCTGAGCCTGACCCAACCGCTGCTGGGCCTACCTGACTGCTGCTGAGCCCGCAGCGCGGATAGCTGCGGCAAGGCCCTTCCCATTGCTGAGCGCGCTGCCTGAAGCCCTTTCCTGAATTGCGTCCATGAAAGAGCACCACAACTGGAGGGGATTTGCAGTGGTTGGTATAAGTGAAAGGTCAGGCATGGGAGTCACCATTGGATCCTTGTTGGTATTGGAAGGTTGGTCGTAGGGAAAAACGGTGTTGTTGAAGATACAGTCCCAAGACTTAATCACCTTGCGGCTTTGGGGATTGATAACTGTTACTGTTGGGGAGATAGGATAGGAGAATGCCGGCCTTCCCTTTCTTGTCAAGCTTGGAGCGATTTGGTTTGGGGATTTTGTACCACACCATGCACCCAAATGGATGAAGATAGGATAGTGGAATATCTTTGCAACGGAGAAGGGAGTTTTGTGAGACAAACCCAGAAGGGGTCTTGCAAGGAAAAGAATTGAAAGCAAAGATTGAATGAAGGAGGGCATCCGCCCAAAAGGATTTGGGCAGATGCAAGGACAGGATGGAGGCACGTATCATGTTGCAAATGGTCCAGTTGGACCTTTCAGCTACACCATTGTGGTGAACCATTTGGGACACTGTGGGAAAAGAATTCAAAAACTAAAAAAAAAAATTCCTATCCTCGTGCGTCCTCATCCTATCCTTGTGCGTTGCTTTTCCTGATCCTTGCGTGTCGCTTGTCCTCATCCTATTCTTGTGCGTCTCTTGTCCTCATCCTGGCGCGTTGCTTGTCCTCATTTTTGTCCTCGTGTGTCGCTTGTCATCATTGTCATTGTTGCTCATCCTCATTGTCATTGTCACTCTTCATCATTGTCATTGTTGCTCATCCTCATTGTCATCGTTGCTTGTCATCATTGTCATTGTTGCTCATCCTCATTTTCATCATTGCTTGTCATCATCGTCATTGTCACTCATTGTCATTTTCATTGTTGCTCATCGTCATTGTTGCACGTCGCTCATTGTCTTTGGTGCGCGCTGCTCATCTTCATTGTTGCTTGTTGCTCATCCATGTCTTACCAAACCCATCCCAAACGCACCTCCAAGCACTTTTCCAATCCTCGGACCCATCAATCTCCCACCTCACTCAATCTGTCAGTCGCCAATCTCAAGCCCGTCAGGATTTACTCAATTGCCTTGAGCCAATCTCCTATCTGCCCACCGCGCTCTCACAAACTTCATCTGTCACCCTTCCTGGGACTCTCCCACCCTCTTCTGCCTTTGGCCAGGGGTGGAGAGTGTTGACTAGTTCCTGCAGACATCCGCGGGGGTCTGGTCTGATCCGTTTTTTCTTTTCCCACCCCTTCCGCCTTTGGGTGAGGGGTGGGTGATTCTGGTATTGTCGCCCGCGCCCATCTGCGGATGGACGCAAGAGATGGTGAAGGGAGGCCCATCCATGGACGGACGCAAGAGATGACCTGATTTTCTTTCTTTTTCCGCTCTATTTGTAGAATCTGTTGTACATAGTCTAACAGGGCCTCCTGCCCATATAAGGAGGGGCTCTCCCCTGCCTTTTGGGGCACATGGAAGATAGAACATCAGCAGATCAGCACATGCTATCATCACATCAGATATCTATGATTGCCCCTTGATCCTTGAGCCTCCATACTCAAAACCCTTGATCCTTGATCCTTATCACCAACCAATAGCTTTGCTGGTTGAAGAAGAATTTTACTAATTGAATTCTTGAGTGTGTTACACCACTCCTGATCCTTTTATCAAACCATACTGGTCCCAATCATCCTTTGATTATCTTTCTTGACCCAGTCACATTTGACTGAAGAGGTTTTATTAAGCTTAAAACCTGGGGTGTTAAACCTCCCTTCACTTCTTTTGAAGTTGAATTCCGCCATGCTACTCTTGAGTCCCTTGAGAAGTGTTGGGTTATTCTTGTTTGAATCAGTTATTGTTTTCCTTCTAGAGCTTCTTCAAACAATTAGCTTTGTCTTGTGCAGCCACCCACAGTTATCTGGTGCCCTTCAAGCGCTTGATTGCGGAGAGTTGGGCAGGTTCATTGAGAACCTGGAGGTTGTTTGGGATTGAGTTGATCTTTCCTAAGCTCCTGCTGACAACCAGAGCTATTAGCTTGTGGGCATTGTCACTCACAATTGCCTTGTCTTGTTGAACTCTGAACAATTCTTGACTCCTTCTATTCAATTTTTCCCCTACATCATCTTGCCTCAGATAGTGTTGTCTCCCAGCTACTGACTACTATAATCTTTATCCTCTTACATTTTATTCCCCGTTTACCAGGTTCTGGACTTTGATCTTGGTTACATTTAAATATTTTTGTAACACTCAGGAGGGCAGCCTAAAAAAGCACCTATCCCCTCCACAGAACTGCCAACGCCCTGCGCCGCTTGGAGTCTTACACCGTTGACTTGGGGGGAGTGTGGTGGACCAGGATCAAGAGTTATGCCTCTAGACTCAAGGTAGGTTTTCAAAGGTTACTTTAGATATTCTCCTCCATTGTTGTTACAAAATGAAGTGATTTGAGGTTGATAGTGATTTTTGAAGAAAGGAACAAAAAATTTTGTGCATTGAAAAACATCCAATTTGTTCTTGATGGGGTACGCAGAGAGAGCTTTAGAGAAGTTGTCAATAAAGGTAACTAAGTAGTTGTACCCCTCACGAGATGTGGTATCAAAACTGCAGACATTGGAGTGTATTATTTGTCCTGGTCTTGTTGACCTATAGCTGAGGCAAGTGTGGAAGGGGGTTCAAGTCATTTTTGATTCAATGCAGATGGGACATTGCTGGACCTCAAGATTTTTTGACAGCAGCGGTGAGATTTTCTGCAACTTCAGCAGCTTCTTGAGAGACTTGAGATTCAAATGGGAGAGTCTGCTATGTTAGCCAAAAAGACTATTGTCAGGTGAGTGTGGAACAGTTGCCGACATAGAATTGTGGCCACTCACATCTTGTCTTGGAAGGTAGAACAAGTTTCTGTTTTGATAACCCAATTGGAGAGGCAAGTTGGTCAGATCTTTGGTGTTCTTTTCAAAGGTGTCGCACCCATCTTTGGAGAACACAACAATGAACCCTGAGTCACAAATACTTGAGACGGACAGGAGGGGTTTGTTCAGTTTAGGCACCACAAGAGATTTGAGTTGACAAAAAGGGAGACTGAGGGAACCTTCCAAGACAGAAGTGATGGTTGAGCCATTGGCAAGGCAAATGGGTGTGAGGTTTGTCTTCCTGTTGAAGAACTGGTACTTGTAAGGGGTCATCAAAACAGAGCAGCCGGAGTCCAGGTTGAAATCTCTCTTCAGATTGACGGTTGAGTCAGTGAGATTGAAGGTAGTAGAGCCGGAATGCACAATGATTTGTGAGTCAGAAAAATTGTCTGACTCATCCTCTTCTGATTTGTTTTTGACGACTGCCTTGCTTGCATTCACGTTTGATGGTTTGGGTCTTTTTCCTCTGTCGTTGGGCCTCTTTTTGGATTGTTTGATTATTCAAAGTA
The DNA here is from genome assembly GCA_025617555.3 of Puccinia polysora. NCBI lineage: Eukaryota > Fungi > Basidiomycota > Pucciniomycetes > Pucciniales > Pucciniaceae > Puccinia > Puccinia polysora. The sequence continues at coordinate 33,016,696 of CM062615.1, forward strand.
CTTCTGGAAATCTTGAGAAGGAGTGTCCTTTGGTCTTGCAATTGGTGCAATAATAGATTCTGGCGTATTTGTTTGATTTCTGATCAGATTTCTTCTTCAACGGCGCTTTTGTTCCAAATTTAGCGTTGGATGAATGTACTGTTTCATCTTCAATTTGAGTTTGTCTCCTTAGATGTTCTTGTTTCAGTGCAGTGATTATTTTGCACAATGGAACCAATTCTTTGTTCATCATACTGGATACACATCTGAGCCAATTGTCTGGCAGAGAAAGAAGAATTGCCATTGATTGGAGATTGTCTGCCGTTAGAGGGTTTTCAGGATTAATTAGGGAACCAAGCTTCTCTCCATAGGACACTATTTCTGTGAGTTGAGTGGGCATATCCTTGTTGTTCAGCTTTGTGAGGAGCAGTTTCCTGAGCCAATACATTCTTCAACCCAACAAGCTGTCCTGGTGGGCTTCTTTCAGAGAGTTCCACATTCCCAGCGCGCTTTCTTTGTGCTTTTGAATGTATTGGAAATTTGCTGGGGGGATAGACCTAGAGATAACAGAACATACGGCCAGATTGTCTTGCAACAGAGTTTCTGGATTGGTTTTTGTCAATTTGTTGCTGAGCAGGTAGCTTACTCCTGAAGCTCTGAAGTGAATACGTAGAATCATTGCCCAATCAAGATAGTTGGAGTCCAAGCCTGGCAAGTTCAGAGGAATAATCAATGGAGTCTTCAGAATGGGTTGGCAGGATTGAGATTCTTCCATAGTGGTCAAGAGTATGGATTTTGATCAAAAAAAAAATTATTGAACCTAGAATGAGTTGGATCCTTCTTGGAATATGTTGAATCTGGATTGCAGTGATTAACGCTCTGGGCTCATAACCTGTTGAGCTCACTGAGGATACGCAGAGGTGAGAGCAAAAAGAAGGATTAGAATTCATACTATGCAGTCACAGAAATATATATATAGATAGAGTGAAACACAGAAAACATAGGAAAAAACAGAAAAGAAAACCAAGCTTACCTGAGGATACACAGAGGTGAGAGCAAAAAGAAGGATGAGAGAAAAATCCTTCAGTCTGACTCAACCTCTGTCCTCAGGTAGTAGTGGACAAGTGAGTGTCACAGATAGTGTGACCTAAATGGTGACAGTGTAAGGTGCGCGTGAGTGATAGACATAATGTGAAAGAGCACAAGAGTGTAAGTGAGACAGATGTGTGAAGCACACATTTACATGAGCATGTCTGATGGTTGAGTAATATGGAAACTGATATGAGAGATAAGTAAAAGGAGAAAAAGAAAAGTAGAAAGAAAGAAAGAAAACAGAAACAGAGTGGTTGAGAGAAAAAAAAGAAACCATTCAGATAGTGTCAGGTAGGAGTATTCCAACAATATCTTCAGCACAGTTGGTAAAGGCAGCACTCTATAATGAGTCTCAGTCTGTCAGCTTGCTACTATTGCAGAGCAAGATATAAAAGTAACAGAAATAACCTAAAAATAATAATAATAAGATTAAACTGAGAAGGAGTAGGAAAACCAGAAATATTATGGCAAAAATGGATTTTCCACCCAAAATTAGGTAGGGTCACTCACTGACCCCACCCTTGAAATCCAACTCCTTATATTTTTGAATAATTAAGGAAAGAAAGACCAAAATACCACGGCAACAATATCGAACTTTTTGGCCAATTAAATATTTCACATGTATTGTCATGTATAGGTTTCACACCTAAAATTCAGTCAGAATTGAGGTGTTGTGTATATTTTAGGAGTTACAGACAGAAATGTGTTCTGTCACAATTCCTGCACACAGACGCGGCAGCCAATACACCCACGTGTGGCTGAACTACAGCACTGTCACCCTTTCAAAGCCGTGTACGCAGCCCTTGGCCTCTGAAAAGTACACAGCCGCGGGACCACGGGTTGAAAAAGTGACAGGCCGCCTGAGAAACCTAGGTACCGGGTAAACATGCTACAACCTACACGGGAACATTCCACATATGTAATAAATGTTCCCGTGGATAGTGAAGAGTTAAAGAACGGCTATGATGCCATGGAGAGATGAACGGATGGTTGTAGGCTATTGAGGAGTCTAATGAGGAGTAATAATGAGGCTACAAGAGCCAGGGAAAAGGGAAAATACTTGTATAGTCAAGTGTAACTGATCCGATGAGGAGGAAGGGACACTCCGGTTTTGATAACTGGTGATCAGATGAGTTTCATTCATGGTCAAAGGGTAGGACCAGTATTTATGGAAAACTAGAGAACCCCAAAGGGGGCCTAAGGCAGCAGGGTTAAAGACAACTAGAGAGCCCCCAGAGGGGGGCCTGAGACAATAATAATAGAATTATGGAAATAGTAAGATAGAAATAAAGCTGACTAAATTTGTCAGTTACAAAATATGAACATAAAAAGACAACACACCACCTTAACTGACAAATTTAGGAACCAATTTGAGACCAATCAACATTTCAGAGATTCATGAGAATTGAGAAGAGAATATGAGAATGAGAGATATGAGATTTGAGAAAGGATGACAAGACACCACCTTGTCAGCATATGAGATGGGGAAAGAAAGCCTATTTTAAGAGGAGCAACAAGGACCTCAGGCATAGTTGCCTAGCATGATATGGGAGGATAATATTACTATTTTGAGAGGAGCAACAAGGACCTCAGGCATAGCTGCCTAGCATGATGGGGAAGATGATATGATGATAATGATGATAGATGAGGGTAATGGTAATGGAATGGTGATGGTGATGGTGATGGTATGGTGATGGTGATGGTAATTGTGATGGTGATGGAGTTGATTGGTGACAGTTGTTGAATGATGGTGGGTGATAGTGTGGAATATGAATGAATGTGATTGTAATAATGAAAGAGGGTGGAGAATAGGAATATATAAGATAGTATTGAACAAAAAGGAGGGAAGGATTCCAACACACCGGCCTGTTCAATACTAGATGAAAAGGAATTTTGATGTGTTGTTGGAGTTGAATTGAATGTTGTTGAAGGTTAAGTTGAGAGTTGGTTGTTGATATGGTTGATGGATGATGGGGATTGGAGTGAGTTGTTGAAGGATTTGTAGATGGAGGAGAACAAGCAAGCAGGAATGTAGGATGCAATGTTGGAGATGGGGTGAAGGCGCGATGTGGGGATGAGAAGTGACCCAGCAATATTGAGAGGTGGAAGAGCAAGGTTGCGAGGGAGAATGTGTGATGATGAGCGGGGATGGCGAGTGAAGCAGTAGGAGAAGTTGCAGATGAAGCGCGACCAAGGTTGCGGATGTTGATGGATGCAAGATCGCGCAAGATGTCGGAGGTGAGTAGCAAAAGGGAGGTGATCAAAGTTGCAAGCACGGTTAAGTGAGTGAGCGAGCAAAGGCAGAGGTGAGCGGCAATCAAGGTCGCCATTGAGGTAGCGAGAGAAGCGGTGGAAAGGCAAGGGAAAGTGAGCAAGCAAAGTCGCAATCGTGGAGGAGAGGAGAGAGGAAAGAGCGCACAAGACCTCGGAGGTGAGTAGGATGATGTTGGAGAGGGTATGAGGAAAAGAGAGCAAGCAAGGTGAATGAGCAGGTAGACTAATGACGATTGATTCGGAAGAGTCGATTGGGATTGATAGTCAAGGAGCGTTTCTCAAGCTTGTCTAACTGTAAATTTGAATTGGCTTGGATGATGAAGAGAGGCAAACAAGGTCGCGGCCAAGACGCCAATAGGAAAGCAAGGGCAACTAGGGTTGAGCTGAGAGGTGATCAAAGTCGCCATCAAGGCAGCAAGAACAAGAAGGAGGTAGCAAGGGAAGAGAGTGTGAACAATGTTGCAGATGGAGGAGGAAGCGAAGAGAAAAAAAAGGAATTGTGATTGAGATTGAGGAGGATGTGAGCCGGGGAGGATCTGATGGAGTTGTGGGCAAGGTTGCGGATGGTAGCAGGATTGAAGGCCGGACAGCCAGGTTGTAAGGTTGGAGAGCGAGGTTGCAGATGGTGAAAAGCTGAGAGGCGACCAATGTTGTAAGCAAGATTGCCATCGAGGTAGAGGATGAGAGGAAGAGAAAGTTGAGGGATGGGAGGATGAATGAAGCCAATGAGGGGTCTTTGGAGCTTGAGAGAGCAATAGCGGAGGATGATGGGGTTGGATGAGGAGAAGCTGGAGTGGTGATGGAGGGAATTTGAGCAAGCGGTGGAGGGGAAGCGGGAGTGAGAAGATGAGAGGAAGCGGGATGATAATGGAGACCGAGTAAACTGGGTCGGAAAAAGATGAGGACAAGATCCGATCAAATGGGGGCGAGCGCGATGGTTTGAATGTTGGAGCAGGTATTGAGGGAGAGAGGATGACGGCCAAGTTTGCGACAAAGGAAGACGCGTAGAGAAGCAATAGACCAAATCGGGCGCAAATTGGCAAAGGATCGAATAAGCGCAAATTGTCTGAGGGGGCATTGATGCAAATGAGAGATGGACAAGGGAATCGGCCAAGATGGAGCTGAGATGGCTTTGGTGCTTGGACGTGATCGACCAAGCAACTTTGCAATTGATAGGAATGACAAGCTAAGGTAATGGAGAAAGCAATGGTCACGGGATTGCGAATAGAACAGGATGACCGAAAGGATGCGAGATCACAATTTTGATGGATTGGAACTAGGCAGCCAGAGCGATTGGGTGAAGATGGTCAATATTGCTTGTGATGAGATTAGAGGGGAGACAACAAGAAGGGAGGATTGAGATAGCCAAAAGACAAGCAGGTGCTAGATTAAAGAAATGCTGAGAGCGCTAAATTGATCGATCAAACTGATGGCAGGAGATGGTCAAATGTGAGCGATTTTGCTGTTTTTGGGAACAACCAAGGTGGTAGCTGAATCGTAGTGGGATTGGATGGCGACAGAGATTAATAGATGAGGCAATGAAGCAACTGGGATCAAGTTTGCAGCACATTTTCAAGATGGCAGCAACAGAGATGACTATGTCAAGAGCGCAATAGAAATAGGCAGGTAAGGATGGCTAAGATCCCAGAAGGATGAAGAGAGGATGACTGAAAGGGTGCCGGGTCAAGGTAGGAGATAAGAGAGATTGGTTGTAAAGGGTTTGGGGAATAGGGATGGTTGAAGATGATGGTGGACAAGATTGTAGAGTTGCTGACAAGGGTCAAGTCTGATGAGGGTGTAAGCTTTGATGGCCAACCAGGAAAAAGCTAGATCAAGGGATGGATGATTGGAGTGGACGAGCAAGGATTTGATGGAGAGTTGAGGTGAGAGATGAGGCCGGGCCAATGACAAGGGTTGAGAAGATGAGGTTGGAAGGATCTGGGTGGATTGAGAGTTTGATGATGATGAATGATGATGTTTGTCAAAGCGGACAAGAGGGATGGAATGGGATGGTTGTAGTAAGGCAACCAGTGGGAACAATGAAGTCAACTGGATAGCTTTAGCGGGATGAGATTTGGCTTTTAACCGTGAAGAGTTAAAGAACGGCTATGATGCCATGGAGAGATGAACGGATGGTTGTAGGCTATTGAGGAGTCTAATGAGGAGTAATAATGAGGCTACAAGAGCCAGGGAAAAGGGAAAATACTTGTATAGTCAAGTGTAACTGATCCAATGAGGAGGAAGGGACACTCCGGTTTTGATAACTGGTGATCAGATGAGTTTCATTCATGGTCCAAGGGTAGGACCAGTATTTATGGACAACTAGAGAACCCCAAAGGGGGCCTAAGGCAGCAGGGTTAAAGACAACTAGAGAGCCCCCAGAGGGGGGCCTGAGACAATAATAATAGAATAATGGAAATAGTAAGATAGAAATAAAGCTGACTAAATTTGTCAGTTACAAAATATGAACATAAAAAGACAACAGATAGTAGATAGTCTAAAGATACATATATAAACTTATATAAAAAGGCCTAAAAAACCTTTATACATATTTTTTATTAAATATAATTCAAAGTACCAAAAATGTCAAAAATAAGATAATGAATACTTCTAAAAATATATTAAAATACTTTAATATACTATTATGAGAATTTAAAGACATCAATTTTTTTGTGACATACTAAGAAAACTAATGATGTAAAAATATTACATGAATACCCATGACTTATATTTTTAAGTAATTGTTTTAGTAAATCAACTGAAATTCAAAAATAAGCAGTAAAATCAATATCATGACTTTACTCCAATTATTTAATACAAAATGAGAACTAACCTGACATCAGAATATCCGTAGGAATGTCTATTAAAACAATTATTTACTTAATGGGAAAATTTACTAAGGATAATTAATTAAATATAAAATAAAATAGAAAAAAAATTGTTATTCACACGTCTAAACATCAATTATAAAGTAGAATAATTCCCATACCCTGATGAATTGGATGCTACCCGTGCTACAAACCAAGAAAACGTGACAGGCTGCCACTAGTTACCCTTCTAGCCTCAGTTTCTGTCCCTTTGAGCCCCTGTAACCCTCAGAAGCACAATATTGGGACTCAAAAAGCTATAAATAAAGAGCTCTTTTGAGAATATTGATACCAAGGGACCCAGTTATATTTACATCCGGAAACTGTGCCAAGGTAATCAAATACTTATAAGAGATAAGTAAGTGATTTATAGCTTTAGTCTGATTAATAATATCCATCCCCAACCCTTTTTATCAATCTAAACTGCTGAACAACCTTATAACCCCAGTAAACAGGTTTAACCCATCAGTGCATGTCCCAAACAGGTACCCAAAGGATATAATAATATACCAGTGAGTCATATTATCCTTTCTCTGTCGTAGCAGCTTTTTTACAAAGCCCTGACACTCCACTGTGTATTTTATATACATATTATCTTTGGGCAATATATCCTTTAAGAATATAAATTAAAGGTTCCAAAGTAACCAGGCCAATGTGTTTTCATACTAAATTCCCTGAAGAGAGGTGTTAAAGATCCACAATATAATTGTGGCCCCTCTATAAAAATATTGAATAATCAATTTATTTACATTGATTTATAACAATAAACCATATCCAAACCAATTAACCTTGCAATAAGCTTTATCCAAATATTTTACTGATTTTTGCTGCATTTATTGAGTAATATATTTATTATTTATTCTATCACCTCTGGTAGCTAAAGGATAGCAAGGATCTTGGAATCCAGGAGGCTGACACAGTCTATCTGATATTGTGGGTTTGACTCCTGCAAGACCCATTGTCCTTGTTGCAGTCTCAAAAGGTTATGATCCCAGGGCCTACCTGAGCATATACTTGTTTACTTAAGAGACTTCAATAAGATGTGAATGCTATCTTTAAGACCATGATCCCCTGTAAACCTACATGTCATGACTGACCCTGGCGTGCAAGGGGCTGAGGGCAAGGCAAAAATGCTCACAGAACTCAGGATAGAGATAAGGAGATGGATTGCATATGAAGATGAGATGTAGAGTAAGGACAATGATAAGAAGAAAAACCCAGGAGTAAGTCTCTGAAGGATATTGATAAGGGAATCCTGTAAGAGTAACACCAGAGGGATAGGTGAGATCAATAAGGTAGGCTGGTTGGCTTTTCTTGTGCTGAGATGAAACCTATTGGATGAAGGACTAACCAATGAGAAGTATTATAGTAATTTCTTGAGGGGAATTAGTCCCGTAGGAGAAGAGAGGCCAGTCTATGTGAGGACTGAGAGTAGGCCTTGAGGATGGATGACTGGTGCTGGAGCTGAACTTTCCAATGGTATTAAATGTTGACAAATTGGACTTGAGGCAGTGGTTTGACTGATTGGTTAATGGGCCTGTCCAGGAAGGTGATGTACTGAACTGGAGTATGGGCTGTCCATCCAGGAGTATGTACTATGGGTTTATAGTATGTAATCATCACACCAGATAAAGTTGAAGGAGAGGGAGGATGCACCAAGCCATATAGAGGTGGATGGAATGCCTGGGAGATTGACTGAGGGCTGCAGGGTATGCAGGAGTTGACTTCAGGAGGTAGGGTCAGTGAGTGACCCTACCTAATTTTGGGTGGAGAATCAATTTTTGCAATAATATTTATTGTTTTCCTTCTCCTTCTTAGTTTAATTTTATTATTATTATTTTTATGTTATTTCTGTTACTTTTGCAGCTTGCTCTGCAATAGTAGCAAGCTGACATACTATGTCTTATTGGTTATTCTCTTCCAATAGGTGTAATCTCAGCACAAGAAAGCCATCCAGCCAAGCTAACACACATCACCTATCCCTTTGGTGTTACTTTTATAAGATTCAGTCATCAGTCTTCCTTCAGAGCCTTAATCCTGGATTCCTCTCATCCTTTTCCTCCTTAATCCTATTCATTACTGTACCTATCTTTGTTATTGAAATCAATCTAATCTATCTATCCTGAGTTCTGTGAGCAATAGTTCCCATGCCCTCAGACCCTTGTATGACAGGGGCAGTTGTGACAGAATACTTACCAACTCAGATGAAACTGATACCATAGGGACAATAAAGGTTGACTTTTCCAATTCAGAAAGGTTAGGAATTATTAAAATATTGATTTCCACCATTCAAGACTATCAAATTTATCCTCATCCAAATTATCTGGGTAATCATATCCAATGAGTGGCCTTTGGAGGTATAGTTCCAGTTCAGCTTTTAAAAAAATAGCCTTGATTTTTTAAGTGGAGGATACCACAAACTTGTGTAAGTATGCTAGAAAGATCTGGCTGGGTTTATTTTTAGAATCTGATGTGTTTGACTTTATTTTTTTTTGAAGCTTTTTTTGTTACTCTTGACATGTTGTTAGACATGAAATTATTGTAGAGGTTTTATATTGCATCATGAATTGATGGTATTTCATACTAAGCTTTAAACATGGTTAAATGTTTTTTGAGTCAGAAATCTAAATAATTCATCATGTAACAAGGATCTAATACTAAGTAAATTGAAAGAAATTGAGACCTCCCATCCCAATCATTATTCAATGTTGTTGACATGGGTTTGAAAATTTCATTTATGTGCTCATTTTAAAATATATTTATCAATTCTTTCTTGATTTCTAATTCAATATATTTTATCAAAATTTAAATAATTTGGAGGTTGGGTTTGTTTTACCACATAGCTTGGTTGTAACAATGTCAAATGTATTCAAGAAATCCTTCATTATATTAAAAGTTCCATCCAGTCTGCTTCAGTTTGCCAATTGGAATATTTTGAATCAATCATTGAAAAATTCTGGAATGCTGAATTGAATTATAATGCAGATCAAAGAATCTTATAGCAGGAGTTCCAGAATTTTGGAACATCAGGCAAGAGCCTCTTCTTGAAAGGAATATTTAATAATTCTACTATTCCATCAAATTTTTGTTTACATTTTTGGCTTGCTTTGAATTACTTGGTAATTATTCTAAGCAGGTTCATACCATCTACATTTATCTTCATTTTATCCTTACCACCCAATTTATAACACAGGCTGCACCACTAATATTAAAATATTTGCCTTGAATGAGAATTTAATTTTTGGTTGCTCCAACAACATTTCCTTGAGGCAAGAATTATCAAAATGATTGAAACTGGCATTATCCAATGTAATTAAAGATACCTGAATAAAGAAAAATCAACAAAATACTCAGAGAAATATCATTGAGGCAATAAAAAATCAAAATAATTATTAAAGTAAAATTATCTAACCTTATCAATAATTTTTAATGCCTGCATTGTTTGAATAAGTCTTTCAAAAATGGCTGACCCACTATGGGGGGAAGAAAGCTGCCTAAATCCAATTATATATTTTACAATATTCCACTCCTAATTGATTTAATGGTAAGTGAAAACCATGTAACCATCATTTTGAGATGATGTCTAAAGATCAGTACTCAAAGCCAAAGCTGAAATATTTTTGATCTTTTGTTGAATTTCTCATTTGAGGTTTTCATAAATTTCCATGCAATTTCTTTTCAATTTAGTTCTGTCAGGAAGTCTCCTGATTTCAAGGCTAGTGTTTTTTTTTTTTTGCATCAAAAAATACTAGAGCAACAAGACTCCAGGCCCTAGGGTGGAAGCAGAGGTGGCAGACCACCGCCTCCTCCCACCCCAACATGCACCACTCACTATATGGTGCAAGGTACCCAACATGATGACTTGTTGGAGTCATCAATGCCCTTCAAAGGCTTCAGGCCTCAACTTATGAAAATAAAACAATGCAAGAAAAGGAAAAAGGGGGTACTCATGGGTCAACCCACCATCTAAGAGAACCAACCAAACCCATACCGGCACCCACGGCAGCTTGAGGTGGGTTGGGTCAACAAAAGGTTTTTCTGAAGCCCCTCTACCCAAACCCGGATAGATACCCACTGGGTCCCGGTATTCCACGGGTTGGCCCGACCCATGAACACCCTGCACCGTGGCTGCCTGGCCACTAAGCTACAACAACAATGTGCAGGTTATGAACTCTAGCACTTTTTTTTTTTAATTGGAGGCAGCCACACTACCACTCCCCTCTGTTGTGATGTACACCTTGCACCAAGCGGTTATAGCTCACACAACACCCAAGCAGGCAAAGATTTGGAGTTTTGCCCGCGCTGACGATATGCATATGCAATGCCTTCCCCGTGAGAATCTCAAGTCGTTGGCTCCCGCGACTATTGTTGGCTTCCGCAACTATTGTTGGCTCCCGTGACTATTGTCAGCTAGCGTGACTATTGTCACCCAACCAGCTGGGTCCAAAACTCCATCCTTGACTGGCCTGCAACCTCCTTTGCCACCTTCAAGATGGATCTCAAACTCTGTAAATGTGCCAAATGCTTGACTCACAAGTATCACAACAAAGAGAACAAACTCCAATGTGGACTCTGGGTCCACCCCTCCACCCAATGCAAACATTGGTCAGCCCCCTTATCTGCCAATGTTAGTGCAACTACCCTGGCCCACCTGGTTACAGAATTATCTCTTGATCTACCAGCACCATCATCAAGCAAACCTTTAGATCCACCCACAGAAATTGAGGGAAATGAAGTGGATGCCCAAAATTCTCCATGGGAATTCATGTGTTTGTTTCTGTCTTTCATTGCAACTCCCGCTTATTCAAAACTGATTTACTTTTTTCTTTTTTGGCAGGCTTGATATCCTACTTTATTGTTTGGCTAAACCTGGTGTGTGGTTTTAGCCAATATCAGTGTGGTACTTCTCGTAAATTTCTCTTGAAAGTCATCCAAGCCGGTTGTGAAAATGCTGATTATGAGAAGTTTGAGAATGAAATTCCCAAGGATGTCCAAACAATTGCAAAGCAGCTCAATCTTTCACCTCAGTTGGATTGATACATCTGCTGTCCCAGGTGCTTTTCACTATATTCTGTTGGTAGTGCCCCAGAATTATACACGTATCAAAGGACCCCAAAAGTCAAGACTTGCAATGAATAATTGTTCAAATCCCCGGTCAAGTCACCTTTGGCCCCTAACTTAACCATTTCCTATCAACATCATTCCCTCAAATCCTCTGTGATTCAAAAAGTCAAACCCCGTATGACCTACTCTCTCCAAAAATTTTAAAACTGGCTCACATGGTTCATCAACTCACCCGGTGTCAAAGAGGAAATACTTAAATGGCGTTATTGGCTGATCTCACAGGACCCTTAAATTGTTATTGATATCCAAAAATTGCAGGCCTGGAAAAGTTTTTCGCAGCCCACAAGAAGAACACAAAACAACTTACCAATTACCTTTAGCCTGTATGTGGATTGGTTTAATCCGTTTGGAAATAAGCTCTCTGGACAGCAAGCATCCATGGGAATTATGCTTCTCACATGTCTTGATTTACCGCCAACACTTAGGCACAAAACTCACAACTTTTACCTTGCGGCCATTTTACCTGCCCCCTCCAAACCTGACACCACAACAATCTTGAATCTTTTGGCACCTGTCATTGACAAAGTCCTATCTCTGAATGGGGGGGAAAGGTTTGTAACTCCAAGTTTCCCCCACGGTTGCACAATATCCGTACATCTTGGTGCAATCATTGGGGATGTGGTTGCTGTACACAAGATTTCTGGCCATGCTTCTCACTTGGCACAAATGTTCTGTTCATGGTGCCATTGCACCAAAGAAGAAGTGTCAAAAATGCAGATTGGTCGGGCCCAGAACTCTTGGGAATCATGAGCTTTTTCGCATCATTGGAAGCAACTCAGGACATTGAATGATCAAGCAGCATTCATCAAAAGGCATGGGACTCGATGGTCTGAACTTTTACAACTTCCTTATTGGAACCCCATCAAGAATGTATCACTTGGGGTAATGCACAACTGGTTTGAGGGGGTTCTGAGGCACCACTGGGGCAAGCGATGGGGATTTCACCAAGAACCAACCTCTGCCAACAATGATTCTAAAGAAACTAGCAAAACCAGAAATCATTAATACCCAAGCCACCTGGAGAAAACAAATGTTACTGCATATTTGGAAGGCAGTTGAGGAAATTGTAGTCCCCCGAGGTGTTTCCCACCTTCCCAAGAACTTAGGAAGCGCTGGCCATGGAAAGCTTAAATCAAGTGAATGGCATGCACTCTATGCCTTCCACTTGCCAATGGCTCTTCTTGACTTCATGGTGAGCTCAGCTGAAGAGATGGACACAAGCTCAATGGCCTTTCAACATCTCATCAAATTTTCAAGTCTTGTTGTATGCACAATTACTCTGACAAAGAAGCACATGGATGTCCACAATCCTCAACGGTTTTCTGAGGCTTATCAACTTTATACGGATACATTGGCAAATCTCTTCAGATATGATTGGATTAACTCCAATCACCACTACAGTCTCCACATACCTCAACAAATGAAAAGGTGGGGTCTGCTGATGGCAATTTCTGAGTTTGCCGGTGAGCAAGTTAATGGATTACTCCAATCAATTCAGAAAAATGGGAGAATGGGTAAGCCGCTAGGTACTAATATGATTACCACACCGCTGATCACTATTCTTTGCACAGGTGAAATTGAGGAGACTGTCATGCGTAAATTTTGTCAGAACCAGCAATTCAAGCCAGTTTTGAAGGATTTTGAGTTCCAATCAACTGGAGATCAAGCAGCACCAACTTCTCCAAAAAAGCAACTGGTGGGGATAAGCATTGAGTTCTATGATGCTTTACTGAAAGAGGTTCAAAAGTTGAAACCAATGGTAAGGGACTATCAACACATTCCCCATCCAGCAAACTCAACGGTTCTCACCAAGTATGCAACGGAACATCAATTGTTTGAGAACTCAAAAGGTTTGTTTTTTGGAAATTCCCCACCTAACAACTGTGTGAAGTATGTCCGCAATGGTGAAGAGCACTTTGGTTTGGTTTTGGCAGTGTACACCATAGAGGAATATGGATTGGAGAAGATGACCTGGGTGTTGGTGAAAGGCATGGATAATGCCTTGAAGTTACCGGATATCCGCCCAAACAACAGCTTCTTGGGGGTCATTGGAGACCTTTCTGTGGCACTGGGGACCACTGGGAACCTTCATAACTTATGTTTGCCTGATGAGGTGACCAACCTTGTAGGATACCAACATCTCCCTGCCTGGTCAATGGACAGTATCACCCCCCTGATACTCTTGAATCCTGTTCCACATGATGTGTACTTTCCGGTTAATTTTACATGATCAATGTTTTCTCTTTTTTTCTTTTCTCTTGTGGTTTAGCTTGTAAACAGATGTGTGTTCAAACTTTCAACAAATATTTGCAATACTCCTTTCTGAAACAGGTGTTTCCTCTGAAAAAAATCCGCTTGCTGCTCAATTTTTACATTTGTGCACTCAAGACACATGTTTTCTAAGACATTTTTCATCAAAATAAATTTCTCAAACGCCTCAAACCAACTTCCCAATCAGATAAGTGGAATTCCAAGCAATTTCAGGTAATTCATTTCCAAGCATAAAGACACAGTAAGATCCTCTAATATCAGAGTACAATACACAGATCCCAGACAGTTCATGTGAGCAGGATATATGAGAGGAGAGCGCACAATTTTTTCTTGGTATAGGCCACTGAATTAATTGAACACAAGCAGAAGCAAGAAAAAGAAACATTTTCAAGACCAGACCCTGCCTTCCTCATCAATCATCATTTGATAGCGCCTATCACAATTTTCTTCTTCCTCTTCTTCATTCACAAGATCCTCATATTGCATATCATACTGGCCGCCATTGCTTCCCTCGCCATCTTCATTTTGATCCACAAATTGGTGATCACTTTCATTGGAAGAGCTTCCTCCCAATTCATTGCCTGAAGTATCTTCCAAACCAACCTCCTCCCCATCATAGCTTTTGTTGTTGCTGTCACTGGATTCATCCCCATTTTCCAAGGATGCTTCCTTGATCTCATGTGAAAGGTCATATGGGGCCGTAAGCTTATCCCAAAACTTCTCAGTAAAATTTTTATCAGACAAAGCTTCATTGGGATCCTTCTTACCCAACAAAGATTTTTGAGCATCTGGCAGGAAAGACACCTGCCATATGTCAGCATATTTTTGCTTTTGTTTGGGCAACAGTTCATTGAACCAATTGGGATCAAAGTAATCTATTGGCAGATTCTTTGGAGGTTGGGAGAATATTGAAATTTGGGGGGTGCTTGGAGTGCATCAAGTGCAACGTTGATCCCTTTTACCATTCATCAAGTTGTCCTGCTCAATTCTAGAATCAAGGCGACGAAAGAACTTTGTAGCGTTCTTGGATCTCCCGGGTAGAGTCTTGATGATGTAGCATTTCTTCTTAGCCAAATACTCATCATTGCTATGGGCGTTTTCTTCAGATAGGACCTTGATGTATCTTTTTGGAAGATTAAGCCTTTTGGAAAATGCCAATCAACTTTCACAGAGCTGGTGAGATGAAACAAATAAGCATCCAGGCCTGGGAAAGTGATAAATTGTATGCACCCTGCCTCTGGCCTTGTGTATAGCTTGTCTTTCAAGATCCCTTTGATAGTTGCCATCCTCTTTGAGCTCGCAAATAAATTTCTGGGCTTGATGAAAGTGGACCTAATGGTTGTAGGCCTGAGTAAGGAGCCCAATTTGATCAATTTAACGCTGATTGCAGCTCATAAATTTGTATGCACCAAGGACAACAACTTGACAAAAGGTCTTGATGGCGGAAACACGGCATGCCTTGTTGTACAATGAATCTGGGGCATTGTTCAGGTTGGGTGCCCATTGACATATACCAAGCCAAGCAAGGGTGGCTTGAATATATAAAATGAAAAAATGTTCAACATTCACAATACCTTTTCCAATTTTAATTTGACTGGAGCGCATGTTACAGATGGATTTGATTTAAGTGGCACTGATTAACTGAGGTGCAGCTTCATTGTTTGCGGCATCCTCAACTTCAGTGACTAAGGTGAACCAACTGTAGAACTCCTTGAGGCTATCAGGACAGGGGGCTTGAGGAACAGCCTTTTTGTGAACAAGGCCCCAAAGGATCTTTACATGAACATACAAAGAATCCTACACCATCACAGATTTGAGTCAGCTTTGAAAGGTGACAGTGAGTAGAAAAGACTGGACACACCCTTGTCTTTAAAAATGTTTTGGGTACATTTTTCATAGTCATTTGATGGATACCACAAGCAGTAGGAGAAAAATCTGGTGGTGCTGATGAGTGTTGGATATTGTCTCTTCCAGGGGTATCTTTACTTGATGGTTTCTGTTGGCTGCTTTTTCCCAATGGTGGGATGGTTTTGCTGGAATGCATCTGGGAGGGGCAAATGCCCTTGGCTTTCAATTTGGCACCCTTGGAAAGTCAACAAGATTTGATAGGAGTAGGGACAGTCTTGGATGAAGGCCGGACTGGAGCAGATTTCCAAGGCTTGGCCTTACTACCACCACTGACCTCAAGGTTTGTGGCCTTCTGAGAAAGCTGTGTAATCACTTCATCCTTGGCTGCAAGTTTAGCTTGAAGGTCTTGGATTTCTTGACTTGATTGAGCCATGGTGGCCTTGACAGCGGCTTGAATGGTGGCTTGGAGGTCCATTTGGGATGGAAATTTTGGATACAACAAGGGAGAAAGACTATGGATGGAGTACTGAAACGGCGGTGGGGTGGGTGATTGAAGGTTTGACTGAGGTTTGGGGGTATGGGAACTGATGTTCTGAAAGGCTAAAGAGCTGACTGGGGATTGCCTTCAGACAGGGAAAGATTATGTTCACTATCCAACGCTATTCAAGCTAGCTGACGATAGTCACGGGGGCCGACAATAGTCGCGGGAGCCAACAACTTGAGATTCTCACGGGACGCGCGTTGCATATGCATATTGTCAGCGCGGGCAAAACTCCAAATTGTCGCCGGCTTGCGTGTTGTGTCAATGGTTAGAGCATCCCGCATGCAATGGGAAGATGTGGGTTCAACTCCCACTGACTGCGTTACCTTTTTTCCGTCATTACAGGTTATGAGCCCAGCACTGCAGCTGTAGCATCCTGATTCACGCTGAACATCACGCTTAAAAATTGAATAAAAAAACATGACTATGGGGTAAAAAGGGCGCGCCAAATGGGTGCTTGGTGTATGGGGGGGTGTTGTGATGTACACCTTGCACCAAGTGGTTATAGCTCACACCACATGCAAGGCGCTGACGTTTTGACTGCTTCATTGCACGGATGTTGCAGAGGTTGGGCTTATGTAAGCGGCGCGCTCCTGCAGTGTCACCTACACCCACACCTTGTCACCTGAGCCGTGGGAACATCACATGGTGATTTTCCTCAATCAACCATTCTCTGATCAATCAGTCATCACCCAACTCAAAGTCTTGAAGAAAATTGTCCTTATCAACTCATCCACATTCAACTTTTGATTCAACCAGAAAACATGGAATTATGCTTGTGCGCAAAGTGCAAAGAGCACAATCATGTTAATGCAGCCGGCAAGACTTGTCAAGGTGTCTGGGTTCATTCTGGAACACAAAGAAAGCATTGGGCCAAAAATTCAAGTGATGCAACAATTGATATCAAAGCTTCCCTCAAGGATATTTCTCTTATAAATCCTGACCTCACCAATGATCATACCTCTGACAATGAGGAGTTGCACAATATGTAAACTTCCAGTTTTGATCATCCCAAGCATGATGCCTGTGAGTAGTACTTATTTTTTACCATTTGTACCTGCCTTAGCTTACAGAATTGCATTAGGCTGTGTCCTTGTTTTAATTGCTTGGCTTTTTCTCGTATGTGGAATTAGTCAATCAAACTACAGGATTGCTTGCAATTATATCATCTACTTGCTACAATTACAAGCGTGGGTTGATGAAAATTCTTTGGAGAAAGTGCCCCAAGATGTCTGGACCATTACAAAACGCCTAGACTTGAACCCATAACTAGAAATATTAGTTTGCTGCCCAACCTGTTACTCATTATATGACCCGGAAACTGCTCCTTTAGAGTGTTTTTACAAAACTCTACCAACCCTATCCAAATGTGGCCAGAAATTGTTCAAATCAAAATCAGCTTCCAACATGCTTGTCCAAAAAAAATCATTTTGTTGCCCTTGGAATATGCATAATCTTTGGTTCTTTGTACCCTGTTCAAAGTTTGCAACTCAAGCTTTCCCCCCATGGCTTAGATGGTTCCTTGAATTAAATGAGGTTGAGGAAACCATGGATAAATGGGCTCAGAAAGTTGCATCTCATCCCAACAATCACATCTACGATTACCAAAACTCCTTGGCTGCCTGGTACCACTACCAAGATACTCGTTATTAATCAAGCTTGCCAAAAATACCTGATCTGGATTTAGCCTTCACTGTGTTTGTCAATTGGTTCAACCCCTTGGGAAATAAAATCGCGGGAAAACAGATATTGATGGGGGTTATAGAAAATAACTGCCTTAACCTCCCTTTAACCTTGCGATTCCAAAGTAAATATACATTCATTGCTGGGATTGTGCCTGCACCAAATCAGCCCAATATGACCACTATTAGTAATGTCTTACGGCCATTAGTGGAGGAACTGCTTGAACTCAATCATCCTTTCAAAGTACAAACAACTCAATACCCTCATGGTCAAAAGGTCTTGGTTAGATTGGCTGGCGTTATTGGCGATGTTGTGGCTTCACGCAAAGTGCTGGGTTTTGCTTTACATTCAGCCACTCAATTTTGCTCTTGGTGTGAAATTAGTCACAAAGAATCTCAAAGCATGGTCCTTGGGAAAATTCAAGATTATTGAATGGTTCTATCGGTATCCCGACAATGGCATGATAGCCAGACACTCATCGGAAGGAATAAAATACTTGAAAAGTATGGATTGCGCTGGTCTGAACTGAACCGATTACCCTATTGGGACCCTGTCAAAGGTGCAATTCTTGGCATAATGCACAACTGGTACAAGGGGGTCTTGGCGCACCATTTTAAACGTTGTTGGGGTTGGATCATACAAGTAAAAGTCAAGCCAAATCAAATTCCTGTGTCCAGCAACAGCGGTCTCAATACTCAGAATGAGGAAGGGGATATCTGGAGCGATTCCAAGGATGATTCAGAATCCAAAAGCAATAATCCCGTTCCGTTGGATGGGTTTTCCAAGGAAAGAATTAACCAGGTATTTAATAATATCAAAGAGGTTGTTGTCCCCCAAGGGATCACCAGAGTTGCGGGAAATCTTGGTGCCACCAAGGGAGGGAAGTTGAAGGCCAGCAAATGGCAGGTTCTGTTCAGTATCTACTTACCGCTTGCATTTCTCAATGTTGCTTTGGACAATTCTGATCAAAATACCAACACTACCTTGGTTGAAAACTTTGTTGCGCTGGTGTTCTGCACAATCATATTAGATTCAAAATCCTTCAAGATTGAGGACCCTACCACCCTCCAAAACGAGTATCAAATTTATACAAATACATCTAAAAGGTTATGGCCAAAAGCAAGCATTACCCCAAATCATCATTATGCACTTCACCTACCTGAACAGCTCAAGTGGTGGGGCCCTTTGACAGGTGTATCCAAATTTGATGGGGAGAGGATGAATGACTTGTTGCAGCGCATCAAGACAAATGGACTGGCTTGTAAGTACTTAGACTACTCTTATTTGATGTTGAACTTTTACTGACTTGACTGATGACTGAATTGGATCAAAAGATGAAATGGGGAAGACAATACTCACCAAATTTTGCCAGGTGCAACGTTTGGTGGTGCAGCATGGAATGTATGCACACAATAACCCCACTGAAACAAGAGTCCATTTTGCACTGGATCCAGGAACTTACAACAAAATTCTCAAGTTCCTCCAAATTCAAAACAAGCAACTCAGGAATTATTGGGATTTACCGCATCCCTCTGGGGCCAAGGTTCTCAGGGGGTATGCCAAGGACTTACATTTGGTTGAGTATAAGGAAGGTTTGAGGGTAGGATGGTCTGCACCCAACCATCTGGTGAAGTTTGTTGAAAATGGCTGTGTATACTTTGGGCTGGTGAGACATATCTTGCGGATGGCCCATGGGATTGATGGTCATTCCACCATACTAATGATTGAAGTTTTGGAGGAAGTGGCACAATATGACAACTTTGACCTACTCAGGGGTTGGCTTCAACGGATGCATGTTAAGCAAGCCAAGATGCCTACTGGACATAATAAATTTGCAATTCCTCATCAAGTGAGTCCACTGTGTGCATATTTCCAGGTCCCAGCTTGGACCTTTGGGGTATTGGAACCAAGCTATCTCCTTTGCCCAGTTGGCCCCACAAACTGGTCACCCTAACGCCCAATTTTCTCACCTCAGGTTTCTCTTGTTTCTTCTCCTTGTTCCTGTTATCTAAACATGTCAACAAAACTGGCTGTCAAGAATTTTGTTCTTATTTCATGATTGCCACCAATGTATGCCAAATTTTTGAAATAAACAAACAATTTCCCGGGTCCAAATCACAAACTGCTACACCATAACAGGTGCTTGACTGGCCATTTAGGAGACCCATATACGTACAAGGCATACATCCAATATGTGAGAAAAACTATGAGAAAAACTATGAGAGCTGATCACAGGCCAATCTTGTAGCCTCAACATATTTTTCATTGAAGCTCTTCCCATTCACGCGCACTCATACCCCCATGATAGTCGTGGTTGCCCATAATCTCATCTTCATCAAATCCATGCCTATACCCAACAGCATGATCAGCGTTTTTGGCACCTTCTTCCTCATCCTCGTAGTCATCCTCATCCTCATCTTCACCATAGGATTATTCCTCTAAATTGCTGCTCTCACCACAATAGCTTTCATTGTATTGGTCATCTTGATCATCTTCATCTTCATCGCTGCTAGCCTTGATTGCATATGACAGATTGTACTTTTCCGTTTCCGATTCCCAGTATTTTTCTGTGAATCTTTTACTGTTTTTCTTTTCATCAGGATGCTGATTTCCTCGTAGGGATAGGTTTGGATTGGGTAGGAAAGCCATGTTTTGCATGTCAGCAATGATACTTTTTTGAGAAGATGTCAAACCATTGAACCAGTCTACATCATAAAAGTTGATTGGAAGGTTTTTGGGTGCTTTCAACATCTTGCTCATTTTTGCGGTTTTGGGATGACGTCATTTACGGTGTTGGGACCGCTTGCCTTCTACTTGATTGGCTTTGATCATCTCCTCATCTAGACGTCAAAAGAAGATATTTGCGCTATTTGATCAGAAAGGGAGGGTCTTGATGATGTAAACTCCCAGTTTAGGGTGGTACTCATCATTGCTATGAGCATTCACATCCGCTATAATTTTCTGGTATCTCTCAGGTAACTTGCAATCCCAAGCAAACTTGTATTGAGCATCCCAAAGCTGTCAAAAAGATGACCAATCAATATCAGATGCATAATGGAGAACTTAGTGACTTACTGTTTGTCAAGCCTTTTGGATTACTTTGTTCTCTTCATCTTGGTTGTGCTTGCCAGCCTCTTTGTTTTCTTTTTGGTAACGTTGTGCCATTGTGTAATGGACATAGTGGTTGTATGCCATGGTGAGCAATCCAACATCATCGATGTATTTAAGATTGATGTTCATGTATTCATAGGCCCCACCAGCAGAAACTTGCCAAAACGTCTTGATAGCAACCAACCAACAGGCCTTGTTGTACAATGAATCTGGGGCATCATCAAGATCAGGGGCCCAGAGTCAAATCCCAATCCTGCCCATACAGGAATGAACGCGGAGGATGAAAAACTGTTCAACATGAACAATTGCGCAACCTATCTTCTTCCAACCAGCGCAAGCATCTCTGAGGGTGGCAATTTTACTTTTAGCAATCAAGGTGGCAGAGCTGAGATTTTCAATGACATTGGTAATCTCTTGAGCATTGGAAAATCAACGGTTAAATTCAATCAAGGCTTGAGGGTCAGGAGTTGGAGGTACAGCGCGCTATTCAAAGAGACCCCAAAGTATTTTGATATGGATGAATAATGCCTCCTATTGAATATGTTAGCCAAATTATTTGAAAACTTGACAGGTCAAAATTTCACCGGCAAAACTTACCTTGGTTTTAGCAAAACCATCTGGCATTTTGGATAATATCATTTGGTTGGGGTTGCGCTTTGGGGTACTGTTAGGAGTGGGCTTTAGTTTAGGAGGGGTCTTTGGGGGCTTTTTTGAGGATTGAGAGGTCTTCAAAGGTGTTGCCGCTTTCTTTGCTGGATTTTTCTTGCTGGTTTTGGTTGGGCTGGGGATAGAACCTGGGAGGGGGACACTAACACTGCGCATATTGCAAATCCCGGTATTACCCTGCTTTGGTTTCATTGGATGTTTGGATTTTTGGGAGCCTTGCCTTTCAAGTAGGTTAACACGCTCCAGCAAGCTGGCAAGAGCATTGTCCTTTTCACGTAATTGTTCCTTGAGAGATTTGATTTCAGCAGTTGGATTGCTGGACCTGGAATTATGCATTGCAATAGCAGATGGATCCATGGTGCTCATTGAGGTATAAGCATTGAAGGTGTTCATCTTGGTGTTGTTTGGGAAAGTTGGCTTCAAGAATCTTAGTCGGGCGGAAATGGCTGGGGGATCAGAGCAAATTTGAATATCAACGAGGTGATGGAGGGCAGTGGTGAAGGGGCACCATGCCGGAGAGCGAGGCAAGTTTTCAACGGGGGGAATTTCCCACGTGACGTTCCCACGGCTCGGGTGACAAGGCGCAGGCGCAGGTGACGCTGCAGGAGCGGACCGCTTAGATAAGCGCAACCTCTGCAACGTCCGCGCGACGAAGCAGTCGAAACGTCAGCGCCTTGCGCGTGGTGTCAATGGTTAGAGCATCCCGCATGCAATGAGCAGATGTGGGTTCGACTCCCACTGACTGCGTTACCTATTCCCCGTCATTACACCCTCCTCACACATGTGGACCATACAGTCAGTCAACTCTGCGTCTCATGATTTGTTGAGAACTGCGGGTAGATTCCTTCATCTCGAATGGGTGCTCGCGAATTTTTTTCAAAGGGGTTAGCCCAAACCCAAGCTCCAACCAGTGGGGTACAGGCTAGCCCATGGGCAGCCGGCCTAATCGGCACCCTGAATTATTGCTGTGCTCTCTGTAAATTAGCTGGGGAAAAAGGTTAACCGGCCGCTAGGTCGGCATGTGCTCCCCCGTACACAATATTTATGTATCGACATATTCATGGCTCCATTACACCCTCTCCCGCGTTCCTAAGGTTCGTCGTGGGGCTTGTGTAGCTTATAACACTCCTCCTGCCCGAGCCAAGTTTACGGTTTGAAACCCTTGCCTAACTCAACCAAGTCTTACTGGCAACTCCAACGGAGCTGTAGATGGGCACAATGAGGCCTTCGTTTGATATGGCGATTTCCAACACCTCTTTCAATTCCCATAGTTTGATCTTGTATTTCCTCATTATTCTTAGCATCGATTTAGCGTCGTCTATGACTCCAGAGCTTCATGACTCCTTAGCCCAGGCGGCTTCCCCGGCTCGTATTACGGATTTGGGACGGCATAACTCACAAGGATCGGGAGGGCATGAACCACAAGGATCGGGAGGGCCATTTAGTGGGAAAAGAAAAAAAACTTGGGACGGTAAGTTGTCCTCAGGAGGATAAATATATGTTGCTCGTCTTCAGAATCAAAGAGTGAGACTGATGGCAGGTTTTAGATCCCAAAACCTTTCGGCAGGGATTTTCACAGTCAAACGACCAGCCAACTGGCCCCGCTTCCCAGACCTTTCGAATCGACATTCAATCGGAAGAATCATCAAAATCATTGAAGAAACCTGTCCTATTTCCGGGAGTTCGACGGTCTTCAGCCTCTGATCACGAACCATTCGATCTCAACGTTGAACTGGGCTTAGATGGTAAACCCTTGCACCAGTTTCGTACAGATGATCATGATCTCACTGGCTTGCAAGATGGTTATGAATCTAATTCATCGGATCTAAAAGAAACCCAAAAACTCGAAGGTCAGCCACAGCTTTCACCACAAAAACGTTGCAAAACCATAATTCATGTGCTAACCATGCAGTTTTCTTTGCATATCTTGCTTGGAATTTCAAGATTCATCCTCGATATTCAGATCTCCTTCTCAATCCAAGATACCTCAACTCGCTATTAGTGGCGGCCATCAGGGGAAGATTCCCTCGGAATCGCTCAAAAACGTGCCTCCTAGTACAAGACCCCAAGCAGAGTCAAAGTCACTAACGATTTCGGGGATTGGAAGGAAGTATAACAGAGGTCCGGAGCACACAAGCGAATCTGGGTCGCAATTTGCGGCGATATCTTACCAAGGTTGGTCAAAGGAAGACTTGAAGAATCCCTTCCGTTTACCACATCGAGAGTTGAGAACTTCAGCCAGTCGTATTCCCTTGAAAATTGTTGAATACTTCGCTCAACCATTTTTCACCAAAATTCAAGAGATTCAAGATCAGTCAAGCGGAAAGATACAAAAAAGGGAAATCTTGGAGAATAATCACCTGGTTCTAATTCACGTGCTTAATAATGAAGACAAGAAAGTCAAGCGATTCATCCAAGTACTAGAAGAGGGAACTAACGAGAGAAACACTCGGAAGTGGGCAGATAAGATGAGAGGCCTGGTGCGATGGATGTTGTTTGCTCAAATCACCCTCTTGAAATTCTTGAGGATTCCGGAAGAGGCTCAATCGGAAAAATGTGGAGACCTTTTTTCCTGGCTCCTGTCAGAGATGTTTGCTTATAATCATTCAACGCCACTGCTGGGAAGAATACCAGATGAACATCTGAATTACGACAAAATTTCCTTATCACCTGTCCAAGAAAAGATAATCCATTACCTCTCATTAAAACACATAAACTCTGAATCCTATCATCACTATTCAGTATACCTCGTAGGAATTTGGTACAAATCCTTTCATCAAGATATATGGGGTGAGGTGTTTGAACGTGATGATCATACTTTTTGGAGAAAACTGGATAAGCTTATGGGTGATTCAAGAAGTTTTCGAGGGCAGCTGGTAAATTGGGACCGTTTCGCGACTGTCAAGCCATTACTGGAGATTTCAGAAGACTTTCAAATACATCGAATACACCAATTGGTTGAATATAGGCACAAAGAAATTTTTCATCGCATTTTAGATGAGCTGAAGGAAAAACCTGTGCCCCATGGGTTTTCGAAATTGGAAAATAAGTTTCTTGAAATTATGAGGCAAAAAAATCAAGAGTTTGATGTCAAAACAGTTGGAAAAAATACAATCTCAAAGTATGACCATCCAAAAATAGCTTTTGTGTGGAAAAAATACCAGATGAAAACTGCTGGTCAAAGTGTATTTGCAGTCAGGGCTCTGGACACAACCGGTACAAGATTGCAAGGCGATAATGCAATTTTGGGTAAAATAAGGAAGCTCATGAAACTCACAGATTGTATACATGAGAAATTGAAAAGATTGATCCCATTGGTGAACTGTCATGACTACCCAAGTCATGAAGAATTTTTGGAATGGATTTCATCAAGTATTTTTTCACCACATAGGGGTTTCCCAGTAGAAGGAATAGTTGGATCATTGACCAAAGCACAAATTGATCAAATTTCATCTAATACAAAGGATTTTTTTGGGAAGGTACAGATGATTTTGTTAGAAATTCTTTCAAACAGTACATATTCAGTAGAATACTATGAATATGCTTCTTCACTCTTGGGTTTTTGGTATTTCCAGTCAAAAAATGATTTTTGGAAAATTGCATTTTCAAATGAAAAGAATTACTTTTCTTTAATTTACAAAGAATTTTCTAAATATTATAGGGATTGATTTTATTTTATTTTGTTCATCTAGTTTCCTTTATGTTTTTTCATTTCTTTATTTTTTTGAATAACTGATTATTTTAATTTCTTTAATTTCTTCAATTTCTTCAATTTTCTTTCTTTTTCAATAGAATTATATTCCATGATTTATGAATTGTGATTTGCTTGCTTTTTGAAATTTTCTAGTTTCTTAATTTCTTTGTTTTTTGAGTTTTCCATTTTTTTCATCAGTCTATAAAGCCACAAATTTGGGGAGAAAATTGTTGCCTGGTGTAATTTTGTCTTAGATGCATGGCACAAATGGTCAATAATGGGAAATAAATAGGTTATCCAAGGCAAACAATGTTGGTGTTTATCAAGGATGCAGAAGGCAACATTTTTAGTACAGTAGATTTTTTAATTATTTATTTTTTATTTATTTGTTATTTTTAATTTATTTTTATATAAGGTTTTGAGATAGAAATAATATCTAGCATCTTTTTTAATGGAAGGCTTTGGGAAATCCACCATTGCAAAATGAAAAAATCTAATATAAAAGAGGCATGTTGAACTTGACCTGACATGAACAATTCATTTTGAAAACTTAAATTTTCAACCAATAGATAAAAATTCTGAAAAAAGAAAAACCAATGGAAAAGATTGAAAATACAAGAAAAAATTAAAACAAAATACCTTTAAGTGTCACCCAGGAAATCCACACCAGAATTCCTGTGTGGGATTCAAAGCAATAAAAAGAGAAACCATGGGTCAAGAAAAAATTTCAGAAATAAAAAATAAACAGAAATAAAATTACAAAGAATACTAACCCAAATTTATAAAAGTGAAGGCTTGAAGGGACATTTTTCCCATTCATTCCAGAAGGCCTTGGTTACTTTCAAAGACTTGAAAACCCCATGAATATGGTTCAAAGTCTGATTTTTATGTCCTCAAGGCCCTCAAAACTGCTAAAAATTGAAAGATTTCAGTTATGAAAGAGGTATCTACAAGTGGCAAGATTGTAATTAAAAAAATAAAATACAAATAAATAAATAAAACAAGTGAAATATTGAGGAATTTTCAAGAATTTAATCACAAAAGAAGTGATGGCACTTTCTTGCAAGTGCCATCAAGGAAGCTCTGGTTGAAGCTTTCTCCAATCTCTAGTTCAAGATATGTTCATGCTCTAACAATTTTTTGTTACACAGTGACTGTGCATTGGAGCTTGGATAAATCTTGAACTGAGCTTGGCCAGAGCTTGACCTGAGCTTGGTCATACATTGGGTGTGAGCTCCTTGATGGAACTTGTTAGCAAGTGGAATGCAGATTTCTATAGTTTTATTTCAGAAATAAATTTTAGATGCCATTTTAGGCATATATATTCACCCACTGTCACCACCCCAAAATTTCTCCTCATCCTTGAACTTTGTATCAAATGAAGGTACCCAGGTTTATAAGAGTAAATTGAAATATTCCAGTATTGTCCATGTACAGTGGGCAGACAAAAGTTGTGGGACTGTTTTTAAAAGCAACCACACCCAGATAAACATAAATAGACAAAGTATTTTTTTGAAAAATTAAATAATACTCATGTATTATTGGTTTTATTTATCTGCTGGATTTTCTTGGAGGATAAAAAAACTCATTAGCAATCTTGGAATTTTTCTTAACAATTTTTTTTCCAATATTTGGGATTCTTGGTCACAAAGCTATTCCAAAGTGGAGCCAATTTGGGAGCTGGCAAATGATTGGAATGAAACTTGGAGGAGAATATATTTTTGAAATATTCTACAAGAATAAATCAAATAGTAGAATTTGCGGAGTGGAGTGTAGTGGAGTGTAGTGGAGTTGAGTTGAATGGAGTGGAGTGGAGGTTTTGGTGTGGTGTGGAGTGTAGTGGAGTTGAGTTGAGTGTAGTGGAGTGGAGGGTTTGGTGTGGTTTGGTGTGGTGTGGTGTGGTTTGGTGTGGTGTGGTGTAGTGTGGTGTGGTGTGGTGTGGTGTGGTGTGGTGTGGTGTGGGGTGGGGTGGGGTGGTGTGGTGTGGTTTGGTGTGGTGTGGTGTGGTGTGGTGTGGTGTGGTGTGGTGTGGTGTGGTGTGGTGGGCGGTGATAGGTGTTTGGAAGAGGTCAAGTTGGTGGTTTATAAGATGATTGGAGCATTAAAAGATGGTAGGAGTTCCCTCAACAAAAATATAAAAGGGCTCAAAAAAGGGTGCCACAGCCCAAAAGGGTTTTACTCTGATAATGTTTTGTCTTGGTTTTTTTAGGCATAAATAGTGCCTAAAAAATTTCCAAAAATAGTTTTTTGGAAACCTTTAAAGTCTCTATTAAAATAGGGAGGTTAAAATAATTAAAATTATCATTCATTTGTTCAGGAAAGAAGAATTAAAAAGGCATAAATGAAGACAGATCACCCCTTTTCTTTTGATTTATTTTCATTTTGATGTATATTTTGAGGGGTAAAAAATCTTACAATAACTAGGAATAGTTTTGAGTTTCATCTTTAGATGCCTTTCTGATTTCATTCAAAAATTATTCATGAAAGCCTTTGTTCCAGATGTGAAAAAAAAAAGTTGAAAAGGATGGGTTATTTTGAAGTGTTTTGTTATTTTGAAGTGTTCTTATGTTAGGTTAAATCTTTGACGGCCAAGCATATATCCAAAAAATCCTAGAAAAATTTAAAAATCTGTTTAATTTTTTTTCAAATTTATAAGAGCAGCAATCACCAAAATAAATTAATAAAAAATACAAAGAAAATTCTTGAATTATTCTGAAGTGTTTTTATGTTAGGTTCAATCTTTGAAGGCCAAGAATATATCCAACAAAATCCTAGAAAAATTTAGACATCTCTTTTAATTTTTTCAACTTTCTAAGAGCATCAATCAACAAAATAAATTAATGAAAAAGGGAAAGAAAAGTGTCCAAAATGCAATGATAAATTTTAGTTTTTTGATTTGTTTGATTTTTTGAATGTTTTTTGTAAGGTGTAAGAATACATCCAAAAATACAAAAAAAAATATTAGATATCTCTTCAATTGTTTTCCCAACCTTCTGAGAAATTTAATTATCAAGAAAAATTAATTAAAAAGTCAAAGGAAAGTATCCAAAAATGGAATGTGAAATTTTTTTTTTGGATGAATTTTTTAAGTGGTTCTAATCCTTACAAAATTACCAAGGAATTTCTTGGTGGGTTCAAGAACCCAGCTACAGGCATATAGTTTCGAATTGGTTTAAAAAAATAAATTCTCAAAAAATCCGTGAAATAAAGGATTGGTCTGTGTGGGAGGTACATTGTGTAGACGTCAAAATCCATGATTTAAAGGTTTGCCTCCATAAGAGAATTAATGCCCTATATCTTTAATACTTTATAGCAGAGTTAAAAATTTTGAAAATTGAAATTTATCATTTCAGTTAAAATAATAATTTTTTCAAATAAAGAATTGAGAAGTTTTTTTAATTGAAAAAAATGAAATTTTGTTAGA